>JAPPVO010000024.1:88372958-89604900 GCA_030407325.1 Camellia japonica | reverse complement strand
CTCAACTTCATTAGGATTAGCAACACTTCTTCAATAGGTGGCTGCACATCTCCCCCATTTTCATCATCAACTGAAGATGAAGGAGATGGATCCATGTCAATGAGATCACTAGTTTTTGGCTCGGTTGATCACCTTTGCCAAAGTCTTCAATTGTTTGGTCTTCAAGAAACACAACATCACGGCTTCGAATGACTTTCTTGTCGACCGGATCCCACAATCTATACCCGAATTCATCACGCCTATAGCCAAGAAAAATACATTGTCTTGACTTACTATCAAGCTTGGACCTCTCATCCTTTGGAATGTGAACAAAAGCTCGGCAACCAAACACTCTCAAGTGCTCATAAGACACATCTTTGCCAGTCCAAACTCTTTCAGGAACATCACCATTCAAAGGATAGCAAGGAGATAAATTGATCACGTCAACCGCTGTACTCATTGCCTCACCCCAAAAGGATCTTGGCAATTTAGCTTGTGAAAGCAAACACCTTGTTCTTTCACAATGGTGCGGTTCATCCTCTCGGCAACGCCATTTTGTTGAGGAGTCTTCTTAACTGTCTTTTGGTGCCGAATACCTTGGCTGCGACAATACTCATCAAATGGCCCAATGTATTCACCACCATTGTCTGATCGGATGCACTTCAATTTCTGCCCTGTTTCTCTTTCAACCATGGCCTGAAAATGCTTAAATACTTCTAGAACTTGATCTTTAGTTTTTAGTAGAAAAGCCCAAACTTTCCTTGAATAATCATCAATGAAAGTAACAAAATAAAGTGCACCACCATGTGTTCTAACTTTTAAAGGACCACAAACATCCGAATGAATCAACTCCAAAACATTTTCTTTTCTAGAAGCAACATTTTTATGAAAAGAAACTCTATGTTGTTTACCCGCCAAACAATGAACACAAGTTTTAAGATGTGTACCTTTCAAACCGGGTAGAAGCTCTTTCTTGAACAAAACTTGTAGCCCCTTTTCACTCATATGGCCAAGCCGCTTGTGCCACAAGTCGGTAGAAGTATCATCTTCAAGTGCATTGACAACACCTTTACAAATTTTTCCTTGCATCGAATAAAGTGTATGAGTCTTCTTGCACTTAGCCACCACCAAAGAACCCTTTGTGAGCTTCCATATTCCATCACCAAATTTGTTGTTGAAGCCTTCATCATCTAGCTTCCCAGTAGAGATCAAATTGAGGCGAATGTCGGGAACATGCCTCACATCTTTAAGCAACAACTTGCAGCCCAAATTTGTTTCCAAGCAAACATCACCCATACAATAATCTTGGACAAACCTTCATTACCCATTCGAACAGAACCATAATCTCCTTCGGTGTAGGTAGTGAAGAAATCAACTCGAGAAGTCACATGAAAAGAAGCACCAGAATCAATCACCCAACTGCTCTCTTGGCCCACAAAATTGATACAATCATCTTCACAAACGACCATGAGATCATCGGTAGTAACTGCCGTTGTGTCTTCTTGCTTCTTATCCACACTTTTGTCACGCCTTTTCTCCTTATTCTTGAGCTTTCGGCATTCCGCTTCATGTGCCCTTTCTCATGGCAATAATAGCACTCAATGTCTTTCTTTGAAAAAGAACCATCTTTTGATTTGTCACGGCTTTGATCACGACCATGAGGAGTCTTACTCCTCCCCCTTGTTTTGCTTCGACCTCTCACAACAAATGCTTCTGATGAGAGGAACCCGCTGATTTTCTTCTAGTTTCTTCATTCAACAAGCTACTAGTGACTTGGCCCATAGTGACAACTCCATCGGGCGCCGAATTACTAACTGTCACAACCAAAGTCTCCCAACTTTGGGCAAAGAACTAAGTAGCATCAAAGCCTGCAACTCATCATCAAAAATAATTTTCATAGAAGCAAGTTGGTTAACAATACTCTTTATTTCATTCAGATGTTCCGGAATAGGGCTGCCCTCTTTATATTTTAAATTAACCAACTTACGAAACAGAAAGGCTTTATTTGTGGCTGATTTTCTATCATAAAGACTCTCTAATTTTTTCCATAAATCATGTGCTGAAGTTTCAGTAACAACATGATGAAACACACTGTCATCAATCCATTGACGGATAACACCAACGGCTTTTCGATTAAGCCTCTTCCACTCATCATCTTTCATATCAGGTTTGCCACTATCACCCTCAATGGGTCCATACAAGTCTTTACAAAATAATAGGTCCTCCATTTTAGTTTTCCAAGTTACCCAATTACTTCCATTGAAGCTAGACATGCGACCCACATTCCTCTCCATTGATTTACACAAATAAATAGACCCAAATACACCGTAAGCTCTGATACCAGTTGTTAGGGAAAATATGTGATTCCCCACAAGTAAATCAATCAATGGGAATAAAAACTAATGCGGAAAAATTAAATCAAAAGCAACACAAGAATTTTACGTGGTTCCCTCAATGTGAGATACGTCCACGGGATCGAAATCCGATTCCACTATCAACCAAATAAGTTCCAAACGATTACAAACGAGACACGAATGGTCTCACAAACCACCCTTAGGTGAATTCCAAATAATCACAAATAAACAAGAGGAAAGACCTCACCAAATAGATGAATCAAAATCTTCAGAACCAGAATTGTAGAAGACCCAAAATAATTAACCCAAACAGCTGAATCCAAAGCAGCCAACCGAACCAAAGCAGCAACAAGGCATTGAATTTGACCAAGTCAAAAACACTACACAATCAACACCAATTGAAAAACCCACCAAATTTATTTTCAATTGTTCTGTATATGGCACAGCACACTAAAACAATATATATATTGTTAATCTAGGGTTTTGTAATCAAACCCTAATTGTATCCAAATTGAATTGGGCCTCCACAAATATAATATATAAAAATATATTATACCTAAACCAAGCCAAATTAAAACTCTTTTTCCAAAACCAATTGGGTCCCACACTCCAATAAGGAGGTATACCCAACAAAACATACTACACCGGCATTCTGCACGAAATTTCCCTTAGATGGCAACCGAACACGGGGATGTGGCAAGCTCGGACCCATTGTTCATCTTGCAAGGGTCCAAGCTACATCTGAGAGGAAGTAATCTGGTTCATTGTGGCCATAAAAAGAAATATGGTTGTATCAACCATGCCTTGAAACTCAGATGTCAAGCCAAGGAAACACATCTTTTTGGGTGTGCTATTTCTCAAATGCATTCATACAAATCTTCTCCAGCAACAATGGCCAGTCTTCTCCAAGTTGCTGTGGATTTAACTCCATTGCAACCTTGAAATCAAGCAATGATATTGGTGTCATTACAAAGAATTGTAGGCATGCTCTAGATTGACAAGAAGAAATGTAAGTGTCCTTGTTATGTACTTTTTTTCTTTCTTTCCCTATGCGTTGGCTATGGCGGGGAGTTGGCTAATACTACATATCGTAAGAGATTTATTGTAATTTTCTATTAAAGGGTTCCATTCTTTGAATCATTTGGATCAAATGGTTGTTTTTGTTAATAACTTAATAATGTGAATAAAGGTTCACTTTGTGGATTGAACTTTGTGATAAATTAAAGAACTTATCCATTGAAGGAGTAAAACTTATCAGCTGTGACTCATGGTTTATCATTGGTAATATATTCAGTGAGAGATTTGAATTTGAATCCATGTGTTCATTTGATTTGAATTTGAATATGAATTTATAATTATTTTACGGATCTGGTTCTGTTTCTAAATCTTGTGTAGGACGAGAGAAGAACTATGGACAGAGAACTAGTGCTACAAGTGTTACTTTATGCCTTGGAAATTATGATAAGATGGATATCAAGTTCATATTATTGCAGCATTACATTTTCATGTGCCATAATTCTCATCTTGGCATAGCTTACTCCTTACTCATGGCACTTAATTTGCATATTTACTAACCATGACTTTTCAGGAGGTTGTTGAACTGCAGCTTCTTTTCATAGTATTGATTTCATTTTGTATTTATCTTGCTATGTGGACTTGTTCTTTGGTATAAGTAATCTATGATTCTATCTTCCTTGTCTATGATTTTATATTTTACATCTATTCATTCATATTACTGTTGAAATGCATGTCAAACATACATCAAGGAATTGTTCTCATCTATTCATTCATATTACTCTTGCTATGATTTTACATATGTGCATAGTATTACTCATGTCCAACTGCTGATTATGAAGATTGGAGCTTGTTTCTTAATTGCCAACCCCGTAATCATGTTGTACTGCCATCTTATCCAACAACTTAAAACCTTCTTATTAAACCATAAATTAAGCACCTGAGATTCAATCTTTCGATTTTAAGCACTTTGAAACAATCCAGTTAATGATCGACTCACTAGTCTTGATACAACGAGAAAAAAATTTGACTTACATTGTGTCCATCTTTGCTATTCATTTTAGACAGCTTGCAATTTTTATCTGTGGCATATTAGGTATTTACTCTTGAAACATGTTCTAATGAAAGTGTTCTTTTGTTCGAGGATGTCAAATAGATTGAAGAATTTCTTGATGAACTGAACCTCTCGTCATGTTATGATTTTATCAAGCAGTCCTATGAATACATATTGAAACAACTTTCTATCATGTAAAAACAAAGGTACGGGCTTACAGTTGTGGTCTGTTTATAAAATGTACTTTTTTTTTCTTTTTATGTGATGTTATTCATTGGTAGTAAAAATATTCTGTAATTTTAGTTTATATAGACTCTGTATGTCTATGTTTATTCTGTATGTATTTGCCTGAAGTTCAACTATAAGTATTTTCCAACATCAATAATGGGAACATAATAACTAGTACTTGTATGCAACTTTAGCTTTGGCATTTTTTGGAATATTCAAAGGAAGAAATGTGGGTGACATTATAGGGATACATATCGGCATGTAACTAGATAGTAATATCTTGCACATGAAACTATGTTCTTAAACTAGATGATTTTGTCTTCAAGGGTCATCATTGAGTGGAGTTGTAGTTAGATTGAAATCATTTGAGATTATATCAACATTCCTCCCTCCATTGTTTACTATCCAGGGAATGCCCTGAGGAATGTTGTATGATATGTTACAAAAATATATCATAACTTTGAGGAAAGCTTGCCATGAGAAAGATAAGAGCCTTAAGGACAAAGATGATTCAATTGAGGTGAGAAATTTTATGTATCAGTTTAGCGCTCTGTGTGTGTATGTTTGGTGTGTGTGTGTGTGTGTGTGTCTTTGACACTATTGTCTCTGAGTGCACTATCCCAATGTTGGCAAAGAAGGTCGAACCATTAAATAAAGCAATGGAAGTTAAGGCCAAAAAGATGAGGAGAGAAATAGCTGCCATGGAAAAGGAAGCTGCTGCGATGCGCATAAGCAAGGAGCAAAATCGAATGACATAACCCCTCAGTGCTTCCCATGGAGCTGTAAATGGTGTTCAATTGCATTCATCAAGGTGAATTCTTTATTTATGTATCTAGCTTCAGTTTGTAGAGGCTTAAATATTTGGATCTTTTTTTTTTTTGAACAAGTATGTCGTACCCTTGAACTTATCAAGTATACATATTTGGTGAAGGTGTTTATTGCATGTGTCTGTTTGTGCATACCCTTTTGATGATTTTGATGAGCATCTAATTTATTTTAAGAGAAAACATTCGTTAAAGGTTCGAAAAAGAGATGGGCTGTAAATCTGATTCCATGAATATTCTTCGTCTTCCGTAAAAACCAATGCTATTTGAACAGGTTTAGTAGTTTCCTTAAAAAAGATTGCTTTTATTCCAGACAATGTGAGTTTCTAGCTATCCATAGTAGCAAAATGTTAAAAAAACATAGTGAATTTCATGTTTCGTTTAAAGTAGCACATTGTTTTCAACAGTGGTATTTTGAATAGTAACTCAATTATTACATAATGTCGAAATCTGATAATATTACATAGTTCTTTGAAATATATAGATTTTGTGCCTTCAATCATACATAATGTCGAAATGTGATAATATTACATAGTAATTTGACATATATAGCTTTTGTGCCTTCAATCATACATGAAAAATCTAGAAATCCCCTAGATGTTGATTTGTGATTATGTATCAATTTTAAGCAATAAACAACAATCCCAATCAAACAATCAAGACAAATCGACACAACAATTTTACGTGAAAAAACTACAATTGGACACCTCCAATTGTGATAAAAAATCACGGGCAACTGCCACAAACAATTCACTAAGAAGATATAAAGGAATTACACAGTTATACTCTCAATTACCTAGTGAATCTACCCGAATTGAACAACCCCTATGTGACTCTTCCAACCCCATCTTCACCTCGGAATTGTCTTGACGATGAGCCACTCCAGAATCCACCAAAGCTTCAGGCTCGAATTCTTCGGAATCCACCGAAGAACAACTCTCTCTTTTGTGTAGAACAAACAAATAATCATTTGATGTATACTCTTTAAACCATGAGTTGAATACTCAATCAAAACATCAAAGAAAACTAGCAAAATATCCCCAGCTATAAACCTTAATATCCAAGAAGAAGATCTGGAGGAGTAATCCTAGTTTTGGACTAAAACAAATACTTATAGAAATCTGGGACTGCGAAGCTCACTCGAGCGAAGCTTCTCTCGCTTGAGCGAGGAACCAAAAACGCGTGTTTTCCATAAGTGACTTCGCTCGAGCCAAATAACCTGAGCTCGAGCGTAAAATCATCCTTCTCAAGTTTTTTGCCAGACGCAGCCTTCGCTCGAGCGAGCAAGGGTAAACAGGCAACTTTGAATGCAATTTTGCATTTTGCTTCGAGGGCGCTGCCCCTCGACCCTGCCGTGGCCCTGCCCCAGACCCGCCAAGGGACGCTGCCCCCTCGACCCCCGCGAGCTGACCTGGCAGCTCGATCTCCATCATAATCAGTGAAGTGGCAATCTTGAAAGTATTAACATCACAAACTTCTCTGCAAGGCACAATTCGGGTTGGATTCGCATCTAAACACTCATAGCCTCACTGAAATAAAAAGTGCGAAAATAAGTACAACTGAAAGGAGTTTTGTCAAACGGAATTGCCAAGAATAAAAACCTAACAATACATAATGTACAAATGTGCTAATATCATGCAGTAATTTGAAATATATAGATTTTGTGCCTTCATGTAACATCCAGTGGTGCACTGACCTGATTACTCACTTATATCTGTCATTGTTAGAGAATGAGCTATAACATTTGGTAGTTTAGGAGATTTGCATTTATGTTATGATTTATACATTTATCAATTGACATCTAATCATGTTAAAATTTTTTACTCAAATGCTCAAGGCTATCTGAAAATAATACATGATGCTTTGTGAGGCATACTAACTCCCAAGGATAGGGACCACATCGAAGATTGCTAAAATTATGTTGAAAATGTAATACTAATTTAGTCGAGAAAAGGGATTCGGGGGGCGAAAATGCAATACAGCCTCCGAACCACTGTTTTAACATAACAAAAAGCTTCCTGGTGACAAATGTGATGTGTAGGGACAGACGGTACGTAAATAGGACACATACGTTGGGAGTTAGAGTTGAAAATGTCATAAATTTGGTCGAAAAAAGGGGTTCGGGGGGTGAAAATGGAAAACAACCCCCAAACCACTGTTTTTACGTAACGGGAAGCTTCCCGGTGACAAATGTGACATGTAGGGACAGACGGTGCGTAAATAGGACACATACGCTGGGAGTTACAGTTGAAAATGCCATAAACTTAGTCGAAAAAATGGGTTCGGGGGGCAAAAATGCAAAACAGCCCCCGCACCACTGTTTTTACATAACAGGAAGCTTTCCAATGACAAATGTGACATGTAGGGATAGACGGTATGTAAATAGGACACCTACGTTGGGAGTTAGAGTTCAAATGTCATAAATTTAATCGAAAAAAAGGGGTTCGGAGGCAAAAATGTAAAACAACCCCCGCACCACTGTTTTTATGTTACAGGAAGCTTCCCGGTGAAAAATGTGACATGTAGGGATAGACGGTACGTAAATAGGACACATACGCTAGGAGTCAGAGTTGAAAATGTCATAAACTTAGTTGAGAAAAGGGGTTCAGGAGGTGAAAATGCAAAACAGCCCCCGAATCACTATTTTTACATAACGAGAAGCTTCCCAGTGACAAATGTGACATGTAGGGATAGACGGTACATAAATAGGACATCTACGTTGGGAGTTAGAGTTGAAAATGTCATAAATTTAGTCAAAAAAAAGGGTTCGGGGACGAAAATGCAAAACTGCCCCCGCACCACTATTTTTACGTAACAGGAAGCTTCCCGGTCACAAATGTGACATCTAGGGACTACGGTACGTAAATAGGACACATACATTGGAGTTAGAGTTGAAAATGTCATAAATTTAGTAAAAAAAAAAGGGGTTCAAGGGGCGAAAATGGAAAACAGCCCCCGCACCATAGTTTTTACGTAATAGGAAGCTTCCTGGTGATAAATGTGACATGTAGGGACAGACGGTACGTAAATAGGACACCTACGTTAGGAGTTAGAGTTGAAAATGTTATACTAATTTAGTCGAGAAAGGGGTTCGGGGAGCGAAAATGCAAAATAGTCCCCGAACCACTGTTTTAACGTAACAAGAAGCTTCCCAGTGCGAAATGTGACATGTAGGGACAAACGGTACGTAAATAGGACACCTACGTTGGGAGTTAGAGTTGAAAATGTCAGTAATTTAGTCGAAAAAAGGGGTTCGGGGGCCGAAAATAGAAAACAACCCTCGAACCACTGTTTTAACGTAACGGGAAGCTTCATGGAGCTCACAACAGCATAAGCATAGTGAAAGCACCATCTTCATGCTAACCAACACAATCTCCTTGCCTCTAAAATTTGCTGAAATAGTAATTTCTTCATTGTAGGGCCAGTATTGAGTTTTATGGATACTAGGCAAACTCTAATGATGGGTCCTCTTATATTTTTATAACAAATAATTTGTGGATTAAATGGTTAGTACACCCATAATTTTTGTAATTTGGTAATACTTACACAGTTAACTTTCACATATAACTACTAAAATTTACTTAGATAGATATACAGATTAAGAAGCTAAAACAAGAACTCACAAGGATAAATATTTCGGGGGGCGAAAATGGGACACCTACGTTGAGAGTTAGAGTTGAAAATGTCATAAATTTAGTCCGAAAAATGCGTTCGGGGGCAAAATGCAAAACAGCCCGACCACTATTTTTACTTAACGGGAAGCTTCCCGGTGACAAATATGACATGTAGGGACAGACGGTACGTAAATAGGACACGTACGTTGGGAGTTAGAGTTGAAAATGTCATAAATTTAGTGGACAAAAGGGGTTCCGGGGGCGAAAATGGAAAACAGCCCCCAAACCACTGTTTTTACGTAATGGGAAGCTTCCCAGGTCCAAATGTGACATGTAGGGATAGATGGTACGTAAATAGGATAACTATGTTAGAAGTTAGAGTTGAAAAATGTTATAACAATAGTCGAAAAAAGTGTTTGGGGGGACGACAATGTGTTTATGTGGTAGAAACCTGAAATGCCCATGTCATGGTAATACCATCCTGGTAATACCATCTTAAACTATAGTTTTGTTTAACTCTTCCTTATTAGTTAAACGTGGCACAATATTTTTGGTAAATTGTTTAGTGTTTTTTGTTGACTATGGCCCTTTTAATTGCCATAAACATAATGTAGACACCCCATTTTTGACCGTCCATAAGACTTGGACGCGACTGATGGTTTACATGGTGGAGAAATTGTGCAGGGGAAAGGTCCAATTTCTTCGGCAAAGAGAGAGAGTCAAATCTCAACTTCATACCCCTGTTCTGGACCAAAACAATCTTGATCAAAAGATTTTAGACTTAAAACCCTCTCTTTCAAAACGTTTTTGAAAAAAAGTTTCTGCGATTTCCGATGCTTGCATTTTGTCAAACGTCGCGCTTTTTCGGTAAACCGAGCAAGAACAAAGTGGAAATGAATGAAAGAGAGATGAAATCTTTGAAAAATCTTTCAAAAACACCTTACTTAGGGTTTCGAGTTGAAGAAAAGAGGAGAAGAGGGAAGAAAATCCAGTTAGGGGTAAAACGGGCATGAACCGTTAAGAGAGAGTCGAGCAGCCCTCGCCGAATCGGGCCTATTCATTTGGATACTTGGAATCATGCTATAAGGCCACCACCGTTGGAAAAGCTTACTCCCGGGCTTCATTTTGCACTCAAGAATCTCCTAAATTCAATTCCGACGGAGGAGATATGGTTGATTGAAGTAGGGCATCACTCCGGTTGGACGAAAATCTGCGGGCTTCACGGAAATGGCATACTTTTTCCACAGCAGGAATTTTGATGCAAGGTTTGTGCCATTGGAAGCTAATTCCGGGGATTCAATTTGGACACTTGAATGGCCACCATTGGACTTCCAATCACCCACGGCCACTTTTTTCCGGCAGCCTATTTTTCTTGCCCTAAAGTAGCTGGCCGGCCAGAAATTAGCTGGCCGGCCACCTTTTTGTGAAATGACCTTTTTGCCCTTTAAACTAGCCGGCCATGCCCCCCTCCCCAAGTGTATCCTAGATGTGAATTTTGTTTTCCACTACACCCATGTCCGAGGGTTTGGCCATTTTGGGGGGAAACTTGACTAGTTTTCCCCTTTTTTTCCCCCATTTTTCCACCAATTTTGCCTACATATACACCACCTCAGGTCTGTTTTTAGGGTTAGAAAAAATTGTTGGAGAGTCTTGTATACACATCTCTCTCCCTCTCTACTTCCAAGCTCAAAAACCAAGTTCCAACCCCATTTCTTCATCACCACCAAGCACCACCACCACTACTCCATTTCAGCATCTTGAGGGATTTCCAGCAGCTAGGAGGCACCATTTTCAGTCCTAGAAGCAGCCAAGGTTTTGGTCTACAAGGGTAAGCACTCATTTCCCCTTTTGAGCTCAATTTTTGTATCATTTTTTCACCCTCTTTGCTTGCTGTTTTGGCTCCGACCCCAACTGTAACTAGGCTTAGTTTGAGCTATTTTACATGTTTGTTGAAGGGCTCAACACTGTTTGAGCCATTTGCACTTGCTTCAATACCCTTTGAATGCCATATTTGCATAGTATTTTAGCCTATGTGTGATCTGTTTGGGCTGATGTAAACTGTAGTTGGTATTTTGAGCCCCTATTCAACATTGAAGAAGGGCTCAACACTGTTGGGACCTCCATGTATCACTACCATTATACCCCTCTTTGGCCCCATTTTTGCATGTTTTTTAGGCTTATCTAGCTTCTGTTTTCGGCCATGATCAGAACTGAAAGGCCATATTTTGACCCCTTCTCATGTTTCATTAAGGGTCCTTGGCTGTTTGGATATTTTGTACTTCATGTTATACCCTCTTGTGGCCTTAATCTTGCATTGCATTTTGAGCATGTTTATATACTGATTTGGGGATTTCATCTACTGTAAATCATATTTTTGGTCCCTCTTCAGTGTTGTAGAAGGGTATTTTTCTTTGGGCTTTGCATCTATCACTTGCCTCATTGCCTCCCTTGCGGAGCCATTTTTGTATGCCATTTAGCCCTACTTGTGCTTGCTGTTTGGCCATGTTTACTGTAAAAATGTTATTTTGGGCTGCCTTTTCTGCTTTTCACTTCATGTTCACTTATGCATGTTTGTATAGCTGTAGGCCATTTCGATGCCTAGTTTTGCATTTCGGAATTTCATGCATCGGGTGTCATTTCGCCTTGTTTCGGGGCTGTTTTGCCCCTCATTTTGCCACTGATTTTTGCATGTTCATACATATTCCATGTCTTTGCCATGTCTCATTAGAGTGGCATTTCGGTGCCTGAGGGTCCGTCTCGGTTTGCGTGCACGCGGGCACGCATTTCGAGTTGTCTTGTTTTCATCTGATGGCCTCTATGTGAGTGTGGCTGAGGCTCTCTCATGTTGGTATAAGCCCATTATTGCATTGCGTATGCCATTTCATCCATAGCATTGTGTATGCTCGGTTGTGTATACCTCGTGTAGCGTGTATGCCATTCCATAACATTGTGTATGTTAGGATTGTATCTTAGTTGCATTTCATGCATATCATGCATATTGCATCGTGTTCGGGATAGGAGTTAGCCCGGGCACGGAAACGAGGTACGTTCCGTACTCCGAGTGACGGAACGTGTCTCAATTCCCAAGTCACCGACACTCCGGATTATCCATGATGGAGTTAGGTTTGTTGTAGTTTCATATGCATTCATTCTATATTGAGTTGTGCAATTCGGCTCCTCGGCCATCATGCATCGATATGCGTGATTGGTGGCACGAGGATCGAGGCATGCATACATTTGTGAAAATACATTGCTATGCCCTTTCCTGCTCTCTGTTGCAGCATATCAAGAATCAGCAGTCTTCGAGGCTTGGCGCGCTTTTCAAGAAAATTGCAAACAGAGGCTAATCGGGGCATCGCCGTGGATTTCCGCGCAAGGCAGCCCAAACATGCATCATTCATCAGAATCAAGCAGTCCCTGGCTTGCATGCCAGTTTTTTTTCTTAGTTAATTTGTAATTAATTAGGAATTTGTATTATTTGGACTGTATTATTTGGACTGTACTATTCTTTCATTCGGGACTGTATATTTATTGGACCCTCTGCGAGGGCATAATTGTAATAAGTGTGGGTGAGTGTGATGTATGTCTTCCAACCCCACGTCTTTCTTCCCTTTTATTTACCTGCTTATGATGGTTAGATTAGGGCATATTTCAATTAGCATACAGTATGACAGCATGTTTGCATTCATTCATCTGTTTTGCATGCACCGGGCTCGGCGCATCATACTAACTGCATTTGTATTTCAATTCCAAATTGAATACGTGTTAGTTGTAGCATTCCATATGCCATGTTTAGAATAGCCGAGCCTGCTATAGTTGCATTATTGCATGTGTTGCATTAGGCATTTCTGTATAATTAGGATCATGCATTGATTTCTAATGAGTTTCTGTTTTGGCTTGGAGTACTCGGTGAGTTTTATGCTTTAGCATCCTTGCATGCGTGTGAGTGACTGCCATGAATAGCATGCTTACCATGAGGCTAACTGCTTATGTGATATAACTGCCTTGAATGCCTGTGGGTGGAGGTTGGGTTATTTGGATTGGAACAATTCATCAAGTTTGTTTTAAGCCCACTAGATAGTGGCAAAATCATGTTTTTTAAGCCCACCCGAGGGTGGCAAATCCCCGTCTTAGCCTACCTGCGGGTAGCACCATCAAACCATTTTCAAACAAACAAACATGAAATGTTTTGTCCCAATTCAGGCGACTCAGTCTATACTTGTATGCTGTGCGCATCACATAGTAACCTAGGCTAATAACCGGAATAAGAACATACAATGTTTTCAAAAATAGATATCATGGTTAGTAGAGGCCGGTCTTTGACCGGGCGAGCGGGGGTGCTCACGAAGTGACCTTCCCCAATCGTACCCAAGTTCCCGAGCCGAGGCAACTTTGGTGATGAGGACACGTGGCCTTTGGCACCGAGTCAGGGTTTCCTAAATTTCCCATAAAAAAATATTTAGGTGGCGACTCTGTATCTGGCAAAGCAGTCCATGTTTGGCACTTCTTTCAAAAAATCTGTTTTCAAAATCGATTTGCCGGATTTGGACTCTTTGGTTCAAGATTAAGAACCGTGACATTTGAGTCCTTGAACTGTAGTGACCCCAATATGAACGGAACGGGACTTAACCCTCCCGGGGCGTTCGGGGACGTCTACAGTTTCTGGCGACTCTGCTGGGGATTTAGAGAACTTGACTCGAACTCATGATATCTGGTTTTGATTACACTTGTGTGTTTCTTTGCATTGCATTTGCATTGGTGCGCCTAGGACACCGTGTTTGCCATATGCCATTCCCGAACGATTTGCCGGAGGCTTGTCTTGTCAAGGCATGACCATAAGGCTGATCGGCTCTGGGCTCTGACAGCATGGGAACACAAACCCCGGTTTACCGGGGCACCCTTTTTGACCATTCGACCTAGTGCATATTCGGATCCATAGTGACCATTCCAAACTAGGACAGGTTGCTTACCCGTTTATAGGTTGTTTGAAACCGCTGCGTGCGTAGTGAAACCCTAGCTCCTGACAAAATAGGACAGGGAAACCCTACCCCAACATAGGGGTGTTTGGCTCTCACTTATCTGTTATGTGCTTTTAGAGTGCGTCTCTACAGGAATGCATGTATCAGTTTGCAAGTTTGGGCATCGGGCCTGCGGGCACCAGTATCGGTATTTTAGGAATCAGTTATCTGCGGGTATCAGATTCAGTTTTGAGGCAGAATTTGGGGCAGAATTCAGTAGAGGGCACAGTCATCCTGCTAGGCCCGTATCTGTTTTGGTAAACATCAGGCTGAGATGCTGCATGTTTTCTCTTTTGCTAGGTAGTCTTGGAACCATAGCTTCGGAAGGCTCCAATATCCCCCGAGGATCATTAGACTTGTGCTGATAGATTTTGTCGGGTCAGAGATTCAGTTCGAGGGCAACCAGTGTTCTTTCGCTAAGGCAAGGCAAAGGAGGGCCAGACAGGGTTCATTTGTTCATCTGATCCGACAGTCACCAGTCACATCATCAGTAGACCCGTGATGGCACAGGGTTCGGAAGAATTTGTGGCCATGATAGCAGCGCTAAATCAGGGAACTGCAATGCAGGATAAGACTAGCGTTGAAACGCAATGCCCATCTGGGGCATCTGCTCCGTATCCAGCTTCAGGCCCCCAGCCGAACTTTGACCCACTTCTGCCAGCTGAAGATTTGCAGGGTCCAGATCCCCAAGAAAGGTTGACTCAAGCTCGAGTTTCCACACCCTGGTGCAGCCTACTGAGAGGCTTCGTCCCTCTGATGTCAATGAATTCAGTTCGACTGCAGTGAAAATTGCAAACCTTGAGAAGCAATTCAAAAGGGCACAGGGCCTTAGCCCTATTCACGACATCGAGGATGGGTCCACCGAGGTTGCCGTAAGACTCCAGTCGAGAGTACCAATGCTGGCGGTAGCACTGTTTCCAAACCCACTAAAGTCAACACAGTTGCCATAGCCGACCCTTTTGCCAAGGCCAGCCTACAAATAGCCAGCCCAGCCCGAGCTCAGGGTAGATTTTTCACCCCCCTCCATATGAGCCTAACCAGCGCATTCAAAGTCCTGAGGGAAAGAGGGCATCTCAAACCCCTTAATCCTCAACCTTTGCCAAATCCACTCCCTACCAAACATAACCCAAGCAAATACTGTGTATATCATCAACAGCGCGGCCATGGCACCGATGGTTGCTACCGCCTTCGTCATGAGATCCAGAATCTCATTGACAACCGGACAATAGTTCCACCTCAAAACCCCAAGGACCAAGTACCTCATCCACATCTCAACCTCAGCCATACACTGCCACCACCACACACCCCAGCATATACCCCCGACCCATATACCCAAGCCCGAGATGTTTATCCCAGAAAGCATGGCCTTAAGCACGATAGATGCACTTGAACCCCAATCATCTCAAACCCGTGAACCCACTACTTCTGAGCTGGGGAGCATGATTGAAGATCTTCAGAGAACAGTGGCAGATTTAACCTTTGAAGTTTTGGCTCCATCATCAACCACATCGCCTACCAGGGAGTTCATGTCAAAACGCTCCCTAATCTTGGGACGGGCTGCATTGGAAGAAGGCGAATCTCTTAGCAAAGTGGAGGCAGGTGGTAAGAACAAGGTAGGGGCGGGCATGGATCCCCATGAACATCTTCTGTTCGCTGTTGAGGCTTTGAAAGCCGAGGGACTGAACAAAGAGCAAGTCCTCGCAGTTGTTGCAAAAGCTGTGGATGACACTTTCGCCACTCAAGTTGGGGGCAGTTTGAATCAAGAGGCAAGCCGGGAAAAGGGCCGTTGTACCAGAAATGATCCTGTTAGCTCTAACCCTCCGCTCGGAAGAGATCAGCAAACCAGGCCAACACCTGCCAATCCCTTCGCTGGTGCGCCCAGTAAAAATTCACAAGCCTTGAAGTACCAACCCCGAGGTCGGAGGGTCTTCCATGCCCTCTATATGCCTTTGTACAAAGCTTTTCAAATCCTTGTGGGACAAGGCCATCTCGAACCCCTTGAGCCTCGACCTCTCCCGAACCCTCTTCCGGCTACACATGATGCTACCCAGTACTGCGCGTACCATCAGCAAACTGGCCATACTACCGACGACTGCTTCCGTCTTCGCCATGAAGTACAGGATCTGTTTGACAACGGGGTTGTCCTCCCGCCAAGCCCTGCAAAGTCTATCGGCACTGGATCAGTGAACTTGGGGGATAATGTGATTATGTGATCGAGGGATGAACCACCTGCGGATGGCGCTCAGATTACTCCAGATATGGTGGATAGCATGCACTGTTTTGAGCACATTTGCGAATGTTGTTAATTTGTACTTTCTGACTTGGGTATTGGGTCAGTCTCGTTGTGTTGTACAGAGTCAGTCTTTTCTTATTGAGTCAGTTGGGTCTGTCTTGTTGTACCGAGTCAGTCCCGTTTTGTTAGAGTCAGGTGATTCCGGGGGTGTTACCTCGGACATCACTGTTTTTGTTTTCTGTTTGTCTTTTTGTTTCTTTTGAGTCTGTTTCTGCCAGGGAGCCAGTTATGCCAACAGATTTTGAATGAAACAGCAGTGTTTTTACGCTCTCGCATTTGCTTCTGCCGTGTGCTAGTTGTGCCGGGATTTGAATGAAATGGTAGTGCATTCCACCTGCTCTCTTATGCCTTGAAGTCATTGTAATGACCTGAGTTTTTCAAAACTTTTTGAACACCGCGGTGAAAACGAAGAGGAAGGAATTCCTCGGGATTTGTAAAACTTTGATCAAATTGAGAGAAAGAGAGGCGTGCTAAGCCCTTAATGAATGAAATCATGCTTGTTAGTGTGAGTACTGAGAAGGACCCTAGCTTTGATCCAGATTGGTCCTACACTGTCTTCAGCGCGAGCGATTTGTCGCTTTCTTAAAAACTTTCAAAAAATGTTTTGCGCGGTCCTGCGAAGACATGTGTGGAATCGTTCTTGAGATTGTGCAGCTTAGGATCGCTCTGGCCTCGAGACTCAACCCCTTTGCTTCCAAACCTTGAACTTGAATTCAGAATGTTCAACGGTCAACTACGATGTGAGGCCTGTGTGGCCAGATTTGAAGCAGCCCTCGAACAAGGCCAGGAAAGTCGGATCAAGAAGATCAGAAGATCAGAAGAAGCTTGCAAAGCTAAACAGAAGTACCCTTTGAACTAGGGGCAAAGATGTCGATGTGCTCGAAGAGCCGAAGATGAGTCCTCTTGCAAATCAACAGCCACTCTCCTGGATACGGATGGCTTCAAAACCCTTACAACCATTTGGCATGGACCTGTTACACTTTTACCCTTTGAGGCTCGCTGGGCCGAAACCCGGAAGGGACCCAGGCAAAAGTTATAGAGCAAAAAGAGAGAAAGAAAAAGCAAAAAAAAGAAAAAAAAAAAGAGAAGAAAAGAGAAAATGAAAAAAAAAAGAAATAAAAAAAAAAGAAAAAATGCAAAAAAAAAAAAAAGAGAGAAAAGAAAAGAAAAAAGAAAAGATGAAAAAAGAAGAAAAGAAAGAAAATGAAAAAGAAAGAAAAACAAAGCTCGCAAGGTTTGAAAACCTGCAACAGGCGCCTTGGCAAAAGTTAGAGCATAAAAAGGAGAGGTTTAAATACCCGAGTGTACCTTAACCCCGAACTACGTAAGGCTTGATTCCCATGTTTGGGATACGTAGGCAACTTCATTCTGAAGTCCAGCCATAAACACTTCTAAATCAAGTGTGTCCATGTAATGGTTTTGACCATCCTTGCCTTCTCTGTATCCGAGAGTTCGATTGCAATCATCGCTCTGAGGACTGACTACAATGCGCTGCGGTGCCATTCAAACAAGGGGCAACTTTCCGTTGCCATTCAATGCGCTGCGGTGCCATTCAAACAAGGGGCAACTTTCCGTTGCCATTCAATGCGCTGCGGTGCCATTCAAACAAGGGGCAACTTTCCGTTGCCATTCAACGCGCCGCGGTGCCATTCAAACAAGGGGCAATTTTCCGTTGCCATTCAATGCGCTGCAGTGCCGTTCAAACAAAGGGCAACTTTCCGTTGCCATGCGGCTCTCTTCAAGCATGGGGCAGTTTTTCTTTGGATCCGAGGTTGTGCATCTCAGGAGTAGGTTTCATGCCCGTTGAGCAAGTGGTCGTCTGCAAAAATAGTTTTTGAGAATTTTTACTGAGGTTGACTAATCTTCTCGAAAAGTACTCCATTTTTTTCAAAACTGGACCATTTCTTGGACCCAAAAAAGGAAAATTTTCAGTGCTCATAGCCTGACTTGCATGATTTTAAATCAGAAAATTGAACAAGCATGTTAATCTAACTCTCATTTTGGTCAAAATTGTTTTAGTAGAAAGCCAAAAACAAAAAATGGTCGAAATGATGAACTAGGGGCACAGTTGAGTCAGGAGTTCTGTCTTTCCCCCTTTATCAACGTACTTGCCAGAAAGGGCACTCTACTTGCTAAGAAGGGCACTCTACTTGCCAGAAAAAGCAGAACTGAAGCTAACAACAAAGGCTGAAAGCTCTCATATCCTCCAAGCAACGAGGTGTCGAGCCAAGTGCGAAAGCACGAACTGGAATGAGGCAAGATATTCCACTCCATCATCTGGACAGATCTTATCACGTCCAAACTCCCCAGCAAAGCATCATCAACTGATGCTAGCTGCAGATTTGCTACACACCCAGTTGTAGCGCAAACCCCTCTGTGGAGGAAATTCACTAGCTGTGAGCGGAAGAAAGAAGAATCTAGCTGAGTGCTAGGGGCGAGAGCCTTCAACTTGCTGTTTATCCATCAACCACCCAGGGAGGGATTAAAAAATGAGAGATTAAAGAATAGAGAGATGTGCGATGAGAGAAAAAGTGAGAAAAGGGCTTTTCAGAAAAAAAACAGAGCTTGAGGGCCGAGTGATGTGAGAACCACAAATGAGAAAGGGTGGGAAACACTACCCGGTGAAACAGGCTCCCTGTGCACGTCTGAGTGTCGTGTCTTTTTCATCTTGATTCTTGTTTTGAGTCGTTTCAAGTGTTACTCGATGTGTCTAGGTTGTGTGCCTTTTATTTCCGTGTTGAGTCGTTTTCCTGTCTTCAGTCGTAGGCTCAATACCTGGTCGAAAACTCATCTCTCAATTTCAAAATAAAATCGTTTTGTGCTCCGAGTGCCGTGCCGTTCTCCATATTTGTGCAAAACAGAATTTGTTCTTTCAGAAAACCGCAGGGTTCAACCAGGTCATATGAGAACAGTGAAACCATTACCTATCTGAAGCTATAATGGTTCCGGACTGCAAAGCAAAAGCAAAAGAGGAAAATGTCGGGCATCTAAGTTTTGTTCCAACTTCAGTAAGTTCCGAGATTGCATCCCGTGTTACCTCTTCAGGCCTTGCCAATGCTCCGAAGTATGAGTGTGTCTCTACCTCAAGCTCAAGATCAAGTCTGCCCCAAGCCAAAATGGCGATCAGAAGTGCTCTCCTCGAGTACCGTTTCGTGCCAGGGACATCTTGGTCGTGTTTGCAATGAGTTCCTAAGAGACCAACTGCGACGGTGGAAACTAGAGTTCGAATGGCTGTTGCCTAGAACGCAAAGGTTCGGGATTTCTGAGACTAAAGTCTGGTTTAAATACCCAGAGGCGTGCCCTCGGCTTGAAATCTGTATGGAAGCCCCATAGGTTGAGATAGCGTGTATGCACCTCAATTCTGGATACTGAACCAACCTAGTCTGTCACCCCGTTGGAGAATAGGGAAAGTTGTGAATATGATCGGGAAGACAAGCAGCAGCCGTAGCTCCTACATACAGATGGTTGTTACTTGTTAGCATTCAGAACCTTTGTACTGTGAGTTGAAGGTAAAGTGTTCGAAGAGCACGAAGGGAGATTCCCGTCGGAGAAGAGCGGTTTACCGCCACTCATTTCATGAGGTGCTTTCTAAAGCACCGCTTTGTCCATTCATTGCTTTCCTTAAGCATCATGCATTGTAATGCATTGTACCTGTCAAGTTTCTTTCTCAGTCATGCACGATATTGTATGTACGGTTCATTCAAAGAAGTTCCGTTTGAGATCATTCACTTAGTGTATCAATCACACTTCATTCACTTAGTGTATCAATCACGCTTTATTTGCTTCACTCAGTGTATCTAACACACTTCATTTGCTTTAGCGTATCAATCACACTCTGTTCACTCAGTGCATCTATCACACTTTGTGTTCACCTTTAGTGTATCCATCACACTTATTCACTTAGTACATCTATCACACTTTGTGCTTGTTTTTGTGTATCCATCACACTCTGCTCACTTCACCCTTTGTATATCAATTACACTTTGCTCAAATAGTGTATCTATCACACACTTGCTTTGCCTACTTTGTGTATCTATCACACACACTCACACCATTGTTTACCCGGTTAAAACCTTCCCTCTCTCCGTATGAAATACGTTGAGATACGCCTGTTGGTTACACCATTGTTTCCCCGGTTAAAACCTTCCCTCTCTCCGTATGAAATACGTTGAGATACGCCTGTTGGTTACACCATTGTTTACCCGGTTAAAACCTTCCCTCTCTCCGTATGAAATACGTTGAGATACGCCTGTTGGTTACACCATTGTTTCCCCGGTTAAAACCTTCCCTCTCTCCGTATGAAATACGTTGAGATACGCCTGTTGGTTACACCATTGTTTCCCCGCTTAAAACCTTCCCTCTCTCCGTATGAAATACGTTGAGATACGCCTGTTGGTTACACCATTGTTTACCCGGTTAAAACATTCCCTCTCTCCGTATGAAATACGTTGAGATACACCTGTTGGTTACACCATTGTTTACCCGGTTAAAACCTTCCCTCTCTCCGTATGAAATACGTTGAGATACGCCTGTTGGTTACACCATTGTTTACCCGGTTTCTACCTTTTCTTCTCTTGCGTGTGATACGTTGAGAGACGACCCTTTCCTCTCTTGCATGTGATATGCTAAGAGGTTCACCTTTCTTCTCTTGCGTGTGATACGCTGAGAAACTTACCTTTCCTCTCTTGCGTGTGATACACTGAGAGGTTTACCTTCTTCCTCTCTTGTGTGTGATACGCAGAGAGATGTCTTGTCTGAGACTACGGGTATTCTCGGTAGTCGCTTTTAGCCTTTTCCGCGTGAGACGCAATGAGCATTGCATAATTTTTCTTACATCCCTTCTGCACGAGATGTAATTTGTCTCAAGTTTACTTCTTGCCTAGCTTTCGCTTAAAATGTTGCATTTATTTCGCATAATTGCTTCATTACAGCTCTCTTTGTATGATCATGAGTGATAACCGGCTTCGCGTAGCGTATAAGTCCAATCTTCAAACCGGCTTCGCGTAGCGTATAAGTCCAACTTTCAAACCGGCTTCGCGTAACGTATAAGTCCAATTATCAAAATCTTCCTGCATATCATTTTGCATCCTGCCCCTGAACTACGCTGGTTTGATTCCTTGCAAAGGGATACACGGGCAGCCTGCGGGCACAACCTTTTATTTATATTTTGTTTGTTTGTCCAAGTCTTCGGCCTTGTCAAAATGGGTCGTCTCTGGGCTTTGACATTCACTCCCGTCACTTGTGACTTTCGAGTTCTGTCAAAGAGGGGCAACTGTAGACACCCCATTTTTGACCGACCTTAAGACTCAGACGTCACCGATGGAGCGCTCGGTGATGTTGCATATTGTGCTCGTTCAGAAGTCTCAGAGTCGCGGCCGTGAGCCCTGCCTCCGGACTTCCGAACCCTCTTCTGTACCTTGTCTCGGTTTGCGAACCAGACTCGGTTTTCTCTGTTTCTTTTCCTAAAGGGAGGGAGAGGTCCCGTAGACCATCTCTCAGTGGCCGTGGGCTACATTTCGTGGCCGTAGGCCATTTTGCCCATTTCGGAGCCCGGTTCCCGGTTTTCGGAGCCGTCAGGCCGTGTGCCTCGGTTCGGGACCGTCTAACCATCTCCGATTCCTCCGGTTTTTGGCATAGATCTTATTTACTCCCTTTTGAGGGACACTGAGGTCTGAGAGACCCACTTCGTGGTCGAATACCACTTTCGGTGCTTAACAGCCTATTTTCGGGACCCCGAACTGTGTGTTTTGGCCCCCGAGCATTCGTTTTGCATCGGTCTTCGCTCATTTTTGGCAGGTACCTCTGTTTTATAACCAGGAAGGTCACTGAAGAGTGGGAGGCCAGCAATTGTCTCAGCAACCAGTTATATTCCTCCGGCGCCCTCCGACGCCCGTTTTTCTCACTTCCGAGCCAATGTTAACCACCCTAGGGCCATTTTCTTCAACCCCAAACCACATATTTGTGTTGTACACACATGGGAGGACCCTAATATGCTATGGCCGGCCATTAATTGTTGTTGAACCTTTTGAACCCCTCCTAAAAATGGCTTGTTCTCTCTCCTGTTTTACAGTTTCCAATTTTGAACCACAGGGTTATGTTCAGCACACATGGGAGGACACTAATCTCCTATGGCCGGCCACTAATTCAATTGGCCCATTTTGACCCTTGGCCGGCCGGCCACCTGCAGCCCAAAAAGTTGGTCGGCCATGATCCCCATGCTGTGTACTTTGCAGCTGTATAGCTTTTTTCCCCAAAATATCTCTATCCGGGGGAGAGCTTTAGGAGGGAAACTTGGTGTCATTTCCCTCCACTTTTGCTCCTCTCTTCTTGCCTTTATAACCAGCCTCCAAGACTGGTTTTAGGGTGACAAAAATTTCCCTAAGGGCCTTGCATACATCTCTCTCTATTTCTCTCTCATTTTCTCTCAAAATCCCTAAGTTTCTACCCCTTTTCTTCATCACTACCAAGCACCACCACCACCACTCCATTCCAGCAGCAAGGAGAGGTTTTTCAGAGGCTTAGAAGCAACATCCCTTGGTCCTAAAGGTAGCAAAGAAGTGATCTTCAAGGGTAAGAACATTTCCCCTCTTTTAGCTCATTTTTGCACCATTTTTCTAGCCTATTTGCTTACTGTTTTGGGCTCCGACCCTAACTGAAACTAGGCCTTTTTTGAGCCATTCTTCATGTTTGATCAAGGGCTCAACCCTATTTGAGCCCTCCATTTGGTACTTGCTTCAATACCCCTTGGTATGTCACATTTTTGCATAAAATTTCTAGCCCATGTGTGATCTGTTTTTGAACATAATGTAAACTTTAAGTGGGCCTATTTTGAGCCCCTCTTCAACATTGAAGAAGGGCTCAACCATTTTTGGGCCCCCTATCTTGCACTTACTTCATAATCCCTCCTATTTACCGTAAATTTGCATGATTTGTTTGGCCTATATGTAAATTGTTTTGGAGTGTGTCATGAACTGTGAGTAGGCTTATTTTGAGTCTCCCTACAATATTGTAGAAGGGATCACCACTGTTGGGGCCCTCCACGTTATACTTACCATTATACCCCTCTTTGGCCCCCATTTTTGCATGCTTTTTTAGGCTTATCTAGCTTCTGTTTTCGGCCATGATCAGAACTGAAAGTGGTTATATTTTGACCTTCTTGGCATATTTCATTAAGGGTCTTTGGCCATTTGATGTATATTTGGTCTACTTCATGTTATACCCTCTTGTGGCCTTAATCTTGCATTGCATTTTGAGCATGTTTGCATACTGACTTGAGGCTTGTCATCTACTGTAAATGTTCATGTTTTTAGCCCCTCTTCAGTGTTGTAGAAGGGTATTTTTCCATTTGGGCTTTTCATCTATCACTTGCTTCATGGCCTCCCTTGCGGAGCCATTTTTGCATGCCATCTTAGCCCTATTTGTGATTGCTGTTTGGCCTCGTTTTGTACTGTAAAAATGTGAGTTTTGGGGCTGCCTTGCTTCTGCCTTTTCATGTCATGTATCAATTATGCATGTATTGTATAGCTATAGGCCATTTTATGCATTGAAATCCATGTTTCGGGATCATTTCGTGCATCGGGTATTATTTCGCCTCATTTCGGGGCTGTTTTGCCCCTCATTTTGCCACTGATTTTTGCATGTTTGCATATCATATTCCATGTCCTTGCCATGTCTCATTAGAGTGGCATTTCGGTGCCTGAGGGTCCGTTCTCGGTTTGCGTGCCCGCGGGCGCGCACTTCGAGGTATCTTGTTTTTTTATCTGATGGCCTCCTATGTGAGTGTGGCTGAGGCTCTCTCATGTTGGTGTAAGCCCATTATTGCATTGCGTATGCCATTTCACCCATAGCATTGTGTATGCCCGGTTGTATATTACCTCGTATAGCGTGTATGCCATTCCATGACATTGTGTATGTTAGGGTTGCATATTAGCTACATTTCATGCATATCATGCATATCGCATCGTGTTCGGGATAGGAGTTAGCCCGGGCACAGGAAACGAGGCACGTTTCGTACTCCGAGCGATGGAACGGGTCTCAATCCCCATGTCACCGATGCTCCGGATTATCCATGATGGAGTTAGGTTTTGTTGTAGCATTCATATGCATTCATCCTATATTGAGTTGTGCAAATCGGCTCCTCAGCCATCATGCATCGATATGCGTGATTGGTGGCACGAGGATCGAGGCATGCATATATTTGTGAAATACATTGCTATGCCCCTTTCCTGCTCTCTGTTGCAGCAAAATGGAGAATCAGTAACTTTTCAGAGTCTGGCACGCATTTCGAGAAACATTGCAAACAGAGGCTAATTGGGGCATCCCAGTGGATTTCCGCGCAAGGCAGCCCAAACATGCAGCATTCATCAGAATCAAGGCAGCCCCTGGCTTGCATGCCGGTTTACAGTTTTCCTTAGTTAATTAGTTAATTAATTAGGAATTTGTATATTATTCGGACTGTATTATTCTTTCATTCGGGACTGTATATTTATTCGGACCCTCTGCGCGAGGGCATAATTGTAATAAGTGTGGGTGAGTGTGATGTATGTTTTCCAACCCCACGTCTTTCTCCCTTTTATTTACCTGCTTATGATGGTTAGATTAGGGCATATTTCAATTAGCATACAGTATGATAGCATGTTTGCATCATTCATCTGTTTTGCACGCACCGGGCTTGGCGCATCATACAAACTGCATTTGTATTTCAATTCCAAATTGAATACGTGTTAGTTGTAGCACTCCACATACCATGTTTAGAATAGCCGAGCCTGCTATAGTTGCATTTTTGCATGCGTTGCATTAGGCAATTCTGTGTATTTAGGATCATGCATGGATTTCTAATGAGCTTCTGTTTTGGCTTGGAGTACTCGGTGAGTTTTATGCTTTAGCGTCCTTGCATGCGTGTGAGTGACTGCCATGAATAGGATGCTTACTATGAGGCTATGTGCTTATGTGATATAACTGCCTTGAATGCCTGTGGGTGGAGGTTGGGTTATTTGGAGTGGGACAATTCATCAAATGTTTGTTTTAAGCCCACTAGATATTGGCAAAATCATGTTTTCTAAGCCCACCTGAGGGTGGCAAATCCACGTCTTAGCCTACCTGCGGGTAGCACCATCAAACCATTTTCAAACAAACAAACATGAAATGTTTTGTTCCAAATCAGGCGACTCAGTCTATACTTGTATGCTGTGCGCATCACATAGTAATCTAGGCTAATAACCGGAATAAGAACACACAATGTTTTCAAAAAAAGATATCATGGTTAGTAGAGGCCGGTCTTTGACCGGGCGAGCGGGGGTGCTCACGAAGTGACCTTCCCCAATCGTACCCAAGTTCCCGAGCCGAGGCAACTTTGGTGATGACGGACACGTGGCCTTTGACACCGAGTCAGGGTTTCCTAAATTTCCCATTAAAAAACATTTAGGTGGCGACTCTGTATCTGGCAAAGCAGTCCATGTTTGGCACTTCTTTCAAAAAATCTATTTTCAAAACGATTTGCCGGATTTGGACTCTTTGGTTCAAGATTGAGAACCGTGACATTTGAGTCCTTCGAACTGTAGTGACCCAATATCGAACCAGAACGGGGGGGGGACTCGCACTCCCTTTTCCCCCGGGATGCGTTCGGGGACGTCTACAGTAGGCTGCTCCTGCGTTCTTCAGCCCAAAAGGCATCACCCTGTAGCAGTACAGGCCTTTTGGGGTGATGAACGTTGTCTTCTCTTCGTCTGGGGGGTACATGGCTATCTGATGGTACCCCCTATAAGCATCCAGGAAGCTCATCCTTCCGTGTCCTGATGTGGCATCCACCAGCTGGTCAATTTTTGGCAGAGGGAAGCTGTCCTTGGGGCAGGCTTTATTTAGGTTTGTAAAATCTACGCAAACCCTCCATTTACCGTTTTTCTTCTTTACCACCACAGTGTTTGATAGCCACGTTGGATAATTGACTTCTCTGATGGCCTTGGCTTCCAGAAGTTTGTCTACTTCTTCTTCCACAGCTTCGACGTGCATCAACGTCGGTCTTCTAGCTCGTTGTATTACAGGTTTTGCCGACCTGTCGATGTTCAGTCTGTGGCATGTGACCTCGGGGTCAATGCCAGGCATTTCGTAAGGTGTCCAGGCGAACACCTCTATGTTTGCTCTTAAAAAGCTTCCAGTTCTCTCTTTTCTTCTTCGGCTAAGCCTGAGCCGAGAAGAAAGAAGCGTTCTTCGTCGCCCTCCTGGACGAGGATTTTCTTTAGTGATTCCTCACTCTTCTCGGCCGGCTCCTTGCCGACATCATCTAGGACCTCCATGTCCTCATCTTCAATCTCTGTCTTTGCTGGTTCTCGAATATTGCAGGTAGTCTTCATTGCTGCCATGGAGCAATTTTTTGCCTGCAGTTGACCTCTACCTCAAGCTCAAGATCAAGTCTGCCCCAAGCCAAAATGGCGATCAGAAGTGCTCTCCTCGAGTACCGTTTCGTGCCAGGGACATCTTGGCCGTGTTTGCAATGAGTTCCTAGGAGACCAACTGCGACGGTGGAAACTAGAGTTCGAATGGCTGTTGCCTAGAACGCAAAGGTTCGGGATTTCCGAGACTAAAGTCTGGTTTAAATACCCAGAGGCGTGCCCTCGGCTTGAAATCTGTATGGAAGCCCCATAGGTTGAGATAGCGTGTATGCACCTCAATTCTGGATACTGAACCAACCTAGTCTGTCACCCCGTTGGAGAATAGGGAAAGTTGTGAATATGATCAGGAAGACAAGCAGCAGCCGTAGCTCCTACATACAGATGGTTGTTACTTGTTAGCATTTCAGAACCTTTGTACTGTGAGTTGAAGGTAAAGTGTTCGAAGAGCACGAAGGGAGATCCCCGTCGGAGAAGAGCGGTTTACCGCCACTCATTTCATGAGGTGCTTTCTAAAGCACCGCTTTGTCCATTCATTGCTTTCCTTAAGCATCATGCATTGTAATGCATTGTACCTGTCAAGTTTCTTTCTCAGTCATGCACGATATTGTATGTACGGTTCATTCAAAGAAGTTCCGTTTGAGATCATTCACTTAGTGTATCAATCACACTTCATTCACTTAGTGTATCAATCACACTTTATTTGCTTCACTCAGTGTATCTAACACACTTCATTTGCTTTAGCGTATCAATCACACTTCATTCATTTTGTGTATCTATCACACATATTCTCACTTAGCGCATCTATCACACTTTGTGTTCACCTTTAGTGTATCCATCACACTTATTCACTTAGTGCATCTATCACACTTCGTGTTCACCTATTGTGTATCCATCACACTTATTCACTTAGTACATCTATCACACTTTGCTTGTCTTTTGTGTATCCATCACACTCTGCTCACTTCACCCTTTGTATATCAATTACACTTTGCTCAAATAGTGTATCTATCACACACTCGCTTTGCCTACTTTGTGTATCAATCACACACACTCACACCTTTGTTCCCCCTTAAAACCTTCCCTCTCTCCGTATGAAATACGTTGAGATACGCCTGTTGGTTACACCATTGTTTACCCGGTTAAAACCTTCCCTCTCTCCGTATGAAATACGTTGAGATACGCCTGTTGGTTACACCATTGTTTCCCCGGTTAAAACCTTCCCTCTCTCCGTATGAAATACGTTGAGATTTCCCCGGTTAAAACCTTCCCTCTCTCCGTATGAAATACGTTGAGATACGCCTGTTGGTTGCACCATTGTTTACTCGGTTTTTACCTTTTCCTCTCTTGCGTGTGATACGTTGAGAGACGACCCTTTCCTCTCTTGCATGTGATATGCTAAGAGGTTCACCTTTCTCTCTCTTGTGTGATACGCTGAGAAACTTACCTTTCCTCTCTTGTGTGTGATACGCTGAGAGGTTTACCTTCTTCCTCTCTTGTGTGTGATACGCAAAGAGATGTCTTGTGTGAGACAACGGGTATTCTCGGTAGTCGCTTTTAGCCTTTTCTGCGTGAGACGCAATGAGCATCGCATAATTTTTCTTACATCCCTTCTACACGAGATGTAATTTGTCTCGAGTTTACTTCTTGCCTAGCTTTCGCTTAAAATGTTGCATTTATTTCGCATAATTGCTTCATTACAGCTCTCTTTGCATGATCATGAGTGATAACCGGCTTCGCGTAGCGTATAAGTCCAATTTTCAAAACCGGCTTCGCTTAGCGTGTAAGTCCAATCTTCAAACCGGCTTCGCGTAGCGTGTAAGTCCAATCTTCAAACCGGCTTCGCTTAGCGTGTAAGTCCAATCTTCAAACTGACTTCGCGTAGCGTATAAGTCCAATTTTCAAACCGACTTCGCGTAGCGTATAAGTCCAATTTTCAAAACCGGCTTCGCTTAGCGTGTAAGTCCAATCTTCAAACCGGCTTCGCATAGCGTGTAAGTCCAATCTTCAAACCGGCTTCGCTTAGCGTGTAAGTCCAATCTTCAAACCGGCTTCGCGTAGCGTGTAAGTCCAATCTTCAAACCGGCTTCGCGTAGCGTATAAGTCCAATCTTCAAACCGGCTTCGCGTAGCGTATAAGTCCAATTTTCAAAATCGGCTTCGCTTAGCGTGTAAGTCCAATCTTCAAACCGGCTTCGCTTAGCGTGTAAGTCCAATCTTCAAACCGGCTTCGCGTAGCGTGTAAGTCCAATCTTCAAACCGGCTTCGCGTAGCGTATAAGTCCAATCTTCAAACCGGCTTCGCGTAGCGTATAAGTCCAATTTTCAAAACCGGCTTCGCTTAGCGTGTAAGTCCAATCTTCAAACCGGCTTCGCGTAGCGTGTAAGTCAATCTTCAAACCGGTTTCGCGTAGCGTGTAAGTCCAATCTTCAAACCGGCTTTGCGTAGCGTGTAAGTCCAATCTTCAAACCGGCTTCACGTAGCGTATAAGTCCAATTTTCAAACCGACTTCGCGTAGCGTATAAGTCCAATTATCAAAATCTTCCTGCATATCATTTTGCATCCTGCCCCTGAACTACGCTGGTTTGATTCCTTGCAAAGGGATACGTAGGCAGCCTGCGGGTACAACCATTTATTTATCTATATTTTGTTTGTTTGTCTAAGTCTTCGGCCTTGTCAAAAACAGTCGTCTCTGGGCTTTGACATTCACTCCCGTCATTGTTATGACTATCGAGTTCTGTCAAAGAGGGGCAACTGTAGACACCCCATTTTTGACCGTCCATAAGACTTGGACGCGACTGATGGTTTACATGGTGGAGAAAATTGTGCAGGGGAAAGGTCCAATTTCTTCGGCAAAGAGAGAGAGTCAAATCTCAACTTCATACCCCTGTTCTGGACCAAAACAATCTTGATCAAAAGATTTTAGACTTAAAACCCTCTCTTTCAAAACGTTTTTGAAAATAAAGTTTCTGCGATGTTCCGATGCTTGCATTTTGTCAAACGTCACGCTTTTCGGTAAACCGAGCAAGGACAAAGTGGAAATGAATGAAAGAGAGATGAAATCTTTGAAAAATCTTTCAAAACACCTTACTTAGGGGTTTCGAGTTGAAGAAAAGAGGAGAAGAGGGAAGAAATCCAGTTAGGGGTAAAACGGGCATGAACCGTTAAGAGAGAGTCGAGCAGCCCTCGCCGAATCGGGCCTATTCATTTGGATACTTGGAATCAAGCTATAAGGCCACCACCGTTGGAAATATTACTCCCGGGGCTTCATTTTGCACTCAAGAATCTCCTAAATTCAATTCCGGACGGAGGAGATATGGTTGATTGAAGTAGGGCATCACTCCGGTTGGACCGAAATCTGCGCGGCTTCACGGAAACTGGCATAACTTTTTCCACAGGAGGAATTTTGATGCAAGGTTTGTGCCATTGGAAAGATAACTTCCGGGGCTTAAATTTGGACACTTGGATGGCCACCATTGGACTTCCCAATCACCCACCGGCAACTTTTCTTCCCGGCAGCCTATTTTTCTTGCCCTGAAAGTAGCTGGCCGGCCAGAAAATCTAGCTGGCCGGCCACCCTTTTTGTGAAATGACCTTTTTGCCCCTTTAAACTATCCGGCCATGCCCCCCTCCCCAAGTGTATCCTAGATGTGAATTTTGTTTTCCACTACACCCATGTCCGAGGGTTTGGCCATTTTGGGGGGAAACTTGACTAGTTTTCCCCCCATTTTTTTTTCCCCCCATTTTTCCACCAATTTTGCCTACATATACACCACCTCAGGTCTGTTTTTAGGGTTAGAAAAAATTGTTGGAGAGTCTTGTATACACATCTCTCTCCCTCTCTACTTCCAAGCTCAAAAACAACCAAGTTCCAACCCCATTTCTTCATCACCACCAAGCACCACCACGACTACTCCATTTCCAGCATCTTGAGGGGATTTCCAGTAACTAGGAGGCACCATTTTCAGTCCTAGAAGCAGCCAAGGTTTTGGTCTACAAGGGTAAGCACTCATTTCCCCTTTTGAGCTCAATTTTTGTATCATTTTTTCACCCTCTTTGCTTGCTGTTTTGGGCTCCGACCCCAACTGTAACTAGGCTTAGTTTGAGCTATTTTACATGTTTGTTGAAGGGCTCAACACTGTTTGAGCCTCTCATGTTGCACTTGCTTCAATACCCCTTTGAATGCCACCATTTTGCATAGTATTTTTGGCCTATGTGTGATCTGTTTTGGGGCCTGATGTAAACTGTAAATAGACCTATTTTGAGCCCCTATTCAACATTTAAGAAGGGCTCAACACTGTTGGAGACCTCCATGTAGCACCTACCATTATACCCCTCTTTGGTCCCCATTTTTGCATGTTTTGTTAGCTTATCTTCTTCTGTTTTTCGGCCATGATCAGAACTGAAAATGGCCCTATTTTGACCCCTTCTACATGTTTCATCAAGGGTCCATGGCTGTTTGAGACATCCTTTTTGTACTTCATGTTATGGCCCTCTTGTGGCCTTAATCTTGCATTGTATTTTGAGCATGTTTATATACTGATTTGGGGATTTTTATCTACTGAAAAACATCATATTTTTGGTCCCTCTTCAGTGTTGTAGAAGGGTTTTTTTTGTTTGGGCTTTGCATCTACCACTTGCCTCATTGCCTCCCTTGCGGAGCCATTTTTGTATGCCATTTTATCCCTACTTGTGCTTGCTGTTTGGCCATGCTTTATACTGTAAAAATGCTTATTTTGGGGCTTCCTTTCTTATGCTTTTACACTTCATGTTCGACTTATGCATGTTTAGTATAGCTGTAGGCCATTCCGCATGCCTAGTTTTGCATTTCGCGAGAGATTCCATGCATCGGGTGTCATTTCGCCTTGTTTCGGGGCTGTTTTGCCCCTCATTTTTCCACTGATTTTTGCATGTTCGTATACCATATTCCATGTCTTTGCCATGTCTCATTAGAGTGGCATTTCGGTGCCTGAGGGTCCGTCCTCGGTTTGCGTGCACGCGGGCACGCATTTCGAGTTGTTTTGTTTTCATCTGATGGCCTCTTATGTGAGTGTGGCTAAGGCTCTCTCATGTTGGTATAAGCCCATTATTGCATTGCGTATGCCATTTCATCCATAGCATTGTGTATGCTCGGTTGTGTATCACCTCGTGTAGCGTGTACGCCATTCCATAACATTATGTGTGTTAGGATTGTATCTTAGTTGCATTTCATGCATATCATGCATATTGCATTGTGCTTGGGATAGGAGTTAGCCCGGGCGCGGGAAACGAGGTACGTTCCCTACTCCGAGTGACGGAACGTGTCACAATTCCCCAGTCACTGACACTCCGGATCATCCATGAGGGAGTTAGGTCTTGTTGTAGTGTTCATATGCATTCATTCTATATTGAGTTGTGCAATTCGGCTCCTCGGCCATCATGCATCGATATGCCTGATTGGTGGCACGAGGATCGAGGCACGCATACATTTGTGAAAATACATTGCTATGCCCCTTTCCTGCTCTCTGTTGCAGCATATCAAGAATCAGCAGTCTTCCGAGGCTTGGCGCGCTTTTCAAGAAATAATTGCAAAACAGAGGCTAATCGGGGCATCGTCGTGGATTTCCGCGCAAAGTAGCCCAAACATACATCATTCATCAGAATCAAGGCAGTCCCCGGCTTGCATGCCAGTCTCTTCTTTTCTTAGTTAATTTGTAAATTAATTAGGAATTTGTATTATTTGGACTGTATTATTTGGACTGTACTATTCTTTCATTCGGGACTGTATATTCTTTTGGACCCTCTGTGCGAGGGCATAATTGTAATAAGTGTGCGTGAGTGTGATGTATGTCTTCCAACCCCACGTCTTTCTTCCCTTTTATTTACCTGCTTATGATGGTTAGATTAGGGCATGTTTCAATTAGCATATAGTATGATAGCATGTTTGCATTCATTCATCTGTTTTGCATGCACCGGGCTCGGCGCATCATACTAACTGCATTTGTATTTCAATTCCAAATTGAATACTTGTTAGCTGTAGCATTCCATATGCCATGTTTAGAATAGCCGAGCCTGCTATAGTTGCATTTTTTGCATGTGTTGCATTAGGCATTTCTGTATAGTTAGGATCATGCATGATTTCTAATCGGTTTCTGTTTTGGCTTGGAGTACTCGGTGAGTTTTATGCTTTAGCATCCTTGCATGCGTGTGAGTGACTGCCATGAATAACATGCTTACCATGAGGCTACGTGCTTATGTAATATAACTGCCTGAATGCCTGTGGGTGGAGGTTGGGTTATTTGGATTGGAACAATTCATCAAGTGTTTTAAGCCCACTAGATAGTGGCAAAATCATGTTTTCTAAGCCCACCCGAGGGTGGCAAATTCACGTCTTAGCCTACCTGCGGGTAGCACCATCAAACCATTTTTCAAACAAACAAACATGAAGTGTTTTGTTCCAATTCAGGTGATCCAGTCTATACTTGTATGCTGTGCGCATCACACAATAACCTAGGCTAATAACCGGAATAAGAACATACAATGTTTTCAAAAATAGATATCATGGTTAGTAGAGGCCGGTCTTTGACCGGGCGAGCGGGGGTGCTCACAAAGTGACCTTCCCCAATCGTACCCAAGTTCCCGAGCCGAGGCAACTTTGGTGATGACGGACACGTGGCCTTTGGCACCGAGTCAGGGTTTCCTAAATTTCCCATTAAAAAAACATTTAGGTGGCGACTCTGTATCTGGCAAAGTAATCCATGTTTGGCACTTCTTTTCAAAAAAATCTGTTTTCAAAATCGATTTGCCGGATTTGGACTCTTTGGTTCAAGATTAAGAACCGTGACATTTGAGTCCTTGAACTGTAGTGACCCCAATATGAACGGAACGGGACTTAACCCTCCCGGGGCGTTTGGGGACGTCTACACATAACTTTTGGCATTAATTCATAGAATCGATGCTTGTCTACTAGTCCATGTTTGGGTGTCTTTCATTAATTAATAGCTATTACTCTCCTTGTCTTTTAATGTTTGAAATTAATACAGTTGCTATATGTCGTCCAGAAGTGCTTCTATAGGCACCAAACTAACGGTTTTTTTTTTTTTTTTTTTTTTTTTTTTTGGCTGATGGTTTTGGACATACAAATGTGGATATGATTTTTTTTGACAAATACGGGAGGCATTGTTTTTATACGTCTATCTGTATATATAGTGGTTCGTACAAATTACTTTTTTGGTGTGGTAATATCAGCTAATTTGGCATGGTAGAAATTAGCATAGCACGTGGTACAAAATAATTTTGGGGCAGTACGGATTAAATTTTTGTTGTGGTACATATGTTCTTTTTGTTAATTAATTTAGTTATTCCTGTATTATGTATGGAATTAAATTATTGACGTTGGATTAGACTTGGTTCGTATGGAATTTGTATTATATATAGAATTGGACGTTCAATATTAATTTTTTGGATGCTTGTTACTGAAATGTGTGCACGTTGTTGAATGCAATGCTTGAATGGTTGATAATATATTTAGCGTTGATGGATTATATTGTTTATACAGGGTACAGGTTGTATTAATAATGGATACAGGTTGTTTAAAATTTTTTTAAAAAAAAAAAAACAAAACAAAACAAAAAAGTATTTGGCCACCAAATATTTTGGTAGCCAAATACGTAATCAAATGTTTTGGCGACTAATAATTTAGTAGCAAAAATATAACCCAAAAATTTTTTGCGACCAAATAATTAGTAGCTAAAAAATTAGAGAATGAGAGAAAGAAACTATTGGCCACTAAATTGTTTAGTCACGGAAAAACAACGGTATTATTTGGCGACTAAAACGTTTGGTGGCAAAAAGTAAAGAAGTGAATCTTAAGAGGTTTTTGGCTACGAACAATTTAGTCGGCAAAAGTTTCGGCGACAAAATTACATGGTCACTAAAAATATGTATTCTATTAGTGACCAAAATATTTAGTCTCTACTAGTTGGTCAAAATTTTATGGTAGAACTTTTAGTGACTAACAATTTAGTCGCCGAAATGTCATGTTTGCCGACTAAATAAGGTTTTGTAGCCAAATGTTCACTTTCGGTGATCAATTTTTTAGTAGCAAAAAAGGAACACCTTCCCTGACCACACGAACGTTAGTAGCCAAAAGTCACATTCGGCGACTAAAGGTTTTAGTGGCGAAAACATAACATTTGCTGACTAAAACAAATTTAGTAACCAAATGTTTCACTTTTGGCGACCAAACAAAGTTTAGTCACCAATACTATCGCCGACAGGGTATAGGCGACGAACTTGGTGACAAAATATTTTAGTCGCTAAATCATTTCAGCGACCAATATTTTAGTAGCCAAAAGTGATATTTCTTGTAGTGAGATGAGCTAAAACATCAAATAAATAAAAGATAAGTAATTTGGATATAAAAATTTGATGATCATAGCATTCGGTTGATAGAAATTCTTGTTAAAGATATATGTTTCAAATAATAGTATTATTTTTTACTAGGAAAAGTAAGGAAGTATCCAACCAGAAGATAATAAATCCAAATAACGAAAAGGACAATGATAATGAAGTGAAGCCCATGGCTTCTTTGGTTACATGCATTTGTTAGATTATTAAATTAAATATATAAACATTATTTAATTTATAAAGAAAAGAAAAAAGTGACATCTATCACTTATATGAATAAAATCAACTTAATAAAATTAATATTAATAATTAACATGGCTTATAATAGGAAATTATTTCATTATACATTGTGAAATAATATTGAAGTAGATTTATTATTATTATTATATTATTATTAGCTATTGAAATAGGTAGTTACTAATGTGTGTGTGTGTTTTTTTTTAAATTTTTTTTTTATAATTAGGAATAATATAATATGTATGTTATTTATAAATTCTAATAAAATATAAGAGATAATATGTAATTTTTCAAAATTTAAGGGGGGCTGGGTCCATTTGCGGTTCCTTCGTACTTCTGCCCCTCTGGTTTGCGGTGGGTTAGGATTTACATATTGAGAGGTAGACATTAGAGAGAAAATGAAGGATAATTTAATAATTTTATATTTTTCTCACCATTTTATAACTAATTGACATTTTTTCATGTATATTGTAATTATTTTAGATTCTCCACATTTTGTAAATCTTTTTGACTAATTCATTTATTTTAGGAGAAATTATAAATCAGTGATAATTTTCAAAATAATTACAAATTTATAATATTAACTATTAATTAAAAAGTAAATTTTTTTCAAACTTACACTAAATTAATATTTGTTGTTCTTCCCTTTTTTGCGGATAAAAGTCTACATACACAGCCCGGAAAAGAGAAGCATATTTTACAAAACTTATAACTGAGATCTATTTAGAATGATATGCATACACACACATACAAGAGGACAAGAAAAATAAAAGGTGGTTCGAGGACATTTTAGAGAGTAGAGTAGCCAAGACTGCAAGGTGGGAAGTCAAAAATGGATGACACACATATATAGTTTAGTTATAGTCAGAATGAGAGAGAAACATTACACGGTTTCTTATTTTATTTTATTTTTTTTATATATTAAAACCTTAATTTATGCACATCTAATTGATGTGATGTGAGAGTGTTGGTGTGAACGGTGGATGTTTCTCTTTTGTCTCTCTCTTTCTCGTAATAATTTATAGTACAAGAAGGGAGGCGTGCTTCACTGGAAACAGGCTTGCAAGTTAAGGACTAGAATTAGGAAAACTTCAAATCCCACGAGTCCACGTTTTTCACTCAATTTCGTCATAAAATACGGGGATACAATGTGATGCGCACCGTGTCGATCTGATCTGGATTTGGATTTGGGATGGTGACTAGGCATGTTATGTAGTAGTCATTGTTGTGCGATCTATTGAGTTCATTTTACGGTTAATTTTGATAACAATAATGTTTCATAGTTCGAAAGTTTGCCCCCCCGAATCCCCCTAATGTTCAAAACGACGTCGTTTTGGGCATTAGCATTTTTTTTTTTTAAACTTTTTTTCCTTCCATTTTCGAGTCTGCAGAGGAAGAGGGAGAGGGAGAGAAAGAGAAGAGAGGGGAAGAGGAGGAGAGAGGGAGAAAGCTCGCCGCCGATCGTCGCATGTGTCTTCGCCGCCGCCGATCGTCGTAGCAGTAGCTCGTCGCCTCTGCCTAGCCTCCGCCCCCCGCCCCCCGCCTCCGCCTCCAGCCCCATTTGTTGGGCCCCCTCTAGTCCCTCTTCCTCCTCCTTCCTCCTCCTCCTCCTCCTCTTCCTGATCTGCAAAAAAAAAAAAAATAAATAAAAAACGGCGTCGTTTTTTAATTAGGGGGATTCGGGGAGGGGGGGGGGAGGGGAGCTTTCGAGCTCCCTAGCACGACTCTTTTGATAATTTAAGTTTCGGATGGGTTATGGGTTGATTTTTGTAGCTTTTTGACTATTAGATTGAGGTTAAAAAGTCTTGTTTAGGTTGGAATTTTTGATTTTTTTGACTTTTGTAAGAGAAAAAATAAAATAATTATGATTTAGATGTAATATTTTCTCTCATTGATTTTTTATTTTATTTTTTTTTTTTGTAATTATTTTAGCCTCTCAAACCTCATTTTAGCCAATGCCAAGGCTTGTTTACTTTTCAAGATATAGCCTAGTAGAATATATCCGAAAAAGACAAGTCAATCGGATATCAGTAGTTTTTTAATCAAATCACATTTGTATTCAGTTTTTTTATTTCAAATTATACTTATTATTCAAAATTTTACATGCAAATGTAATTTGATGAACGACCTACCAATATCCGATTAATTTGAATTTTTATAAAAATATTATATTCAATATACTCTAAAAAGTAAACGGTTTGAGTTATTGAAATGAGTCCTAGAATGCACTGAATAGGCAATATAACAAGGGTAAATTATATTGACACCTCCTAAGATTTATGTTTATTACAATTCCCCCTCATATTTTGGAAATTACATCCCCCTCCCTAAGGTTTAAAGTTTCATTACAGATTACTCCCTCAGTTAGTTGACTGTTAAGTCAACTAACAGATTTTGCTGATATCAGCAATTTAATTTTTTTAAATACCAATTTTGCCCTCACTAGGTAAATTACATTGACACCCCTCACATTTTAGAAATTACAATCCCTTCCCCAAGTTTAAACTAGCATTACCAATTGCTCTCTCGATTAGTATTAGTTGAAAAAAAATTAATTGAAAAAAAAAATAATTGGAAAAAATTTATTTGAAAAAAAAATTTTGTTAGTCAAAATTTTAAATTTCTGTTTAAAAACCAAAGTAAACTCATTTTTTGAATTTACGATTTTTTTCTCAAATTTACAAACTGAGACAACCATTTATAAACCAAAAAAATTATCAAACAAGTTTTTATGACAGTTTTTAAAATTTTTGTAAATATAAATTGAAAACTGAAAATGAAATTGTTACCAAATAGGTCTCAGATGGTAAAAATGTCGTAAAATTAACAAATAATTAAATAAGTTACCAATATAAGAAATGACTTATCAAAAGATTCTTAAGCTATGTATGGTTTGATTTTTTAAAAAAAAATTTAAAAATTAAAAATTAATTTGGTTAAGAAATAAAATAAAAAATAATTATCATTTTTATATAACTTTTATCGTTCGAGTGGTTAGAAATAATTTTTTTCAAATTAAATATATTTCTTCATATTTATTTTTATTAAATTAGTTTTTTTTTTTTTAAATGTCAGGGGAGATTCGTATTAAATTGAAACCTCAGGGGATGTCAATGTAATTTACCCTTTAAAGTATATGTAAAGGTTAAGAGTAAATATGTCATTTTAACTTAAAAGTTAATACCGTCAAATAATTATACTGGCAAGAGGGGTCAGTGTAATTTCCTGAATGTGAAGGGAGGAACTGTAATAAACATAAACCTCAGAGGTGCCAGTGTAATTTACCCATGTAACAATGACTGTCGTGCCCTATGCGCAATTGCCGCTCCAAATTCATTTGATCTTCCTTACTATAATTGAGACTAATTAGTTCGACTTATATGATCTATCTAAAAAAGCAAAAAAAAGAAATTGAAAGTTTGGTCTTTAAAATATGAGTTTCGTGTCATTTTAATCTTCAATATTTAAATTGTGTCAATTGATTTTTAATGTATAAAATTATTTTAATTTCATCTCCAATATTTAAATTGTGTCAAGTGTTCCAATTTGGTCCCTCCCAATGTCTCTAATAAGAGAGTTAGATTGCGAGACAATGTGTCAATCTGAATTGTGGGGCTAAATTGAAATACTTTTTATACATTAAATACTATATTGACATAATTTAAACATTTTGGACAAAAATGATATAAGATTCATACTTTAGGGACTAAAAATAATTAATCCATTATTAAATAACGGAAGAAAAGGCACATCATGTATATTAGGAAATTTGATTGTTATTTTGATTATGACTTAATATGTCTTTGGTTATTCCTCAAGTGATATTGAGTTATGACCCATTTTGGTGTTGGTTATGATTTATTGTGATATTGGTTGTTATCTATTGTGATTATTATTTTGGTTATGACAAAAAAAAATGATTATGCCTCCAAAGGTGTTTAATTATAACTCATTGCATTTGTCTTAGTTATATGACTCAAATTTTTTTGGTTATGGTATTTATGTTGTCAATGTCATAAGGAGAAGTTTATAATACACACTCTATACCATATGTACCCTTAGTTACACCATTTTTTTTCTTTAATTATAATTAATTTTCTTCTTTATTTATGAAATTATTTTGAGATGTTTGATTATGTCTTATGTAGTGTTTGGTTATGATTTTTTTTTATTTTTTAAACTCAAAAAGTATAAAGTTATACCATTTTTTTTTTAGTTATAAGATAGCACACACTTTTTAAAAAATATGTATTATAATCATTCTCATATTATACATTATCATAACTTATATATAGTACACATCTAAAAAAATAATTATATAACATAGAAGGCCTAGTTACAATGCCGAGGGAAGGGGTTGGGGGGTCCTTCCCCCTAGATAAATGCTATTTTTATTTATTTTTTGTATATTACGTAATGTCCCGCCCCAAAATTCAATATATATCTAAAAATTTTGTAAATTTCATAATGTTTAAGAGTTGTGTTTCAAAATTTAATGATTCGTGTAATGGTTCTTTAAACTTTTACAATAATATTACGATGATTATATTTTTTTTCTCATATTTTTTGTCATATCATGTGTTGAGATTACATTGGCAGCAAACATCAATACAGTATTGACACATAAAGTAATAAATAAATTATAATAAGAAAATATAATCATCCTAATATTATTAAAAAATTAATGAAGCTCATGTTAAAAAGATATTGGTAATCGCATGTTTAAAATAGGAGAAATTACATGATAGAGAAATCTTTAAAAAAAATAAATTACAAAATCATGAAAAATTATAATTTTACTTTTTAATGATTATAAATTTCATCACTAAATGAAAAAAAAAATTAAAAAAAAATTCAAACACACATTGATGTTTACTTTTCCGTTAAGAAAACTTGAGATAAATAAAAAAATATAATTTACTTGATTGATTTGCAATCATATTAAACATAAAAGCTTGTATTAAAAGCAATTAAACTAAAGCTTTTATGGACTTAAGATATTGTGTAATATTTAAACTAAAACTATAAAAATTAGTTTAGAAAGTTGAATGGAAAGTAGATTAATTACATTAACATCTTCTCAATTATTGGCATGCCACCTTACCTTTTAGGATAAATTACCTCCCTGAGATTTTGCATAATTGTAGGGACCTTTCCTACGATTTTTGAGATTACGTTGACCTCCCTTATTTTTTTTTGACATTGTCAAGATTCTTCTCTCCAATTAACTTGGCCCAAAGATGTTCATTTGATTGTGCAAATGACTATAATACCCTTAAAATACTATAGCCTTACGAGAATCAAGTATAATTTACCACAAAATTTTCAAAATGTAAATGTAATTTCTTGACTTTGTAATTTTTATTATTTTTTTGTGGCTATAAAGAGCATAAGGAAAGAGCACCCAAAAAAAAAAAAAAATTTATGTGACGCTATTATTAGTTGTAGTGACACCCAGACAAAATAAAAGAGTGAATAAATAGCAAGAAGAGTGAAAGAAATAAGAGAAAATGAAAAGAGATGGAGGTACTAAAAACTTACAGAGACGGATATGGTTAACATTATTTTTTTTAGAGATATAAAGTAGGTCATAATGAAAGAATAATAGGAAAAAAAATAAGGAAAGGAGAAAATGACAAAAATGATTAAAAAAATGTGAGAAAAACAAAGGAAAAAGTATGTGAGAGGAATGAGATGATAAAAGGGGAGGTCAGTGTAATTTCCCCTTTAACCTTTTCATTGCTAGAAAGAGATGAATAAGGATAATTTTGGCCTTTTAATAGTTAAAGTTGTTGACATCACCTTGTTATGTTAGATATTCTAACAAAGAGATAATAGAAGGGGGAATCCTAATAATAATTTTAAATGTAGAAGATGTTAGTATAATTATTGAAACTATAAGGGAGATCTCTGCAATTATGAAACATCTCAGAGGAGATAAGTGTAATTTACCTGTCTTTATTATAAATTTATATATTTTGATCAATCCAACTATAAAAATTAAAATTGTACTAAAAATGTTTAAATTGAGACTAATCCCTTGCACTTGTTTATTAGTCCAATTAGCCTATATTAAGTAATCTTTAGGGAGGAGCTTGTATCCAGTCCGAGATCGGATTAGACAGTGCTGTTGGGCCCTTAGGGCCTATTACGGGTCCCGTTTTGATAATCCAAACCGTTCAATATGTAGAGCTCGTCGAGTACTATATGCCTGTAAAACATCACGTTGATCAGATATCGATAGTTATGTAATCAAATCAGTTTTGTTTAAAAAAAAAAAAATAGACGGTGAACAAATTAACAATTGACAAAAAATTATTTTGATCACATAGCTATCGAAATCCGATCAACGTAATGTTTTGTAAGCATATAGTATTCAACGAGTTCTACACATTTAACAGTTCGAATTATCAAAACAGGACCCGTGATAAGCCCCCACGGGCCCAACAACATTGTTCAGTCCGATCTCGGACTGGACACAAGCTGAACCCTAATCTTTAATAATGATTTAAACAAATAAAACTCAACCTGATGTATTGACAACTGTCAGGATCTACCCCTTTTTTTTTTTGGCAATCCGGCCCCTCCACGAGGGGAATCTTGGCTCTAGCCCTACCTAGTTATTTTTTATTTTTATTTTTTTTGACGAAAGAAACTTTATTGATAAGGATAAAAATATATAAATGATTGATACAAATATCAATACTGAGGAGCGAATGCATAAAGTGTCAAAATAAAACTTAACAATCCTAATAAGTTGACACTACCGAACTAACCCAATTATATTCTAGTACAACATCAAAATTGGTGAGAAATCAACCGAAACCGAAACAACAAAACAAAATTTAAAAAAAAATTTAAAAAATAAAAAAACACCTAGTTAGTGTTACAACATCCAATAAATGTCAATAACTTTCTCTCACTTGCCAGTGCCATGACATTTTCAGATCCAAAGGTTGGTCAAATGCAGAGATCACATGGATCAAAAATCATGCAAGTAGTTAAGAAAAACAACTTAATAAAATTATCAACTCTAAATCTTTTAGTGATCCATGATAAAAATGGGAGCCAATTTGAAAGAGTATCCTTATCGCTTTTTTCAGTTTTTAAAATTTTAAAAAATAAATAAAGAATGAAAACTTTAGAGATATCATATAGTCAACAGTATGCTTGGCATATAAAATTCAATATGTTATTAATAGTGAGTCCGTTACACACTGTGCGAAGGGAGAGAGGAAATAATCTGAAGATACGATCAAGAAACTGTGCTATTTTTTATTTTATTTTTTTATCTATTATTGCAAAAGGTATGTATTATACGCTCTAAATATAAAGATTTAGAATTTTAATTATGAGTCATTTTAATCCTTAATTTTGAGATTTTACTGATCGTCAAATTTATAGTGATTTTGGTTATTAGTGCTTGAGGTGGTTGGTTATGGTATTTTTGTATGTACATATATTGTTATCTCCCAAATTGCTTTTGGTCCTAGCAAAATAAATTCGATTGGACTATAGAATATTTTATTTTATTTTGATTTTGGGTCGGGGCTATAAAGCCTTGAGGCACCTCTAGTTGAGACGCACTACAACATTTCTTAATTTAGTGATACTTAAATATTTTACAAAATTACTTTTTTTAATGGTATTTTTTAATCTTATGATGTTTTGAACAAGTGTTATTTATATACGAATCGCGATAGATACCAGTGACACGTCAGCAACACTTGCAAATGTCATTACACCATTATGGCTAAAGACTTTCAATGACACTTTGATGTCATTAGGAATGGGCACGGGACGGCTTTGTCATTCCTTAGCCTTGTCCCTGCGGATGAACCCCGTTCTAACCCTGCTACGGGTGAAATTTTTTAACCCCATCCCCGCCCCTGCCCTCGTCGATACCCGATACCTATAGATACCAAACCACATTTTAAATTGCCAAAAAAATTGAAAATCATTTAAATTCTGAACACACTAAATAATTTTTCTTATTTTCATATATATAAACAGTGAGACTTTTAGGATTATTATTTGTTTATATTTAGACAGAACCACAAAATTTTAGTATTCATTTTTTGTATCTAATTATATTATATACATACATATATATTATTTATTTATATATATTTTTAATTATATCGGATCGGGTCAAGTCGGGTTTGGATCGAGGGAGGTGACACCCGCCTCCACCTCACTCTTGCTGCAGGTGACCAAAATATAATCCACCCCCACCCTACATAAGTATCATGTCAGGTAAAATTTGTCCCATTTGAACGGGTATGAGTGGACCCCTGCGGATCAGATTCAAATGGCCATCTGTAGATGTCATAATAGATACTATTTGTGACAGTACCAAGCGCTATTAAAAAAAAACACTTAAGTGCACTTCAGTGACACTTCTAAGTGTCATTACACCATTAATGCTAAAGACTTTCAATGATACTTTGATGTTATAGTAGATACTATTCGTGACACTATCAAGTGCCATTAAAGAAGACTTACAAAATACACGTGGCAAGTAGAGTTAAAAATATTGAGTTCAATTTATTTGTTTATATTTATTTTGTGCATTTTCAAAAAATTTTGAAAGTATATTAGCATTTTTTGTTTTTTCAAAAAATGCCATTAGATAGCTTAGAAAGTTTTTGGGTTAGTGGCATTTTTCAAAATGTCATAAAATATTTATTTATGACACTTTTCACCTAATATCATGAAAAGGGTATAAGACACGAAACTTTTTGCGACAGTATACTTTTCCATCGCAAACAACTTTTTGCAACGGTTAATACCCCATCGCCAATGGTTGCATTTTGCGACAGTAATTACTGTCTCAAAAAAAGGAAAGAATATGTTGGATGATTTTTGCGTTGACAAGCCATTAGCCATTGCAAAAGGCTTATTTTTTGCGATGACTTTTCTTCCTTTCGCAAATTTTTTTTTTTTTTTTTTGGCCATGGACTTTGTTGTGCCTTCACTAAAACCATCTCCAACGGTGAATCAGATTGATTATCAGATTTAAATTTCATGAAAAAGAACTACTTTTATCTCTCCAATGGTTTCACCAAAATAATATCAAATTGAGAACGGGACAAAACTTTCATCAAATTGGGAAGCTGGGTCAGATTTCACCAAAACATTATGTGTTTACGTTGGAGGTGGGTGGTGGTCCGTGGCATACAAAAAATGCAAGGCTGCAATGCAGTACTTCAACAGTTGGTTGGCCTGAAAACTGCTCACTTGACTCTGCTTGAGTATCTTCGAGGTAAATATCTCTCTCTCTCTCTCTCTCTCTCTCTCTCTCTCTCTCTCTCTAAATTCCAATTAGTTCTACGTCCTGTTTGTATTGTTTCTGATTTAAACTTTTGTTTTCTCTTCTTTTTTTTTGGGTTGTTACTGTACTTACTTTGTTAATTTCTAACTGAAGGGTTTATTTTATACATGTCCATGAAATTATAATATGTTTGGTCGTTTAAAAAGTTGGGAAAAGAACTTAATAGAGATTGCTGAGCCCAAATTCAGGAAGATTGTGGGGATTTTGCAGAAGTGAGTGTGTTGTGTGTCTTCTATCCGAGCAAACAGAGCAGAGAACAGTTCCATTCAGTATTCTTTTGTTTTAGAATTCTATTTTTTTTTGTTTTTGATGAAGTTATGTGTAGTTGAATGCCAAGGATAGGAAAGAGAAGAAATAAAGGAAAACTTTGTACCCAAGCTTAGCAGCTGGTTTGGGTTTTTTCTAATCTGAGTGGAGGTTTCTGTTAACTCAATATCCAAATGGGGGAGGAATTTAAATTTTAGACTTCTTTTGCTTTGGTATTATGTTTCTTTGTCTATGAAGTTACGGTGTGTTTGGTTGCTGAAGAAAATGAGGGAAGAAAAATACAGCCAATATCTTGGTGAGAAGATAGTTTCCATTGTAGGAGTTTTGGTGCTATAATTTATGCAACCTATGTATTTTGGTTTTAGGAGATGGTTCTGGCACAAAATGAATTCAAGGCATCTTTCCGAGGAAGCATGCTGGGAGAATGAGAGAGGTCAAACAGGAGATTAGAAGATTGGAGAAAGTGATGAAGACAATTTCTAGCCTTCGAACTGCCTGACAAATTGGGAAACAGAAATGGACGAAAAAAAAATTTTTCAATTGTTTTGACCGGTCGACTGGCCGGTTGTCCTACCAGTCGTCCCTGTCTTTTCATGCAAGTTACAGTGCAACCGTTGGAGCCGCTCATATTAAATTGACAAACTTACTTTTTTTTTACTTAGATTTAATGAAAAAATTGGTAAATCATTGGAGATGTTCTAATGGACCCCCTTTTTTTTTACTCAGATTTAATGAAAAAATTGGTAAATCATTGCAGATGTTCTAATGAACCCCCCCCCAAAAAAAAAAAAAAAAAAAGGCTCATTTTCCTTGAAACCCTTGGTGCCCAAATTTCATGAAATATTGGCGCCTCTGATTTTTCTTATTTCCTCTATCTCATTTTCACTCTTAACTCTCTCTCTCTCTCTCTCCATCTGCATCTTCCATCTTCGTTCAACTCAGAATCACCTCTCTTTATTTGCCGGTAGGTAAAACCCCTCATTTGCAGAGCCATTCTCCATATCCAATGGATTTCTGATTTCTAGTTCTGTATATCTAAGATTAGTTTATAAACTCTCTCAACATGGATGAATAAAGAATGAAAAGTGAAGAATAAAGAATAAAACCCTTCAAAGTTTCAAAACCCTAACTCTAACTTAACCTAATCTAAGGATATATCATCTACTTCCTCATGTTGGCAAATTTGAATTGCTTGAAATCTTGCGGGATACAAGGCAATAGTTCTCTCTTGTTTTCTTTTCAAGGAATGTTGATAGAACATTGCCTTGGAATTAATTGGGTTTGTAGAGAAGATGAGAAAGAGCTGTTAATTATAGGGACTTAATTAATGCCCATAGCAGTTCAAAAAAAAAAAATAAATAAATAAATAAAAATTCATGCCCATATAAAATAATTCCTATTTAATATGTGTCTACTTATACACAGTGCTTCAATTTAGTTTTACACATGCTTTGGTTGTTTTTCTCTTTTTTGTGATATTTTGGTTATTTATCCATCTTATTTTGAATAACAGTTCACTCTGTTTGGTTTTTATTTTTCAAAAATGGTTTTTGAATTTGTGGGTTTTTTTTTTTTTTTTGGTGAAGAAGTAAAAAAATTGGTGACTGTGATACCTTTCAGAGAATGTGAGATTCTATAGGAAGGAAGAGAAGAATGATCCGAATTTGCAAAGAAGTTGGCATCTCTTGGAGATCTCTACATAAATGATGCATTTGGAAGGAACACCTGATTCTGAAGGTTTTTTCATTAAGCATGAGAATATATTGCAATTCCTATGTCATTATTTGACTAGACTTTTCTAATTATGATATTGTGTTCTGATAAAGTTATAAATATCTAAAGAATCTCTTTTTCCTTAATTTTACCATTCACATAATTTCAATTCAATTATTGTACCATCTAGGATTTTGTTTGTAGATACATAATCGGGTGGATTAACTAATATTCCATCACTATATCTGCTTAAGTAAAGTCGGGCAGAGGAGTCATTTAGCTCATTATGGGAATATGTATCATGGACTTCCTTCTAAAGTTCCTAAGCTTGTCCCAAGTATGGTAAAGAGAGAACACTTGGCTGTAATTGCTAATTTTGGCTGCTTGCATCCAGTTGTTTGATGCAGGAGGTGCATGAGTGGTCATCTGATACTGTAATTTTGGTCATCTAAGAAATTCTATTGTGTTCTATTTATTTCTTTATTTTTTCAATTATGTATGTCAATATTGATTAGAATATGTTAACTGACCAGTGTACACAAAGCTAATTTCACATGCCCATTAATGAACTTCGAAGAAGTGTAGTAGTGGAGAATAATTTCAGCATATACTTGCTATTATAATTTTCAAAACTGAGACTCGGGTGAATCTTGGACTATGGTATTACCATTTGGACAACTAGAAAAGGGACCATTTTTTGTCCTACTTTGGAACTGTACAAAAGAACTAGTTATGTATGTCCTTTTGCTCTAATAGCAGAAAAATAATAAAGAACTAGTTACCATTTTTTTTGTCATCCACATATATTAATGACTTGAGCACATGTGAATCATCCACATCTCAATGCTTTAATTTTTTGTTTGATATCGTGTTTCATAATATGTAAAATTATAAACTTTGTCCCTCTTCCCCTGTGTCTTGCTAATCACAATGGTCAAAATTAGGTCTTTATATATGGCTAAGCTCCAATTTATTCTTTGCTGATGTTCTGTGAGCAACTGATAGATCCTTCCACAATCTAGTTTTGAAAATGCACTTGAAATTCCCCTATTCCAATGATTTGGCTGGTGCTGCAATTAACTTGTGGTGTTCAAAGTGGGGCTGGTGGACTCTCTTGGCTTGGGGAATTTAGCTTTGTATGTGAAATTGATTTTCTTGCGGATAAAAATATGAGTCCCACTGTTGGGATTTCTTGCAGCTTTGAAGAGTTCCAGCGGTTTGATTCTTTCTTCTTGAAGTCCATGACTGTTGCATGAGAGTTCTTCTTGCCTTGATTCTTTCTTCTCAAAGTTCATGAGTGTTGCAAGAGATTTCTTCTTGCCTCCTGAAAGGCTAAGATTCGGCCTGGTACCTGAGAGGTTGTTGCTTTCATCTTTGGGTGTTGGAGATTCTGGTTCATGGTTTTCGTCTTTGGATGTTAGAGTTTCTGGTTTCTGGTCAACAATACTTTATTTTGCTAGATGTCCTAGTTGTTGAAAGGTTCTTGGAGAAGGGGATGATCTCAAAATTGCTCTACAGATGCAAAATTCACTTCTCGTGGAGGCAAGTTTATATGTTATGCTTTTCACTCATTAGCTGCTAATTTCATTTCTCTATGAGGTTTCTATGGTAGTGCTTATCTCCAACTGCTGTAAAAGGTTGCAGTGTTCAGATGTATGGCTTGGCTTAGTCACAATGTTGTATGCTTCAAAATAACTCATCAAAATAGCATGCGCATTAACTATCAGTGGCATCTAGATATTTTGGAAATCAATTGAACTTTGTTTTTGTTGAGGCTTCTTTTGATTTCCTTGTTCAAGAATATATATGCTTTTTAACTTTAATTATTGAGCTTAGACCATTATTTCCTGGACATTTGATTGGTTACTTGCATTCTTGCAGTCTGTATGTATCAGATCATGTAACCGTGAGCCTGCCAGGTGGCAGAATCCTGGTAAGTGCTGGGTCCATGGCTAGTCTTCACTCAGCCTCACAGCTTTATATCCTGGACCCTAACGATGAGAAGCCTACTTGGAGGTTATTAAATGTACTTGGGCGACCTCTGAGATTTGCTTGGGGACATAGTATATCCGTTGTTGGTGGGAGAAGGGCCATAGTTCTTGGTGGTCAAACAGGAGAGGAAGCTATAAAACATTTCTCCAAGGGACTTTTTCATATGGGTTTAATTTTATGCGGTCTAGATGGAACACATATTGGGTCACTTTACCTTTCTAATCTAGTAGTGCGTGCTTCAATAGATTGGTAGGTTATAATGCATATAGGTTTAGTTTGTGTCGTTAGTATGTCCTTTTGTTCTTGTGATTCAGTTTCTATAATTTGGACCTAACTTTCTTATCAATGACGATCCATCGTGTGAAATTGATGGAGTTCCAATTGAGACCGAATATTGCAAAGTCTTTGTCTTAAAAGTGAAAAAGTTGAATGCTGGTTTGGAAACAACATTCTGAGTCTAAGAACAGGTGGAGAACCTGTTGGAAGATACGTTATGTGGCACTCAATTCATGTATATGTTACAATCTTCTTTATTTATTTATTTATTTATTTTTTGAAGTAAATATCAAATGTTTTACATTTTTTGTAAACTTGAAATTAATTATATTGTAAATAATTATTATTATTTTTGTTTCATTTTGCAGATGCTATCTGATTACGTGATGATATTTTCACATATCGATATTGGAGCTTACTGTTGACTCTAAAACAAGCTATAATATATATATATATATATATATATATTATTTGTACTGTCGATACTTTCGTTTTGTTTTAGATACAAATTTGAGTTCTTGAATTATTAAAAATTATTAGTATTGTTGAAGGATGTTTTGTATATTTTTATAAGGAATGTTTGGTTGGCACTGTACTGTTACATGGTATATATATTATTATTTGTATATATGATTTTGTGAAAGTGAATGTCAATGTCAATGTGTATGGATGTGGATGTATTTTATTTTAAAAAATATTAATAATTTGTACAGGGTATGAATTAATAAAATATATATTTATTTTATGAAAATAGTTATTATGCGATAGTAATAAATTGTCGCTAATATAATAATTATTTCCTTGCATTTTATTAACAACGGGATAACCTGTCGCATATATATGTTAGTGTCATCTTTAGCGACGATTTAAACTGTTGCGAATGCATTATTGATTTAATTTTGTTTTGTTGCGACGTTTAAGACCATCACTAATAATATTTTTTGTGACGTCAAACATCATCTCTAAAAAGTTTTTGGTAACGGCATCCTAAATCGTTGCTAAAAGTTATCTTTTTCTCGCTTTTGGATCCGATTAAACCATTGTGAAAACCATTAATTTACTGTCGCTACAAGAAAGCGATGGTTTGTAACCGTCGAAAATACTTTTGTCACATCCCCTACTGCCACCCTCCATTTCCCATCGCTACTTCGTCGCAAAAAAATCTTTTGCAACGACATGTGGACCTTTTTCGACGTTTGAGAACGTCACAAATGGTCCAATTTTTAGTAGTGTAACTTACACCTACCTAGTTTAGTGACATTTTTCAAAAAATGTCATTACTATTAAAGTTTAGTGGCATCTGCTGATAAATGTTACTAAAATGATTTCTTGTGTCATGCTTTTATAAAATGTCATAAAATTGATGCTACTAGATCACATTTTTGTTGTAGTTATATAGTACTTCTTTATTGAAATGTCACTAGAGCCTTTTATGTTTGTGGCTCTGTGACATTTTTCTAAAACATGGCACCAAATATTATTTTTGTGGCATTTTCTAAAAATGTTCCACTTGTATAGTGCTACTAAAGTATGTTTTTATTGTAGTAGCGAAATGAAACAAATTCGATTGGGCGAACTATATAGTGTTGCCAAAAATAGTCGCTAAAACTATAATTTTTTGTTTTTTGTTTTTTATCAGCAAAAGAAACTTTATTGATAAAGAAAGTAAGATACATGCGAAAACTTACATCAACAAAGAAGGGAAGTGCAAAGAGCATCATAACTAACCTTACCAATCCCAACTAGGTTGGCACTGATAAGGAAGCGCAATCCTTTGCTAGCACTTAACCCAAAATTGGTGAGGAACCAATCAAAAGAACCAAAAGGGAGGAAAGGAAAAAACAACACAAGTAGGGAAAAACAACACAAACACATGACTATGGGCCTGTTTTGATCAAGGCACATCCCAATATCAATTCAGATTTAGCTGCTACCCCTCATAGCTACTGATTTGTGGCTTTGTACATCATCATGTCAATGCACTCCAGCAGCTACATACCAATCAGGTTACATTCACAGACAGCAACATACATTCCAAGGGAGCATCACTGGTGCCAGAGTAACAGCTTCAGACCAGCTTCCAATTTGCATATATACCAATCTGCTACATACCAATCTGCTAAAAATGACCAGCTTCAAATATATCTTAGCTAAAAATGACAGCAACATCTGCTACACTCCAACAATATGCCACATACCAATCTACATCAGACCAGCTACCTTCCATATTGATGACGGATTTACCTTCACACTAATGACAGAACAACCATAAACCTATGTCATACAACCTTTCACCTGCTTCAAGTTTGCGACAATATCATGCACTGTGTAATTCACCCCCTTAACATTTGACTTAACCCATAATGCAATTCTTACTTTCAATAGCTCTACTATCTGTGCAAAATCTGCATTACCATTGTTAAATAAGCATTCATTCCTAAGTTTCCATAAGGACCATAACATGGCCAAAGGGACCACCTTCCAAATATTGAACTCCTTCTTCCTTAATTTCATACCTGACCACCAATTAAGCAAAACAACCACAGACCCTGGTGTTACCCACTGCACTTCCCACCAGCTTACCAACTCAGACCATAACTTCCATACCAATGGGCATAAAAGCAACACATGATTTACCTCTGCTTTGCAAAATACACATAGGGAGTTGACATTGACAGGTAGAGCTCTAATCCTTTGCATAAATTCTGCAGTTTTGATTCTCCCTTTCCAAGCTAACCAGCTGAAGAACTGAGCCTTTGAGGGTGCTGCATTTTTCCACAGGAACTTTGAAATGTGAATCATGGATCCATTAACTAATTCCAACCTTTTCCACACTGAAGCCACAGAGAATACTCCAGAATTACTAGCTCTCCACAAATAGCTCTCTTCAGTTAGAGGATTTAAATTAGGAACCTCTGCTAATAATACATTTAGCCTTTGAACTTCCTCCTTCTCCCAAGCTAAGAGTGATCTTCTAAATGACAACTTCCAATCACTGTCCGACTCTTTCCTTTGGTAGAAAAACTGCAAGGAACCTTCCTTCTCCACTGATAAACTAAACAGTCTAGGAAACTCACACCTAAGACTCATATCATTGAATCATTTATCCGTCCAAAAATGAATCCTTTCCCCATTTCCCATGACAATCCTGAAGTTTTGTGAGAAAAACTCTGCCACTACACTGTTTGATGAGGCTAATGAAGCAATATCCTTCCACACTGTAGATACCATTGCAGCTGACACTGATTCTGGTTTCCATCTGCCCCCAATCCCACCATATCTGCTACATACTACCATTTTCCATAGTGGCTGATGCTGTCGACCATACCTCCACCACCATTTTATCATTAAACACACATTAACATCACCGAGACTTCTCACACCCAACCCCCTTTGGGCTTTACTTTTACACACCTCCTTCCATTGAACTAAGTGAATTTTCCTTTGAATTTCAGAACCCTCCCCACAAGAAGTTTGATTGAATCCTATCAATTGTTTTAGCAACACCAACAGGCATTTTAAAGATGGATAGAAAATACACTGGTAGACTTGATAATACGGACTTAATTAGGGTCAATCTACCGGCAAAGGACAAGAATCTCCTCTTCCAAGATGCTAACTTCTTTTTAAACTTCTCCACCACTGGTTGCCAAGTAGTTCTTCTCCTTGGATTGGCCCTTAAAGGTAAGCCAAGATATGACAGAGGTAGACTTTGGATGAGGCAATTCAGGTTGTTAGCAAACTCCTTAACTAACTCCTCTTCCACTCCAATTCCACAAACTATACTTTTTTGAAAATTAATCTTGAGGCTTGACATGACTTCAAAACACCTCAAAATTCTTTTAAGCATCATGATTTCATCCCATTTGGCTTCACAAAAAATAATAGTGTCATCTGCAAATTGTAAATGAGAGATTTTCAGTTCTTGATGACCAACTGAAGCTCCTCTAATCTGCCCCTTTTCTTTGGCTCTTTATAACAAAATATTTAAACCTTCTGCCACTATATTAAAAAGGAAAGGTGATAGTGGATCTCCTTGTTTTAAACCCTTCTGAGGAGAAAACTCTGCTGTGGGTGACCCATTTACAAGCACTGAAATCCTTGACGTAGAAATGCAGGACCTAATCCAACCCACCCATTTTTCACCAAACCCGAAATTTTTCATCATTGACAGCAAAAACTCCCAGTTAACTGTAGACCGCCCAAACTCGCTCCGCGCGCAAGGGCGCGAATTGGGTTCTAGCTACTACAGTTTGGACTCCTGTCACGGTTCTGAATATAATCTTACAAAGTGCAATGTAAGACTGATAAATCACCAAAGAGTCCAAATCTGGCAAATCATTTTGGAAAATCGATTTTAATCAAAAAGCACCAAACATAGACTGCTTTGCCAGATTGCAGAGTCACTATCTAAATATTTTATTTTGAAAAATTTAGGAAACCCTGACTCGTGCCAAAGGCCACATGTCCGTCATCACCAAAGTTGCCTCGGCTCGGGAACTTGGGTACATGAAGGGAAGGTATCACGACCCAAACCCCCCCCTATGGGTTAAGGCCATAACTGGCCAGTAATCACGAGATTACCTACGGCCTCAAACCAAATAAGACAAAACTCATCGGAGTAAAGGGGCCAAACGGAAGCAAATTTAAAACTTTGTCCATAGAGCCGTACTTATATGCACATCATAACATTCCATACATACATATGTTAATAACTCACAGCAGAAAGTATAGTAACATAAAGCTCTGTACAGACAAGATCATTCAAATCTAAGTCAGCCAAATAAAACTATACACAGACGTAAACCAAAGTCCTTGCCAACATGACAAAATAGTATAGAATGGCAAAAGGGCAAAGACGTGTCTCGTGCGTGAGATGCAAGGGCTGACTCTTCAAAACCTTAGTTGTTCCACACAGACTTCACTGAGGCTGGGTCTGGACCTCTCTTGGCTCACCTACAAACACATGAATGAGCGTGAGCGAAAGTCCAGTGAATAATATCAAATAAAGAATATCCATTGGAACAATATACATCAAACGGCCTTAGGCCCAATTTATATTTCTAACTAATACGTACATACATAGACATATGTAAGTTAAGTAACTGCGGTTCCAAACACATCATATGGCCTCGGGCCCAATTCATTAGTATCATTCAGGTCAAACTGGCCTTTGGCCCATTCGTACTTTCATTCACGTCGAACTGGCCTTTGGCCCATTCATTCATGCCGAACTGGACTTTGACCCATTCGTTTATGTCAAACTGGCCTTTGGCCCATTCGTTCATGTCAAACTGGCCTTTGGCCCATCCTTTCCTTCATGTCAAACTGGCCTCTGGCCCATTCATACTATCACGTCAAACTGTTATTCGTATCAAACTATTATTCGTATCAAACTGTTATTCGTGTCAAACTGGCCTTTGGCCCATTCAAAATAACAAACTGGCCTTTGGCCCATTCATTCATTCATTCATGTCGAAACGGCCTCTGGCCCATTTATTCATGTCGAAACGGCCTCTGGCCCATTCATACATGTCAAAACGGCCTTTGGCCCATCCATTCATTCTTGTCAAAACAGCCTCTGGCCCATTCACTCATGTCACAACGGCCTCTGGCCCATCCATTCATGTCAAAACGACCTCTGGCCCATCCATTCATTCTTGTCAAAACGGCCTCTGGCCCATTCATTCATTCTTGTCAAAACGGCCTCTGGCCCATCCATTCTATTATTCAGATCAAACTGGCCTCTGGCCCACTCATTTGGTATAGCAAATATTGTCCACCAATCGAATCAACGAATTTATAAAACTTACATAGAAGTAAGCAATTGGACAACAACATATTTCAGATATCTTTGTTAAGATATTACTCACAGTGATTGGTTGGTTGGTTTGCCCTGGAGCTCGACCCTACACATTCCATGAACACAAAAGGGTCACAAACAATTCGATCCGTTCTAAATTCACATTTTCCTCTTTAGGCTTCATTCTTATCTCTTTAACTGAATTACAATGCTCGATGCATGCCTAAGAGTACTTGGAAGTGAAAGAGAATAGAAAATGAAACACAGAATGTCTTTTCAAAATTTTAGAAAACAGGGTCCCCGCTCGAGCGTGGACTTCCCCGCTCGAGCGGACCCATGAGGCCTGCAAAAGTACTGGATACATCAGAATTACGCTCGAGCGCGAAGTCTAGCGCTCAAGCTGCAGGCCTGTCTACATAGCTCCCCGCTCGAGCGTGAACTCCCCCACTCGAGCGGATGCCATGTCTACAAAAAAATACTGGGAGCACGAAATTCACGCTCGAGCGGCGGTTTCCCCGCTCGAGCGGACATCAAATTTTTTGGGTTTTCCAAAACATCTTCTTGAGCTTCAATTCGATGTTCAAAGGTTCCAAATGCATGATTTTGGCTCAAACTTCACATATACATATTCTAACATGGTATAAACACCAAATTACAACACAATGAAGCTCAATTTCACAATTTAATCACATGCATGTCTTCAAACCTCATACAAGCTCCATATCTTTAATTATTCAAACATGCATGCTAATCTTGACTTCATTTCTATTCCAAATAATGCAAATGGTGTTCATTCTCATGGAACACAACAAAAACATGCTTGCATGTATGATTCAACACTCATATTTCCATATTCAACTTAATACATGTTTGATTATGAAAAAATCATGGTGATCCTATACATGCATTTGCACATTAACTTCAAATTCATCAATTATAGCACAACTCTTGTTCTTGATCACCAATTAATCTTTAATTCACAAAATCACAAGTTCAAACTCATGAATTTACTCACCTAGGAGCTTTATCTTCCAAGCTTATGCTTAATTCTTGAGTGTAGCTTCAAGATTCCCAAGTTTCTTGACCAAACCTTCAATCTCCTACACTCACTCTCTCTAACTGACCCTCTCTTCTCTTCTTAGAGTAATTTTCGGCTCAAATGAACAAAGAGAGGAATCGAGTGTGTAGTGTCCCTCTTTATAAGTCCCATTAGTCACAATTAAATAAGATTAAACAATTGAGCACTATAACACCAATTTAATCTATTTAATTCGTTCAGAAACAGTTTTCAATTAAATTTCACCGTAGGTTCTAAAAATTACGCCAATCATAATGGCGCAGTCAATTTCGGGTTCTGTGGCAATAAGGCCTTTAATTTAATTTCCAAAGCAGATAATCAAATAGATATTCCTACGGTGAACAGATAGAAATTCAAAACCACATATTTTCACATGATGGCACACAAAATCATATTAACCACATAATCACATTCGTAATAAGGACCAATTAGCTAAATACGGAACATGGTTACCACAGAAGGTCCTGAAATGAGCACCCCCGCTCGCCCGATCAAAGATCGGCCTCAACTAACATGATATGTTGTTTTGAAAACACATGTGTTCTTGTTTGATTATTAGCTAGCTTATTATGTGATGTGCACAGCACACAAGTATAGACTAAATCACTCAATTTGAAAGAAAACATCTTATGTTTGTTTTTCGAAAATGGTTTGAAGTTGCTACCCTTAAGTAGGCTAAAACGCGGATTTGCCACCCTCAAGTGGGCTTAAGAAAACATGATTTTCCACTATGCAAAGTGGGCTTAAAACTCATATTTTGATGAATTGTTCCAATTCAAGCAATGAAGCCTTCATCCACAGGCATTCATGCAGTTAATCAATTAAGCACATAGCCTCATGGCAAGCATGCTATCATGGCAGTCACTTACACACATGCAAGGATGCTAAAGCATAAACACTTACAGTGTACTCCAAGCCAAAACATAAAACTAGTTAGAAATCATGCATGATCCTAGCTATGTTAAAATGTCTAATGCAACACGTGCAAAAATGCAACTAAAATAGGCTCGGCTATCTAAGATGGCATATGAATGCGACATTTGATACATGTATTCAAATAGGAATTGAAATACAATGCAGTTTGAATGATGTGCCGAGACCGGTGCATGCGATACGAATGAATGATGCACGTATGCAAAGCATAAGTATGTTAATTGAAACATGCCCTAAAACTAACCATCAAAAGCTAGTAAGTAAAAGGGAGAAAGACGTGGGGTTGGAAGATATGCATCACACACACACACACTTATTACAACATTTGCCCTCTCGACGGAGGGTCCGAATAATAAGCTAACTAGCTACGCTAATTAAAGTAATTATTACAAACCAAAACTAATTAACTATTCCTAGTTAACTAATTATTAGAAAACAAATCGATGAATTAAGCGCATTAACTAATTAAGTACAAAACCAACGAGTTAGCTAACTAAGTAAAATAGCTAAAGCAGTTTAAAAGAGGCCCTCGGGCCGAGGGGTGCACGCATGCTCGATTGCCTCGCTCAGAAATCCATTACTATGCCTAGAATTGCCTCTGTTTGCATTTGATTTGATCTCTGGAAAGTGTACCAACTTCTAGATTGCTTTTGTTCCAACATGGGGACCTCCTGGTGGGCTGCCGACCAGAAAAGGGGGCTGTAGACCAGGAAAACTGGTTGTAGACCAGAAAAAGTGGTCGGTCGACCACCCCTACTGGTCAGCCGACCAGAAAATTTGCCAAGCTCCAATTTTGTTGCAACAGAGAACAGCAAGGGGCATAGTAGTGTATTTGCAAGATATGTGTGCACAACCACCCTCCCTATCATTTCTCAAGCTCAAGGGAGTGCGATACTCGACTCTCGGGCCACCAACCGAGCATCGCAATGCATGATGGCCGAGAAGCCAAATTTGCACAAGTTAATGTCAATGAATGCACAAATAACACATAAGGGCCTCCACCTCTATCATGCTTGATCAAGAGTGTCGACGACCAAGAAATGCTACACATTTCATCACTTTGAGTATGAAACGGGCGACATTCCTCGTGTTTGGATTAACGTCTGATCCAAACACAATGCAATGCAAACAACGTATGCTCATCTTTCAATGCTAAAGTGGCATGCACAAGACTCTATCATGCAATCAATGCATGCATGGCATGTTTAAAGGCTAAGGCACCAAACCTAGTGAAATGTATTACACATGAAGCATGCATCATCAATCTCAAATGGTCAAACCTACCTCATGCCACAACAATGGTACAATCATGCTGAAAATGAAGCACCAAAAGCTACAACAACATGCTCATGCATCGGCTCGCAAGCTAGGCATTAAGCACAACTCTCAAGCACAATGAAGAAGTGATAAACAAGAGAGTATGGTAGAGATGTAGGCACTGAAATTGCATACCAAATGATGACATATCATGCAAACAACACAATGGCATGCTAAAGGCCCCAAAACTCAAGGCTAGCAAGACCAACTACACTATAGCTATTCAAAGCATGAGCCACATGACCAGGACCATTCAAATCAGACCTAAAGCATGCTAAATTAGAGCCAAAAACAAGCTAGAGTGAAGCATACGCATGCTAGAATAAAAGGCCAAAACACCAAGCATACAAGGCTAATAAGCAAAATTGCACTACAAGTGCAAGGAGCATGCAAGAGGCAACCAAACCAACACAAATCAGAGTTGTGACATGTCAAATAATGGCTAAAAACATGCTTGAACTAAGCAAATTCAAAGCACAAAGACATGCTACTTTGCAAGGCTACAAGTAGGATTACACTACAAGTATAAGAAGCATGCAAGAGGTGCCCAAGACAACTGAAAACAGAGTTATGGAAGGTCTGAAAAGTCACAAAAATGAGCCTAAACAAAGCCTCTAAGAAGTAGAAACACATGCTCCTTTGGAGGGCCATCAACACATGCAAACAAGAGAAGAGGAGGGGGGACCACCCCTACCCATATGGGACCTCAAAACCACATTTCCACCACTGAAATCCCCCTAGAATTCAGTGGTAGGAGGGCCAAGAAGAGATGGTCTCAAAGGCCTTAAAAGATGGCACAAAACAAGGCAGAACAAGCCACCAAAGGAGGTAAACCACCCCTAACTCAAACAAAGCCTTAAACAACCATTTTAAACACTTCAAAATAGAATTTTTTTCAGTTGAAAGCTAAGCCAAAAAAAGCATGCAAGGATGGCCAAATAAGCAATGAAAATGAAGCTTTAAAGAGGATATAGGACTCACCTTTGAAGCACAGCAATAACAGAACCACTTTGAGCCGAAAAAAACCAGCTTTTGAAGCTCCTACAAGACCTCAAACAACCTCAGCTCCAAGGTAGGGTCTTTGGCTAAGAGGTTGTGTACAAAAATGCAAAGAAAATACACTTCTAAGCACAATATAGAGAAAGAGAGAGGGAAATCTAGAGAGAGAATGATATTTTGCTCTCAGCAAAATCTGAACCTGGAAAAAGGAGAGAGAGACTCCCTCTTATAGAACTCCAAGCTTCAAGCTTCTTGGAGAAGCTAGAAGCTTGGTACAATCCCTCTATACACGTGTATGGAGGATGCAATCTGTGCTCACCAGTTGGCACAGCTGGCACCCACAACATCTGCAGAAAATGCAGAAAGCCCGCTGACCAGTTAAAGTGGTCGACCGACCACCTTCCCCAGTCGACCGACCACCAAAAGTGGTCTACAAGGAATAAAACTTGTCGGCAAGGGAGAAAGAGGGTCTACAGAGGGAGTAGAAGGTGGTGGCAGGCTGTCGACCACCTTAGGTGGTCCACAGACCACCCACCCTAGCTGGCCGACCACCAAAAGTGGCTGGCAGGGAAGAAAAGTGGTCTATAGGGGGGAAAACTGGTCTACATCCCTGTTCCACCCTCCAGGCAAAGGGTAACAAGGTTTGGTTCAAAAACAAACCAAAAGGAAGAAAGACAAGAGTCCGCAAGGCAAGGCACTTAGCTGGAAGTCCCGAAAACTAGTCTACGGGCCACTACAAGAGGGAAAGGTAGCCTATGGCTACAAAAAGTGGCCTATAGGCCTCTGTCTCCCTCTAGGCAAAAGTAGCAAGGCATGGTCCAAAAACCAGGCCAAAAGGAGAAAGTTAAGAGGTCCCGAGACAAGGCGCTTAACCAAAGGCTCCAGAAACTCGAAACGAGCACAAACATAGACAATCATCGAGTGCTCAATCGATGACGTCTGAGTCTTAAGATTGGTCAAAAATGGGGTGTCTACAGTTGCCTCTCTTTGACAGAACTCGGAAGTCATGAAATGACGGGAGTGAATGTCAAAGCCCAAAGACGACCCATTTTTGACAAGGCCGAAGACTTAGACAAATAGGCATGATAACAAAGAGACGCGCCCGCAGGCAGGGGCAATATGCAAATGGCATGCACAATGCAGGACATAACTTATGATTATGCAAAGAGGACTGTAATGAAGCATTTATGCAAAATAAATACAACATTTTAAGCGAATGTTATACAGAGAAATGCTACAGCAAACTCATACACAAGCAAATAAGTAAACACGCCATGCGTGGGAATTACAGACCGAATTACATTTCATGCAGAAAGGATGTAAAAAAATTATGCAATCTTAGTGAACATGTGCGATAGATACACAAAGCGAACGTGTGATAAATACACAAAGTGAGCATGTGTGATAGATACACAAAGCGAACGTATGATAGATACACAAAGTGAGCAAAGTGCGATAGATACACAAAGCGAACGTGTGATGGATACACAAAGTGAGCATGTGTGATAGATACACAAAAGGTGAACGAAATGTGATAGATACACTAAGTGAACATGTGTGATAGATACACAAAAGGTGAACGAAGTGTGATAGATACACTGAGTGAACAATGTGCGATAGATACACAAAGTGAGCAAGCATGTGCGATAGATACACAAAGTGAATGAAGTGTGATAGATACACAAAGTGAGCAAAGTGCGATAGACACACAAAGTGAGCAAGCATATGCGATAGACACACAAAGTGAATGAAGTGTGATAGGTACACAAAGTGAGCAAAGTGCGATAGATATACAAAGTGAGCAAGTATGTGCGATAGATACACAAAGTGAACGAAGTGTGATAGATACACAAAGTGAGCAAAGTACGATAGATACACAAAGTGAGCATGTGTGATAGATGCACAAAAGGTGTGTGATAGATACACTAAGTGAACAAAGTGCGATAGATACACAAAGTGAGCAAAGCGCGATAGATACACAAAGCGAACGTGTGATGGATACACAAAGTGAGTATGTGTGATAGATACACAAAAGGTAAACAAAGTGTGATAGATACACTAAGTGAGCATGTGTGATAGATACACAAAAGGTGAACGAAGTATGATAGATACACTAAGTGAACAAAGTGTGATAGATACACAAAAGGTGAACGAAGTGTGATAGATACACTAAGTGAACAAAGTGTGATAGATACACTAAGTGAACAAAGTGTGATAGATACACTAAGTGAGGAGAGTGTGATAGATACACTAAGTGAACAAAGTGTGATAGATACACTAAGTGAAAATGTGCGATAGATACACAAGACATAATCAATTTTAAATGGAACTCCTCTGAATAAACCGCACATCCAATATCGTCTGGTTGCACCAGCTTCAAATGAACCGTACATACAATATCGTGCATGTATGAGAAAGAAACTCGATAGGTACAATGCAAATACAATGCATGACACATGCGAGACGAATGATCATAATACGATGTTTAAGGCATGCTCCATGCACAATATGCAAGAGATGAAACAAAAACGTACTCTATGAAAAAGGATCAACGACGTACATCCAATGTAACGTGTATATTCTATGCGACAACAAGAATAAGTATAGTACAAGATGTATTTATGCAATATGTGTGATGATATGATACATGTTACAAGCAATGTAGAGCATGATGTCTAGGGAATGCAATAAACAAACAAAGCGGCGCTTTAGAAAGCACCTCATGGGGTGAGTGGCGATGAACCGCTCTACTCTGATGGGGATCTCCCCTTGTGTTCCTTGAACTCTTACCTTGCGTTCATCGAACTCTTGCATTCAACTCACAGTATAAAGGTTCTGATATCCTGACAAGGATTCTTCACGTAGAACACTTTGGATGCCACCTTTTTTCCTGACCATATTCATAACTTTCCCTATTCTCCAACGGGGTGACAGACTAGGTTGGTTCAGTAGGGGTGGGCGCGGGTCGGTTGCGGCCACGGAACCTCCAATCCGCCATCCGTCCGCCAGATTAGTAGATTGGAGAAAATCAATCCGCATCCGTCCGCCAATCCAGCGGATGTGGATTGAGCGGATTGGCGGTTTGGCGAATGGATGCGAATCGGTTTGGCGGTTTAAGATTTTATAAATTTTCAACATAATTCAACTTGTGTACTTCCTCAAAAAAAAAAAAATATTACAGTCAATGACTTAAAAAACTATTACAATCACTGTATGTCTCATCCAAAAAAGAAAGTTTGAAACTTTAGAATATCACAATCACTGCATGGCTCATCCACATATTACAATCACACACATGATTCATCCATATTACAATCACAGCATGATTCATCCACATAAAGTATTACAATCTGTGGTTCTTAAAATATAATAACAATTCAAACCACCAAAACCATGAACAGGGCAGTAGTAGAGATTGTATGTCTCTGTATTATTACATCTTATATTTTTTGAAAACAAAAACCAACCAGCATATATCATATTATTATTTTTAGAATTAAATTTAAAAACCAAAAATATAGATAAATAATATGTTTATTTTTTTCAATTCAAAAATATATTCAAGTTAAAAACTTTTTTTCGCAAAATATTTAAACTCTTTTTCAATTGAAAACACAAACAAAATATTTAAACAAATTGAAAACATAAAGTCTTATAAATTATTAAGGGTGCTCTCGGTTTAGCGGTTCGGTTGCGGCCAAAGGAATCTCAAATCCACCATCCGGCCGCCAAATTGGCGGATTGGAGAAAATCAATCCGCAACCGTCCGCTCATCATCACGCATCCATCCAAAATGCGGCGGATTGGTTCAGTTCGGTCGGTTTTGGCGGATCGGTATATCTGCTGCTCACCCCTATGGTTCAGTATCCAAAATTGGGGTGCATACATGCTATCTTAACCTATGGGGCTTCCATACAGATTTCAAGCCGGGAATACACCCCTGGGTATTTAAACCAGACTTTAGTATCGGAAATCCCGAACCTTTGCGTTCTAGGCATCAGCCATTCGAACTCTAGTTTCCACCGTCGCAATTGGTCTTCTAGGAACTCATTGTGAACACAGCCAATATGCCTCTGGCAGGGAATGGTACTCAGGGAGAGCACTTCTGATCACCTTTCTGGCTATGAAGCAGGCTTGAGCTTTGAGTAGAGGCACACTCATACTTTGGAGCATTAACAAGGCCTGAAGGGCTACATTCAGAGTACAATCTCGGAATCTGAAACAAACTCAGATGCTCTGATTTTCCCTCTTTTCTTTTGCTTTACAGTCTAGAACCTATGTAGCTTCAGATAGGTCCTGGTTTTACTGTTCTCACATGACCTGGGTTGAACCCTGCAGTTTTATGAAAGAACAAATCCTGTTTTGCATACATGTAGGGAATGGCACAGCACTCTGAGCACAAAAAAATTTATTTTTGAAATTGAAATTGAGGAACGAGTTCTTAACCGGGTATTGAGCCTACGACTGACCACAGCAAAAACGACTCAGCAACGGAAAACAAAGGTAAAACAACCTAAACACATCTATTGACACTCAAAACGACTCAAAACAAGAATCGAGATAGACAAAACACAACAAAACATAAGACTCAAATGTGCACAGGGAGCCTGTTTCTCCGGGTATTGTTTCCCACCCTTTCTCATTTGTGATTCTTACATCACTCTGGCACTCAATCTCTATTTTTCTGAAAAAGCCCTTTTCTCACTTTTTCTCTCAGCGCACATCTCTCTATTCTTCAATCTCTCTTATTTTTTATCCCTCCCTTGGGTGGTTGATGGATAAACAAGAGGTTGCGGGCTCTTGCCCCTAGCATTCTGCTAGATTCTCTTTATTCTACTCACAACAGTGAGCTTTCCCACAGAGGGGTTGTGATGCTGCTGGATGTGCAGCAGATCGGCAATTGACATCGGTTGACGATGCGCTTGACTTAACTTAACCAAGATCAGTCACAGCACATCTCACTGGCCAGGTATACAATTGATCGGTCTCGCACAATGCTTTTTCTACGTCCCCATTCTGGGTCAGACGCCAATTTTTGATTTGATCATCCAAATAAGTGAACCGAATATCCCGCTCCAGTTCCAGTTCGTGCTTCGCACTCGACTTGATACCTCACTACTCAGAGGATATGAGAGCTTTCGGCCCTTTGCTGTTAGCTTCAGTTGTGCCCTTTTCTAGCAAGTATGGTGCCCTTTCCGGCAAGTATATTGACAAGGGGGAAAAGACAGAAAACCTGGCTCAACTGTGCCCATAGTTCATCATTTTGACCATTTTTTGTTTTTGGCTTTCTACTGAAACAATTTTTAACAATATGAGAGTTAGGCTAACATACTTGTTCGATTTTCTGATTTGAAATCATGCAAGTCAGGTTATGAGCACTGAAATTTTTCCTTTTTTGGGTCCAAGAAATGGTCCAATTTTGGAAAAAAAATAGAATAATTCTCGAGAAAATTAGTCAGCTTCACTAAAAATTCCCAAAACTGTTTTTGCAAATGGCCACTACTCGACCCACACAGAATTGACTCTTGAGATGCATAACCTCAGATCCAAAATAATGGAAAATTGCCCCTTGCCTGAACGGCACTGCATGGCAATGGAAAGTTGCCCCTTGTCTGAATGGCATCACAGTGCACTGTAATCAGTCCTTAAAGCAACGATCACAACCGAACTCTTGGATACAAAGAAGACAAAGATGATCAGAACCATTATATGGACACAGTCGATTTAGAAGTGTTTATGGCTGGACTTTAGAATGAAGTTGCCTACGTATCCCAAAGATGGGAATCAAGCCTGACGTAGTTCCTGGTTAGGGTTCACTCAGGTGTTGACGCTGTCTTTTTGCGCTCTAACTTTTGCCAAGGCCGCCCTTCCGGGTTTTCAACCTTGCGAGCTCTGTTTTTCTTTTCTTTTTATTTCTTTTCATTTCATTTCATTTCTTTTGTTCTTTTATTTTTCTTCTTTTTTTTTTCTTTTTTTTTTGTTCTCTTTTCATCTTTTTCTTTTTTTTTTTTTTTTTTCTCTGCTCTAACTTTTGCCTAGGTCGCCCTTCCAGGTTTTCGGCCCAGCAAGCCTCTCAAGGGTAAAAAAAGTGTAACTTGGTCCATGTTGAATGGTTTTGAGCTCTCGAGGCCATCTGAATCCAAGAGAATGGCCGCTGTTCGCTGATGATGCAGGAGCCCATCCAATGGGGGCTGAAGTTGCCCCTAGTGTTGCGGATAGGAACTTGATTGTCCTTCAGCAAAAATTTTCTTTTTCCAGATTTTGGGATTTGGATTTCTTGCCAGTCTTCATTGGTTTGTGGAATGACCCATCTTTTGAATCTTTGAGCACATCTAACATTCTTGCCCCTAGTTCAAGGGATGCTTTTGATTCGGCCATCCAAGCCTCATATTGTGATTGTTTGTTTGAACATCCTGAGTCAAGGTTCAAAGTTTGAAAGCAAAAGGGGATGAGTCTCGAGGCTGAGAATGATCCTATGCTGCACAATCTCAAGATCAATTCCATACATGTCTCCACAGAACCACGCAAAGCATTTTTTGAAATCTTTTAAGAAAACGACTAGGCACTCGTAAAGATAGTGTAGAACTAATCTAGACTAAGTCAGGATCCTTCTCAGTACTCACATTAACAAACATGATCTCATTCATTAAGGGCTTAGCACGACTCTCTTTCTCTTAGTTTGATCAAATTTTGCAAATCCAGAGGAATTCCTTCATCTTTGTTTTCATCACAGTGTTCGAAAAGTTTTGAAAAACTTAGGTCAATGCAATGATTTCAAGGCATAGAAAAGTAGGTGAAAAGCACTGCCGTTTCATTTAGATCTTCTGGCACAACTAGCTTCAAGGCAGAAACAAACACAAAAGCGTGAAAATCACTGCTGTTTCATTCAGATCCTCTAGCGCAACTGGCTCAACAGCAGAAATAGACTCAAGAGAAAGAGTGTAAAAGACAAAAAAACAAAACAAGAAAGTGATGTTCGAGGTAACACCCCCGAAATCACCCAACTCCGACATAACAAGACAGACTCGATACAACAAGACTAACTCGACTGACTCAATACAAAAAGACTGACTCTATACAACACAACAAGGCTGACTCAATGCCCAAGTCAGAAAGTATAATGAACAGCAATTTCAAATTGCTCAAAACAGTGCATGCCATTCTCATGCCTGGAGTAAACTGAGCGCCATCTGCAGGTGGTTCATCCCCTGATCACATAATCACATTATCCTCCAAGTTCAACGATCCCGTGCCGATAGACTTTGCAGGACCTGGTGCGATGATAATCTTGTTGTCAATCAGATCTTGTATTTCGTGGCAAAGATGAAAACACATGTTAGTGTCATGGCCGGCTTGTTGATGGAAAGCACAATACTTGGCCGGATCATGTGACAGAGGGAGGTTATTCAGGAGAGGCCGAGGCTCAAGGGGTTTGAGACGGCCTTGTCCAACGAGGATTTTGAAAGCTTTGGACAAAGTCATGTAGAGGGGATGGAAGACCCTCTGACCTCGGGGTTGGTACTTCAAGATTTGTGGAGTTTGCTGCATGCACCAGCAAAGGGATTGGCAGGCGCTGACTGGGTTTGCTGACCTCTTCCGAGAGTAGGATTGGAGCTGAAAGGGGTGTTTCTAGTACAACAGCCCTTCTCCCGGCTTGCCCCTTGATTCAAACTGCTCTCATTCTAAGTGGCAAAAGTGCCATCCACAGTTTTTGCAACAACTGCAAGCACTTGCTGTTTGTTCAGCCCTTCGGCTTTCAATGCCTCAACAGCCCACTGAAGATGTTCATAGGGACCGATGCCTGCCCCGGCCTTGTTCTTACCACTTGCCTTCACTTTGCCAAGGGATTGAGTCACTATATCAGAGCGAAGCCCAGTTGTTGTCGACACACCAACACCCAAATCTGAGATGGCTTCAGGTTGGCCCTTTCAATTGTCACTTGCCCCAAGATCAAGGAGCCTTTTGGGTTGAAACTTCTAGCCTGCGATGTGCTCGATGATGGAGCCAAAATTCCAAAGGCTAAATCTGTCACAGTTTTTTGCAAATCTTCAATCATTCTCATCAGGTCAGAAGTAGTGGGTTCATGGGTTTGAGATGATTGGGGTTCAAGTGCATCCATCATGCAAGAGTCCATGCTTTCCGGGATAAACAGCTCAGGCTTGGGTAGGTGGGCCGGGGTGATGTATATATTGGGGTCAAACGGGTTGGCCGTTGTTTGGATGAAGTTTACCTACCTATGTGGAGGGTTTTGATTAACAATTGGTTTTTCTGGAGGTGCTATTACCTGGTTGTCAATGAGATTTTGAATCTCATGACGTAGTCTGAAGCAAGAGTCGGTATCAGGACCCTGCTGTTGATAGAAAGCACAGTATGTAGCCGAGTCATGCTTTGGAGAGAGAGGATCGGGTAGAAGCCGCTGTTCTAACGGTTTCAGATGTCCTTTCCTGAGTAGGACCACTAGGGCTTTAGACAAAGGCAAATAAAGTGGGGTGAAAACCCTCTTGCCTCAGGGTGGATATTTGGTTGTTTGTGAGCTGGTTCCCAACGCACCGGTGAATGGGGTGGCTGTTTTTGGTGTGGTGGTGGTGACCATGCCCACGTCTGAAGTTCTAGCAGCTGTATCACCACTGGTGGTCACATTCGAACTGCGGGTAACGCCCTCTTGTTGACACCCCATTTTTGACTACCCTTAAAACTTAGGCGTTACTGATGGTTTACTTGGTGTTGAAAGTTGTGCAGTGCAAAGGTTCAGTTTCTTCGGCGAGAGGAGAGTCAAATCCCAACCTTACACCTCATTTTGGACCAAAGCTATTTTGAATGGTTTTTAGACCTTAAAAGCCACTCTTTCAAAACATTTTTGAAACAAAGTTCCTACGATGCTCCGAGGCTCACATTTCGTTAAATGTTGCGCTTTTCGGCAAACCGAGCAAGGACAAAGTGGAAATGAATGAAAAAGAGATGAAATCTTTGAAAAATATTTCAAAATACCTTGTTTAGGGGTTTGGAGTTGAAGAAAATGAGAAAGGAGAGAAGAAAACTAGTTTGGGAGAAGTTCAGCATCAATCCGGTTGGATCGAAACTGCGTGGCTTCACCAAAACAGGCATAACTTTTTGCACAGTTGGGATTTTGATGCAAGGCTGGTTCCATTGGAAAGCTAACTTTTGGGGCTTCAATTTGGACACTTTTGGCCTTGGAAGCCACCTGCCGACCACTTGCTCTTCATGCCAACCAGAAAAAGTAGCTGGCCGACCACTTTAACTGGTCGGCCACTTTTTTCACCTTTTTGGAGATATTTTTGGCCAGCTGGCACAGCTGGAGAGCACAAGAACCATCCTCCATACACGTGTATGGAGGGATGGCCTTGAGCCTTAGCTTCTTCAAGAAGCTTGTGCTTTTGCTCTCTATAAGAGGGAGGCTCCCCGTCCCTCCTCCAGGTTCAGTTTTGGAGTGGCTGGAAATATACATACATCATTTGTATCTATCGTGCACCCTTGCTTCATTTTTGTGTTCAAAAGTGCATATTCTTCACACTTTAACACACAAACACACACTCAAACACCTTGCTCTTGTTGCTGAGGCTTCTTGAAGTTGTTTTTGAAGATTTTGGACTGGTTTTGGTTCAAAAAGTGTGCTGGAGTTGCAGTCTTGAAGAGGTTCTACAAGGGTGAGCTTTTAACCTTTTAAACCCCTATTCTTGCTTAAGCTTTTGGACCCTTTTGCATGCTGTTTTAAGACTAACTTCCTACTGAAAAAAGTTCTGATTTTTGGTCCTTAAGATCATTGTTTAAGGTCACTTTTGTGTTTGGGGTTGTTTACTCCCTCTTAAGCCTTGTTTGGCCTTGCTTTTGTGCCTTCTTTTTAAGCTTTGGGATCACCTTTTGCATGACCTTTCTACCACTGAAATCCAGAGGATTTTCAGTGGTGGAGAGGAGGTTTTGAGGTCCCAAAAAGGAGAGGGTCATCCCCTCTTCTTGTATTTTGAATGCTTGCTTCATATGCCTCATGTTTGAGCATGTTTATTAAGCTTGTGTTGGCTTGTTCTTAGCATGTATTTGGGGTTATTTCAGCATGCCTCAGATCTTTTTTGACTTGGTTTGGTCATTCCATGCATGCCTTATACACTTGTAGTGTAAATCTTACAAACTAGCTTTATGTGTCTCATATTTGAGCATGTCTTTCTAGCTTGTTTTGGTGCCATCTCAGTAGGTTTTTGGTGTTTTTTTTAACATGCCTTAGATCTGTTTTGGGTTGGTTAGTTGGCTCTTGCATGCCTTATACACTTGTAGTGTAAATCACACAAACTAATCTTGTATGCTTCATGAAGTAGCATGTCATTCTAGCTTGTTTTGTGTCCATTTCAGCATATTTTTGGTGATGTTTTTCTATGTCATACCTCTGTTAGGGTTTGGTTTGGTCACCCCTTGCATGCTCCATGCACTTGTAGTGCATTTCCATGAAATAGCCTAACATGCATCATGCTTTAACATGTCATTCTAGCATGCTTTTGGCTTAACTTCAAGAAGCTTTTGTCCATGTTTTAACATGCTTTAGCTCTGATTTTGGTTGTTTTGGTCATGCATGCCTTGCTTTGTATAGCCATGGTTCAATCTAGCTTGTTAGCTTTGTGCACCAAGTCCACTAGCATGCTTTACTTGGACTATTTGAATGATTTGGCATCATTTGTTATGTGATTTCAGTCCATGTAGTGTGGTCATACACTTGCATTTGTCACTTATTCAATGCGTTGGAGGGTTTGCCCCCCTTTATGCCTTAACATGAATCATTGCATATGCCTTCATGCCTTAGCTTGCGAGCAATCATTTCAGTGCTTATTTGGGGTTATTTTGCCATGATATAACTCTGATTTTTGTTGGTTAAGTCATCCCATGCTTGGTCTTAATAAGTGTAGTGTAATCCACCTTATTTGCCTTGTATGTATCATGCCTTATGCCCCTCATGCTAGCTTGTTTTGGCTTCCTTCCATACATGTTTTAGACTCATTTTGATATGTTCTAGGACTGTTTTGGGTTGCCTTGGTCACATGCTTCATACTTTGTATAGCTGTAGTGCAATTAGCCTTGCTAGCTTTGTGCTTTGTTGACTCATGCATGCTATCTTTGAGCTATTTAGATGATTTGGCATCATTTATCGTGTTATTTCAGAGCATTTATCATTACCATGTTCCCACTTCATTCACACTTTAAGTGTCTTTGAGTGTTGTGCAATGTTGCCTAGTTTATGGCTTAGCTTGTATGCTTGCATGCCTAGGTCTTTGAGCCCTCATCTCAGCATGTTTAGATCTTTGTTTTGACCTATTTCAGCTCTGTCCATGTTTGGTTCATGCATTTGTGCCATGTATTGCATGCCTCATTTGTAGTCCTCCTTATTAGCTTTTATGCTTTAAGACCTTTGCATGCCATGCTTACTTTGTTTGAATGATTTGGCATCATTTCTTACTTAATTTCAGTGCATTTAGTGTTGTTACACTTCTACATTTGTCACTCCTTGATCACTCTTGAGAGTTGTGCTCTTGGGCTTAGTTGAATGGCCAATGCATTGTGCATGCATGTCATGCCCTTTTGTGCTTTTATTCTAGCATTATGGCCTCTATTTTGGGCATAGCTGAGGTCTGTCCATCTTGATTTAAGTCCATTGAGCATGTTTGATTGCATGTTGTCTACATGCTTAGGCCATATTGCATTGAGTATGCCATCTTACATTGCATTGTGCATGCCAAGTTGTTTCTTTGCATTGAGTATGCATGTTCCTACATTGCTAAGTTGCCCTTGTAGCATCGCATTGTGCATGCATGCATTAGCATTGTTCGCATGTCATTAGCTTTGTTAAGTTGATCATGTCATATTGCATTGAGTATGCCATGTTGTTTGCATGATTGATTTAGCATTGTATATGCCATGTTGTTTGCATGCTTAGGTCACATTGCATCGAGTATGCCATATTGATCATTGCATTTGTTTATGCCATGTTCATTGCATTGTGTATGCTAGTTGCCATTTACATTGCGTATGCTAGTTGTCATGAGCATTGTGTATGCCATGTAGTTCATTCACATTGTGTATGCTAGTATGTTAATTGCATGTTTGCATGCTTGTCCCTTGCATGTTTGCATGCTTAAGTTATGTTGCATTGAGTTGCATACTTGAGTCGCATTGTGTATGCCTTGCATGTGTTGCATTGTGTTTGGAATAGGTGTTAGTCCAAACACGGGAAATGAGGGACGTTTCATACTTAAAGTGATGAAACGTGCCTTAATTCCCGGTCGCCGACGCTCTTGATCATACATGATAGAGTTCTAGGCTTTATGTGTTTACTTGTGCATTCATTTTACATTGAATTGTGCAACTTCTCCTCTCGGCCATCATGCATTGAAATGCGCGATTGGTGGCCCGAGGGTTGAGAACTACACCCCTTTGAGTTCATGACATGATAGGGAGGGTGGTTGTTGTAGACGCGCCCCGAGGGCCTTCATGCTACAGTTCGGACTCAAATGTCACAGTTCTTAATCTGACCTCGCAAAGTGCAATACAAGATTGATAAATCACCAAAGAGTCCAAATCCGGCAAATCGTTTTAGAAAACTAATTTTTAAAAAAGAAGTGCCAAACATGGACTGCTTTGTCAGATACAAAGTCACCACCTAAATATTTTATTTTTTGGTGAAATTTAGGAAACCCTGACTCGTTGCCTAAGGCCACGTGTCCGTCATCACCAAAGTTGCCTCGGCTCGGGAACTTAGGTACGATTGGGGAAGGTCAGCTATGAGCACCCCCGCTCGCCCGATCAAAGATCGGCCTGTACTAAACATGATATCTCGTTTTTGAAAACACATGTGTTCTTATTCCAGTTAATTAGCTAAATTACTATGTGATGCGCACAGCAAAAACAAGTATAGACTAGATCACCTAATTTGGAACAAAGCATTGCATATCCATTTGTTTGGAAAATGGTTTGAACTTTGCTACTCATAAGTAGACTAAAATGCGGATTTCAATGAATTGTTCCAATTCAAGCAATCCAACCTTCACCCACAGGCATTCAGGCAGTTATATCAATTAAGCAGATAGCTTCATGGCAAGCATGCTGTTATGTTAACATTAACACACATGTAGTATGCTAAAGCGTAAACACTCACAGTGTACTCCGAGCCAAAACAGAAACTAGTTAGTAATCAATGCATGATCCTAGTTATGTTTAGATGGCTAATGCAACACATGCAAAATGCAACTAGAAATAGGCTCGGCTATTCTAAGATGGCATATGAGATGTAACTTGATAATCATGTATTCAAATAGGAATTGAAATACAATGCAATTTATATGATGCGCCGAGCTCGGTGCATGCAATACAGATGAATGGATGCAAACATGCGAGCATAGGAATGCTAATTGAAACATAACCTAGAACTAACCATCGTAAGCGGTTAAGTAAAAGGAGAAAGACGTGGGATTGGAAGACATTCACACACTCACGCACACTTATTACAAAATTTGCCCTCTCGACGGAGGGTTCGAATGAATAATACAAACCGAATAAATAATCAACTACCCTAGCTAATTAAATATTACAAAACCCTTAACTAATTTAAACAAATTAACTAAGCTATGAAACTAAAGAGGCCGCCGCAGCTCCGCCTCAGAATGATTGAATGATGCATGCTCGATCGCCTCGCTCAGAAACCCGTTGCCATGCCACATATTGCCTCTGTTTGCACTACTCTGCACCTCTGAAAATTGTGCCAACTTCTGTGACACTTCTGAACCACCTTGGGGACATGCTGAGAGTCCATCGGACAAGAGATAGGGCCATCGGCCAAGGGAATGGTGCCATCGACCAATGATAAGGCTCTCGGCCAAATGTTTGTTGCCGATCGGCACTGAACATGGTCGGTCGACCATCTCTTCCTGCAGAATGCTGTGTTGCTGCAGCACAGGACAAACAGAGCATGGCAATACATTTGCAAGACAATGTTTGCACCACCACCCTCCCTATCATGTCACGAGCTCAAGGGAGTATGGTTTTCGACCCTCGGACCACCAATCACGCATTCTAATGCATGACGGCCAAAGGAGCCAAGTGTGCAATTTAATGTCAAATGAAATGCACAAAAACACATAAGGAGCCCCAACCTCTATCATGCTTGATCAAGAGGCAAGGGCATGCACACACAATGCAATGCAACCTAAGCATGCAAGCAAGCATGCAAACAACTCAAGCATGATACAAATCTAATGCAACATGAGCATGCAAGCATACAATATGCAATAGGCATACAACCTAAATATGCAAACATGCATAGCATGCAACAACATGCAAAATGAACAGGCATGCGACAACATGGTAAGATGGACTTAAACCAAAATGGGCAACTCTCAAACATGCCCAAATCAGTGGCCAAAATGATGAATTGACATGAAATGCACATACAACCATGCACATGTAATGGTCCACCAACAAGGCATAAAGATAACAACTCTTAAGCATGAGCAATGAGTGAAAATCATGGATGTATGACAATACTATAGGCCCTGAAATTAAGCATGGAATGATGCCAAGGCATGCAAACATCACAAGTATAGTATGGTAGGGACCTCAAAACTTAAGACTAGTCAAGGCATTTGCACTATAGCTATACAAAACATGAGTCATATGGCCAATACAACCAAAACAGTCCTAGAGCATGCCAAAACAATGACAAAACATACATGGAGCAAAGCCAAAACAAGCTAGCATGAAGGGTCAAAACATGGAGTATGCAAGGCCAATAAGGAGGTTTACACTGCACCTGCCAAAGCCAAGCATGTGATGACTTAACCAACAAAAATCAAAGTTATGGCATGTCAAACTAACACCCAAAAATGGGCTAATACCAAGTCAAAACATGCTAGAATAACAAGCTCACTCATTAGGCATGTAAGACTAGTAAAGAGGACTTACACTACAAGTGTAAGAAGCAAATGAGGGATGCTCTAACCAAGTAAAAACAGAGCTATATCATGGCAAAATAAGATCCAAAACACACTGAAATGGTGGTCCAAAAGCCTAGGCAAGATGGCATACGCATGGGCTCTTTTTCAAGGCATAAAGCATGAACCCTTCAAAGCATTGAAGGAGTGAAACATGTGAGTGGATGGAAATGAAACATGCTCTGAAATATCATTCCAAATGATACTAAATCATGCAAATAGCCCAAGCAATGCATGCTAGTGGCTTGGAAACTCAAGGCTAGTGAGCTAAAATACACTGTGGCTATACAAAGCATGGCATGCATGACCAAAATAACATAAATTAGACCTAGAGCATGCTAAAACATGACCAAAATCTTCTCAGAGTCAAGCCAAAATCATGCTACAATGATAGTCAAAAACATGATGCATGTTAGGCTAGTGTGCAAATTTACACTACAAGTGTATGGAGCATGCAAGCAACAACCAAACCAGCTTAAAAGAGAGTTAGATCAGGCCCAAAAAGTCACAAAAATATGCTTGAAAAGATCTAACATAAGCCACAAAAGGATGCTACTTTATAGAGCTAACAAGGCATGGCATGGAGAGACAAAGAGGGGAGGCTATCCCCTCCCATTTGGGACCTCAAAACAAGCTTTTTACCACTGAAAATCCTCTGAATTTCAGTGGTTCTAAGGCCACGAAAAGTTATTTTGAAAGGCCTTAGAAGATGGCTCAAAAGCTATACAAGCTACGAAACAAAAGGGAGAGACAACCCCCTAGCCAAACAAGGCTTAAACCAACACTTTTAGGACTAAAAAATAGAGATTTTCTCAGTTCAAAACCAAGCCAAAAACAGTTTAAAAGGGTGGCAAAACAAGCATGCAAGGATGGCCAAGATAGTGTACAAAATGAGCTTAAAAGAGAGAGATGCTTACCCTTGAAGCACAGCTGCAAAACAGGTCCAAACTCTGAGCTAAAGCTAGCTTTTGGAGCTCAAAATGATCCTCAAAGAACCTCAGCCCAATGGTAGTTGAGTTTGATCAAGGATGCCTAGGCAAAGGTGAGGTATATCTCCAAGTATAGCTCTTAGTATGCACACAAAGGCAAGAGAATGAGAGAGAGGCAGAGATTTGGCTCTGAAATTTCTAGAGAGAGAGAGACTTTTAGAGTAAGAAGCTTCCAAACTTGTCCAAGAAGTTCTAAGTGTTGAATATGAGATATTTTGCTTCATATATAGCAATTCAAAGCTTTTTGGTCGAAATATCTGATTTAGGACAGGTGGCACAAGCTGGAAACAGCTGGAGGAGAAATATCTGCCAATTTTGGGCTTTCTGGACACTTCTGGCCGACCGGCCATCTTTGGTGCCGACCGGCCATCATTTTTGGCCGATAAGGTTCACTTTGGCCAACTCATAGCTGCTGAGGTCAAATTGTGGCCGATGGACCTCCATAGAGGCCGATGGAAAAAAATCAACCCTAGTCCCTGACTTGAAGCAAGCCTAATTCCTTCATCTGGACTCCTTTTCAGGTCATTCTTGAGCCTAAACTATAGACTCGGAAGTCTTGTTTCCAAATTTGGAAGCCTCACCTCAAAATTCCATGTGTGCTAAGAGATATCCATCTTTTAGTGAAGGCTGCTCAGTTTCGGTCCAGCCGGAATGATGCCCAGCTTCAACCAATCATATCTCCCCCATCCGGACTCGACTTTAGGAGATTCTTAAGTGAAAAATGAAGCCCCGGAAGTCTTCTTTTCAACGGTGGTGTCCTCATAGCTTAAATCCAAATATACAAAAGGATAGGCCTGATTTAGCGAGGGCTGCTCGACTCTCTCTTAGCGATTCATGCCCATTTTCTTCTCCAACTAGGTTTCTTCCCTCTTCTCCTCTTTTTTTCCACTCCAAACCCCTAAACAAGGTGTTTTGAAAGATTTTTCAAAGAGTTCATCTCTCTTTCATTCATTTCCACTTTGTCCTTGCTCGGTTTACCGAAAAATGCAACATTTGACAAAATGCGAGCGTCGGAACATCGTAGGAACTTCATTTCAAAATTATTTTGAAAGAGAAGATTTTAAGGTCTTAAAAACCATCCAAAATAGCTTTGGTCCAAAATGGGGTGTGAGGTTAGGATTTAACTCTCCTCTTGCCGAAGAAATCGAACATTTGCCCTGCATACCTTTCACCACCAAGTAAACCATCAGTAGCGCCCAAGTCTTAAGGGCGGTCAAAAATGGGGTGTCTATAGTTGTGCACACATATCTTGCAAATACATTGCCATGCCCTTTCTTACTCTCTGTTGCAGCAAATTGCAGTTCAGCAGCAACAACTGGCCGGCCAGCCAGAAAAACTAGCTGGCCGACCACTTTTCTGGTTTTTCAACAACCAAAAGTGGTCGGCAGGTGTCTGGAGAGACCAAAAGTGGTCGGCCACCCTTCCACAGGTTTCCCTAGGTGGAGTTTCATCTTTCTGGAGCTTGGTGCAGAGTTCCGAGGACAGATGAAAACAGAGGCAAATCGGGGCATCGCATTGGATTTCCGAACGAGGCGACCGGGCTTGCATGCATTCCTCTCCCTCCGAGAACCTCCTGATTTACTGCTTTCCTTAGCTGCCATGCTTAGATAGCTTGCTTTTGCTTTGGTTTGTACTTTAATTAGTTAATGCGTTAGCTATTCAATTCGTTTTGTAATAATTAGTTAACTAGGATTAGTTAATTAATTTGTTGTGTAATAATTAGTTTAATTAGCTTAGATTAGCTAGTTAGCTTCTTATTCGGTCCCTCCGTCGAGAGGGCGCATTATTGTAATAAGCGTGCGTGTGTGTGATGCATGTCTTCCAACCTCCATTTCTTTCTCCCTTTTACTTAACCGCTTACGATGGTTAGTTTTAGGGCATATTTTGTTTAGCATACCTTATGCTTGCATGCGTGCATACCATTCATCTGTATTGCATGCACTGGGCTCGGCGTATCATACTAACTGCATTGTATTTCAATTCCAATTTGAATACATGTACCAAGTTGCATTTCACATGACATTCTAGAATAGCCGAACCTATTTTAGTTGCATTTTCGCATGTGTTGCATTAGCCATCTTAACATGAACTAGGATCATGCATTGATTTCTAACTAGTTCTTTGTTTTGGCTCGGAGTACACTGTGAGTGTTTATGCTTTAGCATATTGCATGTGTGTTAATGTTGCCATGAAAGCATGCTTAACATGAGGCTAACTGCTTAGTTGATTAACTGCCTGAATGCCTGTGGGTGAAGGTTGGATTACTTGAATTGGAACAATTCATTGAAATCCACATTTTAGCCTACTTGCGAGTAGCAAACTTCAAACCGTTTTCAAATGAATATGCAATGTTTTGTTCCAAATTAGGCGATCTAGTCTATACTTGTTTGCTGTGCGCATCACATAGTAAGATTAGCTAATTAACTGGAATAAGAACACATGTATTTTAAAAAACAAGATATCATGCTCAGTACAGGCCAATCTTTGATCGGGCAAGCGGGGGTGCTCATTAAATGACCTTCCCTAATCGTACACAAGTTCCCGAGCCGAGGCAACTTTGGTGATGACAGACACGTGGCCTTAGGCAGGAGTCAGGGTTTCCTAAATTCCCCCAAAATGAAATATTTAGGTGGTGCCTTTGTATTTGGCAAAGCAGTCCATGTTTGGCACTTCTTTATAAAAATCAGTTTTCCAAAATGATTTGCCGGATTTGGACTCTTTGGTGATTTATCGGTCTCACATCGCACATTGTGAGATTAGATTCAGAACCGTGACATTTGAGTCCGAACTGTAGTAGCCCAATGAACAAAACGGAATCTAGCGCCATTTTCACGCGCGGAGCGCCGGGATGTTTGGAGCGGGTCCACACCTCCTGGGCTACTCCTTCTCCTGGTCAATAAGGCCCTGCCTCATAGCGTCCTCAATCTGTACCCCAATCTCGTGCAAGTCGGCAAAGGTGGGGAGGGGTAAGACTATCATTTTTTGCATCAGCCTGGGTTGGAGGTTGCGCACAACCATCCTTATCTGATCTTTCTCGATCGACCTGGTGGTCATCATAGAAGCTTTAGCCCTCTAACGAGTTACAAAGTTAGAGAAGCCCTCTTTCGGCTCTTGCCTGGTTGTCTCGAGATCATGAGTTGTGACCTGGATTTGCATGTTGTATGAATACTGGGCAACGAAGGCCTCAGCCATCTCCTCCCAACTCCTTTTGATAGAATCATCCAACTTCGCATACCAGATAGCCGCAACACCCGACAGGGTCCAGCCAAAGAGGGAAAGCTTTTGCAGTCTGGAGAGGCCCATTGGCCTTAGGATATCCGAGAATAACCGCAGATGTACCGTGGGATCCCGGAACCGTCAAAATGGTCTATATGCGGCATCTTGAACCGATCCGGCAACGTCACTGCTGAGTCGGTGTATCTATCCTCTATGTCCGGAATGGAATTAACGCCTTGAGCCTTCTTGAACAACTTTTCAAGCTTGCTCACTTTTAACGCAGTTGGATCCACTTTGAACTCGAAAGGGGCCTCAATTGGGTAGGCCTGTGCTTTGGAAGTCTGAGGTGGAGTGGGATCCACTGGGACATCTGTATTCTCCTGGGCATTGGCGGTAGGGGCAGGAGCCCTTGGTGCAGGAGTTTCTACTAGAGGTGGATGGGACGCAAAAGCTGTTCCCTGTTGTGTTTGTAGCTGCTGCTGTTGAAGCCTGGCAATGAGTTCGGCCTGCTGGGCCACGACCTCGGTCTGGCAATAACCTCCGCTTGGCGGGCAGCATCCCGTTGCATGGCCTGCATGGTCTCTTGGAGTTGACGCATCATGTCCTCCATATTAACTGAAAACTGCTGATCTAACTAAACGTATATCCTCTTTCTGAGGTGGAAGCAGATATCTCAGCCCAACTGCGCACAGGTGAAGTGGATAATGACCGTTGATCTGGGGACTGTTGAACTGGTGATCTGTGCCTGACTGGCCTTTTCTTGCCTTACCACTGGCGAAGGAAACACTGGTTGCCCTTGAACTGAATCTCTGACCTAACAAAGTCTATCAACACAAGTCCGGTGTACCCGGGGGATATCAGAGCCTTCTGAAGCTATGGTTCCAGGACTACCCTAGCAAAAGAGAAAACAGACAACACCTCAGCCTGATTTCACCAAAACAGATATGAGCATAGCTGAATGACTATGTTCTCTACTGAATTCTGACCAAAATTTTGCCCTGTAAACTGATACCCTCAGGCTGATACTCAGACTTGCAACTGATACATACAACCTGTAGAGACACACTCTGACAGCACATATCAATCAAGTGAGAGCCAAAACACCCCTATGGTGGGGTAGGGTTTCCCTGTCCTATTTTATCAGGAGCTAAGGTTTCACTACGCACGCATGCGGTTTCAAACAACCTACATTCAAGTAAGCAACCTGTCCTAGTTTGGAATGGTCACTATGGCTTCCGATATGCAACTAGGTCGAATGGTCGAAAAGGGTGCCTCGGCATAATCGAGGTTTGTGTTCCCATCGTGGCAGAGCCCGTAACCGATCTGCCTTATGGTACGCTTTTTGAAGCAAGCCTCCGGCAAACCGCTCAAGAATAGCAGATGGCAAACACGGTGTCCTAGGCGCACCAATGCAAATGCAATGCAAAGAAACACATAAGTGTAAACAAAACAACATATCATGAGTTCGAGTCAAGTTCCTAAATCCCCAGCAAAGTCGCTAGAAACTGTAGACCGCCCAAACTCGCTCTGCGCGCAAGGGCGCGAATGGGGTTCTAGCTACTACAGTTCAGACTCCTGTCACGGTTCTGAATCTAATCTCACAAAGTACAATGTAAGACTGATAAATCACCAAAGAGTCCAAATCTGGCAAATTGTTTTGGAAAATCGATTTTAATCAAAAAGCGCCAAACATGGACTGCTTTGCCAGATTTTAGAGTCACCACCTAAATATTTTATTTTGGGAAATTTAGGAAACCCTGACTCGTGCCAAAGGCAACGTGTCCGTCATTACCAAAGTTGCCTCGGCTCGAGAAATTGGGTATGAGAGGGGAAGGTCCTGAAATGAGCACCTCCGCTAGCCCGATCAAAGATCGGCCTCAACTAACATGATATGTTGTTTTGAAACCACATGTGTTCTTGTTTGATTATTAGCTAGATTACTATGTGATGCGCACAGCACACAAGTATAGACCAAATCACTCAATTTGAAACAAAACATCTCATGTTTGTTTTTCGAAAATGGTTTGAAGTTGCTACCCTCAAGTAGGCTAAAACGCGGATTTGCCACCCTTAAGTGGGCTTAAGAAAACATGATTTGCCACTCCGCAAAGTGGGCTTAAAACTCACATTTTGATGAATTGTTCCAATTCAAGCCATGAAGCCTTCATCCACAGGCATTCATGCAGTTAATCAATTAAGCATATAGCCTCATGGCAAGCATGCTACCATGGCAGTCACTTACACACATGCAAGGATGCTAAAGCATAAACACTTACAGTGTACTCCAAACCAAAACATAAAACTAGTTAGAAATCATGCATGATCCTAGCTATGTTAAAATGTCTAATGCAACACATGCAAAAATGCAACTAAAATAGGCTCGGCTATCTAAGATGGCATATGAATGCGACATTTGATAAATGTATTCAAATAGGAATTGAAATACAATGCAGTTTGAATGATGCGCCGAGTCCCGTGCATGCGATACGAATGCATGATGCATGCATGCAAAGCATAAGTATGCTAATTGAAACACGCCCTAAAACTAACCATCAAAAGCTGATAAGTAAAAGAGAGAAAGACGCGGGGTTGGAAGACATGCATCACACACACACACACACACTTATTACAACATTTGCCCTCTCGACGGAGGGTCCGAATAATAAGCTAACTAGCTACGCTAATTAACGTAATTATTACAAACCAAAACTAATTAACTATTCCTAGTTAACTAATTATTACAAACAAATCGATGAATTAAGCGCATTAACTAATTAAGTACAAAACCGACGAATTAGCTAACTAAGTAAAACAGCTAAAGCAGTTTAAAAGAGGCCCTCGGGCCGAGGGGTGCACGCATGCTCGATCGCCTCGCTCGGAAATCCATTACTATGCCCAGAATTGCCTCTGTATGCATTTGATTTGATCTCTGGAAAGTGTACCAACTTCCAGATTGCTTTTGTTCCAACATGGGGACCTCATGGTGGGCTGCCGACCAGAAAAACTGGTTGTAGACCAGAAAAAGTGGTCGGTCGACCACCCCTACTAGTCGGCCGAACAGAAAATTTGCCAAGCTCCAGTTTTGCTGCAACAGAGAACAACAAGGGGCATAGCAGTGTATTTGCAAGATATGTGTGCACAACCACCCGCCCTATCATTTCTCAAGCTCAAGGGAGTGCGGTACTCGACTCTCGAGCCACCAACTGAGCATCGCAATGCACGATGGCCGAGAAGCCAAATTTGCACAAGTCAATGTCAATGAATGCACAAATAACACATAAGGGCCTCCACCTCTATCATGCTTGATCAAGAGGGTCGGCGACCAAGAAATGCTACACGTTTCATCACTTTGAATATGAAACGTGCGACATTCCTCGTGTTTGGATTAACGTCCGATCCAAACACAATGCAATGCAAACAACGTATGCTCATCTTTCAATGCTAAAGTGACATGCACAAGACTCTATCATGCAATCAATGCATGCATGGCAAGTTTAAAGGCTAAGGCACCAAACCTAGTGAAGTGCATTACACATGAAGCATGCATCATCAATCTCAAATGGTCAAACCTACCTCATGCCACAATAATGGTATAATCATGCTGAAAATGAAGCACCAAAAGCTACAACAACATGCTCATGCATCGGCTCGCAAGCTAGGCATTAAGCACAACTCTCAAGCACAATGAAGAAGTGATAAACAAGAGAGTATGGCAGAGATGTAGGCACTAACATTGCATACCAAACGATGACATATCATGCAAACAACACAAGTATGGCATGCTAAAGGCCCCAAAACTCAAGGCTAGCAAGGCCAACTACACTATAGCTATTCAAAGCATGAGCCACATGACCAAGACCATTCAAATCAGACCTAAAGCATGCTAAATTAGAGCCAAAAACAAGCTGGAGTGAAGCATACGCATGCTAGAATGAAAGGCCAAAACACCAAGCATGCAAGGCTAATAAGCAAAATTGCACTACAAGTGTAAGGAGCATGCAAGAGGCAACCAAACCAACACAAATCAGAGTTGTGACATGTCAAATAATGGCTAAAAACATGCTTGAACTAAGCAAATTGAAAGCACAAAGACATGCTACTTTGCAAGGCTACAAGTAGGATTACACTACAAGTATAAGAAGCATGCAAGAGGTGCCCAAGACAACCAAAAACAGAGTTATGGCAGGTCCGAAAAGTGACAAAAATGATCCTAAACAAAGCCTCTAAGAAGTAGAAACACATGCTCCTTTGGAGGGCCATCAACACATGCAAACAAGAGAAGAGGATGGGGGGACCACCCCCACCCATATGGGACCTCAAAACCACATTTCCACCACTAAAATTCCCCTGGAATTCAGTGGTAGGAGGGCCAAAAAGAGATGGTCTCAAAGGCCTTAAAAGATGGCACAAAACAAGGCAGAACAAGCCACCAAAGGGGGTAAACCACCCCTAACTCAAACAAAACCTTAAACAACAATTTTAAACACTTCAAAACAGAACTTTTTTCAGTTAAAAGCTTAGCCAAAAAAAACATACAAGGATGGCCAAATAAGCAATGAAAATGAAGCTTTAAAGAGGATATAGGACTCACTCTTGAAGCACAGCAATAACAGCACCACTTTGAGCAAAAAAAAAAACAGCTTTTGAAGCTCCTACAAGACCTCAAGCAACCTTAGCTCCAAGGTAGGGTCTTTGGCTAAGAGGGTTGTGTACAAAAATGCAAAGAAAATACACTTCTAAGCACAATATATATATATATATATAAAGAGAGAGAGAGAGGGGGGGAAAATCTAGAGAGAGAATGATATTTTGGTCTCAGCAAAATCTGAACCTGGAAAAGGGAGAGAGAGACTCCCTCTTATAGAACTCCAAAGCTTGGTGCAATCCCTCCATACACGTGTATGGAGGATGCAATTTGTGCTCACTAGCTGGCACAGCTGGCACCCACAACATTTGCAGAAAGTGCAGAAAGGCTGCCGACCAGTTAAAATGGTCGACCGACCACCTTCCCTAGTCGACCGACCACCAAAAATGGTCTACAGGGAATAAAACTGGTCGGCAAGGGAGGAAGAGGGTCTACTGAGGGAGTAGAAGGTGGTGGCTGGTTGCCGACCACCCATCCTAGCTGGCCGACCACCAAGTGGCTGGCAGGGAAGAAAAGTGGTCCATAGGGGGGAAAACTGGTCTACACCCCTGTTCCACCCTCCAAGCAAAGGGTAACAAGGTTTGGTTCAAAAACAAACCAAAAGGAAGAAAGACAAGAGTCCGCAAGGCAAGGCACTCAGTCGAAAGCCCCGAAAACTAGTTTACGGGCCATTACAAGTGGCCTACAAGAGGGAAAGGTAGCCTACGGCTACAAAAAGTGGCCTACAAGCCTCTGTCTCCCTCTAGGCAAAGGTAGCAAGGCATGGTCCAAAAACCAGGCCAAAAAGAGAAAGTTAAGAGGTCCCGAGACAAGGCGCTCAGCCAAAGGCTCTGGAAACTTGAAACGAGCACAAACATGCACAATCATCGAGCGCTCAATCGATGACGTCTGAGTCTTAAGGTCGGTCAAAAATGGGGTGTCTACATTAACTGAATCATAGGCCTTCTCAAAATCCAATTTAAGAATGATTCCTTTTTTCTTGGACTTTCTCTACCAATCCACCACTTCGTTTGCAATTAAAACCCCATCAAGGATGCATCTACCAAAAAGAAAAGCAGTTTGAACTTCTCCTATGAGTTTTGGGAGCACTTGTCTTATTCTTCTGGACAACACTTTAGCCAACACTTTATAAATTGAGCTAACCAAGTTTATAGGCCTTTATTCACTCAAATCTATTGGGTTCTTCTTTTTAGGAATCAAAGTGATGAAAGAGCTGTTTACCCCTTTAGCCAACTTCCCATTACGATGAAACTCTTGGAACAACTGAATGAACTCACCTTTCATTATAGACCAACACTTTTGAATGCAATACAGATTGAAGCCATCGGGCCCAGGGGCTTTATTCCTATCACAATCTTGAATGGCTGCCCAAATTTTTGCTTCACTAAAATCTGCCTCCAGCACTTCCTTTGAATCAACAGAACTAATGGACAAAAAAGACCCTGCCAACTTAGGTCGACTCTTCCAACTTTTAGCAAAAACTCTTCTAAAGTAATTCTCCACTACTTGCTTCACCATACTTGGGTCTTCCACCACAACACCATTTGCCTGAACTGAATCCAATAAATTTTTCCTCTGCCTGTTACTTGCCATCAAGTGAAATAGTCTAGTATTTTTATCACCATTTTGTGCCCATGACATTCTAGACTTTTGTAACCACATCCTCTCCTTCTACTAAGATGCCAAACTTGACTTCTGATCTCTCGTCTTCTATTCACCTCTGATTCCAACAAGGATCTAGATTCAGCCTTCAAGTCCCACTCATGGAGTTCATCTTCAGCTTGTTTAAGTTGATCATCAATATTACCAAAGACCTCTATGTTCCACCTATGCAGATATGCTCTCAGTCTTTTGAACTTAAACATGATTCTAAAACTAGCACATCCCTGAATCTAAGCCTCCTCCCAGACCTTTTCCACTACCTTCTTAAATTGAGAATGGGATGTCCAAGCATTAATAAACCAAAAAGGTTTGGCCCTCAATCCCTTCCATCCTCCATTAGCAAAATTGGACAGTGATCTGAAATGCCTCTGGACAATCCCCATTGTTTAAATTTATACCTCTCTAGCCAAACAAGATCTAGCAAAAACCTGTCAATCCTACTCCACCTCTCCACATCCATTGCATTACACCATGTGAATAATCTTCCATGCATATTCAGATCAATTAATTCCAAGCTATCTATAAAATTATTAAAATCTTTCATTCCCCTTTCCCTACTTGAACATCCCTTCCTTTCACTCATAACTCTAATCTCATTAAAATCACCACCTAGACACCAAGGGTTGAGATTTATAAGACTCTCTCATAGTTTCCTCCTTTCAATGCATTAGTCGGAGCATAAATATTGCAAAAAACACAATGAAATGATTGAGATAAGATACCTGAGAGAATGAAATTCCTGGTACTACAGCAGTCTATCAACTGAAAAATTTGAGTGTTCCAAATGCAAAGGAGACCACCTGCACTTCCCTCTGCACCTACCTCCATAAAACCCATTTCATCCACTGGCCATAAGGACTTTACAAAATTACCATCAACAGCTTCTCTCTTAGTCTCCTGCAGCATCAAAACATCTACTAATTTTGCCCTCACCAATGCCTTAATTCTACTCATTTTTTCAGTCGTCTAAAACCCTTAACATTCCATGACATGATCTTCATTAAAACCTTCAACACAGCTCCTATCCTCCTTCATTTTTCCAGCAGCTTAATCAGCCTCTCTACTTCCTTCAACTCCTTCCAAATCTTTTCCTCCAACTCCATTATTCTGGCCACCATTTCCTCTTTCTTCCCTTCGCAGTTTAGCCGTAATACATTCACGACCTCAATCGTAGCTTGGGCTTCTTTAAGTATCTTTCTTCTTCTTTATGAACTGCTACTTTGTGACGCTGATAGGGACATAGCAGCTGCTACCGCTCGAAGGATCACTCTCCACTCCTAAGACAGTTGCTGAATAGGATTCCCTTCTGTTATGGCTGGCCACCCTGTTTCATTCTTTCTTTCCTCTGTTCAACTCCTTTCCTCCTCAAATCAGACTTCCTTTTTGATCTAGCATTAGCTTTCTGAAATGGGCCACCCTTCTCATGGTTGTCTTTCTGTGCTACGTCTTCCCCTACAACCATAAACTATGACTGGGCTATGCAGTCACTCAAATTAGAATTAACTTCCCATCTTGGCCTATTAGTTATGGGCTGAACTTGGGCTCCATGTAGCACAACTTCTAAATTTATTTTGGGTCTGCCACACTCTAACCCAGTTGAACTATTCATAAAACCTGAATTGCATACCTGATCTTCTACCCCTTGAGCTATCTCATTCTCCACTATCCTTGAGCAGACCACCTGCACGCTCAGTTTCTTTATCAACTGCTCCAGACATACAATGATAGCCTCCATCCACTGCTGCTAGTACTCTTTCCACTGTGTGAGTTCCATTAATTGACACCTCATCAGTTTTTGCCACATCATCGTCATCGTCCTCCTCTGTAACTGAACCGACTTCACCTTCATCCCTACCTTCAGCACCATTGACAGCTACCTCTGGATGAACATGATCAACTTGTCGACTGCGTTTGGACAAGTGTTCAACCTCTTTGTGCATATTGGATTCCATTACTTCATTTTTCTGGTAACTATACTCACCATTACATTGACAGATATTGACTAAGGGCTCTTCATACACTCGCACTTGATAAGCCCTCACATTTCCTATTAGATTAATTACCGTATTGATGGGCTCCATCATTTTTGTAATAATCCTTACTTTGCCAAACATAAAATGTTTGCCTCCCACTGTATCTTCATCATTCTGAACCACTTCTCCCCATACAGTGCCAATGGCTTCAAAGGTTTTGATACTCCAGAGATTGAGAGGAACTCTCACACAAGTGAGCCAGATACATCTATCATGTTCCAAAAACATCCCTTCTTCCCATTCAGATACTTCATCACTCCAGTCATAAATCCACTCCTCTATTTTCGCTCTTTCTTCCTTCATCTGATGGTTGGAGCTGAATGATAAAATTGTTAGCTTTCCTCCTGCTTGTCTAACTACCACTTCCTTAACAATCCTCTTATAGATCTTCTTTCTAAAGTCATGGAAGGAAAAAAATGCTTTGAACTTGACCATTACACTATCATAAAACCACACATTCCCAGCCTCAACAGCTGTAACAGACACATTTTGTTTTCTATATTCTCCTCTATTTTTTCCTCCATTTTGAACTACCTCCGCATATGACTTACCTTCATCATAGGTTGGATGGGGGTCCACTGCTTCTTCTGCACCATACCTCCCTGCTTAGCATTTGTTAGCATCTGTCTACTTTGGTTGGACTTGCTATACTCAGCCATCTTTACTCTTAAGGCCCTGTTATGACACCATAAGTCATCAGCTTTTTGCATTGCCACCTCTGCAACCACCTTTCAGTCGTACCTAACAAATCCAAATCTTGTTCTTGTAGTTTTCCTCATTTTCATTGGTATGAAGACATCCTTCACAACTCCAAACTTGCTAAACAGATTAAATAAATCTCTAGGGGTCATGGCCCCTGGTACTTCATCAACGAAAAGAGAGACCAAGTCATTCATCCTTGATCGACCACTTTGCATTCCCATCCTCCGTTTTCTGAGAACCGGATTCCACCCTCCTTCACTTCCCTCCGTGATAGCCATTTTTTAACTATAATTTCTTGTAGTGATATAATGCTTGGAAATTGAGCCTAATCCAAGCCTAATTAAACCCCTCGTCCACTGTTGCTTCATTTATTTAGGAAAAAATACAAATCAGTGGTAGTTTTAAAAAATATTTACAAATTTAAGAAAAAATTTATAATTTTACTTATTAAAGTTGGTAGAATTTACCAACTTTACTAACCATGATGATAATCTATTCTGGGCAGTCACAAACACAGGTGTCTTCACTGTGGTATCTATCTATAAATTCCTTCCAGCATGTGTTGGTGAAGTATATTCCCCTCAGAGTGCAGTTCTTTGGCTTGCTAGCTTGGAAGAATAGATTGAAGACAACTGAGTTTCTCCAAAAAATAGGTGTCTTACAAGGCAATGCTTCAATCTTGTGCAAATTTTGTAATACAGAGAATGAATCAATAAATCATGTCTTGCTACCCTGCCTATTTGCTTGGAATGTCTGGACTAAAATGCTAAAATGGTGGGATGTTCAAGGTGCATTACCAGGTTCAGTGGAGGCCCCTCTTAATTGGTGGACAGGGGTGAGATTTCAAAAAAGAAAAAAGAAAAAAGCATGGTGTCTAGAGTCATACCCCTTGATGTGTTATGGTCATTGTGGAAACAACGTAATGAGTCCATTTTCAAGGCATCAAATTCAAATGTCGCAGAGCTGTGTGAGTTGATCAAAGTTAGAAATGCACTTTGGCTAAAATCAGTGTTTTAGGGGTCTCACTTCACAATGCATGATTTTATTTTCAAATTGAGGCAAGTAAGAAGCTGCTTCGGTGGAAGCTTATGCAGTAAGATTTAGGGGAGAAGGGTGCTACCTCTCATTTTTATGGTTCTCTGTGACCCTTTCCTATGTTTCTTTGTATGCTTTGATTCAGTGAGTTGGCTCCTCACCAACAAGGTGTGATGCTAGCAAATGAATAGGTTTGCTAATCGGTGCCAACCTAGTTGGGATTGATTAGTCTAGCTATGATGCTCTTTGCGCGTGTTATCCTTATTAGATGAAGTCATTCATAATATTTTGATTATCATCAATAAAGTACTTTCTTTTTGTGGATAAAAAAAAAGTTGGTAAAGTTATTACTAGTTTAAAATTATTTTTGAAACCATCCGTTGATTTGCGACTTTTCCATTTACTTATGTATTTTCTGTTCAAGAGCTTCTTTTTTTTTAATTTTATTTTCGAATTTGGTTAGTATACATTAAATTACCAGAATATAACAAATTGACACCACTCCATTAACTTGAACCTATAACCTCACCTTCCTGGGACTTAAGTGGTTTAAGAGCTCACCCATCATGCTAATTAACCCTTACTTCACTCTAATCTATTAAATATTGCATTTGCTTTAATACAAGGATTGCTGCATATCATGTATAAGTTTCACTAATATGTTTTTACATTTTGACAAATGAATTCACTAATATGAGACTTTTACCAAAAGAAAATAAGGCAATGATTTGCATTTGACAAATTTTATTTTATTTTTTTGATCGGCAAAGAAAAAACTTTATTAATGTAAGAGCAAAGCACAAGGAACAAAAACAACAAACATCAATACAGAGAAGCAAGAGCAAAAGCATCACGATGAGCTAAATCATTCCAACTACCTTGGTACTAAGAAGCCCATCCTAACATTGGCTAGCATCTCCAAAGTTGTTGAGCAACCAACCATAGAGACAAGATAAACTCAAACTCAAAAACAGGTAGACACCAGCATTGCAAATTTGACATTGAAGAACAAAAACAGAACCACACAAAAAAAAAAAAAAAAAAAACAATAGCATTACATATCAGTCCATCCTCTAATTTTGTAACATCTAGCAGCAGCATACCTTCACCAAACAACTGAACAAAGCAGACCAGCAAAATAGAACTTGACCCATAGTGAAGTATGTGTAAATCTAATTTTTTATTATTATAGTACAGTTTTATGTAGTTTTGTAGAACCCAAATATATATATATATAATATATATAAGAACATATCTATCCACTAGAGACTATTTTCAAAGTAACACAACATAGTAAGTAACCTAATCTTAATACTCGCAAACAACAATGTTAGGTGTTCAGAAAGAGTATTTAAAAAAGTACTTAGAAAATAGAATGTGTAGAACATATTCATTTTAGAAATAATTGGTGAAATTCCATTTTAAGGAGGGTATAAGGTATTAGATTTAAGGTAAAATATTATTTGGTGATAAAGACATGCAAGAAAAGTCACCGGCGCCAGCACCTGTCCTTGGCGGAAGGAGAGGTAATGATAAGATAGAGAAATGTGTAGCATTCAACAGATAGGGTATTGAATGAGTGACATGTGTCACATTTCAACAAAAAGATAGTTTAGCAAATTTCAACAGATAGAAAAATGAGGTTGGTAAGTATCAATTGATAGACAAATTAGGTGATATCAAGCTATAAACTAATAGGTTGATTTCAACAAATAGTTGTCCTTTTAGACAAGCTGTGTCCTTTTAGCCTAAAGATATTAGAACTTAGGCCTAATAGCCCAAAAGATTTAAAATTTGACTTGCAGCCTAAGTGCAACACTTAACTACCGTGATTAACTTCAAGATACATTTTCGGTATACATACATTTTCCGCTCACAAAAGCATAACACAAATCCACCAGTACCTCAAAGCAATGGATTCAAGTTCAAGCACACATAAAGACTCATATGGGAAATCATCCTTGTGTTTAGGACTCTTTAGATTGCTAGAAACAAAATAACTTCAGAGAATAAGGACCTTCATGGCTAAAATTAGTTGACTCAGTGAAGGTTGAAGTCACAAACTGCGTTAAATGGCATGCTAATATTTCAGAATATTCTGTCAATGACTTTCTCTCCTCTTTGAAGGGGAGTGAAAAGCAGGAGGCTCACTTAGCTTAGCATTTCTTGTCTTTTACGGATGATTTTAGTCCTTGGAGCTGTGTTGTGATTCTTCTGGTGGATTTATTTGGCATTAAGGAGTTGCATTTGCTTTGGCTTCTTCTATGTTAGTCCCATTGACTTTTACTTTTCTCGTCTTTTACTGTTTGTATTTTAATTTGTTGTTGGTTGCTCGCCAACAAATAGGTTGTTTTCTTTCGTATTTGCTCATGATTTTGCTAAGGAAATATCATTTCGTCCCTAAATTATTACAGAAAATCAATTTGGTATCTAGATTTCGCATTATTTTAATTTGACCGCAATTTTTTTTAAATTTGATCAATTTATCTCCCACCATTTGTTTTCGTCTAAAATCCAACGGAACTTGCCGATGTAGCACCAAACTTGATTTGAAATTTTATTTTACTCTCAAACAATACCTTAAAAATCAATTATGCCCCCAAATATAAAATAAAAAAAAATTAAATTAAATTTTAAATAATATACATTGCAAAAAAATAATTAAAAAATACAAAAATTTCATTTGGAATAATCTCTTTAACTCTCAAATTATCTTGAGTCGATCTTGGAGGATCTAATTGAGCCAAAATTTCTTGTGTGAATGCACATACAATTGTAACTAGTTTATTCTCCAAATTAATCATTGTTTAAAGAATACCCAACTAGACTAATACTCCATTTTTTCATTTTTGAGATGAAAAAAATTGTTTTATTCCAATTTTCTAAAAATTGAGTTCTTTATTTTTTTATTTTTTTATTTTGTTTTTAGTGAATTTTTTAATATTTTAAGTAAATTTTTTATTTTCTAGATGCACCTAGCCTACATGTACCTAAAAAATAAAATATTTTAAAAAATCAATAAATACACAATAATACGAAAATATACTAAATTTTTGTATATATATATTTTTATATTTTTAGTATTTAGTGAAATTTTTAAAGATTTTTTCACAAATATTATACTTTTTAATTGTATTTATATTAAGAGTATCTAAAAACTAAAAAATTATTTAAAATACTAAAAACATTCAGTGAAAACAATAAAGTTTGGTTACACACTAGTAAGTTTTGTATGATTACAAACGGAAACAAACAGCATGCAATAAATTGATCAAATTTAAAAATGTTTAGGGGTCAAATGAAAATAATACGAAGTTTGGATGCCAAATTGATTTTCGCATAATAATTTGGGGGACGAAATGATATTTCCTTTTGATTTTGCTAGAATTTCATGTCCCAAATTAGTTGGGATATGTTTCCCAAGTTATGATGTAGCTTCAACACCTCGATTTTTTGCATTGTTCTAATACTTTTGTACTTTTGCAAAATGCATCATTAAGATATTCCTTTAACAATGAAGACAGAGGTTTAGTACCTTAATTTGGATTTTAGATACAATATTGGCAGATAATTTTGTTGTTTCCATCTTCAAATGCCTAAAAAAAATATCATTTTTAATCCTTTACACTTAAATAACAAAAGAAAATTTGACTTATGCTGGATTTTATTTTCCCTTTATTTTTCTTTTCACATTGCAAATCCCATTCCAAATAGAAGTACCATGGTTGTGTAGGGAGATTCACCCTCTCACTACTCACCTAGTAATTTTTCTCACTACTCACCTAGTAATTTTTTGATGGTCTTGGACTAATATTTCAGATCATTTATGTTCTGATTTGACACTTGACTAGATGTTTCTCAAAAATAATATAAAAGTAATAAATCCAACTGTTTAAACTAATAAAAATCAAATTAAAACACCCATGTATGAATCTGCATTCATTTCTCAACACATATTTTCACAAAACAAATAAAGCAAACCAATAGGCAAAGAACCAATTAATCCTTAGGAAAAGTTTACAATTCATCAATTCACTTGAATATAGAAACCTAAATGTTGATAATTTGAAAACCAAATCATTGATGTTTAGAACAGAGAAATAAAAGAACTGTTACAAGACCCGAGGTATGGATTTCTTTTGCTTGGCTCAATTGAAAACCCTACAGTTCTTTCTAATTTCCCCGTTATTTCCAACAAGAACTTCAATTCCCCCCATCTTTACAATCGCCTTTGCGAAACCTTGTTGGAATCCAATCGCATTGCTTGCAAAACCCGTCACAATAGGAGCACTAGCTTTATCCAACGCAAGTTCTTGATCAATTTGCATCACACCTCTCTTCAACTTAATTTGATGGTAGAACTCGTTATCGAATATAAAAGATGTGTTTTGGTCCAAAAATGTAGTTGGGTCTTGACTCAACGGCCTCGATTGGGTCCCACACAGCTTGAACAACTTAGAAACTAGGGTTGGGTCCATTGTCGGGTCAGGTTTCCTAGATCCTTGAAAGTTCGAAAGCCGGTCTTGAAAAAAACCACAGTGGGCAACACCTACAGTGTGTGCACCCAAAAGGGTGACCATGTCATTAAGAGTGAGTTTTTTGGCTGTGAAGAATTGGAGTGCCTGTGAAACAGAAAGGGATGGGCCTGGCAAGTTCACGAGGTTCGGGTCAGAGACCAAACCGTCGCGCCTGCCAGTTGGGACAGTGTAATTGGGCCCACCGGCTAGGGCCACCGAATCTCGGGTTGCCAAGGTTATGATGTCGGCACAAGAGACTGTTCTGGGACAAACAGCCTCAAGGTTTGACTTGGCTTCGTCGATAAGATCAAATCCTCGAACAGATTGGTTTGGAAAGGCATCTTTTTCCGATTGCGTAGTCTGTGTTGAGTCTATAAGTATGGATGCATCACAACCCTATAAACAGTTTCACCAAACAAAAGAATTAGAGCTTGTAATCATGCATAAATGATAATTTTTTTAAGATGAAACAAAATGAAATTCGGTGGTAAAATTACTTGACCTAACTGTGTTTGGCCAAACTTGATTCTAATAGAAAATGTTCTGGAGGGCATCGATAGGGTAGGGTTGAGTATAAGAGTATAGGTAGGTTAAAATTGTCAAAATTAGTATAAAGTTTGAAATTGTACAATTAAGATAATTGGGTTTAAAGTTAAGAACTCACACAAAAATCTGAAAAAAAAAAAAAAAAAAAAAAAAAACCTCACCTGTTGGCATCCTAGACTCAAAGTTTGATATTGTTGAAAATACGAGTCATTTTGATGTTTTGTTTTTTGGTCTTTTGATTTTTTTTGTTTGTTTTCGTCTTTGTTTTTGTTTTTGTTTTTTTTTTTTTTTGAAATAATAAAATCGTGAAAAATGATACGCTTATAGATAATTTATACAGAATTAATGACAAGTATAATGTGATAATAACATTTGTAAAATAAAACAACCACAAAGAGCCAAACAGGGCCGCCACACCCACCCTAACCACCAAGTACTACAGAGCATCTTCCTACTGCCATATATTCAAGCAGTGAGAAGATCAAGACAGCACCAGCACACCTAACCACATTTGGTCTGAGGTAAATTAAAGTCAAAGTCCTGAACTGACAAACCACATTTGGTGGTGATACTTATATCTCGTTTGGGAATAAATTAATTTAGTAATTTTTTAATTATTTAGTTAAAATATGAATTAAAAAAAATTAATATATTTGAGATGATTTTTTAATTTTTTACGAAAATATATATAAAAAGTAAAGAGAAAATAGAATTTTTAACTTTTTAGTATGAATTAATGATTTTTTACTTTTTTAATAATTTTTTGACATTTTAACTAAACGGGACGGTTCTCAAACGAGGCCTGAATCCATAATGCAATCCCAACTTTTACCTGATCACTAAGCACTTCCAGCTATATCTCTAATTTTTAATCTTTTCAAACACATTCATTTCTACATTGCCAAATGGACCATAGCAAAGCCATCGGAATAGCTTTCCAAACTGATCACTCAAACTTCATAAATTTAAACCCAGCCCACCACCAGTTAATAAGCCCCTCAACTGACCCAGGCACCACCCACTCAAACTTCTTTAATTAATATCAACTGCTATATTTTGGGTTCTAGTACTCCTAATATCAATCCACGCCGGTTCACCAATAAGAATGGAAATCAACGTGTATTGACACGGCGGCCACTCTATGCATAACTGATTTACCACAGCTGACAATTTTGGGTAAATTACAAATATTTCTTAAGATTTGCTTAAAATACGAATTATCTTCTGTAGTTTGAAAAATTACAAATATCTCCTTATCAGAATTTTTTATTTAACAAAATTAATTGAAAAAAGTAAAATTTCTAAATATTCACCTATACAATAATAAAATTATTTGAATTATTAATTGGAATAAAATTTCAACATTATTAAAAACTGTTAATTAACTTGATGATTTATTAATAAAATGACCTATTTGTTATGAAATTAAAAACCTTAGGAAGCATAATATAATTTATAGAACTACAGGGAATAATTTGTAATCTAAGTAAATCTCAAGGAGTGTGTTTTTAATTTACCCTTGGACAGATATCAATTTAACTCTCGATAATGCCATTTAAAACTTCGCATGTAGTAGTATAAAAATCTTTACCTTAACAAAGCAGTCATGGAAGTGCATGCGAAGCAAGGCCGGGGTTATGGAGCGGTCAGTGCTGAACCGCTTTTGCACTGCTTGTCGAACAATTTGTTCAGCACGCGGGCAGGTAGAGCTGTAGAAGCCAACTCGAAGTTGGGCTGTGACAATGGGAACAAGAAGGCAAAGAAATATAAATGAGATCTTCATAGTATTTTTTGAGAAAATGAGCCAATCTATGATTTGAATGATATGAACTTGAGGATATATGTAGGGGGAGAGATGTTTGTTTGAATGGAAACAACGGTTGAGAGTGATATATATACAGAGGGGGAGAGAGAGAGAGAGAGAGGTATGTTGAGAGAAGCAGCTGGCAAGTTGCAACGTGCATGGTCAAAGTTTACTATTGAGAACATGGATTTTGAACAATATCTTGGATGCTTCCTCTTTCTCTATTTTCTAATCATATGTATGAGTTAAAATATTGAAAGAAAGGGTCATCCCGTGATCAATTCTTTATTTTTGTCGGCTGTTACATTCTTATCCATTTTAATACATTTTCATGGAGAAAGTATTAGAGACTTACTCTAGGTATATGTTTGAACGTGCAACATGATTGATTTAATTTATTTTCTTAAAAGTAATTGGGAGATTAATGGTCAATTTAAAATAATTGATTTTTTTTAAATGAACTAATTTGTACTTAATATCAATTTCTTAATTGATGTTATCAATTAAATTAACAAAGCGTGAAAAATTAATGAACAAAAAATGATAAAATTGAAACTTCATGACTAATTTGATGCAAGAGGCAAACTACAAATATAATTTATAATTTGTTCATTTTTATATCAAATTCACTTATTGTCCGAGGCAATGTGGCATCTTTTTAACATCATAAAACTAGGGAATCTCCCAATTTACCCGAAAATTTACCAACTGACTACATGACAACCCACCTCAGAGTGGAGGCTTTTAAGAAAAAATTATATACATAGACAAGTAGATAAAATAGGTATGCATTTCTTTTTCTTTCTTTTATTCCTCTTTTTTTTTTTTTTTTTTTTTTTTTTTTTTTTTTTTTTTTTTTTTTTTGAGAATATGTCTTAGTATGTAGCACCATGATGCACATAACTAAAAAATAAAATAAAATAAATACGTGCTCCAAATATATATATAATTTTGGATTAATTACATTAATAGTCCCTATAGTTTGGGACTTGTGTCACTTTGGTCCCTGACTTTTCAATTGTGACACATTTGACCCTGAAGTTTGAATCTTGTTCCAAATAAGGACAATTGAAAATATTATTAGATTTTTCAAGGGTAAAATCGTCAATTTGATAAAATATAAAATAATTTGACAAAAATAAATGTCAAAAAAATATTTTTAATATTTTTAAAATTATTTTTATCCACCGATGATAAAATTATTTAAAATTAATAAAAATTACATGATTAATTTTTTAAAATTAATTTTACATGATCATCATCCAAACACATAATAAAAATTAATTTGGTAAAAAAAAAATAAATGTCTAAAAGATTTATCAATTTTACATAATTTTATTTTTAGTAGGTAGAAATAATTTTTAAAAATTCAAAAATATTTGCTTGACATTTATTTTTGTCAAATTAGTTTATATTTTATCAAATTGACAATTTTACCCTTGAAAAATCTAATTATATATTCAATTGTCTTTATTTGAAACAAGATTCAAAATTCAGGGTCAAATGTGTCACAATTGAAAAGTCAGGGATCAAAGTGGCACAAGCCCCAAACTATAAGGACTATTTGTGTAATTTGCCTTATAATTTTGTTTGGTTGAGTTTTTAGAATTTGTGTTTTAATTTTTTTTTCAAAAGTTATAAACTAGTTTGACAAAAATAAATATAAAAAACACATTTTTAAAATTTTTAAAATTATTATTTACCAAAAAAGGGAAAGCATATAAAAAAAAATTAATTTTTTTTGTTTTTTTACCAAACTATTATGAAATTTTAGAATATTTGTGATTTAATGGTATAATTATCTAAAAATTTATTAGGAATGATTAAACTAGATTAAATTAAGCCAATTAAAGAGTTTGCTTTAATTACGGAAATGCCATTGTGAGTGGGCCTTGTTTACTAAGACATTTGAGCTTTAGTCTTACACTCAAACAACATTTCATCAGCTTTGTGTTGAGAGTACAACCGAATTAGAGAGAGAGAAGAGGGAGAGAGTTGATTTTCATCTCTTTTTGCTTGGAGGCTTGTTGATTTAGAAGATTGATTGCATTGTTGATCTCCTAGGCTCTCTATTGAAGTCTTAAGGTAGGAATTTCTCCCTACATTCTTGTCTTGAACTCCATCTTGCATGTTCTAGGTTCCATTGTAGAATCAAGCCATGATTTAGTGCATAGAGGTTGAATATTGCTTGAATTCATGCATGCATGCTTGAATTAGTGCATTGTGAAGTTGATTTCATGGTGGATTGTACATGCATGTCCATGTTTAAGCCATAGTCCATGTTTTCAGTTTGTTTTCCAGTTATTGAGCTCCATTGAGCAAGAATGAAAGCTTGATTTTGGTTTAAAGATCATGCATTTCATGTTTTGAAAGTGTTCTTGAAAATGGGTTTGAAAATGGCTTGAATTGACTCACCTTTGGCCCTTGCATGTGTAAATTGATTTTTGAAACTTGTCGTATATTGAATGGGGATGTATTTTCCAGAATTTGGGCCCAAGAGGTCGAGATTTGAGTTGTGAATGCTTGGTTTGAGCTTGGAAGGCAAATCTGGAAATTTCCAGATTTGGCTTCTTCGCTCGAGCGAAGGATTCCTCGCTCGAGCGAGCACCTTTATTCAGGGCTCCGCTCGAGCGAGCATCGAGCGTGGTATCGCGCGTAAAATTCGAGCATCCAGTACTTTTACTGTTCATCAGTCCGCTCGAGCGAATGGTTGTTCGCTCGAGCGAAGCCTTTGATTTTGGAAGCTCGCTCGAGCGAAGGAAGGCTCGCTCGAGCGAGGAGCCTGTTTTCAGCAACTTTTGAAAAATGCCTTCCAACTGTATTTTTGCATCCTCATCCCATTCTAGGCATTCTTAGGCCTATTTTAAGACATCTTAATGAGGATATAGACATAGAACCACACCGAGGGAATTTAGGGATTTAATTATCGTCCTTCCCGACTGTGAAACTTAGTGTGTGTTCTATTTGTTAACTGGTTAGGGTTGGCGACTGGAGAGACGCGCTCTAGCACATTGTAGCCCAATCACTGTGAGTAACAATTGCGTAAAGATATGTTCAAAATGACTATCTTTTGAATACTGAACTGAACTGTTTACTGAACTGGAATTATTTACTGAATGAATGTATGTCCTTTATTTCTGAACTGTATTGTGGCATCCTTAGCACTACTGTTACTGACTGTTACTGTTACAGAGATCTCTGTCGGTTCCCTTGTGGAACCATACTGTTTACTGAATGACTGGCCATCATTACTGTTCGGTCTTTTTGACCTACTGTTACTGTTGAGCTAACGGATGTACCACATATGACTGTTTATTGTACTGAACGACTGTAATAATTATTGAAATAATGAACTGTTTTCGTTACTGTAAGGACATTACATTCTTAACCTCTTTATACATTATGTTATTCACTGGGCTTTAGCTCACTGCTCATATATATATGTAGGTGTACAAGCACCGGACCAGAGCTAGAAGCGTCGGGGTAGAGTTCCAGTTTTGTCAGCCAGCCTATGTGCCTCACTGTGAGGTTCCGCATTGCCGTGTTATGGCCTTGGGATTTTGTTTTAGTTTTTCCCGTCGGTCTCCTCACTGTGTTGCATCACTATATAGACTGTTTACTGTTTTACTGTACTGTTATTGGGAGATTAAGTCCCTGTACTGAATGTTGTGTATGATTGTATAGACTGTACTGTTCTGAACTGTTTGAATGCATGGAAAATGTTTTTGGCATACAGATTTTCACAGCTCAATGGACACTAGTTGCTTACTGTATTGGCTTCCGCCAGCCCTGAACTCTGTTATACTGTATTACTGTTGAGCAGGCCTTCGGTAATCACGGATTACTGGCCGGTTACGGTGCTAAACCCATAAGGCCGGGTTTGGGTCGTGACAATTGGATATTTGAATGGTGTAGTTCAATGGAGGAATGGCATTCGGGGTACACAGTAGATCAAGAAAGATGTATATGGGTGAGCTGCTATGGAGTACCTTTTCATTCATGGAATGTGGATACTTTCCGAAGCATTGATGCTATTTGGGGAGAAGTGGTGCAGGTTGATGAAGATACCATTAACATGGTTTCTTTCCACTGTGGTAAAGTTAGACTTATCACTAAGTGTTTAGAGTTCATTACTGGGACTGTCAAGTTAAGTTGCAAAGGCTTGATATATCCAATAAGGGTTTGTAAGAACTTTGCTTCCATGGAAGGGATGGAGCGGAATCTGTGCTATTGCATGGCCAGATCGATGGAGAAAGAAGGTGGTGAGTATGAAGCCAAGGAGGATTGCTGCTCCAAGATAGGTGGTAGTCAGAGAAGCAATGGGGAGGAGGTGAATGAGACGGATGACATGGCCGGTGAGGTGGCCTTTACAAATGAAATGGCTGATGGTAGTAAAGCCACATTGAGTGGTGAAAGAATGGAAGGAAAAAGTAATGCTAGCTGGGTGTTAGAGACAATGGTGGTTAGTACCAAGAAGGATATTGAGAAACCAAACGATGGTAGCTGGACTATAGTGGAGGATAGAATGCTCATGAAGTTACCAAGAAGGGTTAATGAGAGCAAGGTGGTAACATGTGGAGATCATTTACTCACACCAAGGTTTGTAAAAAGTTTAGTGGGTCTGAGGGAAGTAGACCCAGTATTAACATTAAGGTAGTGTTAGAAGGGGCCCAAATAGGAGGATATACTGATGGGCTTGGAAGTGCATTTAATAATAATGATGTGGCCCAAGCTCAAAATGGATTGGTCCAATCTCGAAAGCATCCTCTGTGTATATCACAAGTCCAAGAGAGTAACAGAATCCATGCCACTACTGTGGATAGAGAACCTGTGGTGACAGATAACATTTATCGACATGAAGAAGGTAAGGAAGGAGGTTTGAGAGGAAGGGGAAAGAGAAAAGCTCATAGAAATTATGCTTCATTTTCTGGCAGTTCTCAGAGAGGTGCGATGCTCAGGGCTGTGGTTACAGCCCTTTCATATTCACTATCTCAGAGTAGTCGATCGAATAGAAGAAGCAAGCTGGTCATCGATGAAGCTCACGCTACTTTGCAGCTTGGAAAACAATTAGGTATGAATTGTGATGGGAAGGAGAATAAAATGGTTCAAAAAATTATTGAGCTAGAGTTACAAGATGCAAAGCGGTTTGATAAAATTGCAAAATGGGGTCAGGTGGGTCAGACCTAATTGGCCCGAGATTGGCGGTTTTAGCGGGGTTAAAGTTAGTTTCCAATGAAGATCGTGTCTTGGAATGTTAAAGGTCTGGGTAGGCTGGAAAAATGGCGTAGAGTGAAGCTGATTATTAAAAAAAGAAGAGTAGATGTTTTGCTCCTTCAAGAAACAAAGAGCAGAAATGTTGATGATAATTTTGTTCGAACTATATGGCCTTGGGAAAAGTTGGAATTTATGGCTGCAGATTCGAATGGGAGTGCTAGGGGGCTGTTAAGTATTTGGAATCCTGAAGTATTCTCCTTGTCAGAGTGTTGCAGCAACAGAAACTTTTTGCTTCTATCAGGTACTCTTTCTGGTTCATTTAAGTGTGTTTTTTTTTTTTAAATATTTATGCTCCTAATGATGTGGTAAAGAGAGCTAAGCTGTGGGATTCTATCCTTAATGTAAGATTCTCATTCCAAAAGCCTTGGTGCATGGGTGGTGATTATAATCAGATTAGAGTTGTTAATGAAAGAAGAGGATGCACTAGGAGAACCAGAGGGATGCAGGATTTTAACAATTTTGTTGATCAATTGGAAATGATGGATCTACCAATGTTGGGTAGAAATTTTACATGGTGTAATTCATTGGACGGTGATAGGTGGAGTAGAATTGATAGGTTTTTGTTGGATCCCATCTGGGTAGAAAAATTTAGATTTAAATTATGGGGCTTACCTAGATTGGTGTCTGACCACTGTGCTCTGTTGCTAATGGAAAATGAGAGAAAATGGGGTCCTAGGCCATTCAGGTTTCTGAATGCTTAGACCTTGCATCCTAGTTTCATGAAAATTGTGCAAAAGTCCTAGTTGGATTCGCAAGTGCAAGGGTGAGCTGGGTACAGAGTTAAAATAAAACTGTGTAGTCTCAAAGCTGAGTTGAAAAAATGAAATTCTGAAGTGTTTGGTTGTGTGCAGAATCAACTTAAACAAGCTGAAGTTGAGTTGTATGAGCTTGATTTATTGGCAAAATAAGGTCATTAGAGCCTCATGAAGTTGTAAGAAGAAGGGAGGTCAAAAACTTGGTGTGGACATATAGAAAGAAACTGGATTGGATCTGGTTCCAAAAATCTAGAGTAAATTAGGCTCAAAATGATGATAGGAACACCACGTTTTTTCATATAATGGCTAGCCAAAGGCAAACAAGGAACTTAGTGGACTTAGTGGTAGTTGATGGGGGTCGCGTTGAAGATCCAAAGTTGGTAAAACAAGAAGTGCTGAGGCATTTTACAAAGGCATTTTCGGAGGGTTGGCCATATCGACCAAAATTGTTTGGTAGTTTTGTGCCAATTAATAATGCTAAGGTGGTTGAGTTTCTTGAACTTGAGTTCACTATGGAAGAAGTTTGGGAGGCTGTAAAAGACTGTAATGGGAATAAAGCGCCGGGACCGGATGGTTTCAACATGACGTGCATTCAAAAATGCTGGAAGGTTATGAAAAGTGATATCTTTTAGTTTATGCAGGAGTTTTACAATAATAATAAGCTGGTTACAGGGTTAAATAGCTCTTTTATTACCCTAGTTCCAAAGAAGACTAGTCCCTCGGGTTTGATAGATAATAGACCAATAAGTTTGGTGGGTGTAGTGTATAAAATCTTGGCTAAGGTACTCTCGAAAAGATTGAAAAGGGTACTACCAAATGTGATTGGTGAAGTGCAAACTGCTTTTTTAGGGGGTAGGAATATTTTTGATGGGGTCATAATTGCTAATGAGGTAGTGGATTGGTGGAAGAAGTCTAAAGTGAAGGGTGTCATCCTCAAACTTGATTTTCAAAAAGCTTATGATTCGGTCAACTGGGATTATTTATTTTCTATGATGGCCAATCTTGGGCTTAGAGAGAGATGGCTGGGTTGGATGAGAACTTGTGTCACCATGGCAAAAATTTCAATACTAGTTAATGGTTCACCAACTGAAGAGTTTAGCCCACAGAAGGGGTTAAGGCAAGGTGACCCTCTATCCCCCTTTTTGTTCAATATTGCAGCTGAGGGCCTCAATGTATTGTTGGAAAGGGCTAAAGATTTGGGCTTAATAAAGGGAGCTACTATTGGGTCAGCAAGTTTGAAACTTTCTCATCTCCAGTTTGCCGATGACACTATTCTTTTTTGCGATGCAAAGTGGGAGGAGATTGTAAATGTCAAGAGGATTCTTAGATGCTTTGAGATTATGTCAGGCCTTAAAATAAACTTCCATAAAAGTATGGTGTGCAGAGTTGGGATTAGTGATGAAATTGCACAAGTCTTTGCCTCTAAGCATAAGAAGGGTGAGGGACATTAATGATTTCATGTTAACTAAGTGGTGGTGGAGATATGGGGTGAATCATTGTGGAAACAAGTAATCATAAGCAAGTATGGGGCAGTTGGTGGAAGATGGTTACCAGTGATGGAAGAGACTGGTAAAGAATCTAATGTTTTGAGTGATATTCTGAGTGTGTCAAGGACTAATGCTGAGCTATTTGATTTTTTTAAGTCTAATTACAAGCTTGTGATTGGAAATGGGTGTAGGATTGACTTTTGGCATGATAAGTGGTTGTTGAATGTACAGTTAAAGGTAGAGTTCCCATGGTTGTTTAGACTAGCTGTGGAAAAAGAAGGGAATCTGAGCTCTTTCATGTAGAGGAGGGATAACTGAGGAAATTGGAGGTTATTGTTTACAAGACCACTTTTTGCTTGGGAGGAAGAGGAGGTTCAAAGGCTGCAAGTCTTGACTAAAGATGCTCCCAGACTTAATGAGGAGTTGCTAGACTCAGTCAGGTGGACTACGTCTCTTGCAGGTCAGTTCACTGTGGCATCTATGAGAAAATGGTATGAGTTGGTTCAAGGCCCAAAATTGCAGGTTCCTAAACTGATATGGAGAGGTGTGGCTCCACCAAAAGCTTAGTTTTTGAGCTAGTTGTCATGGAGGGGAAGGGTTAAAACAATTAGTCTTTTGCAGAGATTTGGGGCCTTAAGTAGCAATGTGGAGAATTTGTGCCCTTTCTGCAAGCTAGAAACAGAGTCAGTGGATCATATTCTATTGTAGTGCTCGGAGATTTGGAAGGTTTGGTCATCTCTGCTGCAATGGTGGGGAGTATCTTGGGTCATTCCTGCTATAGTTGATGGAGTGCTGTTATGGTAGCTGGGAACAAAATTTAAGAAGTTAGTTATGAGGATTTGGAGGCTTGTTCCAATTGCAATGTTGTGGTCAGTATGGAGGTTAAGAAATGATTGTGTCTTTAAAGAGAGCTAGCCTAATATGGATGAGCTTGGTGAAATTGTGAAAGTAAGGGTTGGGTTGTGGGCCAAGTCTGGGCTGCCAAAGATCCATTATACAGTGCATGATGTTGTGGCTAATCTGAATCAGGTGAGATATTGTTTATAGGTAGAGGAGTTTGCTGGGGTATGCTTTTGATCATGCACTGTTTTGTTAATGTTGTGGCTCTTTCACAATTTCACCACAAAGGAATCAGTTGTGTTGCTGTTATGCTAATGTCACTATTATAGTCTTGTTCTGCTGGATGTATTACTATTATGTTTTTTTTTTTTTTTTTTTTGATTGGTTTCTCACCAATCTTGGGTGAAGTGCTAACATATGATTGTACTTCCTCTGTGGTACCAACCTAGTTGGAATTGTAGAGGTTAGCTATGATGTTTTTTGTATTTCCCTGTTTTGTTGTGGTTGTTTTGCATGTATTGTGCTTTTTTCATCAATAAAGTCTTTGTTTGCTGATCAAAAAACTTTTAGTTGCCATTGACAATCGGTGACTAGAAATGATACTTTGGCAACTAATTTTTTAGTAGCCGAAAGTCTATTTTCCTCGTGGTTTGCACTTAATTTTTATTTAATTTCTTAATTGATATTATAAATTAGACTGACAAAGCATGAAAAAAGTAAAAAATAAAAATTGATACAATTGAAACTTTAGAACTAATTCGATACAGGATGCAAAATTACAAATATAATTTATAATATATTCATTTTTATATCAAATTTAGTTATTATCCGAGTTGACGTGGCACTACGTGGTTATTATACTTCATAAAGTTTTATACTCATTTATAAGAGCATCTCAAACGGTGACTCAAATTTTTCACCAAATTTGAGTAAAAAATGACCCATTTCACCAAATTTGATACCACTCACTCCAACGGTGCACCAAATTCATGAAATATGCTTCGGGACAACCGGGTGGTCGACCGGCCGGTTGACCGGTTAGAAGGATTTTTTTTTTTTCAAATTGTTTGAACCTTTTTCTGAACTGCCTGAACCTTTTTCCGAGACAACCGGTTGGTCGACCGGTGTGAGGATTTTTTTTTTTTAAATTGTCTGAACCTTTTTTGGAACTGTTTGAACCTTTTGGTGGTCGACCGGTTGGTCTCCCCCAACGGTCAGGAACAGTGATTTGGTGAAATCAGTATCTTGTCGTGGATTTGATGAATTGTTTGATGAATTCTCAATCTGATATCAACTCTGATGAACCGTTGGTGCAGTGAACAGTGACTTTTTCATCAAAATTTAAATTTGATATCAACTCTGATGAACCGTTGGAGATGGTCTAATTGGTTTGAATTGAATGTTTTATCACTTTACATTTGAAAATGTCACACATATAACTCGAGTCACAATCTAAAATAATATCATGCAGGAAGGATTAGTAGCGGCGACGGAGGAGCACATGATGCCATAGAGGGTGAAGGCAAAGGTTAGTCGACCTTATGTAGGGAGGTTGGCGGTGGGTTAGGATTTACACTTGGAGAAGAAAGACAAAAGAGAGAAATTTAAGGGTAATTTAGAAATTTATGCCCTTGTTTCGTAGAGCTTAAAAGTTGATAATAAGAAAGTAGAAGTTAAAACCATCCATTTCCTCAACTTTCAAATGATCAATTTTTTCAACTTATTTAAGTTATTTTTGCATAATAAGCTATAAGCAGAAATTGCATCAAATAGTCTGGCATAGACTTCCAAATTAAAATAAACTATAATCACTTCAAAAAAGTTGTACCAACAGATCCTATATTTGTTTCTCACCATTTTATAACTAATTTATAATTTTTGAGTGTCTATTGTAATTATTTTAGATTCTCCGCATTTTGTTACTCTTTTTGGTCAATCCATTTATTTTAGGAGAAATTACAAATTAGTAATAACTTTCCAAAGTAATTACGAATTTTTGAAAAAGTTTATAATTTTTTTTTTTCAAAGCTTATACTAAATTATTACTTTTTCTTTATTTTTATTTGTTATTCTTCCCTTTTTTCCATATAATCTCTCCCCCCCTCCCCCGCGGGTGGCAAGTCTGTATTCACAACCGGGAAAGGAGAAGCATAGTTTTATACAAATAATAACTGCAATCTATTTAGGATGATGATACATGTGAAGATGAGACTTGGTGTTTATATATAATTTTTTTAGATTTTTTCAAAATATTCCTATAGCATTTACATGGGCAGTTATGCCTTTAATTCTTTTGTTTTTTTTTTTCCCTAAATGTCTCAACTTCTCATTCCAGGTTTTGAACATAATCCTATAATTTATAATTTTATTTTTTTGAAATAAAATAATCATATACAAACACATCGTGTGTATTACCACTTCTAATATATATATATATATATATTTAATGCTAGACTTTTGATTTAAGAAATAATATATTTATCACTTGGGTACCGCATAATATATAAATATTTAAATCAAGATTAAATTTATATTCCACACCTATCGTGTAGATAAACAGGCACTACTATATACGCACATGCGAAGGAAAAAACAAAACAAAACAAAAGTTGAATCCATTTGGAGGACATTTGAGAGTAGAAAAGTCATGTTTGAAAGGTGGAAAGTCAGAAATGGATAACACACAATAGTTTAGTTATAGTCAAAATGAGAGAGAAACGTTACGCGGTTTCGTTTTATACACATGTTATTGATGTGATGTTAGAGTGTTAGTGTGAACAGTGGATCTTTCTCTTTTAGGCCAAGTTTGGGTACTCCCAAATAATTCAAAAAGCCAAAAAGTTACTCAAAAAGTTAAAAAGTTAACACTATTCACCAAAAGTCAACAATTACGGCTGCACAACTCCCAATTCAAATTTTCCTCTAAAAACCAATTTTCACAATTTTTTATTACACATTTTTCCATAAAAAGTCAAAAAATTAACCCAAACATCCATATTTTCAACCTCACTTTTTTTGTCCAAAAAGACAAAAAGTACACTTATTTAGTCTTCCCAAACTTGGCCTTAGTCTATCTCTACTTGCCCTGTCAAGGAATTAGGGAAGTAAATTTTTTAAACTAAAAATAGTCAATAAAAATAAAATAAATTTAAATAATTAATAAAATTAAATATCATACTTAAATTATAATTATTATATTTTTTTTCATAATTATCAAATCAATTATAAATAAAATTAATTATCCTCTTAAATAAATTTTTTTAATCAAGCTAAAATAGTTAAATAATTAAAAAATAAATTAAAATAATCAAATCTCCAAACAAGAGTAGTACAAGAAAGGAAGGGGTGCTTCACTGGATACAGGCTTGCAAGTTCAAAACAAGGACTAGATGAAGGATGGCTTCGAAGTCACACAAGTCCACATTTTCATCTCAATTTCAGGATTCTATTTGATGCGCACCCGTGTCAATCTCATCTTCCTTACCATAATTGAAGCGGTTCATAAAAGTTGCTCTTTTTTTTTTTTTTTGTCTCCTTAAAAGTATGTTCTTCAAAGCATCAATGTGTGTTATTTTAGTTATTAACATTTAAATTCTGCCAATTTGATTTTAATATATTAAAATATTTTAATTTAATATCCATTATTTAAATTGTGTCAATCCGATTCTCAATATATAAACAGTGTTTCAAGTTGGTCTTTAATATTTAAATTATGTCAATATGATCTCCTATATATATTAAGTGTTGCAATTTAATCTCCCAATCTAACTTTGTTAATAAACGCACTGGGAAATTGAACCACATTTTTATATATTAGAAATCAAATTGACACAATTAAATATTAAGGACCAAAATGCTACAATACTCACATCAATTAAAAATATAAGGGTAAGTTATAAACACACTCCTTGAGGTTTGTTTATAATATAGATTAACCCTTGTAATTTTGGAAATTACAAAACTCCATTGTCAAATTTTTTATTTAACAGAATTATCAAAAAAAAAAAAAAAAAAATCCTAACTGTTGTTCTATACAATAATAAAATTACCTTATTTATTAATTGAAATATATTTTCGACATCATTAAACACTGCTAATTGACTTGACGATTTATAATAAAATGAGCTATTTGTTATGCCATTAGAAAATTGAAGGGCCGGAATGTAATTTTCTAAACCTCATAAGGTAATTTGTATTTTAAGCAAATTTTAGAAGATATATCTATAATTTATCTAAAATATAATTAACCCATTACCGATTGAAGAAAACGCACATCATGTGTGTACGGGAAAGAAATAAATCTTCTCGGGTAATCCTGTTGATCAAGATTGCGCTCCTCCGTACGACGTCGCTTTACTCCCTGAAAACACAAACGTGAGCTAGCCGGCAGGTGTGTGCCGGAAACCGCTCCGATGCCTAAGTCAGAAAAATAGACAAATAGACAAAAAGCTCTGTGTATTCGGGAATCAAAGTTCAGTTACCTCTTCATAGGTGATGTTTGTGAGCTTTTGTAGGTTCCGTGTGGCACAATCCTAGTAGGACTTTTACTCCTCCATATAGAGTCCTCCTAGGATTCATATTCTTGAAAGATAATGCTTATCCTTCAATACCCCCCTCACTGCATAAACTAAGTGAGATGGTTTTACCATGGTCAGACTTCAATATGACCGAGGTAAGTATGGCTATGCTAAGCCGCAGACTAGACCGAGATAACCTTAGCTCGGCCTTCCATTTACTGCTCTTACATCGGCTTCCCCAATGCTATCCATGGTATGTTTTGACCGGGATAACCAATACTCCGGTGCCGACCGGGATAACTTTGTGTGTGACGACCGAGCTTACCGCAAATCTTTGGGACCGGAGTAACTTCAAGCCTTTCGCGGACCGGAGTAACTTTACGCCCCTTGCCGACCGGAGTAACCTTACGCCCCTAGCGGACCGGAGTAACTTTATGACCTTTTTACTCAGCTCTTCGTACTGTTGGCCCATGGCCCAGCTAATTTTCATATAAATTACCCTCTCAATTGCCCCTTAATTCCATCTGCGTAGCATGATAGGGATTATCTGTTTATCAGCCGAGCTAACAATTTTAGCCTGACGACCGAGCTAAATTCTTAAGCCTTTCCAGTCGAGCTAAAACTCTTCAGCTTTTCCAGCCGAGCTAAAAAACCCTTTTAGCCTTTCCAACCGAGCTAAATTCACACCGGGCTGTACCTGTCCGGTCAAAACGTCTCTTCAATCATAGCAACTTAATCGCTTCCCATTCCAATGGACACGTGGCACACTCCGATTGGCCCAAGGCAGCTGTCACGCCGTCTTCGTATCTCGCGAAATTTGAACAGTCCCGCCATTTTTGTCCCGCCTTCTACACAAAATAAGCTTTTCATTTTGAATCTGCCATTTACACTATTCATCTCCTTCATTCTCTCTCTCTGTGTCTCTATTTCTTCAACCCCTGAGTTTGCTGAGTTCGTGTTCTTCTCTGTCGTTGCTTCCATCTTCGATTTTTCTGCGTAATCTGGTAAGTAACTCAACCTTCTAACTCCTTTTGGTTGATTTTGCACTTTTTTTTGCAATACGTTACATATTTTTCAAAACACACTATGTCTGCTTCCATTTTCCGTTTAGTTTTGTGTTTTCTGAAAAAACCATGTTAGAACCATTTGTATTTATGAAATACCCTGAGAAACACTAGTTTTCGATCCAAAATCAATATGTAACCGAACTAGGAAGTTGTTTGTAGTTGATGTCAATCTAGGCAGACCATTCAACCGAACCAACACTTCATGCGATACCAGTAGTTTTAGCAAGTCGATCCATCTTTTGATTTATCTTAGCCGAGCTATCGAACCGTACTAGGTATGTGCAACAACAGGCTTGTAAGTCTCAACCTTGACCGAGCTATAACTTGGGGCTAAACCAGCCTTCTTAGTTCAGACCGAACTAAGAATGCTGCCCCTAGAGTCTCAACTGGGCTAACAATTCCTTTGTTCACACCGAGCTAACAGACCCCTTGCTCAAACCGAGCTAAGTCACGCAACAATTTCACATAGCCGAGCTAGGACTTTATTTATCTTGCCTTTGTTTCTTGTAGCACGGTCCAATGATCAGTGCTTAACACTTCTCTTTTTTACTTTGCAGACTTAGGTTGCCCAGGCACTCCTTTGAGCGCTCAACCGAGCTACTCAACATTATTCTTCGACCGAGCTAAAACTCAGATTAATTTATTCATAACTTAATCCATAAATGGGAAAGTATAGGTTTTTAGTAAACACACCTGGTGGAATGGCTGAATTCCGAAAGGATTATAACATCCCTGACGATGTTCTCCTCACACTAGCCGATCTAGATACCACCCCATGGGGAAACCTCGGCTTTGTTCCCTTTACCCTTTTATCCATTATAAAAACCGGACTAAGATTCCCTGTACAGCCTTTACTTTGTGAATTCCTTAGGCAAACTAGGATATGTCCCACCCAGCTTTCCACAAATTCATACCGTATAATAAATGGTATTGCCGAACTAAACCGCCGAGCTGGCATTAACCTCGGCTTAGCCGAACTCTTCCATCAATACTCTATAGGCTCAAAAGAGGACGACTGGGTTTATTATTTAAGAATACGACGCCAGCGTGAGAAAATAATAAAGGACACAAAGATTTAAACGACGATGATTTTTTCTGGGTATCTGGGAATTTTAAAGACCACCAAGCCCAGATCCCAGGCCGCAGTATAAACTGGAAGAAAGGAACCCCCGGTATAATTACCTCGGCTAGTTTGCATGCTCCTTTTTATTTCGGTTTTCTATACCTGAACCGGACTAACAGTTGTCTTCTTTATGAAGATTTGGCCCACCTTAAGTCACTATACAGTTACCCTAATCTAGACACCCTTCGCGCCGCACTACGATATCCTGAAAGGAGTTGGGCCAAGTTACTGAATTTTGAACCGACGTACAGATACAATAGTCGACGAAAAGCCAGAGTAACAGACTTCTTGCTGGAAGACGCTCCTGAACCGGATCCATCCTTGCCTGAAATCAACCTGGTCCGAACTACTGCCGAAGAAGAGATGGCAAAGAGGAACAGAGTAAGGGCCCTTTTAACCGAAACAAACCGAGCCGAGGTACCACCATCGAACCAGACTCAGGAAACCGTGGTGGCCCTTCCATCTCAACAACCCTCCTCATCTCGCCCAAACAAGTGTGCCCGGACTACCCCAACCGAGCAACGCCTTGTTGACGAAGACGAAACTACTCTTCCACCAAGCCCTCCACCGAGCCCGCAACCGGAGCGCTCCGACCAAGCCAGCTCCTCCAAGTGGGCACCCAAACTGACTTTTCAAAACCGAAATATTCAGGACACTGACTTAGTGGTCGCTGAAAAAGATCACTTAATGGCATTTAACCTTGCCAAGAGTGTCTACCTTCCTGCAGACATGGAGCATCACCAACATCTGACCAAACTAAGGGCCATCCGTTCGGCCACGAAATCCATGGTTCTTGTAAGTAGCTTCTTCTGTTAACCTTTCTAATTTTGCACAACTTTTATCTCGGTTTGATTACAAGTCTTCCTTTCTTTTTGCAGGCCATGTAGAAGAGCCACATTGCTCATAAGCGAGTTCTTGAACTTCGCAAGACTACAAGGCAAGCGCTGGCCGAAGTAACTGAAAAAACTGCCAAGCTGGAACAAGCCAGGCAGCAAATAGCCGAGCTAAAATCCGAGAATGGTCGTTTGACCGAACTTGTTAGCTCGGCTGAAGCAGAAAAACAAAAAGCTGCAGCCGTTATAAAAGACAAATATCTGCACGAACTGGCTAAACTTGAAAAGAAAAATGCCGAGATAGAGCAGCTGAAGAAGAGTGCTGATGACGCCGAGCTCCGGGGTTACAAAGAGGGGGAGGCGACTTACATTAAACAATGTGAAGCTGCCAAGGATCTCTTCTTCAAATGCGGTTGGAGGGCGGCTGTAGAGCAGCTCGGTCACGGTCCAGAGACCGAGGTCTTCAACACTCCGGCATACTTCATTCCGAGCTCTATGACGAATATGCTGCTACCCTTCAGTAACAATTTCTTGAGGACTCAGATGATGATGAATGAAGAAACCACGCCAAAGAATACCCCGGTTGTCAATGACCCTATCGAACAGTCAGTTCGGTTGGAGCCATTGGTGGAAGACCTGACCAGCGAGCTGCCTACTGAAACCGTTCCTCCAACCGAGACTGTGCTACTGAATGAAACCAGGCTCCGAGTAGATATTGATGCCGACCTTGATGACCTGTTTAACTGACTTTGTATTTTTCTTCTTTTTGCTTTTTTCCTTTTCTTTGCTTTTGGAAAGAAATTGTAACCGGGCTGAGGCCCCACCTTTTGTACTTGCTTTGAATTTTTAATGAAATCTGTCTTTTTTGTTCCAACTTTTATTTCGGTTGATCTCCATACTTGTATTTTACTTTCTGATTGAAGTCTTGGATGAGGTATAGCAATCGCTTGCCGAGATACTTTATAACGGTCTTTAACATTTGCAACTATAGGTACACCTGCCAACCACTCTTTTAGTTGAGATAACCTACTTCGGCTGAAGAGTAGTAAGAGTTGGTTTAGTCCAGCCAACCACTCTTTAGCCGATATTCTTACTTCAGCTGAAGAGTAGTAAGAGTTGGTTTAATCCAGCCAACCACTCTTTAGCCGATATTCTTACTTCGGCTGAAGAGTAGTAAGAGTTGGTTTAATCCAACCAACCACTCTTTAGCCGATATCCTTACTTCGGCTGAAGAGGAGTAAGAGTTGGTTTAATCCAGTCAACCTCTAATTTGGTTATTCCTGCCAATTTAGAAAAATGTTTGGTTTATTCCGACCAAACGTCCTACAGCCTGGATCCTTATCCTAGGCTTAGGAGGGGTGTTGGTTTAATCCAGCCAACCTCTAAATTGTTTATTCTTGCAAATTTAGAAAATTTTTTGGTTTATTCCGGCCAAACGTCCTGCAGCCTGGATCCTTATCCTGGGCTTAGGAGGGGTGTTGGTTTAATCCAGCCAACCTCTAAATTGGTTATTCCTGCCAATTTAGAAAAATGTTTGGTTATTCCGATCCCAGCCTGGATCCTTATCCTGGGCTTAGGAAGGGTGTTGGTTTTTCCGGCCAACCTCTAAGTTGGTTTTTTCCAGCCAACCTAGAGTAAAGTATTTGGTTATTCCGACCAAACGTCCTGCAGCCTGGATCATAATCCTGGGCTTAGGAAGGGTGTTGGTTTTTCCGGCCAACTATGTTTACAATGTTCCTAACTCACTAAAACTATCTTTTACAGAAAATAACTTATACTGAAAAGAATCTACTTGTTTTATTGAGAAAGGAAAAGGAAAATTACATATGTTTGAAAAAAGTTAAAAATAAAATAATCTGAGATTGGCAGTGTTCCATGGCCTGGGAATGGCTTTGCCGTCCTCATCTTCCAAGTGGTATGCCCCTTTTCCTGCTAATCCAATTACTTTGTAAGGTCCTTCCCAATTGGGTCCTAACTTGCCATCTCCTGGTACTATGGTGTTTCCCATCACTTTGCGCAGCACCCAATTGCCGATCTTGAATTGCCTTGGATGTACTATTTTGTTATATTTCCTAAATAACTCTTGTTGGTATGAGGCAATGTGAACCAGTACTCTTTCTCTTCTTTCTTCTGCAAGGTCGAGCTCCAATGCTATGGCTTCGCCATTTAAGTCTGGATCAAAATTTTCGCTTCAAATTGTGGGGATGCCAACTTCTAGTGGGATTACTGCTTCCATACCATAGGCTAAGGAGAATGGAGTTTCTCCTGTTGACCGCCGAGGTGTGGTACGGTAAGCCCATAAAACATGAGGGAGCTCTTCTGCTCATTTGCCTTTTGCTTTTTCTGGCCTTTTTTTCAATCCATCCAAGACGACCTTATTTGATGCTTTTGCCTGACCATTTGCTTGGGGGTATGCCGGTGTAGAATTGTAGAACTCTATTTTGTATTCTTCACAAAAGCCTCTAAAGATTCTACCGTCGAACTGAGTGCCGTTGTCTGATATTAGGGCTTTTGGTATGCCAAACCGAGTGATGATGTTTTGCCAGACGAACTTCTTCACGTCTTTTTCCTTGATTGATGCTAAGGCTTCTGTCTCCACCCACTTTGTGAAGTAGTCGGTTGCTGCAAGAAAGAACTTCCTGTTCCCTGGAGCTGTTGGAAGTGGTCCCACTATGTCCAAGCCCCACATTGCGAAGGGCCATGGGCTGGTTAAGGGTAGAAGTTCTCTGGCCGGTTGATGTATTTGGTGTGCGAACTTCTGACATTTCTCGCACTTCTTCAAATATTTCTCTGAGTCTGCTTGTATGTAAGGCCACCAATATTCTTGCGAGATTGCCCTATATGCTAATGACCTTCCCCCTTGATGGCTTCCGCACACGCCTTCGTGTATTTCGAACAAGAACGCTTCAACTTTGCTGGGATGAACACACTTTAGGTACGGTCCTGAGAATGACTTTTTGTATAATGCCAAAAATGGGGAGAGCCAAAATCGCTGCGACTTTGCTCTTATTCTGTTGGCCTCTTTCTTTTCTTCCGGTAAGGTGCCATCTTTCAGGAACATTATGATGGGATCCATCCATGAAGGGCCCAACTCTGCGCAACATACCTCTTCTGCTTCGGGGTCTTCAATGCTTGGTCTTGGTAAGTAGTCAATTAGCAACGGATGAGGGATGGATGTGTCTGCCATTGAAGCAAAGCCTGCTAGTTCGTCTGCTCTGCTGTTTTCCTCCCTGCCGATTTGTTCTATCCTGACTACTTCAAATTTCTTGATTTCTGTTCTAACCAACTCTTGGTACTTAGCCATCATGTCGTCCTTTGCTCGTAGTCGCCTGAAATTTGGTTTACCACCAGCTGCGAGTCGCTGTAAACCATTAGTTCGGTGGCCTTCATGTAGAATGCTGATTTGAGGCCTGCAAGAAGCGCTTCATACTCTGCTTCGTTGTTTGATGTTGGGAAGCCCAGGTTGACTGCTTGCTCCACTACTAGGCCGTCTAGAGAGATGAGGACTATGCCGAGTCCTGCTCCATGCCGGTTGGATGCTCCATCCACGAAGAGCTTCCACATTTCTCCAACGAATAACTTCCAACAAGTGGAGGGATCAGATGATGCCTTGGGGTCCGACTAAGTACCCTGTGCCAGGGGTTGCTGTAACCACGCCCCGCGAGGGACCGCGCTACAGCTCGGACTCTTCCGTTTTGTTTGGATGGTGCGGTTCTCAATCTGAACCAAAGAGTCCACCTCTGGCAAATCGTTTTGAAGAAAAACAGATTTTTTGAAAAGTAGTGCCAAACATGGACTGCTTTTCCAGATTACAGAGTCGCCACCTAAATATTTTTTAAAAGGGAGAATTTAGGAAACCCTGACTCGGTGCCGAAGGCCACGTGTCCGTCATCACCAAAGTGAACTTGGCTCGGGAGCTTGGGTACGATCGGGGAAGGTCAGCTATGAGCACCCCTTTCGCCCGGTCCGAAGACCGGCCTCTACTAACCATGATATCCTTTTTTGAAAACGTTATGAATTCTTATCCGGTTATTAGCCTAGAATTACTATGTTGTGCGCACAGCAAACAAGTATAGACTAGATCGCCTAATTTGGAAATAAGCATTGCATATCCGTCTTGTTTGGAAAGCAGTTTGAAATTGCTACTCGCGAGTAGGCTAAAACACGGATTTCAATGAGTATTCCCAACTCAAGTAATCCAACCTCCACCCACAGGCATTCAAGCAGTTTATCACATAAGCACTTAGCCGCATGGTAGGCATACTGTCATGTTAACATCCACACGCATGCGACATGCTAAAGCATAAAACTTACATCGTACTCCGTGCCAAAACAAGAAACCAGTTAGCAAAACATGCATGACCTAGTTTATGTTAAGTGACTAATGCATCGCATACGGAATGTAATCTAGACAGGCTCGGCTATCCTAAGCATGGCACATGAAATGCAACAACTATCACGTATTCAATTGGAATTGAAAGTACGATGCAGTTTGTATGATGTACCGAGCCCGATGTATGTAAACAAATGCATGAATGCACGCATGCATTGCATAAGGTATGCTAATTTAGATGTGCCCTAATCTACCATCATAAGCAGGTAAATAAAAGGGTAGAAAGAAATGGGGGTTAGAAGACATACACCCACTCACACACACTTATTACAAATGCGCCCTCGCTCGGAGGGACCAAATAATAATACAATCCAAAAGAATAAATGAATAAATTATTACAAAATCCTAATTACTAAAATTAAATCAAGTAAATAAAAGAAAGGGGGCCTCAGCCCTGCCTCGGATGCGCGAATGATGCATGCTCGTTGCGACTTGCCCGGAAAAGCCTACACCGTGCCACTGCCACCTCTGTTTTTACTGCCCCGTCTCTCCAAAAAATACCAAAGTCCCAGGAAACCTTCCTTGTGTTCTGCTGAGTGCCACCGGCTGGAGGAAACTACCACCGGCTACTTGTGGTGGCCACCGGCTGCAAAATAGTCTACCGGCCAGCAATACAGTGCCGGTCGGCACTCTTTCCTGCCGGTCGGCACAAAATTCCTGCAGAAGACAGTTTGACAGCAACAGCAGGCAACAGTGCATGGTATTGGATTTTTGAGCATATTTATGCATGGCCAATGCTTCCTATCATGAATGGGACTCAAGGAAACATGGCTCTTGGTTCTAGGGCTATCAATTGTGCACCTTGGTGCATGATAGCCTAAGATACCAAGGTTGCATTTCAATGTAAAAATGCATGCAACACAACAATGATAACTAAGTCCCCATCATGCCAAAGTCAAGGGCCTTAGTGACATGGGAATTGAGGTGTGTTTTGTTACTTGGAGTACAAACACCCCTCATTTCCCACACTTGGTTTGACACCCCAAACCAAGTAATGAAATGCAATTCATGCAAACATGCATCAACAATGCATTATGGAAATTAGGATGCTAGTACACTAAGTACCACACAACTAGCATATTAGGCATGCAAAATGCCAAAGCGCATGAGATGCTAGTGTGATGCAAACATGAGCCAAGTATGCAATGGAATCAATATGCTACAACACCTAGTGGACCAAGCATGCAACTAGCATGTGATGAGCACATAATGATGGTCTAACCACAATGAGGCAGCCCTCAAAACTCCCCAAAAACAGTAGCAAAATGTGCCCAAAATGATGACCAACACTCATGCAAGCATGCAAGGCAATAAGCCCAAAACCAAAGGCACCAAAGAGAGCACCTTATTACCATTTTCAAAACCATTCATGATATGAATTAGGCCATCAAAAACAGAATATTAGCATGCAAAATTACACCTAAAACCCCCCACATGGCAACCCCAAAATGCCTCAAGTATGCAAGCATGCACAATGCCAATTCCTAGACATACTAGAGCACACCCTTAGAGCATGAAATAGGCTACATATACAAACATTCAAACATGATTTATGGACTGAAATAAGGTCACAAATGATGCCAAATCATGAGGATGATCAATGTTGAACATGCTAGGGACCAAAGTACATAAGGCTTACAAGCCTAAAATGCAAAACAACCATGTCAAGCACACTATACATGGCAAAATCAGTGGCTCACAGCCCTTATACATGGTGATATGGTGCTAATATCTTCATGGAACCAAGCTAAATCATGCAAAGAACATGGCCTAGATACATGGCATGCTTCTAGGCATAAGAGAGCATTTCAAAGTAAACATAAGAGGCATGTTAGGGACCATAAAACCGACCAAAAACAGAGGTTAAACATGCTCCAAAACACTCAAAAAAACTCTGAAATGAAGCTAAAACCAACCATGCACACATGCTACTCTATGAGCCAAAAATGGAGGCCAAAGAGGGACAAAGGGGAGAGGGGTATCCCTCCCCTATTTGAGACTTGAAAGAACCTCCCTCACCACTGAAAACCCACTGGTTTTCAGTGGTGAGAAGACCAAAACACTGAAGTTAAACAATGCTCAAAGTAAAGGCACAAAAAGGATCAAAACAAGGCCTAAAAGAGTGATCCTTCACTCAAATCAAAAGGTGACCTTGATGAAAGTTCTTAAGCAAGAAAAAACAAGTCTTTTTTATGTTAAACACAAATCCAAAAACACAAAGCAAGAGGGGTAGAAAGTTGTTGCAAAAATGGGGAATCTAAAGTGATGTTCTTACCCTTGAAGATCCTTTGAAGAACAAAAGGTCCAGCCCTCTTTTAGTGATCAAAACCAGTCCAAGATCACACAAAACACCCCTCCAAGCCTCCTAATCTCGGATTAAGGTGTAGTAGTGTGTGTAATGGTGCAAAAGTAAGGCAAAACCACACTTTTTGGTCCAAAAACACACACACAAGAGGAGAGAGAGGGAGATATAGATATATATGGATGTATATCAGAGATATATGTATAAGCTCTGGTTTTTAGGTCTAAAATGGCTAACCCCAATCAAAGGGAGAGAAGGCTTGCTTATATAGGCAACAAAAGGCTCTAAGCTTAATGGCTAAGCAAGAGGAAAGGGGTCAAGGGACCAAGGGGGTGCAAGGCTTCTTGGAGAAGCCAAAACAGCTGGCCAAGCTTCTCCAAGAAGCTTGGCCAAAAGGGGTCAAGCTTCTAGAAGCTTGAGGGGGTTCAAAGGGCAAGGGGGTCAATCCCATGCACGGGATGAGTGATAGTGCACACCAGCTGGCACAGCTGGAATGCACCATGACCCAGGGGTGCAAAAAGGTCAAACCGGCCAGCCAAAACAGTCACCGGCACAAAACACTGCCGGTCGGCAACATATAGTGCCGACCGGCCAAGGATTTGGATAAAAGAGTGCCGATGGCCACTAGGGAGTGCCGGTGGAGGTGTGGGGCAGCCGGTGGGCTTTAGGGATGGCTAACAAGCCTTCCCCTACCCTCAAATGCAAAAACACACAAGTACTTGGTGCACAACCAAGCACAAAACAAGCCGGTTGAGAGATCCTGAGGCACGGCGCGCAGCCGGGGCCTCCGGGAACTCAAAACAAACACAAACATGGATAATCACCGGGTGTTCAAGCGGTGACGTCCAAGTCTTGAGGACGGTCAAGAATAGGGTGTCTATAGTTGCGCTATTCCGGCGTCAACTTCCATCCCTAGAAAGGTTGTGTCAGTTAGGTCGACTGGGCAGATATGATGACTTCCTGGGGTAAATGCAGCGACGAAGTCTGCCAAGGCTTGAGCCTTTATCGCGGTTCTGGGTTGGAACTTGATGTCGAATTGTCCCAACTCTACTGCCCACTTCAAAATTCGCCCAGAAAAGTTCGCCCTCTCAAACAAAGCTTTTAATGGGAAAGCTGTGAGGACGACTATGGTGTGGGCGTGAAAGTAGTGTGACAACTTTCTTGAGGCCATCATTAAGGCCAAGGCCAGTTTTTCCAGTGGCAGGTACCTTGTTTCGGCGCCCAGCAATGTCTTGCTAACATAAAAGATGGGCAGATGTTGGATTCCTTTCGCACGGACCAACACTGCGCTAATTGCGTGCTGAGAGACTGCCAGGTACAGGAAGAGTTCTTCTCCAAGTATTGGGGTGACAAGCAGTGGTGGAGAAGACATGTATTCTTTCAAGTTTTGCAGAGCGCGGTCGCATTCTTCATCCCACTCGAACTTGGCTTTTAATGCTTGAAAAAATGGTCGTAGTCTGTCTGACGACCGACTAATGAATCGGTTGAGTGCAGCTGCCATGCCGGTGAGATGCTGCACTTCTTTTACTGAGTTAGGCCTCTCTAGATCCTTAATAGCTTTGATCTGGGAGGGGTCTGCCTCTATACCCCAGTTTGTCACCAGGAAGCCTAGGAATTTGCCAGATCCTACACCGAATGCGCATTTAGATGCATTAAGGCGCAACTTGTGCCTCTTTCAGAATCTGGAACATCTCACCTAGGTCCCTTAGATGGTCGTTCTTATCCTTGCTCTTGACCACCATGTCGTCGATGTAAGCCTCCATTGTTCTGCCTAACAACGGCTCAAACATCTTGGTGACTATTCTCTGAAATATTGCCCCTGCGTTCTTTAGGCCAAAGGGCATGACCTTGTAGCAATACAGTCCTCTTTGGAGTTGTAAAGGACGTGACCTCCTGGTCTGATTCGTACATGGCGATTTGATGGTAGCCTCTGTACGCATCAAGAAAGCTAAGTCGGTTATGCCCCGCCGTTAGGTCTACTAGTTGATCTATCCGTGGTAGGGGGAAGCTGTCTTTTGGGCATACTTTGTTAACCGTCTTGTAGTCGACGCAGACACGCCATTTTCCATTCTTCTTTGGCACTATGACTGTGTTGGAAATCCATCTGGGGTAGTGCACCTCTCTGATTGCTCCTGTCTCCAGCAGGTTTCCTACTTCTTCTGCCACTATCTCGGCGTGGTGGAGTGCCGATCTACGTGTGCGCTAAATGATAGGTCTGGCGGATTGGTGGACATTGAGTTGGTGACAGATGAAGTTGGGATCAATGCCTAGCATGTCGTAGGGTGTCCAAGCGAACACTTCGATGTTAGAAGTCAAGAATTCCAAGACTTCTAATCTCTCAGTGCTGGACAACGATGAACCGAGCAAAAAGAACTTATCCGGGTTCTTTTCATCTATTCTTACCTCTACCAAGTCTTCTACCACTTTTTGATTAGCTGCTTTGCCGACATCTGCGAACAGTTCATTACTCTCAGGTTCTTCCACTGAATGAACATATCCCTTGGCAGCGCGGCTGCTATTCACAGTGACAAAGCATTGCTTGGACATGATCTGGTCTCCAAAGACTTCTTCAATTACCCCGGCTTCGTTGGGGAACCGCATCACTTGATGGTAGGATGACGCTACCGATCGCATGGCATGCAGCCATGTTCTTCCCAAGATTATGTTGTAAGTGGAAGGGACTTTCAACACCCAGAATTTCACTTGTTTTGTCACGCTTCCTGCTCTGACTGGTAGGATTATTTTGCCGACTGGCCATTCTGGCATTGAATTGAATCCAATCAGGGGAGATACAGCGGGTGCCAAGTCTTTGTCTTGTAGCTTCAATTGTTTAAATGTTTCATAATACATTATCTCACATGAACTACCCTGGTCAATCAAAATCCGCTTGACGTCAAAATCCTTGACTCGGAGAGTGACAACTAGGGCATCATTGTAGGGACAATATATCATCGCCAAGTCTCTATCTGAAAAAGACATGATGTTCGTGGCCTCTATCTTCCCCTTTTTGATGGTAGGTTGTGCACTTAGTACCTCCCTTAAGTGCTCGGCCTTCTTGATTGATCCTTTGAGCTCGCATACGCGCTCAGGTTCGAAGATTCCATGTATCACATTGATTACGCCTTGAGGTGAGGCGTCGATTGGCATCCCGTTGGGGTTATTGTGGTCCTGGGGGGCTGGTTGCGTCCCTCCTTCAATGTATTTATCCAGGTGACCTGTTGCCACCAACTCTTCCAGGTGCTGTCTCAATGGCGTGCAATTTTCAGTGCGGTGCCCCTTTTCTTTATGGAAGGTGCACCGTGACTTTTCGTCGTAGTCCTTCTGAGCCTCTCCTAGCTTAGCAGGCCATCTGACGAAAGGTTCATCGCGTATCTCGCTTAGAATTCGATAGATTGGCTTTTTGAATACCGTGGTAATGGCAGTGCGGACTCTCAACCATCTTTTATCCTGGTCTTCTCCGTTGTCCCGCCTGTCTTGCCTGTTTTTGTTCGGACGGTCTACCGCGTTGACCTTTGCTGAGGCCTTTTTCTCCGGTATTGCGGTCGTGCTAGATGTTGTTTTGGCACGGGCGCCATCCTCTTCCACCCTGATGTGCTGGTGCACTCTTTCCATCAAGGCCTCCATGGTGAGGGGTGATGTCATGGTAATTGAGTCCCTTAGTCTGTTCCCGACTGGAAGGCCTCTTTTGTACTGTGCAATGGCTAGATTGGTGGGGCAGTCCCCAATCTGGTTGAAGGTCTCCCAGTAGCGATTATTGTAGGATCTAAGTGTCTCCTTGTCGCCCATGTCAATGGAGAGAAGCTGGTCGATCTCCACTGGCGTTTTGGTGTTCGTTCTGAACCTTGTTACGAACGCCTCTGCTAGTTGTGCCCAGGAGGCTATGCTGCCTTCTGGAAGTTTTTCGAACCAAGTCAGGCCTAGGTCGCCAAGGCTTGATGGGAAGATGATGCACATCAAAGCCTCGTTGCGTCGATAAACTGCCATAACCTGGCGGAAGTGGCTTAGGTGCATGTAGGGGTCAGTCTTCCCCTCGTACGTGGTGAATTTGGGCTGAAGGTAGGGGCGCGTTTTCAATTGCCGGAACGAACGGCAAGGTCTGCAGCCTTGCTAATGCTTTGTCCATTGGTTCGTAGGCAGGCTGTGGTAATGGCATTCCAACCTCGACGCTTCCATGCGTCCGAGGAGCCAACCGCTGAAGGGCAGATACCCTGCGAGGGTCGCGCGCCCTATTATTCTCCTTCTGTCGTGCCCTTTCTTCTAGCATGGTCCGTAAGTCGGATGATCTTGGCAACTCCGTCTGCCTGGATGATGTCTGGTGTGTGCGCGAGGGCCGATAAGTGCTTCCCTTAGTATACGACCTCTCAGTCATCGTTCTCTCAAACCTGGAACAACGAGTCCTGGAGGTTCTGGATTGGGTATCACCCGTCCTGAGGCTTCTACTCTCTGTTTGTGATGGCGTGGTATGCCTACTGCGATCTTCTGAGTGGCGAGGGGTTGTGTTGCCTTTACGCCCCTCTCCTGTCGCCACTCATTTTCCCTTGATCTGGCGTTTCATGGCCTCCATGTCCACCGCCATCTTCCTTATTAATTCATCATGTTCTTTCACGCGATCCTCTAGAGTTTGGGGGTTGATCCTCCGCCTTTGTCTGTCAGGACTTTGTGAACGAGAGTGACGGGGGCTGTTATACCGCCTCCCCCTAGTATCCCTCCTGGGGTTATGTCGTTGGGGCTCCAAGTCCGCCATGGGAGGGACAGGAGGCAAACCTTCGCACCTCCCTCCTCCTTCTGGGGTTTGTCCATCAATGGCGGATTGTGGCAAATCTTCGTTGTGCGCCATTACTTTTTATTAGCAAGGAAAACTTAATCAAGAGGTTTTGTTCGTTCTGTTTATTCCCACAGACGGCGCCAATTGTACGGGAAAGAAATAAACCTTCTCGTATAATTCTGTTGATCAAGATTGCGCTCCTCCATACGACGTCACTTTACTCCCTGAAAACACAACCGTGAGCTAGCCGGCGGGTGTGTGCCGGAAACCGCTCCGATGCCTAAGTCAGAAAAATAGACAAATAGACAAAAAGCTCTGTGTATTCGGGAATCAAAGTTCAGTTACCTCTCCATAGGTGATGTTTGTGAGCTTTTGTAGGTTCCGTGTGGCACAATCCTAGTAGGACTTTTACTCCTCCATATAGAGTCCTCCTAGGATTCATACTCCTGAAAGATAATGCTTATCCTTCAACACCCCCCTCACTACATAAACCAAGTGAGATGGTTTTACCATGGTCAGATTTCAATATGACCGAGGTAAGCATGGCTATGCTAAGCCGCAGACTAGACCAAGATAACCTTAGCTCAGCCTTCCATTTACTGCTCTTACCTCGGCTTCCCGAATGCTAGCCATGGTATGTTTTGACCGGGATAACCAATACTCCGGTGCCGACCGGGATAACTTTGTGTGTGACGACTGAGCTTACCGCAAATCTTTGGGACCAGAGTAACTTCAAGCCTTTCGCGGACCGGAGTAACTTTATGACCTTTTTACTCAGCCCTTCGTATTGTTGGCCCATAACGACCCATGCCTAGCTCGGCCCAATTTTCATATAAATTACCCTCTCAATGTGTATACACTGTATAGTAAGCTTATATTTGGTTGGGAGATTTGGAGAGAAATTTGGAAAGAAAAAGAAAAAGGTATATGTAAATTAGGTGAAATATAAGTATATTTTATTTATATTCACATATACCTTTTCTTTTTCTATATAAGTATATTTTATTTATATTTCACATATACCTTTTTTTTTTTTTCCTTTCTAAATTTCTCATCCAAACACAGCGTAAATGTGAACAATGTTCTCTCACTTGTCAACTGTATGACATTTTCATATATGGAAAAAATTTAAATCAGTGTAAAATTTTAAAAATAATTATAAAAAATATAATTTTTATAAATATTATAATTAAAGCTATAATATTTTCCAAGACTCTATAATAAATTTTCCAAGACTCTATAATATTTTTATAAATATTTGTATAGTAAGCTTATATTTGGTTTGTTTTTTTTGGATAAATTAGCAATCGGTCCTAATAGTTAGACTTAATTCACATTAAGTCCTATTGAAAATTAGTCCTAATAAAATTGTCGCTAAAAATAATTTTTTGTAACGATTTTTTGCATACGTCGCTAAAAATTGACAATTACTTACTTTTTTTGTAGCGATTTTTATAAATTGTCACTAAAACTTACAATTAGTGACGTTTTTTGGAGATGAATTTTTCAAATTTATGCTAAAAGCTGAAAATTAATAACTTATTTTTTGTGACGATTTTTTTTTTTTAAATTGTCGTTAAAACTAATAATTAAAGTTTTTTTTTTTGATAAATTTTTCAAACTATCACTGAAAATTAGCAATTACTAATGCTTTTTGATAATGTCTGATGAAAAACGCCACTAATTATCACAAAATCTATTGAAAAGTAAGTCTACCTATTAAGACCTGCACGTAAATCACCTCCCCCTTTTTTTATTATCAACAAAGTGAATTTTTCATTAAAAACATAAAATTGAAAGTACTGGAAGATGCAATGCATCAAGAGAGATTTAGAAAGTACAAAACTACCCCTACTTGCTACTCACATCTATACAACCAACCCCACAAGAGACAATTTTATTTTAAGCAAATCTCAAGAGATGTATTTGTAATTTATCCTTAAATTTTTTTGACAATAATGCTCTTATCTAGTGATTTCGTTTATACTTTACCATTACTATAAAGAATGCAAATCACCAAATAAGAATATTAGTCAATAAGTGTGTTATGTGCTTCATACATTACCCAATTTTGTTTAAATTCCTAATAGAATCCTAATAAAAGGGGTTTAGTGTAATAAGATCATACTTTGAGTTTTAAAGTTTAAGGAGACATAGTGAAAATGAGTCCTAGTTTAAGAAGGTTTAGTTTAATTTACCTTTTTTTTTTTTTTATACAAAATAGTATGTATTATATGCTCTGAATATAAATTTATAATTTCAGTTATAACTCATTTTGATGCTTAATTATGAGATTTTGGAGGCTCAAATTTATAATTATTTCGGTTAAGTTTGTGAGGTGGCTTGGTTATGAATTTTTTGTGCTATTTTCTTGCCAAACTGCTTTTGATCATAGGACTATGAACCATTGTGATTGAAACTTTGGTGCTGTGTTTGGTTTGGAATTTGAGAAGAGATTTGGAAAATGAAAGAAAAAATATGTGGGAAACTAGATGAAATGTAAGTATATTTTATTTACATTTAATATTCCTTTTCCATTTTCTTTTCCAAATTCTTTTCTAAATCTTCCAACCAAACAAAACATAGGTATATATGGGTATTTTGGAAAGATAGTAAAAAGCTAACTTTTGCCTTTTTACAAAGTTTTTTGACTTTTTTAAAAAGTAAATTGAGAAATTGGCAAAAAGCTACTTTTGGCTTTTTTAGTTAATATTTATTTATTATGTTACATCACAATAAAATGATCAAACTACTTTACCCAATTTAAAAAATTTATATTTTCACCCATGTATAACCTTAAATAATATAAAGGGTATAATTGCAATTTTATATGTAAATTTTTTTCACCTTGCCAAATGACTTTTTGCTAAAAAAATCAATGTAACTTTTTTGAAACCAAGCTGCAAAGCAGCTTTTTACCATATTGCCAAAAGACCACATCTATATGTATAGTAGCATTTTCCTTCTTTGTTTTTAGGACTTTTGTGTTTGTTTTTATTGTAATATCAATGATGGTGAAAGATATCTTTATTTCAAATTAAAACAGATAAGAGAAGTTTTAATATTGGAAATGGCATAACAACTATAGACAAATTTTGAATTTTAAGGTTTAACTTTTTATTTTTTTTATTTTATTTTTTTTGGGGATTGTATATTAGAGATTTTTATTTTATTTTGATTATGGGTCGTGGTTATAGGGCTTTAGAGAGAAAATTTATTCATAAAGGTAAACAATACACATCATCTCATTAGTTAAACCAATAAAGTAGTCGGGCATATAGAGATCACTAAAAGTGGTATTCTAAAGCAACTACTAATGATGTAGCATCTACTTTTAAAAAAAAAAAAAAAACAGACACAACAACATTGTGGCAATGGGTCCAACATTGTGGCAGTGGGTGGGACCCACTGCCACATCATTAGTGGTGGCACTAATTAGTGCTCCCCTCATTTTTCTAAAGTAGTCCCACAAATGTACTATAGACCAATAAGATAATGTTTGTTGTTCACATGTGTGTGAACCTTGAGGCACTGCTAGTTAAGACTAGAGCTGGCAATTCATGGCCAAACCCAATAATCGGCCCAAATCCGTTCATAATAAATGGGTTTGGGCCCTCTATTTTTGTAAATGGGCTGTGTTCGGGTTACTACAAATATATTTGTTTTAACTGGATTTAAATGAGCTGAGTAAGCTAACCTATTAAATACCCAACTAAAAATGATAATAAGGCGTTTTGGAAACAAACTACTTTAATAATTTTTTAGTTAAAATATGAGGTAAAAAAATTAATATATTTGAGATGATTTTTTGATTTTTTATGAAAAGATGTACAAAAAGTAGAAAGAAAAGAAAATATTTGGTTGCGTTTGGTAGAGTTTTCTAAATATGATTTGAGAATAAAATTGTATTTTGAGTTTGTGAGTTTTGGAATTATGATTTAAGTGTGAAAATTTTGTTTGGTAAATGAGTTTTGAAAAGAGTTTTGAATTGAGTGAGAAATTTTTGATGTGACATATGATATTTGATACAAAAACTTATAACTCATAACCAAACATACAACTCAAAATTCTATTAAAACTCATAAAATTTTTTAAAAAATTTTGAAAAATATTTTTTATTGAATATATAAAAATTAACATGTGCTTAAAAAAAAAATTGTGTTGCTCCGGTTAACCGGCCGGACGACCGGTGGGATGACCGGTAAGTCCAAATTTTCCAGCCTCGACCGCGTTTTCAAAAGTGAGTGTGGAATTAATTTTGAAAAATCGTAAACAAACACTATGTTCAAATCAAGTTCTAAAACTAACGTTCCAAAACTGTACCAAACAAGCCTTAGACTTTGTAATATAAATTTTAATTTTTTAATTTCTCAAGTGATTTTTTAACTTTTAACTTAAAAGGTAATGTGCCAAATGATAACTAACTCAAAGAATATCTAAACCAAAAATCAAAAGATGATTGAAAGGTTTGGGGAAAAACTTCCCAGTCCTAGGTCTCTCTCAATTCATTTTCTTCGTTCTCACTCGCACTGGTGTGGATGCTAGTCCTCTTCTTAACCCTAGCTCTCTGTCTCTCTCTAACAAAGATGATTGATTGACTCTCATCTTCATATTTTATCCAGCTAGAATCATCACAAATCACCTCAAATCTGAGATTTTTATTGTTTAATTGATAATAGATCTACATATCTTATTGCAATTGATCAATTGGCTTTATTTCTTGTAGTCTATGGATTGATTTGAATGGAACATGAGACAAGTCTAAATAAGTACCATTTTGAGCTATTAGATACTTATGATTATTATCTTTTCTAGATATTACTGGTTCAGGTGTAGGATTGGAGGTGCTTCCAATATCATTTTTAACTTCATTTGTTTGAATAAAGTCAAAATTTTCTCCATCTCCCCACGTGTCAAATAATTCGGGATCAATTGGCTCTTCTGCCTTTCTTTTCCCTATATTTATTTCTGATGAAATATCTTGATCTATGGATTCTTCAGATGAGGATGATTGGCTGTCATCATCATTAGTTGACATATTACAACTAAAAAGGAAAGGAGCTTTTTTCTAATTTTATTATGGAATTATGATGGAGTTATGGAATAGGAAATATGCTAGAGAATTTAGAGACAAAGGAGAAAGCACAACGATGGAGAAAACATGGAGGGAATTTACATACTTCATTATGTTGGCATAAAGGCCAATATATAGATACAAAGTGGTGAATACAAACAAAAACACTACTTAATGCATATCTAACTCCATATCTAACTTGCAAGACTTTTCGTATAAAGTTTGCAAAAGTCTAACTCTTTAGGCAAGCCTAGTTATAGGCTTTTTGACAAGTTTACCTAAAAATAAATACAAAGAGACAAAAATAAACTACAATTATTTGCTCAATACAAGAACAAATAAAAGAAGTACTACAATTATTTGCTCTTTGCTACAGTTTTTACAATTATATACACTGATACACTGTCTACCCTCCCCGGTTTTCAAAGAGATAGACTGTTGGAGATAAGCTTTGGCTAAGCTGATTTGTCGTGTAGCGTCGGCTGAAAGGATGGCTGATCACTTTCGCCAAATAATGCAGATTGCTCCACGTGTCCTGGATAAGGTTGGAGTCGATCAAGAGACAGCTGCATTTGATAGTGGGGTCCACTATGCTTCTATCCTGTTGATGAGATTGTGATATTTTTCATCAGTCTCTGATGGAGGGGAATCAAGATGGTAGCTGTATTGCTCATTCCGAAAATGTTCTACATCATCCGCGGTCATAGCTAGTTCCAACAGAATATCCAAATTATTTATCTTTTTGAGATTTAATAACATGTCAAAAGCCTCATTAATTTGCGTTGGAGACCTTTGATATGTTATGGGAAAATGGGTTACAAATAATATTCTTCCATCTGTAACCATGAATGGCAATTTTGCTGAGCCATGGATGTTGGACGCTGCTTGTGAAACAGATATTAGACTGTCTATCCAATATTCTGTCAAAGAAAGTTTTTGGATATTTTCCAATCGCTCTCTCCGGTGATCTTCATCTAAATAATCATCTTCAAATTCAAAATCTTCAGTTTCTTTAAGATACCAAATCTGGTATGGTTGGAAAAAATGTTCTCGTTCTCGCCAACCAACAGTGCTGGAAATCCAGAAAGTAAAATATTTGCTCCATCGAAAGCCTTTTACTATCCATGAGAGCATTGCTTTGATGATCATTGGAAAATCTATCCATTGGATTGGATCTAAATTTGAAAAATAACTTGATTAGTTATTCCCCAATCTATATCCTCAAAAAACCACATGTCATGGTTTGCCATGATGGTTATTTTGGGAATTCCATCTTTCAAATTTAATTTATCATAAGATCGTTCTAAGATTTGTCTAATCTTATCATGATGATCTTCAACTCGATTTTTGATTAACATAAAAATTTCTTTTGGAAGCAAAGTTCTTGCTTTTTCAAAAAGACAAATTCTTTTTATTTGTTCAAAAACTGGATCAGAAAACTCATCTGATATGAGGTCTGATAGTTGAAGAAAATTGTTTATTTTTTCAAAATTAAAATCTTCATTCCAATTCATTTGTTTAAGAATATTGAAACAAAGATTTTGCAAATCTTTTAATTTAGCTGTTTGCTCAGCTAATTTGTTGGCCAAAACTCCCATGTGTTTTCGAAATTTCACTTTGTTGTCTACAATGTGAGTTTTCCAAACTCCATTGAGTTCTGTATAAATTTCTCTGGATATACCAGGGTTGAAAAAATCTTTTATTTCAGATTCATCTGGTTAGATGTCTGAATATTAGTTGGAACTGGGTTAGTTCTCATTTGATTCCTTTGAAAAATAGGCATGGCTGGTGCACTGTAAAAAGCTTTTTTAGCTTTGGTCATGCTATCATATGCTTTAAGCTTGCTCCTGAATATCCACAAACTTGAAGATTGGCTTCGTTCCAGTCTGTGTAAATTCCAGGTTGTCTTCCTGAAAACACAACATAAACTTTTTCTTCTCTGGGGTATTGCTTTTTTAGCAATTGTCACCCAATCTCCTTGAGCGGGTTGTTTACCCTTATCCATTGTTTTCCTCTTGGTCTAGAGGTCTTCTGCAAAAATTAAATTTACTTGTTTAGCAATTTAATTTTCTGAAACAATTTCTGCTAAGAAAATCTGCAAGAAAATTGTTAGTACCTTTAAGATGTTCTACTTCAAAAGTATATTCAGAAATTTTATTATACCAGGCTAATCGTCTTCCTTGCTCAATAGGTTTTTTATTGATCAAGAAATCTCTTACTGCCTTATTATCAGTGCGTACAATAAAATTTTCTGGGGCTAAATAAATATGAAAACTCTTTATTGCTAATTTTATTGCAAGTAATTCTTTTTCAAAAATAATATATTTCTGTTCATTTGGTTTAAATGTTCCAGAATTATATCCGCAAATTAATTCTTCTTTTTGTAATTTTATGGGTATTGGATTTTTTCTTGGTCTAATCCCATTTTCTGATAAAGGTATCTCTTTATCATGCCATAAATTACTGGGTATAGCTTTAAGAACACATCCCCAGCATGCTTCTGAGGCATCTGTTTCTAAAATTAATTTATCACCTGTTTTAGGAAGATAAACATCTGGTAAAGTTTTAACAGTTTCTTTAATTTGTTTAATTAAAGCAACATCTTCTGTTGTCCATTCAAAAATAACATTTTTCCTTAATTTGGTTAACCAAGGAATTTCTATTTTTGAAAGATTTTTTATAAAATTTCGTCCATAATTTAAAATGCCTAATAAACTCTGTAATTGTGTTATATTTTCAGAGTATCAGGAAAATCTCGTACTTTGGACAAAATATGTTCTTGTAATTTTAAACCTTTCTGGTCTAAAATTCCCAAAAATTCAATTGATTCTTTTTCTAATTCAATCTTTTTTGGAGACAAAATAATTCCATGTTTTTGGAATTTTTCACAAATTAATTTTAAATGTTTCTTATGTCCTCCTTGGTTTTAGAGAAAATATATCATCAATATAAACTACACAACAATCTTTAAGGTCTTTAAAAATTGTATCCATCCACCGTTGAAAAACCTGTGGTGCAATATTTAATCCAAAGGCATAACATTCCAGTGGTAATGTCCTCTAGGTGTACTGAAGGCTGTCAATTTTTTTGACTCTTCAGTCAATTGAATTTGCCAAAATCCACTTTTACAATCAAATTTGCTAAAGATTTTTGATCCTTTGGTTAAGTTAATCAAAACATCTTTTCGTGGAATAAAATATCCATCAAATTCTAAATTTTCATTTAGCCGTTTATAGTTGACTACCATTCGGGCTTTTCCTCTTTTAATTTCAGCATGGTTTCTTACCATAAAAGCTGGACTAGAGTGAGGGCTTTAGTTTCTTCAATTAACTTTTTGTCTAAAAGTTCCTGGAGTTGAATATCAAATTCATCTATATCTTGTCTAGTATAGATCATTGGTCTTACTCTAATGATAACATTAGGATCTTTCAATTTTAAACTACAATAACGTGGACTACGTTGCCATAGTTTTAATGGATGTTCACTAAAATTTTCTTCTAAAATTTTATAAATCCAGTGTGATTCATCAATAGTTTTGATGATGGGAGTTAAATCACCACGCGGCACGGGCAAACTCTTTATCACAAATATTTATGTTGTTCTAACAAGGGAATATGAATTAAGACATTGTTTATGCTTAATGAAATAGCTCTTTTCTGTATTTGCATTGGAAGATATTTATATATAAAATTATTGCCAAGAAGGAAATCTCCATGCATATACGGAAAACATAAGATTTTTGGTATAATGAACTTGCTATCATTTAACCAAATAGGTATATTTTTAGCCTTGAATTGTATGGAAGTATGGTTGCCATCTATTCCAGTAACCAAAATTGGATGTTTCATTAATGTCCATTTTTCTTTTGGTATGGCATTCCATTTACATGAGCTGACTGTGTAGCTCTTGTGTCTATGAGAACACTAAGGCTATAGGGTTTATAACGGCAAAATTAAATGTTCCCAATACATATGTATATCTTCTTTTTCCTTGGCTAGGAGAAAAAGTAATATCATCATTTTTTGTTTGAAAATGATACATATATGCAGATTTAATATGTTCAAGTTTTCTTGTTCCTGGAAAAATAGGAATTTGAACATTATTTGAAGTAATAGATTCTTGATTAGAATTATTACTTGATTCTCCAATACTTAACTTTGAAAATGATTTGTTAGTAAAATCTTTTTCAAATACAGAAGTTGATCTTTTAATTTTTGGAATTGTATTTTCAATATATAAATTTTTTCCTGATGCCTGCATTTGTAATTGTGCAGGTTTTTTTGTTTTAGAAGATTCTCCTTGTCCCACTAAGTCTTGGATTAACCATTGTCGAGGGACTTCTAAATCACTCCAATTCATTAGACGAGGTTGTATTACCGTGTCAAATGGTCTTGGTTCAAAGATTTCAACGATTTTATTATCGTTTGATTTTGTTTTAGTTTCAGGAAATTTGGTTAATTCGTGAATTGTTTTCCAGAATAGCCAAATCATGAGAATTTGATTTCATTCCTAATCCTTGTGTTTTAATTCTTATTCTGACTGTATCTTCAAGATTAGGATCATTTATGGAAATAAAGAAATTTGGTTTAACATTAAACCAAACTACTCCATTAGCCAAATTAGACTGAATTCCTCCAATGATTGCTTTCATTGGGTCGGAAAATCTTTTGTCAAAAATTACTGCCAAAATAGGAGTATCTATCCCTTGGCGAAATAAGGCTGTTATGGTTACTTGAATTAATCCAATATGAATATATTGAATTTCAGGATATTTCTTTTTCCATCTTGCAACCTTTTTCTTATCAAAAAAAGGAATATCAATATTTCCTTCTTCTGACCATTTTGCTTGAGTGTTACCACTGTATTGTTCAAACACTCTTGCTGAAAAGAAGTTAAATTTTGAAAGTTTATAAATTTCTGGAACAGCAACTTCTTGCATTTTTTCGAATTTTGCTAATTCTTCGTCGGTAAAAGTTTTTTCTTCCCCGATTACATCTCCAAGTCGAATTGCCTGAATTCTTCTTGAGATATATATCTACTTCTTGAGATATTGCTTGACTATTATTAGTCATCATGAAGATTAGTTCTTCATCTGAACTTTCTTCATCACTAGAAATTTCATATAAGATTTCTTCTTCATCAGAAATTTCTTCGCCATATATTATTTCAAAATCTTGTTCTTCAAGGACTTTGATCATTTTCTTTGCACTTTTTCCCCTTTTTGGGCATTCGGGTGCATAGTGACCTTCTTCGTTACAAATGTAACATTTACAAGTTTTCTTTTTTGAAACACTTGTTGGTTTCTTTTTTCGAATATACTTTTTCTTTTTTGAAAAAGTTTTGTTCTTTTTCCAAGGTTTCCATTTATATTTTCTGCGTTTTTTGGAAAATCCTTTTCTTTTAGGAAATGTATTACAACCAATTTTCCAATTTTCTTTTAAAATTTTATCACAACATTTTTGACCGTATTGTGAGTTGGAAATTTGATTTTTTATTTGTTTTTTCGCCTTTACTTCTAGACACCGATTGCTATCTCTCTTAGAACAAAATTAATGCGAAAACCAAGATTATCATTTTCTTCCTTCCCCATTTTTTTGAGAAAAGCAGGATAGTTTTTAATACATAACTCATCCCATGGACTAGGGAGTTTATGAAAAAATTGATCTAACCAAGGTTGATTTGCTGGTGGATCAATAAGATAATAATATTTTTTAAAAGTTTGAACATAGTCTTCAAAAAGACAAATATTACATAATTCTAATTTAGTCAAAATATAATTTGCGTCTGCTTGCAAATTAGTATCTCCATAAAAACCACATAAATTTTCTTTTATGAGTTTTGCAAATTCAGCTAAAATTGTGTCAAGTGTGAGAAAATTTGTTAATAAAGCCGTTTTTTGACTTTTTCCAATTTCAGATTTTTCCCACTGTCTTAACCATTGCAACACATCTCCCTGGAGAGTTGCTGCAATATAATCAAGGAATTTTTCCTTTGACCAACTATTTTTATAATTGGTAATAATGATGGACAAGGATTGTGCCCAATCATCTATTGCTTGTGGTTGATCCTTAAATGGAACATGAGACAAGTCTAAATAAGTACCATTTTGAGCTATTGGATACTTATGATTATTATCTTTTCTAGATATTACTGGTTCAGGTGTAGGATTGGAGGTGCTTCCAATATCATTTTTAACTTCATTTGTTTGAATAAAGTCAAAATTTTCTCCATCTCCCCATGTGCCAAATAATTCGGGATCAATTGGCTCTTCTGCCTTTCTTTTCCCTTTATTTATTTCTGATGAAATATCTTGATCTATTGATTCTTCAGATGAGGATGATTGGCTGTCATCATCATTAGTTGACATATTAATATCATAATTAAAATGTTGTAAAAGGGCTTCATTTTCTAGATAAGTTTCTCTTATCTGATCTAGTAGCCTATTTCTTTCATCAATACCTAAATCTGGGTCTTTATATAATTTTCTCCAATAGTCCAATATTTCAACAATATTTTCATATTTAGTTCTATTATAGGTATTGGTTTGAAGTACCATAATATCTTCTGTACCATAAAATAGCCTAGGGATGTCACTATCTCCTGGACTATTCATTCCATCATTGTTTATGAAGGATATAGTTTCTAATTTTGTCACCAAATTTTTTATTTGATTTTTTGCTTCTTTATTTAAGTCAACATTTATTATAGAACCCAAATTATCTATTTTAGATTCTATAGACTCAACTTTAGTCTCTAGATAATTTTGATTTATTTTTTGATTTTTATCTAATTTAGAAAACCAAGAGCACATAATATCAGTAATATTATTTAAACTAGAACACACACTATTTATATTTGCAGACTCTTTAGTAATATGCAAACTATGATCATATTTATTATTAACATTATTTTTTGTATTTCCAAAGCATATTATATCGTCAGAATTAATTGCCATTTTAGATTGTTGTTGGTACCTAAGACCCTCCTAGTATATTTTCTGGTGCCTAAAACCTCTCTTTATGATCTTAAAGACTTAATTATGACCAATAGTCAAAAGATCTTAATGAGTATATGAGCTTTGACATACACTAAGCATATAGGTTTTACAACAACTAAAAATGAAACAAATAATTATAAAGATATAAAATACGAAAGATTCACAAAAAACTTAGACAAAATTTTTTATTTAATTTAATTTTTTTTTTTTTTATAACATAAAACACACCATACAAACTTAAAATTTATATTTAGATAGAAATACTTACATAACTTGATCTTGCTTTAAAAAGCTCTGATACCAAGTACAACTAAAAAGGAAAGGAGCTTTTTTCTAATTTTATTATGGAATTATGGTGGAGTTATGGAATAGGAAAATATGCTAGAGAATTTAGAGACAAAGGAGAAAGCACAACGATGGAGAAAACATGGAGGGAATTTACATACTTCATTATGTTGGCATAAAGGCCAATATATAGATACAAAGTGGTGAATACAAACAAAAACACTACTTAATGCATATCTAACTCCATATCTAACTTGCAAGACTTTTCGTATAAAGTTTGCAAAAGTCCTAACTCTTTAGGCAAGCCTAGTTATAGGCTTTTTGACAAGTTTACCTAAAAATAAATACAAAGAGACAAAAAGAAATACTACAATTATTTGCTCAATACAAAGAGACAAAATAAAAGAAGTACTACAATTATTTGCTCTTTGCTACAGTTTTTACAATTATATACACTGATACACTGTCTACCCTCCCCGGTTTTCAAAGAGATAGACTGTTGGAGATAAGCTTTGGCTAAGCTGATTTGTCGTGTAGCGTCGGCTGAAAAGATTTGGCTAATCACTTTCTGCCAAATGATGCAGATGGCTCCACGTGTCCTGGATATGGGTGGAGTCGATCAAGAGACAGCTGCATTTGATAGTGGGGTCCACTATGCTTCCATCCTGTTGATGAGATTGTGATATTCTTCATCAGTCTCTGATGGAGGGGAATCCGGATCTTGGTTGTATTGCTCGTTCCGAAAATGTTCTACATCATCCGCAGTCATGGCTAGTTCCAACGGAAGATCCAAATTATTTCTCTTTTTGAGATTTATTAACATGCAAGAGCCTCATTAATTTGCGTTGGAGACCTTTGATATGTTATGGGAAAATGGGTTACAAATAATATTCTTCCATCTGTAACCATGAATGGCAATTTTGCTGAGCCATGGATGTTGGACGCTGATTGTGAAACAAAAATTAGACTGTCTATCCAATATTCTGTCAAAGAAAGTTTTTTGGATATTTTCTAATCGCTCTCTCCGGTGATCTTCATCTAAATAATCATCTTCAAATTCAAAATCTTCAGTTTCTTTAAGATACCAAATCTGGTATGGTTGGAAAAAATGTTCTCGTTCTCGCCAACCAACAGTGCTGGAAATCCAAAAAGTAAAATATTTGCTCCATCGAAAGCCTTTTACTATCCATGAGAGCATTGCTTTGATGATCATTGGAAAATCTATCCATTGGATTGGATCTAGAATTTGAAAAATAACTTGATTAGTTATTCTCTAATCTATATCCTCAAAAAATCACATGTCATGGTTTGCCATGATGGTTATTTTGGGAATTCCATCTTTCAAATTTAATTTATCATAAGATCGTTCTAAGATTTGTCTAATCTTATCATGATGATCTTTAACTCGATTTTTGATTAACATAAAAATTTCTTTTGGAAGCAAAGTTCTTGCTTTTTCAAAAAGACAAATTCTTTTTATTTGTTCAAAAACTGGATCAGAAAACTCATCTGATATGAGGTCTGATAGTTGAAGAAAATTGTTTATTTTTTCAAAATTAAAATCTTCATTCCAATTCATTTGTTTAAGAATATTGAAGCAAAGATTTTGCAAATCTTTTAGTTTAGCTGTTTGCTCAGCTAATTTGTTGGCCAAAACTCCCATGTGTTTTCGAAATTTCACTTTGTTGTCTACAATGTGAGTTTTCCAAACTCCATTGAGTTCTGTATAAATTTCTCTGGATATACCAGGGTTGAAAAAATCTTTTATTTCAGATTCATCTGGTTTAGATGTCTGAATATTAGTTGGAACTGGGTTAGTTCTCATTTGATTCCTTTGAAAAATAGGCATGGCTGGTGCACTGTAAAAAGCTTTTTTTGGCTTTGGTCATGCTATCATATGCTTTAAAGCTTGCTCCTGAGTATCCACAAACTTGAAGATTGGCTTCGTTCCAGTCTGTGTAAATTCCAGGTTGTCTTCCTGAAAACACAACATAAACTTTTTCTTCTCGGGGTATTGCTTTTTTAGCAATTGTCACCCAATCTCCTTGAGCGGGTTGTTTACCCTTATCCATTGTTTTCCTCTTGGTCTAGAGGTCTTCTGCAAAAATTAAATTTACTTGTTTAGCAATTTAATTTTCTGAAACAATTTCTGCTAAGAAAATCTGCAAGAAAATTGTTAGTACCTTTAAGATGTTCTACTTCAAAAGTATATTCAGAAATTTTATTAAACCAGGCTAATCGTCTTCCTTGCTCAATAGGTTTTTTATTGATCAAGAAATCTCTTACTGCCTTATTATCAGTGCGTACAATAAAATTTTCTGGGGCTAAATAAATATGAAAACTCTTTATTGCTAATTTTATTGCAAGTAATTCTTTTTCAAAAATAATATATTTCTGTTCATTTGGTTTAAATGTTCCAGAATTATATCCGCAAATTAATTCTTCTTTTTGTAATTTTATGGGTATTGGATTTTTTATTTTTCTTGATCTAATCCCATTTTCTGATAAAGGTATCTCTTTATCATGCCATAAATTACTGGGTATAGCTTTAAGAACACATCCCCAGCATGCTTCTGAGGCATCTGTTTCTAAAATTAATTTATCACCTGTTTTAGGAAGATAAACATCTGGTAAAGTTTTAACAGTTTCTTTAATTTGTTTAATTAAAGCAACATCTTCTGTTGTCCATTCAAAAATAACATTTTTCCTTAATTTGGTTAACCAAGGAATTTCTATTTTTGAAAGATTTTTTATAAAATTTCGTCCATAATTTAAAATGCCTAATAAACTCTGTAATTGTGTTATATTTTCGAGAGTATCAGGAAAATCTCGTACTTTGGACAAAATATGTTCTTGTAATTTTAAACCTTTCTGGTCTAAAATTATTCCCAAAAATTCAATTGATTATTTTTCTAATTCAATCTTTTTTGGAGACAAAATAATTCCATGTTTTTGAAATTTTTCACAAATTAATTTTAAATGTTTCTTATGTTCCTCCTTGGTTTTAGAGAAAATAAGTATATCATCAATATAAACTACACAACAATCTTTAAGGTCTTTAAAAATTGTATCCATCCACCGTTGAAAAACCTGTGGTGCAATATTTAATCCAAAGGGCATAACATTCCAGTGGTAATGTCCTCTAGGTGTACTGAAGGCTGTCAATTTTTTTGACTCTTCAGTCAATTGAATTTGCCAAAATCCACTTTTACAATCAAATTTGCTAAAGATTTTTGATCCTTTAGTTAAGTTAATCAAAACATCTTTTCTTGGAATAAAATATCCATCAAATTCTAAATTTTCATTTAGCCGTTTATAGTTGACTACCATTCGGGCTTTTCCTCTTTTAATTTCAGCGTGGTTTCTTACCATAAAAGCTGGACTAGAGTGAGGGCTCTTAGTTTCTTCAATTAACTTTTTGTCTAAAAGTTCCTGGAGTTGAATATCAAATTCATCTATATCTTGTCTAGTATAGATCATTGGTCTTACTCTAATGATAACATTAGGATCTTTCAATTTTAAACTATAATAACGTGGACTACGTTGCCATAGTTTTAATGGATGTTCACTAAAATTTTCTTCTAAAATTTTATAAATCCAGTGTGATTCATCAATAGTTTTGATGATGGGAGTTAAATCACCACGCGGCACGGGCGCAAACTCTTTATCACAAATATATTTATGTTGTTCTAACAAGGGAATATGAATTAAGATATTGTTTATGCTTAATGAAATAGCTCTTTCCTGTATTTGCATTGGAAGATATTTATATATAAAATTATTTCCAAGAAGAAAATCTCCATGCATAGCTTTTTTCTATGAATTAAGATATTGTTGTTTGTGTAGTGGATGATGTTTTTCCCCAAATCTTTATGATGGAGATAGGCTCATGGAGCAGGATATATTTTGATTTGTAATCAAACACTAGTATTTTAACATTTATATTTTGTTTAAATGATTGGGTTGGATTATTATTTGAATATTTTTAAACATTTAAATATGTTTTGTTGAATGGTTTAGAAACTTTTGAAGTGTGTTGGTTGATTTCTCTTCACAATGCTTGGCTGAAACTTTTGATGTATACTAGTTCTGATGGATTTTGATAGAAATTTTGTTATGGTCTCATTGATGTCATCGTGTCAATGCAATTCTCTTTTTTTATTTGTTAATATGTTCGAAACAAAATTAGTGAAAGACATGTTAATATATATATATATATATATATGTATCTATATAATCAGTTCTGATTTAGAGTACTAAATCAACAGCTCTAAAAGCTCGCAAGAAAAAAAAAAAAAAAAAAAGAGTCAAACTATCACATCAATAGTGGGGTTTACATGATGCCATGTCATTAGTGGTGTTGAATTAGTGGTATGAAACATTTTTCCTATATAATAAAGTAAGAGAATTTTTGAATATTCAACATATTTTTGTCTTACTAGGGCATTTGGAAGGCTCAAATCTATTTAAACTACAAGACAATGGCTGTGATGTATCTTACGTGTACATTTTCTACTTTTTCGGTTTTTTCTCTTACTTTTTTCGTTTCTCACCCACTCTCCTGTGATCCCATGAATAATCTCATAAATAATCCCATGATTTCATCTTCCTCATTTTTTGTTTATTTTTTGTTTATTTTCCTCCCTATTTATTTTTATTTTTATTTATTTATTTATTTTCTCCTTTTTGTTCACTTATTTTTATTTAAACTATACCTTTAGGTACGAACATACACTAAGTATATATATATATATATATTACAGTAGATGAATAATGTGTTTTGGAATAAAATCATTGAAAGTTATAATAATCATTTATTTATAATAGGTGGTCATGTTTTCAAAACAAAATCAGTGAAAGGACACACACAAAAATAAAGGGTAATCTAATCAGTTGGTCCTACTTTTTTGAGTTATTACTTATTAGGTATTGTCTTATATTTTTATGCACCATTAAGTTTATTATAATTTTTTTTTCTCATTTTTATCCTTGTTTTGTTTTGTTTTATTTTATTTTTTCTAATTTCCCATTTTGTTTTTGAACTCCAAATTGCACCATGATTTGGCCACCAACTACCACTTCCAACAGCCAGCGACCACCTCTGACCTTTCGTGACCATCACTAATCTCCAGTAGACTGAATAGAGATGCCCAAAAAATAAGAAAGATCACCCAATTCCTTTATGGCAAAGGCAGAGTGCCTCTGGTGAATGAGAGTTTAAATATATCATCCACATACACAAGAAGGACTGTAATGATAGTGGAAGTCTTGAGAATAAAGAGAAAGTTATCACAATGACTATTCACAAACCCTTGAGATAACAAGAACCTGGAGAAAGTAGAATACCAAGCTCGAGGAGCTTGTTTGAGGCCATAAAGAGCTTTCTGTAAATTGCATGCATGTTGAGGAGATGAAGAGCTAACAAAGCCAGGTGGTTGAATCATATACACTTCCTCATCCAAAGTGCCATGTAAGAAAGCATTACTGATATCAAGCTACTTCAATGGCCAATGATAATGTAAAGCCATACAAAGCAAAACCCGGATGGTGGGATGTTTAGCCACAGGGCTATATGTCTCAGTATAATCAATGCCCTCTTGTTGTAAAAAAAACCCTTAGCAACCAATCAAGCTTTATAGCTGGCAATGGAGCCATCACTGCTTCGTTTGATTCGAAAAACCCACTTACAACCAATAGCCTGCTTAGTAGAAGGAAGAGGGACAAGGCACCAAGTGCCTTGAGCAAGAAATGCATTATATTCTTCAAGCATAGCAGAATGCCAAAGTGGAGAGGTAAGAGCTTGATGATGACAAGGAGGCTCAATATCTGCAAAGGAAGAAGTAGTACAAGCTACAAGACACTTAGTTTTAGATCTGGTGAGCATGGGATGGAAATTAGGAGAAGAAATAGAAGGTAGAACATGTGGGGCCGAAGAAGGTAGATAAGGTAAATTAATAAAAAGAGAGTGAATAGGAATAGAGTGAGAAGGAGGAGAGATGGTAAGTGTCTGGTCAATAGGTGAAACAAGTGGAGAAGTTAAAATCTGAGGAGCTACAATAGGCTGAGATGGAGGCCTAAAAGGTGGAAGAGCAGAGAAGTTGGCAGGAGAATAGACTTGAGGGATTATAGAGGAAGAAAGCAGAGGAGCTACTAGTGGACAAAACTGAGCAGCAGCTACAGGAGACTTGGATGAAGACTAAGCAATAGTAGATGTAGGCCAAAAGAAAGAGTGAAGATGGGTTAAAGACTGAGCAGGAGCAGACGGATAATAGGAAAAAGGAAAAATATTTTCATGAAACTTTACATGTCTAGAAATATAGACTTGACCTGTGGTCATATCCAAACACCTGTAGCCTTTTTAAGAGGAGTGATAGCCAAGGAAAACACATAAAGAGGACCGAGGCTGCAATTTAGAATGAGTATAAGGTCTTAACCAAGGAAAGCGTTGGCAGCCAAAGACCTTCAAAAAGGAGTAATTGTAACGCCCTCAAAATTAACCCATAATATATAATATTAACATGCATCATTATAAGAAAACAAAGAGTATTATTCCATTAATCAGAGTAAACTTATTAAAAGACAATACATGTAATAAAGAAAGTAAATGCCCTATGGGCTTACATCTTTCCAAGCCCATACTTGGACACAAAAATATGAGTACTAACTCATTTACAAGTTAAGCCCTTGGCTTGAGTTCTTACATGTAATATCAAATAGAGCAAATAACAGCTAATCTAAAATGAGTCTTCAACTCTAAATCCATCCAAGCAAATTCCTTGGAGGCAGCCCATCACCTGAACCTGAAAATGATGTTCCCATATAGGGTGAGCCACAGCCCAGTAGAAAAATACTAAACCAAGTATAAGAATTAACTAAAGCGGTAGCAATCGATAGATGGTTAACACAAGATAGTCAATTACATCATTTTACAAGTTCATGACACTAATGTTTATGACACATCTCACTTTCCATTTATACAAATATGGCACAAAGCCTGGCCAAATAACTCAACAGGGGTTTCATCTCTTATTAACAATATTTCCAATTCAACAGGGATAACAAATCAAGTTACACCTTTCTTAGATCATAACGGATACACATGTTGGTGTTGTATCAAGATCACATAAACCACTTCCGTACTTCACAAAAAAAGATAATGATATACATTTTAGTGCTATATCAAATCAAATAAACAAACACTTCAGTGGACAAGCATATGAGCTGTATCACACTTCAATAGATAAGCACATGAGCTGTATCTCTGCAATAGGCGCGCATATGAGCTGCAACCCTGGGTTCATCCCCTATCTTCCCATAATCATTAACCGGTTTAGAGGTACATCCCATATCTTCCCCTAAACCGTGGAGTACATCCCCTATCTCCTCCCATACACAAGTAATGCATATAAACACAAAGTCATATACACAATCAATCAATACATAAATTAAATGTATTATTCCAACCTTTATACACAACGACATGGCCAATTGATTAGTTTCAGTTTTCCCTAATCCACATGCAATGTCTACAACAATCATGACTATCCTCCACCGATAGCCCAAAACAATTATTTCTAAGCAGGAAATAAATGTATCAAAACATATAATCTCAATTTCAAAGATGAGTGGTTAGACTATCCAACTACATCATTTAATCTCACAACTTCTCAATATTATGAATTAAATCAATTTCCATACACTTTTCAAAATTAATTATACGAATTAATTTTATTACAACAATTAGGGCATTTTAATTATAAAACATACCCTAGTTTTCTCAATATTACCAAACAACCCCAACATATCAGAAACACCAAAACTTAGGATTAAAACCTATAAGATGGAGTAGGAAATCCCTACCTCAAAGCAATTAACCCGAATGAAGAAGACGGAGATGATGACCCAAAACCAAAGTGCTCCAAATCCAAGATTGTTCCGATCAAAACGAAGCCCTCGTCTCACTCTATCTTTTTAATAAAGGATCTAGGATAGAAACTCACTCTAAGTAGATCAAACCTAAGAGAGAAGGTGAGAAAAGAGAGAGAGAAGTCGGACCTAGGGTTTGGAATCAAAAAGAAGATGAAAAACTGATCTGAAACCCGCTGCTGCCTATTTAAACCTGACAGGCTCGCTCGAGCGACCAGACACAGAAACCCCTTGCTCGAGCCAAGAATGCCTCGCTCGAGCCAACAACCCAGAAGCTCGCTCGAGCGAAGGAAAGCTCGCTCGAGCGAAGAACTCAAACCCTCAGGTCTGCAACCAGACGCACGCTCGAGCGAAGAACAAACTAGCTCGCTCGAGCGAAGAAAAGCTCGCTCGAGCCAATAAACACTGCTCTCAGGTCTATACTAGACGCAATCGCTCGCTCGAGCGGAGAAAACCTGGATCGAGCGACGAACCAAAAACAAAGAGCTCGCTCGAGCGAAGAACTTCTCGCTCGAGCGAAGGGTCAAAATTCTGGGCAGCAACCCTTTGCTCCCAGGCCCAACCAACCTGCTACAAACCTGCCCATTGCATCCCATAACTCAGAAATAGGAAATTAAAGGACGATAACAACCATAATATAATGACAGGATCTACGGAACCTAAGTCCGGATACAATAAACGAATGGGAAAAGACCGGGGTGTAGACACCCCATTTTTGACCGACCTTAAGACTCAGACGTCACCGATTGAGCGCTCGGTGATGTTGCATATTGTGCTCGTTCAGAAGTCTCAGAGTCGCGGCCGTGCACCCTGCCTCCGGACTTCCGAACCCTCTTCTGTGCCTTGCCTCGGTTTGCGAACCAGACTCGATTTTCTCTGTTTTCTTTCCTAAAGGGAGGGAGAGGTCTCAAAGACCATCTCTCAGTGGCCGTGGGCCACATTTCCTGGCCGTAGGCCATTTTGCCCATTTCGGAGCCCGGTTCCCGGTTTTCGGAGCCGTCAGGCCGTGTGCCTCGGTTCGGGACCACCCAACCATCTCCGATTCCTCCGGTTTTTGGCAGGTACCTCTGTTTCATCATAACGAGGGACACTGGGGTCTTAAATACCCACTTCGTGGCCAAACACCACTTTTGGTGCTTAACGGCCGATTTTCGGGACCCCGAACTGCGTGTTTTGGCCCCCGAGCATTCGTTTTGCATCGGTTTTCGTTCATTTTTGGCAGGTACCTCTGTTTTATCATCAGGAAGGTCACTGGAGGGTGGGAGACTAGCAATTGTCTCAGCAACCTGTTATGCTCTTCCGGCGCCCCCCGGCGCCCGTTTTTCTCACTTCCGGGCTAATGTTGAACACCCTAGGGCCATTTTCTTCGAGCCAAAACCACATATTCGTGTTGTACACACATAGGAGACACTAAAAACACATGGCCGGCCAGTAATTCTTCTTTTCATTTTTGAGCCTCTCCTAAAAGTGGATTGTTGTTTCTCCTGGTTCAGAGTTGCCAATTTCCAACCATAGGGTCTTGTTGTACACACATGGGAGGACACCACCTTTGGTGGCCGGCCAGTAATTGTCACTTTCCATTTTTGCCCTTGGCCGGCCAGCCATGGGGGGTGGCCGGCCGGCCACCTCCAATAAAGGTGGCTAGCCGGCCAGCTTCCTTGGGATGTGAGCTTTCCAGCTGTGCTTCGAATTTCCCCCAAAAATATCTCTCCGGGGGACCCCTATGGAGGGAAATATAGAGCTCATTTCCCTCCATTCCAAGGAGGACTCTTCTTCCCTTCTTCCACATATTAGTGTCCTCCCACCTCAAGAACACAAGCACAAGTGTTGATTGAAGGATACACATACATACAACTCCATTTTCTTCAAGTTTTGGGGCCTTTTCTTCATCATCTCCAAGCCCTATCATCACAACTCCATTCCAGCAGCTAGGAGAGCTTTCCAGCAGCTAAGAGGCAACAAATTTGGTCCAAGAAGCAACCAAAGTCTTGATCTTCAAGGGTAAGTACACTTCACCCTCTTTTGAGCTCATTTTTGCTTCAATTCTTAAGCCTATTTGCTTATTGTTTTGGGCTCCGACCAGAACTTAAAGGGGCCTTATTTTGAGCTATTCTTCATGTTTGTTGAAGGGCTCAACCCTGTTTGAGCCCTCCATCTTGCACTTGTTTCAATATCCTCTTGTATGCCTTTATTTTGCATTGAATATTTGGCCTATTTATGTTCTGATTTGGAGCATCTCATGAACTGATATTGTGCTTATTTTGAGTCCCTCTTCAACATTGAAGAAGGGCTCAACCTTGTTTTCATGATCCATATGCAAGTTGCTTTGAATCCATGTTTTGCCCTTGTTTTTGCATGCTTTTTCTAGCTTATGAGTGATCTATTTTTGAGCATAATGTAAACTTTGAGTGGGCCTATTTTGAGCCCCTCTTCAACATTAAAGAAGGGATCAACCCTGTTTGGCCTCTCTATCATGCACTTGCTTCACAATTCCTTCAATTTACCGTAAATTTGCATGATTTATTTGACCTACATGTAGTCTGTTTTGGAGCATATCATGAACTTTTAGTAAGCTTATTTTGTGTCCCTCTACAACATTTTAGAAGGGATCAATCTTGTTGGGGGTCTCCATGTTATACTTGTCTCTATACCCCTCTTTGACCCGCATTTTGCATGCTTTTTTAAGCTTATCTAGCTTCTGTTTTCGGCCATCATCAGTACTGAAAATATTCATATTTTGATCTCCTTGACATATTTCATTGAGGGTCTTTTCTGGTTTGATGAATTTCTAGGGTACCTCATGTTATAGCCTTATGTATCCTCAATCTTGCATGGAATTTTTAGCATGTTTTCATACTGATTTGGGGAATGTCATCTACTGTAAATATGCATATTTTTAGTCCCTCATCAGTGTTGTAGAAGGGTATTTTTCAGTTTGAGCATCGCATGTATTACTTGCTTCAATACCCCTCTCTTGGCCCCATTTTTGTAGGCCATTGTTGTCCTATCTATGCTTACTATATCGCCATGTTTTGTACTGTAAAAAATGCTATTTTGGGGCTGCCTTGCTACTTTTTTGTATGTCATGTTCCAATTATGCATATTTAGTATGGCTGTAGGCCATTTCGGGTGCTTAATATCGCATTTCGGGACCATTCCGTGCATTTAGTGTTATTTCCCCGCCTTTCGGGACTGTTTTGCATCATTTGTGAGTGCTGAAATTCGTTTACATGTTTGCATATCATTTCCATGTCATTTCATGCCTTACGTCCATCGCCTCGGTTTGCGTGCCCGGGTGTACGCATTTCGAGGCGCTTCATTTTTATCCGACGGCCTCTTATGTGAGTGTGGCTGAGGCCCTCTCATGTTAGTATAAGTCCAATTTGCATTTGGAGTGCCATTTCATGCTTTATGTCATTACCTCGGTTTGCGCGCCTGTGTGCACGCATTTCGAGGCGCTTCATTTTCATCCGACGGCCTCCCGTGTGAGTGTGGCTGAGGCTCTCTCATGTTGGTGTAAGTCCATTTTGCATTCCGTATGTCATTTTAGTCTCATTGCATTCCGTATGCCATTTTCTCGATTTGCGTGCCCGTGGGCACGCATTTCGAGACATCTCATTTTAGTCTCTTTATATATCATATTTCACGTCATTTCATGCCTTAGGATCACCGCCTCGGTTTGCATGCCCGCGTGCACGCATTTCGAGGCATCTCATTTTCATAGCATTGTGTATGTTAGGATTATATCTTAGTTGCATTTCATACATATCATGCATATTGCATCGTGTTCGGGATAGGAGTTAGCCCGGGCACGGGAAACGAGGCACGTTTCGTACTCCGAGTGACGGAACGGGTCTCAATTCCCAAGTCACCGACACTCCGGATTACCCATGATGGAGTTAGGTTTTGCATTCATATACATTCATCATATATTGAGTCATGCAATCCGATTCCTCGGCCATCATGCATCGAGATGCGTGATTGGTGGCACGAGGATCGAGGCATGCATATATTTGTGAAATACATTGCTATGCCCCTTTCCTACTCTCTGTTGCAGTAGAATGAAGAATCAACAACTTTTCGGAGTCTGGCACGCATTTCGAGAAACATCGCAAACAGAGGCTAATTGGGGCATCCCAGTGGATTTCCGCGCAAGGCAGCCCAACTTGCAGCATTCATCAGAATCGAGGCAGCCCCTGGCTTGTATGCCAGTTTACAGCTTTCTTAGTTTAATCTGTTAATTAATTAGGAATCTGTATATTTATTCGGACTGTATTATTCTTTTATTTGGACTGTATTATTATTTATTCGGACCCTCTGCGCGAGGGAAAAATTGTAATAAGTGTGGGTGAGTGTGATGTATGTCTTCCAACCCCCACTTCTTTCTCCCTTTTATTTACCCGCTTATGATGGTTAGATATAGGGCATATTTCGATTAGCATACAGTATGACAGCATGTTTGCATCATTCATCTGTTTTGCACGCACCGGGCTCGGCGCATCATACAAACTGCATTTGTATTTCAATTCCAAATTGAATACGTGTTAGTTGTAGCATTCCATATGCCATGATTAGAATAGCCGAGCCTGTTATAATTGCATTTTTGCATGTGTTGCATTAGGCAATTCTGTATATTTAGGGTCATGAATGATTTCTAATAGGTTTTCTGTTTTTGGCTCGGAGTACTCGGTGAGTTTTATGCTTTAGCATCCTTGCATGCGTGTGAGTGTTGCCATGAATAGCATGCTTACCATGAGGCTATGTGCTTATGTGATATAACTGCCTTGAATGCCTGTGGGTGGAGGTTGGGTTATTTGGATTGGACGATTCATCAAATGTTTGTTTTAAGCCCACTAGATAGTGGCAAAATCATGTTTTCTAAGCCCACCTGAGGGTGGCAAACCCACGTCTTAGCCTACCTGCGGGTAGCACCATCAAACCATTTTCAAACAAACAAACATGAAATGTTTTGTTCCAATTCAGGCGACCCAGTCTATACTTGTTTGCTGCGAGCATCACATAGTAACCTAGGCTAATAATCGGAATAAGAACTCACAATGTTTTCAAAATAAGATATCATGGTTAGTAGAGGCCGGTCTTTGACCGGGCGAGCGGGGGTGCTCACGAAGTGACCTTCCCCAATCGTACCCAAGTTCCCGAGCCGAGGCAACTTTGGTGATGATGGACACGTGGCCTTTGGCACCGAGTCAGGGTTTCCTAAATTTCCCATTTTAAAAAATATTTAGGTGGCGACTCTGTATCTGGCAAAGCAGTCCATGTTTGGCACTTCTTTCAAAAATCTGTTTTTCAAACTGATTTGCCGGATTTGGACTCTTTGGTTCAAGATTAAGAACCGTAACACAAATCGAGTCCGAGCTGTAGCGAGGTCCCCCGCGGGCTTGTTACACGGGGTCGCTATAGTAATTAAGTAAGACATGATAAAGAAGCTCAAAAGGAGATTTGTGAGACAATTTGGCACTAGGTATTCTATTAATGAGATGAATTGCAGTAGCAATTGCATCAAACCAGAAATTAGTGGGAACAGAAGAATGGTGAAGCAAAGCAATGGTAGCTTCAACAATGTGTCTATGTTTACGTTGAGGGACACCATTTTGTGGTGGAGTATATGGGTAAGATAGTTGATGCACAATGCCTTAAGCCTTTAAGAATTTAGTCATGGAAGAGTTCACAAATTCAGTGCCACCATTAGTCCTTAACACTTGAAGTTTAGTAGAAAATTGAGTCTCAACATATGCTTGAAACTCTAAGAATTTTGAGAAAACTTCACTTTTGTAACATAGAGGATAAAGCCAAGTAAATAGACTATAATCATCAACGAAAAGCACATAATACTTGTATTCAGATGCATTAGAATGAAAAGGACCTCATACATCACTATGAATAAGAGAGAAAAGGTTTTTCACAGTAGAATTTGACAGTTTAAAGAGAAGTCTATGACTCTTAGCCATACTTGTAGACACCCCATTTTTTACCATCCTCAAGACTTGGATGTCACTGTTTGAACACTCGGTGATTATCCATGTTTTGTGTTCGTTTGGAGTTCCCGGAGGTCTCGGCTACGCGCCTTGCCTCAGGATCTCCGGACTCGACCGTTTTGTGTCTGGTTTTGTACCAAACACTTGTATTTTTCCTTGGAGGGGCAGGGAATGCCTTGTGAGGAATCCCCACACACCACCGGCACTAGCTAGAGGCCACCGGCTGGTTTTTGTTGCCACCGGCAATGTTTATTGCCAGTCGGCACTCTTTGTTGCCGGTCGGCACTCAATTTTGTCAAAATGACATTTTTGGCTAGCCGACTACTGTTCATCTGCTTTTTGAGATATTTTAAGGCAGCTGTCTTGCATTGGCTTCCCCTCCATACACGTGTATGGAGGGATGGACCTCTTGTTTGCTTACTAGTTAAGCATTACAAGATTGCCTCCTTTATAAGAAGAGGCCTTCTCTCCCTTGTTTTAGGGTTAGAAATTTTTGGTTAGAAAGGTGAGAGGGAGCTCTGGTTTTAGGGTTAGGGTTCAACACATATCCTATATCTATATTTCTCTCTTGTTTGTGTGACTAGGTGTTTGTGTCTTACTATTGCACATCAACACCTAGTGTTTCACCTTTCCTTGGTTTCTGAGGTTCCAAGAGGTTGTTCTTGGTGTTCTTGGCTGGATTTGAGCCCAAGGAAGCAACAACATCAACACTTGTGAAGGTGGTCAACAAGGGTGAGAAACTTGCCTTTTATTCCCCATTTTTGCATCCTTTTTTTACCTGTCTTAAAGCTGTTTTTGTGTTTAGTGTATAACATAAAAAAGTTCTGTTTTTAAGCCCTCTTGATAGTTTATTAAGAGTGTTTTGTGCTTTGGGGAAGTTTGACCCCTCTTAGGCCTTGCAAGGCCCTTGTTTTGTGCCATTTTGTGCAAGTTTCGAGACTTTGGTGTTTGGGCCTCTTCACCACTGAAATCTTGAGGGATTTCAGTGGTGGAGATGGTGCCTTGAAGTCTCCAAAAGGGGAGGGCCACCCCCTCTCCTTGTTGTCCTTGAAAGGGACCATTTTTGGTCTCTTAAGGAGCCTTTTGTTCAAGTGTGTGTTGATCATGTCTAGGCTGCATTTCATGCTTATTATGCCATAATATAATCATGTTGTGTGTTGATTTTGGTGCTCCATTCATGTTTAGTGTAGTTGCCATGTAATGCCTTGTAATTCCCTTAACATGTCTTAGGTTGTTAGCCTTTGTTCGAGCATGATTTAGGCTTAGATTTATGAATGTTTTGTGCTTATTTTGCCATGCTTTGGGTCTGTCCATAGTCGTTTGGATTGATTTTGGCATGCTTAGTATAGCTCCTTTGCATTTGTGGCTTGCCGGGCTTGTACGCCTTGAGTGTGTGGATGTCTAGCTTGCGTTGCTTGCATCATTTTGGTGGTTTGGAACCATCCAACATATAATTTCAGTCCCTTTGGCATGCTCATATGCTTGCCTTAGTTGCCTCTTTATTGCTTTGAAAGCATGTGTCGTATGCCTTATGTTTTGACCATTGTGCATGCCTTTGAATTTGAGCCGCTTAGATGCCATCTAAGTAGTCCTTTGGGCTTGATTTTGTGTGCTAAAACTCTGATTTTAGTTGTTTAAGTCTTGCCATGTTAGGTCTTGTTAGGTGTAGTTCATTACCTCTTTGGTGAGCCTTGAATATTTGGGCCATTTGCATGCTTTTGTTTATCTTGTTTGAGTTGGTTTGGCACCTCTTCTAACATGATTTTAGAGCTTAACTTGCATGCTAATTGTTCATATTTGTGCCCTTTTAAATATGTTTAAAAGTTGCCCCATTATGCTTTAAGTTTTGGACCATGATTGCATGCATGCGTGTGTGCATTTTGGCCTTTACTTCCATGGTTTTGGCCACTGATTTTAGGCCCATTTGGAGTTGCCTAAGTCATGTTTAAGACCATCATTTGCTTGCTTGCATGCTTACCTCATGTTTGCTTGTGTGCTTGCATTGTTTGTTCACATGTTCATGTTGCATCCCTAGCTAACATGATTAGGTTGCAATGCATCTTGCATGCATGCCTTGTCCCTTGATTTGGTGATGGGGATTGGGCTCTTTGATTGTTTAGTTTGCATTTCATTTGACATGAAAATTGCACACTTGATCCTTTGGGCCATCATGCATGGAAATGCGTGATTGGTGGCCCGAGAATCGAGGCACACCCTCCTTTGAGTCACAAACATGATAAGGAATGTGTTGGATGCATACATTGCTTGAATTGAGCTACCATGCAAGTTTTGCCCTCTGCTGCTGTGAGTTGCAGGTTCTGCAGGAACTTATTGCCGGCCGGCAATATTTAGTGCCGACCGGCAGTCAATCGACAGCCGATGGATTCATTTTGTGCCGGTGACCACAAATTCACTGCCGGTGATCATTCTACTTGGCCGGTGATGATTCCCAGTATCCAGAGAGGCATCCTTGGGACTTTGGCAGTTTTCAGAGGAGCAAAGCAGGGAAAACAGAGGCAGGCTAGGCATGGCAGTGCAATTCCGAGCGGAATCCGAGCGCGCATGCATTGAGCCGTCCCCCCGAGGCGGTTTACTGTTTCTCTTAGATTAATTAATTTTTTAATTAATTAGGCATTTTGTAATATTTAATTAGCTTGCGTAGTTAATTAATTTGTATATTCTTTCGGTCCCTCCAAGCGAGGGCAAATTTGTAATAAGTGTGCGTGAGTGGTGTGCATGTCTTCCAACCCCCACTTCTTTCTTCCCTTTTATTTACCTGCTTACGATGGTAGATTAGGGCACGTTTATTTTAGCATACCTTATGCAATGCATGTGTGCATCCATACATTTGTCGACATGCACCGGGCTCGGTACATCATACAAACTGCATTGTATCTTCAAATCTAACTTGAATACGTGCATCGAATGATCGCATTTCACATGCCATTTTAGGGTTAGCCGAGCCTACTCTAGATTGCATCTTCACGTGTGATGCATTAGTCACTCTAACATGAACTAGGGCATGCATGTTTGCTAACTAGTTTATTGTTTTGGCACGGAGTACTAGGTAAGTTTTCATGCTTTAGCATCCCACATGCGTGTGAATGTTAACATGATAGTAGGCTCACCATGTGGCTAAATGCTTATATGAGATAAACTATTTGAATGCCTATGGGTGGAGGTTGGATTGCTTGAGTTGGAAAAACTCGTTGAAATCCGTGTTTTAGCCTACTTGCGAGTAGCAAATTTCGAAACGCTTTCAAAACGAACGGATATGCAATGCTTATTTCCAAATTAGGCAATCTAGTCTATACTTGTTTGCTGTGCGCATAACATAGTAATTCTAGGCTAATAACCGGAATAAGAACACATAACGTTTTCAAAATCGAATATCACGGTTAGTAGAGGCCGGTCTTCGGACCGGGCGAAAGGGGGTGCTCATAGCTGACCTTCCCCGATCGTACCCAAGCTCCCGAGCCAAGACATTTGGTGATGACGGACACGTGGCCTTCGGCACCGAGTCAGGGTTTCCTAAATTTCCCATTTTAAAAATATTTAGGTGGCGACTCTGTATCTGGCAAAGCAGTCCATGTTTGGCACTTCTTTTCAAAATCTGTTTTTCTCAAAACGATTTGCCGGATTTGGACTCTTTGGTTCAAGATTAAGAACCGTGACATTTGAGTCCGAACTGTAGTGAACCCAATATGAACGGAACGGGACCTAACCCTCTCGGATGCATTCGGGGACGTCTACAATACTACAATGTGTACAAGGAAAAGTAGCAGACTTTGTTTTATTGGTAGTAAAAGACAAGTGCTTCTTTAAAGCAGTAAACTTCAACTGAGATGGATGACCCAATCGTTTGTGCCAAGTATTTTCAAAAGCACATGTAGAGGTCTTTGTCAAGAAAGCAGTAGAGGATGAATAAGGAGCATGCATAGCAGTAGGATGATGAGAAGAAGACAACAGAGATGGAAAGTGATAGAAGCCATTAACATTATAGTCCTTGTGTAAAATGGCCTTGGTGTTCTTTTCCTGAACCACAAAGGAAGAAGCATCAAAAGTAATAGTACAATTATTATCCTTGGTGAGTTGATGAACAAAGAGAAGATTAGAAGAAATACGAGTATGGAGAAGTTTATTAAGTTTAAAAGAAAAATGAGGAGTAGAAAGGAGACCTTTACTTGTGTGGTGAATAGGAACAGAAGAACCATTGCCAACTGTGATCTAATCAAGACCAGTATAGGACTGAGACAAGTGGAGATTGGAGAGATCTTGAGTAATGTGATCAGAGGCAGCAAAATCAAGATACCAAGAAGCTGCCTTAGATAGAGAATGATGAGGAGCAGAAGCAACATAAGCTCTTGGTAAAGGATAGCCAAGAGAGGACCGAAGAAGGCTGAGAAGAAGAGTGTTGGGAAGAAGCATTTGGATGCACAGTCTGATGATAATTAGCATCCAGTCTGTGCCAACAGTCAAGAGCCGTATGGTTGCCTTTGCCACAGATTTGACAAATTATAGCAGGTGAATAAATCCTTCCTCTACCTCGGGAGTTCTGTTGTTCATTACCACGAAAAAAGCCTCGAAATCCTCCAATTTGGCTTCGAAAAGTGGATTGGCCTCCTCTTGAAGAAGAAGATCCACTAGTGGAATCTCTCATGGACACATAGGCAACTGTGTTTTCGTGTGACTACATTTTCTTCTGTTTGGATTCTATATGTAGAGACTCAGAACACAGAAAAGAAGTTAAGTCTATCATGGAAATTGGTTCAATCCGAGCACGAATAGTAGTTTTAAGAGCATCAAACTCGTTTGGTAAGCCATTCAAAGAAAGCAATACCAAATCTTCATTATCCATAGGTAATGAAGCGAGAGCCAATTGATCAGCAAGCTTTTTGATTTGATTCAAATATTCTTCAATTGATTTGGAACCTTTGGTTATATAAGTCAATCAATTTTTTATTTGATGGATGTGAGAACGAGAGACCATGGTGAAACGTTTGTAAAGAGCAGTCCATACCTCGAATCTGTGTTGCAGATGAAGAACAAAAGAAAAAATTGTAGGTGTAAGAATAGCAGTTATACAACTGAGCAGATGTGCATCAATCTTGTTCCAATTTGCTCGATCTGGATTCAAAATTTCAAGACCATTAGAGTCGGTGATCATCAATGGAGGACATGGAACTGATCCAATTACAAACTCTATCAGATTAGTACCTCGTAAAATATTCTGACATTGACTTCGCTATATAAAGAAATTTGTGGAATCGAGTTTAACTGTGATGAAAGAATTTAGATTGGAAATCAAGAGATTGAGATTTGCAGGCAAAGAAGAAGAAGAAGAAGATGAAGCAGCCATATGTGGATCGGAACTATGCTCGTAGGAGCTTTACTAATGCTCTGATACCATAATGAACAATTGAAACTTTCATTGTTATTTTCTTATGGTCAGATACAATGTATATTTATACAGATGGTGCAACAAACTCCTAACAAACTTTAACAGACTCTAACTGCTAACTAATCTTGAGTTAAAAAACTCTAACTACTAACAAACTAACTTGAGCTGAACTCGAGTTGCATCTAGTGAGCCATAGATTGGAGCTGTAGCTGCTGGTGCTGAGTTAGCTACTTGTGTAGCTGCTGATGCTGAAGTAGTCTTATCAAAATTCATCTTTAAATATCAACATTTTTTTTTCTTTTCTTTTGATTAAAAAAATCAATGAATCCATATCAATATTTCTCATTCAATTTGTTTGTTTGAGTTTTCCAAAAAAAAAAAAAAATCTAAAAAATTTCAAAATTAGTTTGGAAAAAAAATAAAAAAAACTCATTCTTTTTATATGATTTTCCCTTTTTTGGTAAATAATAATTTTAAAAATGTGTTTTTTAATATTTATTTTTGTCAAACTAGTTTTTAACTTTTGAAAAAAGAAATTAGGACACAAATTCTAAAAACTCAACCAAACAAAATTATATATATTTGGATCACATATTTATTTTATTTTATTTTATTTTTTAGTTGTGTGTATCATGGTGCTACAATCCCAAGACATATTTTGAGGGGAAAAAAAGAAAACAAAAGAAATAGATATCTATTTTCTCTACTTGTCTCTCTATATAGTAATAACAAATTGATAACTTAATTAATTGGAACGCTACTTATTCCTTAAAAACCCCCACTTTGAGGTGGGTTACCATTTGGCCAATTTGTAAATATCGGATAAGTTAGGGAGGCTCCATAGTCTTATTGATATATAAATGATATTAAAAAAAATGTCACATCGCTTCGAACAATAACTAAATTTGATATAAAAATCAACAAATTATAAATTATATTTGTAGTTTTGCGACTCGTATCAAATTAGTCATGAAGTTTCAATTTTACCATTTTTTGTTTATTAATTTTTCATGCTTTGTTAATTTAATTCATAGCATCAATTAAGAAATAAATAAATATGAAGTGTAAATCAGTTCATTTAGAAAAGAATCAATCATTTTAAATTGAACATTAATCTCTCAATTAGTTTAGAAAAGTAAATTAAATTAATTATGTTGAACCTTCAAATGTGTACATAGAATAAGTCTATGATACTTTTCCCATGAAAATGTATTAAAATGGATAAGAATGTAACAGTTGACAAAAATAAAAAATTGAGCATGGGATTACTCTTCTTTCAATATTTTAACTCATACATATGATTAGAAAGTAGAGAAAGAAGCATCCAAGATACTGCTCAAAATCCATCTTCTCATTGGTGGGCTTTGACCATGCACGTAGCCAACTTGCCAGCTGCTTCTCTCCACATACATACCTCTTGATTTATCTCTCTCTCTCTCTCTCTCTCTCTATATATATATATATATCACTCTGAGCCTTTGTTGCCATTCAAACAAACGTCTCTCCCCCTACATATATCGTGAAGTTCATATCATTCAAAGCATAGATTTCATTTATATTTCTTTGCCTTCTTGTTCCCATTGTCACAGCCAAACTTCGAGTTGGCTTCTACAGCTCTACCTGCCCGCGTGCTGAACAGATTGTTCGACAAGCAGTCATGCAGCGGTTCAGCACTGACCGCTCCATAACCCCGGCCTTGCTTCGCATGCACTTCCATGACTGCTTTGTTAAGGTAAATTTTTTTATAATACTTCATGCAAAGCTTTAAATGGCATTATCGAGAGACGAATTTATATCAGTCAAAATATAAATAATAAGAGTATCAAGTGATGCATATCATGAATCTAATAATGGAGTTGTAAATTTTCTAAAGTTATCAGCTGTGGGAAAAAAATATTATAACATCTCAATCAATGGTATTGGCGGTGAACTGCTATATCAGTTATGAACTGATGCATATAGTGGCCTGGTCAATTCACATTGATTTTCATTCTTATGGGAGAACCGGGGTGCATCGATATTAGGATTCCTAGGCTAGAACCCAAAATATGGCTGTTGATATTAATGACAGATTCATACTGTTATACAAATATAAAATTAAAACATAATGATATAACAAGTTTTGACTATAGACTAATGATATACCAACATAATTAATGTACAACATTTTTATAGAGAATTATTTGGCTCTGTGGTTGTGTTGTTTTACAAATGTTATTATCATTATACCTGTCATAAATTATGTATAAATTTTTCATAAGCATGTCATTTTTCATGATTTTATTATCTTAAAAAAATTTCAAAAATAAGAAAACATCAAAAAACGAAACATCAAGACGACTTGTATTTTCAACAATATCAAACGTAGGATGGCATTGGGTCGGGATTTTCAGATTTTGTGCATGTGTTCTTAACTTTAAACTCAATTATCTTAGTCATATAATTTCAAACTTCACACTAATTTTGACATATCTACTCTTGTACTCGACCCTACCCTATCTCCAAAACATTTTCTATTAGAATCAAGTTTGGTCAAATGCAAGTAATTTTACCACCAAGTTCCCTTTTGTTTCATTTTAAAACAATTACACATTTATGCATGATTACAAAGCTCTAATTCTTTTGTTTGGTGAAAATTGTTTATAGGGTTGTGATGCATCCATACTCATTGACTCAACACAGACTACGCAATCAGAAAAAGATGCCTTTCCGAACCAGTCTGTCCGAGGATTCGACCTCATCGACGAGGCCAAGTCAAACATTGAGGCCGCATGTCCCGGAACAGTCTCTTGTGCCGACATCATAACTCTAGCAACCCGAGACTCGGTGGCCCTAGCTGGTGGGCCCAACTACACTGTCCCAACTGGCAGACGAGATGGTTTGGTCTCTAACCCGAACCTCGTGAACTTGCCAGGCCCATCCCTTTCTGTCTCACAGGCACTCAAATTCTTCACAGCCAAAAAACTCACTCTCAATGACATGGTCACCCTTTTGGGTGCACACACTGTTTGTGTTGCTCATTGTGGTTTTTTTCAAGATCGGCTTTCAAACTTTCAAGGATCTGGGAAACCTGACTCAAAAATGGACCCAGCCCTAGTTTCTAAGTTATTTCAGCTTTGTGGGACACAATAGAGGCCGTTGAGTCAAGACCCAACTGCATTTTTGGATCAAAATACATCTTTCGTATTTGATAACGAGTATTACCATCAAATTAAGTTGAAGAGAGGTGTGATGCAAATTGATCAAGAACTTGCCTTGGATAAAGCTAGTGCTCCTATTGTGACGGGTTTTGCAAGCAATGCGATTGGATTCCAACAAGGTTTCGCAAAGGCTATAGTGAAGATGGGGGGGAATTGAAGTTCTTGTTGGAAATGCCTGGGAAATTAGAAAGAATTGTAGGGTTTTCAATTGAGCCAAGCAAAACAAATCCATGTCCCGGATCTTTTAAAAATTGTTTTATTTCTATCAATAATTTAGTTTCCAAATACCAACATTTGGGTTTCCATATTCAGTTGAATTGATAATTGTAAACTTTTACTAATTATTTAGGTTTAATTTGTTCTTTGCCTATTTGTTTGTTTCATATGTTTGGTGAAGATATGTTCATAAATGAGTGTAGATTCACACATGAGTGTTCTAATTTGATTTTTATGGATTTAAATAGTTGAATTTATCACTTTTCTATTATTTTCTTAGAAATAACTAACTAAGTGTCAAATCAAAACATAAATGGTGTAAAATATTACTCCAAGATTATCAAATTATTACTACGTGAGTAGTTAGAGGGTAATCTCCCTATATAACCATGGTATTTCTATTGAGTGGGATTTGCAATATGAAAAAAAAAATAAAAATAAACATTTTTAATTCTTTTCACTTAGGCCAAAAAAAAAAAAGAAAAAAAAAAAAGAAGAAAAGTAAAGGGAAAATAAAATCTAGTATAAGTTAATTTTTCTCTTGTTGTCTAAGTGTAAAGAATTAAAAATGGCTTTTTTAATTTTTATCTTTATTTTAAAGTTTGATGTATGGATGACAAAATTTCTCAACTCAATTTTATTTGTTCTGACTTGACTTTAATATAAATGGTGTGAGATAGTATTGATTGGGTAGGGTAAAGTTTAGTAGTAGATAAGTTAAAACTGTTAAGTTTATAGTAAAATATGAAATTGTATAACTAAAATAATTGAGTTTAAAAAAATTTACAAGTGAAATTCGAAAAAATTTAATCTGTTGCCATCCATAGTTTGAAGAGGGAAACAACAAAATTATCTATCATTAGTGAATCTAAGATCCAAATTAAGGTATTAATAAACCCCTTTCTTTATCAACAAAAGAAAATTTTATTAGTGTAGTTTGCAAAAGCACAAAAGTATTACAACAATACAAAAAAATTGAGGTGCTGAAGCAACATCATAGTTTGGAGAACATATCTCAACTAGTTTGACACATAAGCTTGTAGCAAAATCATGTGCAAACACAAAAGAAAACAACCTATTTGTTGATGAGCAACCAACAATAAAATTAAAGTACAAACAGCAAAAGATGAGAAAAGCAAGAGTCAAAGGGCTAACATAGAAGAAGCTGAAGCAAATACAACTCTTTGATGCCAAATAAATCCACCAAACGAATCGCAACACAACTCAAAGGACTAAAATGATCTGCAAAAATCAAGAAATCACTACAAGAAAACTGGGTATATGAGACGGAACTATTTGCGACGGCGCGCTTGCCGTCTCAAAAAGTCACTTTTTGCGACGGCAGAAAATGCCGTCTCAAAAAAACAGAGTATTTGCGACGGCAGAAAATGCCGTCTCAAAAAAGCGAGTATTTGCGACGGCAGAAAATTGCCGTCTCAAAAAAGCAGAGCATTTGCGACGGCACAATTTGCCGTCTCAAAAAATGAGAGTATTTGCGACGGTATTTGTCTGCCGTCGCAAATACTCTCATTTTTTGAGACGACAACTAGTGCCGTCGCAAATGCTCTGCTTTTTTGAGACGGCAAATGGTGCCGTCGCAAATACTCTATTTTTTGAGACGGCATTTTCTACCGTCACAAAAAGTGGCTTTCGTGTTTTTTTTTTTAGTGAATATTTTTAAAATTTTAAATATTTTTTTTACATGTACCTTACTTAGATGTATCTAAAAAATAAAAATTTATGAAAAAATATTTTTAAAAATTAAAAATACATAAAAATACAAAAAAATATATTGAATTATTGTATTTTTTGTATTTTTGGTATTTAGTGAATTTTTAAAAGATTTTTTTTACAATTTTTTTAATTTTTAGTGTATTTATATTAGGTGTGTCTAAAAATTTAAAAAATACTTAAAATATTAAAAAAAATCAGTAAAAACAATATAACACGGAAAACAATAAAGTATAATTTTCTCAAAGAGTTTTTGGAAAACTCTAACCTAGCATAGTGATTGTGGTTTTGAGATAGCTTCATATATATACAGTCACAAAATAGTTGAATAAATTCAACGGATTTTTCTGTCGCAACAAAATTAAAAAAAACAATGTCGTCTTACTATTTTGATATAACATTTCTCTTTTCATTCATTTTTTCATCTTCCTGTCTCTCTGTCTCTATCTCTCTCTTCTCTCTTTATCTCTTTTTCATTTCTCTGTATCTCTATCTCTCTCTTTCTATGTCTGCCTGTTTCTCTATCTCATTTTCTCTCTGTGTCTCTCGCCTATCTCTCTTCTCTCTATCTCTTTCGCTCATCTCTCTTATCTCTATCTCTCTCATTTCTTTTTTTTTCTCTCTCTCTTATCTTTCTATCTCTCTCGCGTTTCTCTTCTCTTTCTGTCTCTCTCTTTTTCTGTGTCTCTCTCTCGCTCATCTCTTTTCGCTCTATTTCTCTCTTTTTTTGTTTATCTCTCGCTCATCTCTTGTTTCTCTCTCTTTTTCTATCTTTCCATCTCTCTCTCTTAGCGACCACTTTGTCTCTTTCTCGCTCATCACTCTATCTCTCTATCTCTTTTCTCTATTCGTCTCTCACTCATCTTTCTCTCTCACCACCCATCTTCTCTACCACATTTACCACTATTGCAAATGCCATTCAACTACCACCACTCTTCTCTTTCTCTCTTTCACTCATCACTCTTCTTTCTCTGTCTGTTTGTCTATCTATCTGTTTGTATGTCTGTCTATGTGTCTTTCGTTCATCTTTCTTCTCTCTATCTCTCTCATTTGTCTTCTCTCTATGTCTCTCGCTCATCTCTCTTTCTCTATCTCTTTCATCTCTTTTCTCTCTATGTCTCTCTCGCTCATCTCGCTTCTCTCTATCTCTCTATTTTACTATTATCTCTATTGTTTATCTTTTTCGCTCTTTTTCTATATGTCTCTCTATCTATTTCTCTCCTGTCTCTCTCTTTATCTCTTTATCTCTCTCTCGCTCATCGCTATGTCTCTCTCTCTCTCTCCTCTATCTGTCTCTCACTCATTTCTCTCTGTGTCTCTCGCCTATCTTCTTCTCTCTATCTCTCTCATCTGTTGTTTTCTCTCTTGTCTCTCTCGCTCATCTCTCTTCTCTCATTTCTTTTCTCTCTCTCTCTCTCTTATCTTTCTATCTCTCTTGCCAATTTCTCTTCTCTCTCTGTCTCTCTCTTTTTCTGTGTCTCTCTCTCGCTCATCTCTTTTCGCTCTATTTCTCTCTTTTTTTGTTTATCTCTCGCTCATCTCTGTTCTTCTCTCTTTTTCTATCTCTCCCTCTCTCTCTCTCTCTTTTTCTGTCTATCTCTCTTTCACTGTCTCTCTCTCACTAATCACTCTTCTCTCTCTCTGTCTACTTGTCTATTTGTCTATCTCTCCCTCACTATGTTCGCCTTACTCACTCTCTTACTCTCATCTTCTCTATTTATCAAGCTCCTTCTCGATTTATCGATCTACTATAAACGACGTCGTCTTACTCTTTTGAACACTTCTCTTTTCACCCATTTTTTCATCTTCCTATATCTCTGTCTCTGTCTCTCTTCTCTTTCTCTCTTTTTGTCTCTATTTCTTTCTGTCTCCATTCCACTACTACCATGTTGTCACTCCACCTCTACAACTATCATTACTACTACCATCGCTATCACTCCACTACCACCACTACTACTACCATTACCTCTCCTCTACCACTGCTATTCTATCTCCTCTACTATACACAACTTCACCACTTATCTCCTTCACCATCACTACCACACCATTATCACCTCTTATCCATCACTTTCACCACTACTGCACTTCTATCCTCTACCACAAAAAATTAGTTCTTGATTTTTAATAACAAAAAAAAAAAAATGGGTCGCAAAAAAAAATTTCATCGACCACAAAAAATTAACTTTATTTTAATGGAAAATATTATCCCTACTTCTACCAAATAAAAAAAATAATAATAATTTTTTATTCATTAAAATAAATATGAAACAAATAAATTTTTAACCTTACTAAATGAAAAAAAAATTCATTAACTATAAAAAAAAAAAAAAAAAATTCATTAACTATAAAAATTATTTTAATAATTTTTTATTTTAATAAAAAATTCATTAACTATAACATTAGTGTGGGTGTGTGTAGGGTTTTGTTTGAGAACACACACACAACACAAACAACGACGGCGGGTTTTGCCTTCCTCTCTCCATCTAGGGTTTTGCCTTCCTCTCTCTCTCTCTCACACAACGACGGCGCCGATCATCCGTCACCGCCGATCCTCCCTCACCCCCGATCCTCCCTCACCGTCGCTCGTACCTCACTGTCGATCCTCCTCCCTTACCGCCGCTGCTGCCTCCCTCTCTCTCTCTCTCACAGACGACGTTGACGGTTGCTCGCTCCTCACCGCCACTCCTCCCTCGCCGGCGATCTTCCCTCATCGCCGATTTCAAAGGGTATCTCTCTCTCGCTCTCTGTGTCGGGATTTCGGATATAGGGGGTTTTCATATATATATATATATATATATATCTGTGAGTGTATATAGGGGGTTTTTGATCTGTTACATTTGGGGGTTCCCATTTGTCCTGTTAAACTAGTTAACAGGAAATTGGAATTATGTACAATCATTTGTGTTGGAAAGCATTTTATGCTATGTAAACTGATTATTATTTTAGTACAATCACTTGCTAATGAGTTACATCATTGATGTTGGACTATTTTTTTTGTCAAAACCATAATGATCCTGTTGTAAGATAGACCATGATTTGATTGAACAGTTGTGCTTTCTCCTTTTTAAAGTGCAGGGATTTGATCGATTATTTACAGTTAAGAGTTGTGATATCAATGGAAAGAATTGTTGCAGCTCATTGTTTGTTATTCTTTTTCATGAAATTTTCTTAATGTCCATTATTTTAAATGCTATTGTTCAGGTGATGAATCTCATTGGTGATGTTAAAGGAAAAGTTGCAGTAATGGTGGATGACATGATTGACACTGCTGGTGAGTTAAGTCATCTAGATGTAAAAAATCCAGCTTATAGGCCATTAATTAGGAAGTGATTTCAAAAAGTGAAAATTCAAAGAAAAAGAAACTTTAGTTTATCATGCTATTTTCATGGCGAGTTATTAATTTCAATTTCCAAGTGTTATCCATCATGAGCAAATATCCTACCACTTTATGCTCCAAAATTTCTAGACTACATTTGCATTTAAGCCTGGTTAATACTAATTGTCCATCCTTGGTTCCCTCTCTCATGCTTTTTATTCATATCTTATTTTATTTTATTTTTAAGAACAACCTATCTTTGGTTTAGTGTAATATGTTTGTATATATACAGCCATAAGAATATCACATATATTATGAAAACAACTTTTTGTAAGGGCATGATCGTTTGTTATCATGTCTAGTTGTTATGCATCTTGCTCTCCACTTTGCTTTAAATTTTGGGTCTCAAATATGATCATGTCCTTCAGATTGGACTTGAGCTTACAGTCTAGGCAATGTGAAGTACTTTCTATATTTCGTTGTTTCCAATAAATAACCGAGTGTTATTTTGCTTCCTCAGGAGGTTTGAAAAAAAGGACAAGGTGTTTTTGTTTTTAGATTGTAAATACAGTCTTCAACTTATTGTAGTTAACTAGTACATGGCTGCTGGGTTGTAGGTACTATTGCAAAAGGTGCAGCTCTGTTACATGAGGAGGGGGCCAGGGAAGTCTATGCTTGCAGCACTCATGCTGTTTTTAGGTAATGGCTTCATCTATGGTGTTTGATCTTTGCTTTGATCTCTCTAAAGTGTTTGGTGGGTAGGTGGTGGTGAAGGTGATTTTGAGGGAGTTCATTGTTCATCATTGTTCATTGTTCATTTATTCATTGGACTGTAATTTACTATAGGTTGAAAGCTGCAAATACTTTTGAGTTGGTCCAGCAGAAGCAAGCCCTTCACCATATGGAAGAAATCGGTACCACCAATATAGATTTATTTTACTTTTTCCCAGCTCTTTTTGCAGAAAATAGGAGGGACATAGAATTTTGATGTTGACGTTGTGTATTGCAGTTCTATTTCCTTCCTCCTTGTACCCTGAAGAATCAGTGGTAGAAGTATGGTTGAGGATGCAATTAAATGATGTATAGTTCTGGTTGAAATAGAGAAGGGAAAAAAGAAGGAAATATACTTTTGTGTTTTCAATGCCTTCTAGTGTCACAGGATCAGTCACACTTCTGCAATAAAATTGTTGGTTGATTATGTTTGAATTTATCTGAGTCTTTGGATTATACAATTTTCTTTGAACAAATATTGTTTGTGTTCCAAAGTAATCATTCAAATTTCTGGTTGCTTCTATGATGAGACAGGGTTGAACTGGCTAAAGCTATTCCTGGGCTGAGGCCATGGGAGGTTTTAAGTGTTGAACAAGCTAAATCCTGAGCCAAATCTGTTTTTTTGAAAACAAACAAAGATTCAGAAAGTGAAAACAAACAACTTGCGTATTATGGTAATAACAAATTTACTTGATATAGAATGGGATGTTTGCGCTGAAGTGTGTCTAAATATTGTTGAGTTCTAGGTTTTGTGTTGTGCTGAAGTATATATGATATTTCCATTATTATGTCAATTCTTTTAGGGGAGCTTAAAGTACAGGTTGTTGGGCTCTGAATGTGTATTCTATATATGTTTTTTTCCCTCTCTACAGGCTGTAAGAGTTGAACATTGTGACCGGGTTTGAAGGATTGTTGAGCAAATGGAGATGCCTCCACCAGGTGCAAGGCATACAATGCTTTTCAGTGCCACATTTCCAACTGAGATACAAGTTGGTTTACTCAACTCCTTGATAAATAACATAACTCTATGGAAGTTTGTTTTGGTTGCCTTTATGCGTGATGTTGGATTATGCTTTTCTTTAGTATAAGTTAACTTGTTGAATGGTTGGTATTTATGCTTTTCTTTAGTATAAGTTATAATGTCCCAAAATCACCAAACCGCGTCGGTTGAGCACGAAACTTGGCACACACGACCTCCTAGGCACGAGAGACTTGTGAGAGAAGACGGGGCTCGAATCGGGTTCCCGGTTTGGGAGTTAGAGCCGGATTTCACTTTAGGCAAACTAGTTCCTTAAGAAACTTGAATTCGGAGAGTTAAGGCCCCAAAATTACCAAACCGCGTCGGTTGAGCACGAAACTTGGCACACACGACCTCCTAGGCACGAGAGACTTGTGAGAGAAGACGGGGCTCGAATCGGGTTCCCGGTTTGGGAGTTAGAGCCGGATTTCACTTTAGGCAAACTAGTTCCTTAAGGAACTTGAATTCGAGGGTTAATGTCCCAAAATCACCAAACGACGTCGGTTGAGCACGAAATTTGGCACACACGACCTCCTAGGCACGAGAGACTTGTGGGAGAAGACGGGGCTCGAATCGGGTTCCCGGTTTGGGAGTTAGAGCCGGATTTCACTTTAGGCAAACTAGTTCCTTAAGAAACTTGAATTCGGAGAGTTAAGGCCCCAAAATTACCAAACCGCGTCGGTTGAGCACGAAACTTGGCACACACGACCTCCTAGGCACGAGAGACTTGTGAGAGAAGACGGGGCGCGAATCGGGTTCCTGGTTTGGGAGTTAGAGCCGGATTTCACTTTAGGCAAACTAGTTCCTTAAGAAACTTGAATTTGAGGCGTTAATGCCCCAAAATCACCAAACGACGTCGGTTTAGCACGAAATTTGGCGCACACGACCTCCTAGGCACGATAGACTTGTGGGAGAAGACGGGGCTCGAATCGGGTTCCCGGTTTGGGAGTTAGAGCCGGATTTCACTTTAGGCAAATTAGTTCCTTAAGAAACTTGAATTCGAGGAGTTAAGGCCCCAAAATCACCAAACCGCGTCGGTTTAGCACGAAACTTGGCACATACAACGTCCTAGGCACGAGAGACTTGTGGGAGAAGACGGGGCTTGAATTGGGTTCCCGGTTTGGGAGTTAGAGTCGGATTTCGGTCTAGTCAAAATTATTTACTAACTATCTTTCTAATTAAATAGTAGTCAATTTTTTTTTTTTATATTTTTCTGTAATTAAAATATTAACAGCATTATATGGTTATTAATTATTTTTATCTTGTTTTTTTCAGATATTTCCTGAGTAGCAGTTTGCTTCTTGTGGAATGCGGGCGTATAAAGATTATGTCCAACTTTTGTTTTTGTAACACACGCAAGAATCAAGACGAAACTTTTGCTTTTGATTTTGATTTTGATTTATGTTATTTAAATTTGTGAACGACATTATGTATGTATTATGCGACATTATGTAATGGTATAATTTTTATTGTTTTAAATTTTTATTTCTGTAATATTATGAATGGAACAACATTATGAATTTTTATTATTTGTCAACTTTTGTTTATGTATATATTTATATTATTAGTAATTTTTGAATTTTTTTGTAATTATTTTTCATTAAATACAGGTTTTTAAAATTTTTTTAATAATTTCGGAACAGGTTTTTTTTTTTTTTTTTTTTTTTGAGACGGCATAACAGCCGTCGCAAAAACAGGCCTAGGAGGCTTTTGCGACGGCAACGAACTGTCGCAAATACTTTCGGAAGAAATTGTGACATAGACCTTTAGCGACGGCGTAACATGCCGTCGGCAATAGTTATATGCAGGGAGACTTTTAGCGACGGTTCTGTGCCGTCTCAACAAACCAATTTTAGCGACGGTAAAACTTTACCGTCGCAAAAACTTAGATTTTTTCCACTTATTGGCGACAGAAAACTGCCGTCGCAAAAAAGGTACCCTCCCGTCGCAAACACTATTGGCGACGGCACGTACCGTCGCTAAAGACCTTTTGCAACCCCCTTTCTCGCGACCCCCACTTGCCGTCGCAAAAAATCAAATTACCGTCGCAAAAGGTATTAGCGACGGCGTGCGGAGGTATTAGCGACGGCATTTTGCCGTCGCAAAAAACTGTTTTTTTTGTAGTGAATGCAAAAGCAAAATGAGCCTCCTGCTTTTCACTCCCCTCCAAAGAGGAGATAAAGTCTTCGATGTTTGTTGATTTTCGCATCAGTCATTTATATTTGTTGGTGTTTGTACACTCACCTCTCTTTACTGATATTTGTATCAGTTATTTATGTACTCTCATTTAATCAACAAAGTTTCTCTTATTAGTGAATAAAAAAAGGGTTAAATTTTTCTCATATTGGCTATCTTAACGCAAGAGAGTGTTTGGGTTTGTTAAGCCGATTTAAAACTGATTTCGATGATCTAAATCGTTCACCTTTTAGAACTCGTTAAGTAACATATTTATGCAACAAATCAAAATAATCGAATATCAGTAACTATATGTTAGAATCAAATTTATATTATAAAAAATGAATGATTATTCTTAAAATTATATTTGTCGTCTAATTTTTTTTAGAACAAATATGATTCATATATATAATTACTGATATCCAATCATTTTTTATTTTTTACAAGAACATTGTACTTCACGAAACCTAAAAAGTGAACTCTTCAAATTATTAAAATCAGTTCTAAAATAGGCCTACTAAGCCTAAACACTCTCTCAAATTGATATGGTAATTTAAAAGAAGTCAAACCCCAAAAAATTACTAACTAGGTTCTTCTACGTTACACTATTGTTTTATTAATTTCTATGATGTTCATGTTTCAACTATGATGCAATTTTGTTTCCTATGATTTTTTATTGATGTGTAATCCTATGTTTTGATTATTATCAATAAAATTTTCTTTTGCCGATAAAAAAAAAAGGAAAAAAAAAAGGAACTATATATATACCATAACTAAATCACTTTCATTCAATCGTATAACTAAAACAAACATAATGATTTATAATCAAATATCACTTGAGGTATAACTATTTTATTTTTTTATTATTATATTTTTTGTGTGTGTCTCTAGTTATAACTAAAATAATAACTATAATAGATAATAACTAACATTATAATGAGTTATAACTAATATCAAAATGAGTCATAACCCAATATTACCTGAGACGTAACCAAAGGCATTTTCAATCATAACTAAAATAACAACCACAATTCCTTAATGTACATGATGCACATTTCCTTCGGTTATTTAATAATGGGTTAATTATATATTTAGTCCTTAAATCATGATTCTTGTATCATTAATATCTAATATAGGGAGTCGTTCATCTCCATACTTTTGTAGTCGATACACCTCCAGACAACACGTGTCTGAAACAACATCTAAGGGCTGGCATCTATTCAATAGACATAGAGAACACAAAGCGAGGGATGCAAAGGAAAAAAAAATGAAAAATATTTGAGATGCTCAAAAGGTATTCATAATTCTCTCTACAATTCTCTCTACAATGATATAGTAGAATATGTGTCAATTTTGAATTTGTTACGTACTTTTTTATTTATTTATTTATCAGTAAAACAAAATCTTTATTGATGAAGAAAACATGCATTTTATATGAGATTATATCAATAAAGAGGAAAGAAGAAAGAAATAAATATAGAAACAAAGAACAACATTGGTTAGGAACCAACACTAGCTAAACAAAGCAGAAGAACAAAGCAACAATAGCCACATAATAAATAGACCACACCCAATATTCAAAGCAGCAGCAGCTGCCACTGCCACACCCAAATAGCAGTAGTCACACCCTATATACAGAGTTTAACTTGTTGTAGCTTATACATAATGGCACTCACTGAGTACTTGAAGGAGGGGCATGAGGTAGTCACACAACAAACAACATAACAAGATAAAGGAACAAACAACAGCAACTATACACAGCAATAGACCACACCCAAGATTCAAACCAGCAGCAGCCACACCCAACAACAACTCAACTAACACTCTATATGCAGAGTTTAACTTCTTGTAAATTATAAATAATGTCACTCACTGTAGACATCCCATTTTTGACCATCCGTAAGACTCAGATGCTTGGCTCAATGCACTCAATGATGAAAGTTGAATTATGAATTCGCAGCAATGAAGGTCAACAAGTTAGAAAAGCTTTTCAAGCAGGCACATGGCGTGAATTCAATCCCTGACATTGAGGATGGATACACAGACACCGTAGTAACTCTGCCAGATAGATTCAAGATGCCACACATAGACCAGTTCGATGGCTCCGGGGATCCAATGGTCCATCTGCGGTTATTCTCTGATATCCTGCGACCAATGGGTCTTACTAGACTTCAAAAGCTATCGCTTTTTGGTCGGACCCTGTCGGGTATAGCAGCCATCTGGTATGTAAAGCTGGAAGACTCTGTGAAATGAAGCTGGGAGGAAATGGCTGAGGCCTTTATCACACAGTACTCTTACAATACCCAGATCGATGTCACAACCCGTGATTTTAAAGCGACCCGTCAGGAGCCAAAAGAGGGCTTCTCAGACTTTGTGACACGATGGAGGGCTAAGGCCTCGATGATGACTATTAGGCCATCAAAAAATGATCAAATCAGAATGGTGGTCCACAATCTACAAGGGAAATTATAGTAGAAGATGATAGTCTTGCCATTGTTTACATTTGCTGAGCTCCATGAGATAGGGGTTCAAACTGAAGATGTGATGAAACAGGAGCTGATAGTTTATGAGAATGAGCAGTCCAAGAGGCCCTTTATACGCAGTTCCAATGCAACCACGAGTGGTAGCATCTCTGCACAGCCTTCGAATGTGAACATGGTCACCACCACACCCAAAACTGCCAACCCTTTCGCTAATACATCCAACACAGCTCCACAAACCTCAACCAGCTAGGCCCGATCCCAAGGGGTCTTTACCCTACTTTACATGCCCTTATCTGAAGCCATGAGTGTATTGATCAAAAAGGGGGCATCCTAAGCCTTTAGAGCCTCGCCCTCTACCCAATTCTCTCCATCCGAAACACAACCCGGCCAAATACTATGCTTTTCACCAGCAACACAATCATGGCACTGATCAATGTTATAAGCTGTGTCATGAGATTCAAGATCTCATCGATAATAAGGTGATAGCACCTCCCCAAAAACCTAATGTCACTACAAATCCTCTCTCACCACATAATTAAGTCCCTCCACCCCAGCATATAAACCTCATCTACACACTAGCCGTCCCTTATGACCCCAGTATATATATCACCCCTTCCCACCTAACTAAATCGGCGTTGTTCATCCCTGAGAGCATGGACTTGTGCATGATGAACACTTCTACACTCCAACCTGAACCCGTGGTGGTGACAGTGGTAGATAAAAGGAGGTTGGCCTTGGTGGAAAATGTCAATTCGTTGCCCGAGGGCTCTAAGGACTTATCTGAAGGGGTGCACAACCCATACTGCTATATTGTGCCAATCAATCAAGCTAAGTCAGAAGTGGTGTTGCCAGCTGGGATGGAGGTCAATGTAGTTTGGGAGGATGGCCCAAGTCAGGGATTAGATGATCTGGTCGACCTAGAGGAGGACATAGACAATTTGTAATTCTTTGATGAGCAAGATCAAGAGGACGTGCATATTGATTGGTTTGATCTGAACGTGTCGACAGACAATTCTGGGTGGTTAAGTGATGAGCCTGACAGAGATGAGGGAACTGAATTAAAGCCAGAAGAACAGAAAGCAGGAACTGCTGCAATGGCCGGAATGGCCAATAAGAAGGGTAAACTGCCGGAAAACACTGGTGTATAACAATTGGCTCAAGAACTGGGCATTATTAGTACTGTACATACAGAGCAAGAAGCCGTACTGAAGCTTTTTGAGCAAGAAATGGGTGAAAAAAATCGGAAAGCTAAAAAAGCCCAACATCCAGCGGGGGGAGATTTGTGATGAGAAGATAATCTGAATGGAACCGAACAAATGCTTGTCGGTTGCCGAAGGAATCTGGTGGGATGACGACGACTTGCACTTGGCTCATACTGATGAGGATTGAGGTGAAGACCTTCCTGACAATACTTAGTATGTGCAAGAGGTCGACCATATGACGAGAAGTGGCCGATATTTTAAACCAGCACATCTGAACCAACCCAAGGCATTCGGGAAAGATAAAGAAGTCGAGAAGTAGAAGAAAAAATAGTTGGAAGAAGAGGCTGTGTTGAAACAGTTGAAGAAGATTCAAGCTGATATATCTATCTAGGGTCTGCTTATTGTTTTGCGAATGCACAGACAGGCTGTACTGTTGGCGATGGATAAAGCCAAGTTGTCCGTCGCCACTACCCCAGAACAACTGGTAGGATTATTCTTCCCGGGAGGCGCTGCGCCAACTCTAACCTTCTCGAACAAGGAACTGCCGCTAGAAGGCTCTGCACACAACAAGCCTCTATACATATCAGTAGAGTACCGAGAAAAGTGGGTACCAGTGGTATTGGTCGACACCGGGTCAGCAATCAACATCTGTTCTTGTCGCACGGCTTATGCTATTGGCTTTGGACCAGTAGATTTCGTACCTACAGCCCAGATGATCCGGGCGTATAACAATACCAGCAAAGAGGTAATGGGAACATTACATATCAAAGTACAGGTCGACCCAGCTCAACAAGATATCGAGTTCCATGTCCTAGATGTTCCGGCCACTTTCAACTTACTACTTGGGCGACCCTGGCTACACCAAGTGAAAGCTGTCTTTTCCACTCTCCACCAAATGCTAAAGTGCCCCCACAGGAAAGGGGTAGCCATAGTCTTCAGAAATTCATCTATACATCCTCCCCAAGAGTTAAATACACATGTGCTGGAGATTGTGCATGGTGAAGAGGATATTTTCCTTTCGGGGTTTACCTTGGCTGAGGCCCGGGTAATGAAAAATATCTTGGCTATTGCTGAGGGCTTGTATGTTAGCGCCCAATCTGTATACTTCATGAACAAGCTTCAACATGTGCCAGGAGTAGGACTGGGAAGGAGTCGCCGGAAAGGTATCACTGCATTGGCCGATGTGCCACATAATCCACATGCCTTTGGTCTTGGCTATACACCCACCCAAGAAGACTGGGTTGGGAAAGGGAAAGAGATGGCATGAAGAGCTAGAGCTAAGCAGACTGACAAGCGCTATAAACTTGTGCATAGACCAATCCAGGGAACCCTAAATGGTTATTTTGTTCGGAAGGGAGAAGACTTCCCATTTTGTGGATTCCCCGAAGCCCAGTTCAATTCTGAGAGGCAACGAGTTCCTGGCTTTGAAATTTTCTTCGACTTGCAGCTACAAGACAATGATACAAAGGAACCGACTGAACTGACTGTTGAAGCTGCGAAGAGCACAGAAAGTGATTCCAACAGTAGCGAGTTTGAAGTAGGAGCAGCACCGGCATGTCTCTTTTCGGATCCTCCGATCGACTCAGAGAGTTTGAGAGATAACCTGGCCGTTTCCAAGATTGGGGACCAACCAGGTGTGAACCCTTCTAGTAGCATCTTGGATGCATCTGACGCACCATCCTTCATTTAGCAGCTGGAGGAAGGGTACCTGTTTGCAGTTTTTGAGTTGGGTGATGAACCAAAATATGATTCGACAGAGTCTATGGAGTCGGAATCAGATTTTGGTTCTTCTAAGTCTGGGTCCGGTATTCTTGGGATTGATAACCTAAATGCCGAGGTTTTGTCCAAGTCGTCATTTTCTTTTTCCTTTGATTCGGTTGTAACCGAGGAATTAAATGAGCTCAACTTTGTGAATGAGAATATCACTGCAAATTTCGAGTATTTCTCTGTGCCGCTTATTTATTGCATTGATCATGATTTTCAAAGTTTTGATGAAAACGATGAGAAAGGAATTCCCCTAGTTTTGAAAATTTTGATTAATCGAGAGAATGAGAGGTTTGCAAAACCCCTTACTGATGAAATCATTGCTTTTAATGTGGATACTGAGAAGGATCCGTGTCTGGTCCAAATCGAGTCCATGTTGTCTTTGGAGGAGCGCGAGCGCTTAGTCACTTTATTAAAAGATTTTAAAGATGTTTTCGCGTAGTCCTACGAAGACATGCTTGGAATCGATGCTGAGATTGTACAGCATCGAGTCCCTCTTGACCCCAAGGCCCAACCCATCAAACAGAAGTTGTGGAGAATATGTTGGTAAAATTTACCAACTTTACTAACCACGATGACAATCTATTTTGGACAGTCACAAACACAGGTGTCTTTACTGTGGTATCTATCTATAAATTCCTTCCAGCATGTGTTGGTGAAGTATATTTCCCTCAGAGTGCAGATCCTTGGCTGGCTAGCTTGGAAGAATAGATTGAAGACAGCTGAGTTTCTCCAAAAAATAGGTGTCCTACAAGGCAATGTTTCAATCTTGTGCAAATTTTGTAATACAGAGAATGAATCAATAAATCATGTCTTGCTGCCCCGCCTCTTTGCTTGGAATGTCTGGACTGAAATGCTAAAATGGTGTGATGTTCAAGGTGTATTACCAGGTTCAGTGGAGCACCTTCTTAATTGGTGAGTAGGGGTGAGATTTAAAGAAAGAAAAAAGAAAAAAGAAGGTGTCTAGAGTCATAGCCGTCGATGTGTTATGGTCATTGTGGAAACAACGTAATGAGTGCATTTTCAAGGCATCAAATTCAAATGTGGCAGAGCTATGTGAGTTGATCAAAGTTAGAATTGCACTTTGGCTAAAATCAGTGTTTAAAGGGGTCTCACTTCACAATCCATGATTTTCTTTTCAATCTGAGGCAAGTAAGAAGCTGCTTGGGTGGAAGTTTACTGCAGTAAGATTTAGGGGGGAAGGGTGTTGCCTCTCACTTTTATGGTTCTGTGTGACCCTTTCCTATGTTTCTTTGTATCCTTTGATTCAGTGAGTTGGTACCTCACCAACAAGGTGAGGTGCTAGTAAATGAACGGGCTTGCTAATCAGTACCAACCTAGTTGGGATTGAATAGTCTAGTTGTGATGCTCTATGCACGTGTTATCTTTATTAGATGAAGTCATTTGTAATATTTTGATTATCATCAATAATGCACTTTCTTTTTGCAGATAAAAAAAAAGTTGGTAAAGTTATTACTAATTTAAAATTATTTTTGAAACCATCCGCTGATTTGCAATTTTTCCATTTATTTATGTATATTCTGTTCAAGAGCTTTTTTTTTATAAATTTATTTTCCAATTAGGTTAGTAAACATTAAATTACTAGAATATAACAAATTGACACCACTCCATTAACTTGAACCTATAACCTCACCTTCCTGGGACTTAAGTGGTTTAAGAGCTCACCCATCATGCTAATTAACCCGTCTAATCTATTAAATATTGCATTTACTTTAATACAAGGATTGTTGTATATCATGTATAAGTTTCACAAATATGTTTTTACATTTTGACAAATGAATTCACTAATTTGAGACTTTTACCAAAAGAAAATAAGGCAATGATTTGCATTTAACGATATGACAGTGAAGTTTGTGTAAATTTAATTTATTATTATAGTACAGTTTTCTGTAGCTTTGTAGAACAAAAAAATAATAATTAATAATAATATTAGAACAGATCTATCCACTAGAGACTATTTTCGAAGTAACACAACATAGTAACCTAATCTTAATACTCACAAACAATGTTAGGTGTTCAGAAAGAGTATTTAAAAAGTACATAGAAAATAGAATGTGTAGAACATATTCATTTTATAGAAAATTGGTGAAATTCCATTTTAAAGAGGGTATAAGGTATTAGATTCAAGGTAAAATATTATTTGGTGATCAGGACACTTCAAAGAAGTCACCGGCGCCTGTGCTTGGCGGAAGGAGAGGTAGTGGTAAGGTAGAGAAATATGTGACATTCAACAGATAGGGTATTGAATGAGTGACATGTGTCATATTTCAACAGATAGATAGTTTAGTAAATTTTAACAGATAGGAAAATAAGGTTGGTAAATATCAACAGATAGACAAATTAGGTGATATCAAGCTATAAACAAATAGGTTGATTTCAACAAATAGTTATCCTTTTAGACAAGTTGTATTCTTTTAGCCTAAAGATATTAGAACTTAGGCCTAATGGTCCAAAAGATTTAGAAATTAACTTGTGGCCTAACTGCTACACTTAACTTTGGTGATAAACTTCATGATACATTTTCGGTATACATACATTTTCCACTCACAAAAGTGTCGCACAAATCCACCAGTACCTCAAAGCAATGGATTCAAGTTCAAGCACACAGGAAGACTCATATGGGAAACCATCCCTATGATTAGGACTCCTTAGATTGCTAGAAGCAAAATAATTTCAGAGAATAAGGACCTTCATGGCTAAAATTAGTTGACTCATTGAAGGTTGAAGTCGCAAACTGTGTTAAATGGCATGCTAATATTTCAGAAAATTCTATCAATGACTTCTCTCCTCTTTGGAGGGGAGTGAAAAGCAAGAGGCTCACTTAGCTTAGCATTTATTGTCTTTTACAGATGATTTTAGTCCTTGGAGCTGTGTTGTGATTCTTCTGGTAGATTTATTTGGCATCAAGGAGTTGCATTTGCTTTGGCTTCTTCTATGTTAGTCCCATTGACTTAAACTTTTTGTCTTTTACTGTTTGTATTTTAATTTGTTATTGGTTGCTCGCCAATAAATAGGTTGTTTTCTTTCGTGTTTGCACATGATTTTGCTGAGGAAATATCATTTTGTCCCTAAATTATTACAGAAAATCAATTTGGTATCTAGATTTTGCATTATTTTAATTTGACCATAATTTTTTAAAAATTTGATCAATTTACCTCCCACCATCTATTTCCGTCTAAACTCCAATGGAACTTGTTGATGTGGCAGCAAACTTGATTTGAAATTTTATTTTACCCCCAAACAATACCTTAAAAATCAATTATGCCCCAAATATTAAAAAATAAAAGAATTAAATTAAATTTTAAATAATATACTTTGCAAAAAACATAATTAAAAAATACAAAAAAATTCATTTAGAATTATCTCTTTAAGTCTCAAATTATCTCGAATCGATCCTGGAGAAACTAATTGAGCCGAAAATTTCCTGTGTGTACGCACATACAATTATATCTAGTTTATTCTCCAAATTAATCATTGTTTAAAGAATACCCAACTAGACTAATACTATATTTTTTCATTTTTGAGATGAAAAAAATTGTTTTATTCCAATTTTCTAAAAATTGAGTTCTTTATTTTTTTATTTTTTTATTTTGTTTTTAGTGAATTTTTTAATATTTTAAGTAAATTTTTTATTTTCTAGATGCACCTAGCCTACATGCACCTAAAAAATAAAATATTTTAAAAAATCAATAAATACACAATAATACGAAAATATACTAAATTTTTGCATATATATTTTTTTATATATTTTTGGTATTTAGTGAAATTTTTAAAGATTTTTTCACAAATATTATACTTTTTAATTGTATTTATATTAAGTATATCTAAAAACTAAAAAAAATGTATTTAAAATACTAAAAACATTCAGTGAAAACAATAAAGTTTGGTTACACGCTAGTAAGTTTTGTATGATTATAAACGGAAACAAACAGCATGCAATAAATTGATCAAATTTAAAAATGTTTAGGGGTCAAATTAAAATAATACGAAGTTTGGATGCCAAATTGATTTTCGCATAATAATTTGGGGGACGAAATGATATTTCCTTTTGATTTTGCTAGAATTTCATGTCCCAAATTAGTTGGGATATGTTTCCCAAGTTATGATGTAGCTTCAACACCTCAATTTTTTGTATTGTTCTAATACTTTTGTGCTTTCGCAAATTGCATCATTAAGATATTCTTTAAACAATGAAAAAAGAGGTTTAGTACCTTAATTTGGATTTTAGATACAATATTGGCAGATAATTTTGTTGTTTCCATCTTCCAACGCCTAAAAAAAATATCATTTTTAATCCTTTACACTTAAATAACAAAAGAAAATTTGACTTGTACTGGATTTTATTTTCCCTTTATTTTTCTTTTCACATTGCAAATCCCATTCCAAATAGAAGTACCATGGTTGTGTAGGGAGATTCACCCTCTCACTACTCACCTAGTAATTTTTCTCACTACTCACCTAGTAATTTTTTGATGGTCTTCGACTAATATTTCACATCATTTATGTTCTGATTTGCCACTTGGCTAGCTGTTTCTCAAAAATAATATAAAAGTAATAAATCCAACTGTTTAAACCAATAAAAATCAAATTATAACACCCATGTGTGAATCTGCACTCATTTCTCAACACATATATTCACAAAACAAATGAAGCAAATCAATAGGCAAAGAACAAATTAATCCTTAGGAAAAGTTTACAATTCATCAATTCAATTGAATATAGAAACCTAAATGTTGATAATTTAAAAACTAAATCATTGATGTTTAGAACACAGAAATAAAAGAATTCTTACAAAACCCAGGACATGGATTTCTTTTGCTTGGCTCAATTGAAAACCCTACAGTTCTTTCTAATTTCCCCGTTATTTCCAACAAGAACTTCAATTCCCCCCATCTTTACAATCGCCTTTGCGAAACCTTGTTGGAATCCAATCGCATTGCTTGCAAAACTCGTCACAATAGGCGCACTAGCTTTATCCAACGCAAGTTCTTGATCAATTTGCATCACACCTCTCTTCAACTTAATTTGATGGTAGTACTCGTTATCGAATATAAAAGATGTGTTTTGGTCCAAAAATGCAATCGGGTCTTGACTCAACGGCCTCGATTGGGTCCCACATAGCTTGAACAACTTAGGAACTAGGGTTAGGTCCATTGTCGGGTCAGGTTTCCCAGATCCCTGAAAGTTTGAAAGCCGATCTTGAAAAAAACCACAGTGGGCAACGCCAACAGTGTGTGCACCCAAAAGGGTGACCATGTCATTAAGAGTGAGTTTTTTGGCTGTGAAGAATTGGAGTGCCTGTGAAATAGAAAGGGATGGGCCTGGCAAGTTCACGAGGTTCGGGTCAGAGACCAAACCGTCGCGCCTGCCAGTTGGGACAGTGTAATTGGGCCCACCGGCTAAGACCACCGAGTCTCGGGTTGCCAGGGTTATGATGTCGGCACAAGAGACTGTTCCGGGACAAACAGCCTCAAGGTTTGACTTGGCTTCATCGATAAGATCAAATCCTCGAACAGATTGGTTTGGAAAGGCATCTTTTTCCGATTGCGTAGTCTGTGTTGAGTCTATAAGTATGGATGCATCACAACCCTATAAACAGTTTCACCAAACAAAAGAATTAGAGCTTGTAATCAGGCATAAATGATGATTTTTTTAAGATGAAACAAAATGAAATTCGGTGGTAAAATTACTTGACCTAACTGTGTTTGGCCAAACTTGATTCTAATAGCAAATGTTCTGGAGAGCATTGATAGTATAGGGTTGAGTGTAAGAGTATAGGTAGGTTAAAATTGTCAAATTAGTGTAAAGTTTGAAATTGTATGATTAAGATAATTGGGTTTAAAGTTAAGAACTCACGCAAAAATCTGGACAAAAAAAAAAAAAAAAAACCTCGCATGTTGGCATCCTTGATTCAAAGTTTGATATTGTTGAACCCTCACTGGTATTTTCAACAATATTAAACTCTGAGTCTAGGATGCCAACATGTGAGGGGTTTTTTTTTTTTTTTTTGAAGTAATAAAATCATGAAAATGATATGCTTATAAATAATTTATACAGAATTTATGACAAGTATAATGTGATAATAACATTTGTAAAATAAAACAACCATAAAGAGCCAAACAGAGCCGCCAAACCCACCCTAACCACCAAGTACTACAGAGCATCTTCCTACTGCCATATATTCAAGCAGTGAGAAGATCAAGACAGCACCAGCACACCTAACCACACCCCTTACACTGCAGGAAACTTGATCTGAGGTAAATTAAAGACTAATGCACTGACAAACCACATTTGGGGTTGTGATACTTAATCCATAACGCAATCCTAACTTTTACCTGATCAGTAAGCACTTCCAGCTTAGGTTGTGATGATGCAGTTCGTCTAGGTGAATGGGCTAGACCGATCCAAACTCCTCAGATCCAATGGGCTACCTGCAAATAAGTTCAACGGGGAACGGGGTAGTCCCCCAGCGAACCCTCCGGTGTATGAATTAGAACAGGTAATAGACCAGAAAAATATCGAGAGAGAAGGTGGGAGAGAAGGAGATAGATAAAACTTAACTTCCTCTTTTGCCTCAGGCTTTGTTTATATCTCTTGGTAATCATTTCGTTCCTTGCCGAAAGCTTGTGCCGTCATTCGTCTTGTTCAGGGTGAGGGGGTGCCATTCGGCTGAGGGGTGTTGTCGCAATAAATGCTGTGATGGATTGCATTAATGGTGATGTGCTGTGGCAATAACTTTGCAGATCTTTGTCTGCTGATGTGGCCTCTCCTGCATCCGCCATGTGTCTGGATATTATGGGTCCTCCCTGCCCAGTTGGCTTCCAGAGGTGCTGGGTTTTTCTAACCGGGTTGTGTAATGGGGTCTAGATAGTGGGCTTGGGTTTACCCTTTGTGGGCCGTGATCCTAGTGGGCCTATCCCTGTCAGTAGTCCCCCATTCCCAAGTGCAGCTTTAGTCCAACGAAGGGAATAATGATAAGGAAGACGAATTCAACCGGTAGGCTGAGTGGACCAGGCTGACCGTGAGGGTAGCCGAGTGGATGAAGCCGAGCACAAGGGTGACCGAGCGGGCGAGGCCGAGCGTAAGGGTGGCCGAGCGGATGAGGCCGAGCGTAAGGGTGGCCGAGCGGAAGTGGCCGAGCGGATGAGGCCGACCGCAAGGGTGACCGAGCGGGCGAGGCCGACCGCAAGGGTGGCCGAGCGGGCGAGGCCGACCGCAAGGGGGACCGAGCGGACGAGGCCGAGCGTAAGGGTGGCCGAGCGGATGAGGCCGACCACAAGGGTGGCCGAGCGGATGAGGCCGACCGCAAGGGGGACCGAGCGGACAGGCACGGGGCTCAAGAGACGGCGTGTCACGTGGCGATTTGAAGTGGAAAAGACAGGGTGAGGGCAGGAGTCAGTGCATCTGGACCATACACGTGGCCGGGTTTCAGGGGAAGGGGAAACGTCAAGCGTTGGATCAGGAGTGAAGCGTCAGGGGCATTATTATGGGCATTTGATGATACAGTTTTGGCGGATGATTTGAAAAGTTTTCAAACTGGCGAACGTTAATTTGGATCCTTGGAATACGGGCAAACCGTGGGCTTTTGGTATCATACGATTCACCTACTTGTTTACAAAAACTCAAAATATTCGAAATATCAATTCCTTCGTTGCTCACGATACCCCATTAAAACACTTCTGCAATTTTCTGGAACCTGCATCTGAAGCTATTCGCAAACACAACTTAGCAATGGCGCAGGAAGGGACTGGGGATGTGAGGATGGATCCGTTGGGGGAAGATGATGCAGAGGAATTAGCGATTCAGTATAGGTCCAACAGGGGTGGGGAATTGGTAGAAACGGCACAGCCAATCAGCCAGGTGGAACCAGACCACTGGCATTCGAGGGCTGATAGATCCCTTATTACAGCGGCGGAGTTGGGGGCTATCCACGAGAAGTATCAGATTCCTGTGGAGGTGGAATTATGGGTGCCGAAATCGACGGAGAGACCTTCCGATGTCAGGGTGGGTGCGTTTTCCCTCTACGAGGAAGCTCTAAAAGGTGGGCTGAGGTTGCCTCTGTCGCAAATCGTGGTAGAGGTGCTCAACCACCTGGAGGTAGCACCAGGGCAACTGATGCCCAATGCATGGAAAATCCTGCTGGCTTGTGCATGTGCTTGGCCAAAGGCGAACGGAGGGGCGGCCATGACGGTGGAGGAGTTCTTCGGCTGTTACAAGGCTGCAGGACAGCAAGAGACCTGGATCACCCTTCAGGCGTTGGCAGGGAAGGGTTTGGTGGCTGGTTTACCAACGTCCATCAAAGGTTGGAGGCCGCGGTGGTTCTATGTGTCCATCCCTGGAGGGGTTGGTGTGCGCACCATATGGAAGGTGCCAGCCAAGTATGCAGAGGTAAAGTTGGGGGCGGCGGCAGAGGAGAGGTTAAAAAGGTGAAGGAGTGGAGGGAAAAGGAAAAGGTCAAGTGGGACGAGCTGGTTCAGCCGTCGGTCTTGTTTGAAGCTGGGTTGGGCCCAAAACCGATCGGTGGGGACCTCGACCGATCAGAGTTGGAGGTAAGAAGAAAAGCGCAAGAGGCGGAAGATCAAGCCATGCTGGTGAAAGCCCAGAAGTTCAAGGAGGCCCAAGCACCGACCTCCTCAGCCAGTGGCGAGGGAGAGGATTCGACCTCGTCCAAACCCTTGGGAGAGAAGGGTTTGGGTGAGTCTGCTCTGCGGCTGCTTCCAAAAGATCCTCTGAAGGAGAGGTCGTTGAAGGAGATGGAGGCACTAGGGGTAGGGAAGAAGAAGAAGAGGTTGAGGCGGGGTGGGGAGGAGCCAGCCCAGAAAAGAAGAAAGGAGGTAAGGATGGAGGGGGCCAGCCTGGCCAAACAAGTGGAGGGTGAGGGCGGGGAGTGGAGCAGACCCCAGAAGGGGTGGTCGTCTCAGCTGGGGAAGAGGTCCTTGCGACAAAGGATACCCCGAAGTGGCGATAGCCAGTCCGACGGTGGACGTGGTGGAGAAGACCCCAGTAGAACAAGTGGGGCTGGGCAGGTTGGGGCGAGCCGAGTGGGATGTTGGAGAAAACCTCAGTGGTGCCAACAGAAGTCAGGTTGGCTGGGGTTGAGCCAAGTAGGAGGGAGCAGACTCAAGGGGGCTCTGCGCCGCAGGAAAGGGGTGGTCTGGGTGCCACGACTTACCATACTCGTGCAGTAGCTGGGAGACTGGAGGGAGATGGAGGCCCAGCGGGTCGGTGGCAGACCGCCTAGTGAAGATGGTGGATGAAGCAGCCCTGCGGTCGGCATGTGGATTTAATGAGGCTGACCTGCTGAGGGGTTATACTCCGCTCAAATGGAGGTGACCACCTGGCGGGGGCTCTTCTCAGGAAAGCAGGGCCGCCAAGCTAAAGGCTGAGGAGACCAAAGCCCAATTGGCCAGTTTGCAGAAGGAGAGTGCTGACTGGAAGACCGCCCACACTGATCTGCAAGCAGTCAAGTTGGAGCTGGAGGGTGCACGCCGCAAGTCGTGTCGCTCGAGTTTCAACTTGCTGCAGAGCGGCAGAGGTTGGAGGAGACCAAAAAGGCTTGCGATGTGGCGTCGAGCGGCAGAAGCCATGAATAATAACGAGGATCTTGTCAGGCAGAGAGACGAGGCGATGCTAAGGTGGAGGCTCTGCAGAAGGCGGTGGAGGAGAAGCTGGCCAAGGCAGAGGAGGAGAAGGTGAACTGAGGAGGGAGTTGGAAGTAGAGGGTGAGAAGGCGAGGGCGGAGAGGGAGAGGCTAAGGAAGGAGGTGGAGGAGGAGAGGTGAAACTGACTGCTGAGGGGGAGGCCTGGAAGGGAGCTGGAGGCTGAGAAGGCCAAGGCTGCAGCTGAGAAGGAGGCTCTACAAAAAGAGCTGAACGAAGAGAAGGCGAAGGCGGCGTCAGAAAGGGCAGCCTACCCTGATCTTTATGTTGCAGCTGTGACACAATTCAAAGGGTCTCCTGAGTTCCAGATGGCGATCGACGCCGCAGTTGCTGCCAGCTTGGCTGGGTTGGGGTCTGGGGGTGCTGGGTCATCAGGGACAGTGCTGGGGTGAGGACAGAGTCTGAAATCATTAACAGTTTCCAGCAATCTGACTACTACAAGCACGAAATGGCTGAGTACTGGGACAGCGGTTGGAAGATGTTCAAGCGCAAGGCGGAGGAGCTGTTTCCAGACTTAGACCTGAGTAGTGTGGTGGTTGGAGAAGATGACGTAGCCCAGACCCACTGGACGAAGGCGTGGAAGAAGAAGACCTGGCCTCAAGTGAAGGAGATGAGTGAGCTGGATGATGAGTAGACTTAGGGGTTTTGATTTATCGTCTTGTTTGTTTTTTTTTTTTTTTTTTTGGAAGGGATGTAAGTAAGTTGTACACACATTTTTGAATGAATAAAATGGCATTTATGGTTCTAGTTGAGGAGTCCAGTGTATTTCCCTTGTGCTGGTTTGGCCTTGCTTTGTTTTCTTGGGATTATTTGTGCACTGATGTTTTCAGCAAATGCTTGTGCTAGGCAGTAGAGCAAGGTGAAACTAAAGTCATGCCAGAATCCAAGCCAGAATAGGACAAGGAATTTTCTAATACAGAGTGAAATGGCAAATTTTTTAAGTGTGGAGAACATCTTTAAAATATGACTAAGTGTCAATTAGTTGAAAAAGTGACTGAAATGTAATGTTGAAGGTGATTGCAAATGAAATATGGAGAGCATCTTTAAATATGACTAAGTGTCAAATTATTTTGAAATTATGGTTAGAGTCAGACTGACTGAGTGTTTTGCTTTATGCTTTCATTCATAGGTCTGACTGAGGCTTGTGAAATGCTCAGGTCTGGCCGAGGCTTTTGAAAGTGCTCAGGTCTGACTGAGGCTTTTGAAAGTGCTCGGTCTGGCCGAGGCTTTTGAAGTGCTCAGGTCGGACTGAGGCTTTTGAAGTGCTCAGGTCTGGCTGAGGCTTTTGAAAGTGCTCAGGTCGGACTGAGGCTTTTGAAGTGCTCAGGTCGGACTGAGGCTTTTGAAAGTGCTCGGTCTGGCTGAGGCTTTTGAAAGTGCTCAGGTCGGACTGAGGCTTTTGAAAGTGCTCAGGTCGGACTGAGGCTTTTGAAAGTGCTCGGTCTGGCCGAGGCTTTTGAAAGTGCTCAGGTCGGACTGAGGCTTTTGAAAGTGCTCAGGTCGGACTGAGGCTTTTGAAAGTGCTCAGGTCGGACTGAGGCTTTTGAAAGTGCTCAGGTCGGACTGAGGCTTTTGAAAGTGCTCGGTCTGGGGTCTTGAATGTGTGCTGCAAGCTGAAACTTAATTGGGACGATGAGGATAGCTGGGAGACAAAAAGTTGTTATAAGAAATGTAGTACAATGACCAAAATTACATCATGCTCAAAATGGGAATACGACAATTGAGGAATACAAAAGTAACAGCTTATTGAAAGTAGCGTTTCAAGTGTTCAGCATTCCATGGGTGGGGAAGGTCGCGACCCTCCATATCTTGAAGTCGGTAGTGCCTGGACGCGGTCTGGCTTTCACAATATAGGGTCCCTCCCATTTGGCGGCCAATTTACCCTCAGTCGGATTCTTGGTGGCAAGGGTTGCTTCTCTCAGCACTAAGTCCCCCACAGCAAATTCCCTTGGTCGGACCTTGCGATTGTAGTGTGTCCTCATTTTTGCTGGTATGAGGCTAATCTGACCGCAGCGGTCTCCCTGAGTTCTTCAATCAGGTCTAGATCCGCGCGACGGAGCTCTTCAGTTGAGGCGAGGTCTGGATGCAGGACCCTGGGGGTGGGCAGACCGACTTCGACTGGGATGACCGCCTCAGCGCCATATGTTAGACGAAAAGGGGTTTCCCCAGTGGGAGTCCGAGCAGTGGTTCGGTAGGCCCAGAGTACGTTGGGTAGTTCCTCAGCCCAAAGGCCTTTAGCAGCTTCGAGTTTGGTTTTGATGATCTTCAGGAGAGAACGGTTTGTGACCTCAACTTGGCCGTTTGCTTGGGGGTGACCAGGGGAGGAGAAACATGGTTGAATCTGGAGGTCTGCACAAAACTGCCTGTACTTGGCGTTGTCGAATTGCTTTCCGTTGTCGGTGACGATGGCTTGAGGGATGCCAAACCTGCAAACGATCGACTGCCAAATGAACTTGGTCGTATTTCGCTCGGTGATGGTGGCCAGGGGTTCTGCCTCTACCCATTTGGTGAAGTAATCGATGGCGACAATTGCAAACTTGGTCTGGCCTCGGCCGTGGGGAGTGGACCAACCAAGTCGATCCCCCATTTGGCGAATGGATAAGGGCTGCAAAGGGTGATCAGCTCGGTAGGAGGGGCGTGTGGGATGTTGGCGAAGCGCTGACACTTGTCGCATTTAAGCACAAAATCGGTTGCATCTTGGTTGAGAGTCGGCCAGAAGTAGCCTGTGCGGAGTACTTTCTGAGCGAGGGACCTGCCCCCCGAGTGGTTGCCACAGATCCCCTCATGGATTTCTTGCATGACATAGGTTGCCTGGGTGGGGTTGAGGCATCGCAGGTATGGGCGCGAAAAACCTCGTTTATAAAGGATGCCATCGACCAGAATGTAGTTAGCCGATCGAGCTCTGACCTTGGCAGCTAGCTGTTGGTCGTTTGGGAGCTCCCCAGCGGTCAAGAAGAGGAGAATGTCGGATGCCCAAGGGATGGGTTCAGTCTGGAGGAATTGCACTTCTTGTGGGTCGGGCGAGATGGCCGGGTGAGCTAGATATTCAAGGTGAACTCCGTCGCTAAGGTCGGAATGGTCGGCGGAAGCCAGCCGGGCCATTTCGTCTGCTTTGGAGTTTTCCGTCCGGGGTATGTGCCTGATCTGGAAAGTATTGAAGAGGCGAACAAGGGGGAGTGCTATGTCTCTGTAAGCTCGCATTGTATCATCCTTGGCATCGAATTCCCCCGTGATCTGACCGACGATGAGTTGGGAATCACTGAACACGCGGATCTGGTCGACACCAATGTCTTTGGCGAGGCGGAGTCCTGCTATCAATGCTTCATACTCAGCCTCGTTATTACTAGCCTCAAACAGGAAGCGAAGAGCACATTTGAAAGCCACCCTCAGGAGAGGCGAGGATGATGCCAGCCCCACTACCCGCCCTGCAAGATGACCCATCAACATTGAGAGTCCAGAATGGGGGTCTTCAGGATCGGCAGGGCTGATGGGGCGTTGAGGTAGTGGGTGGCATAGGATTGGTGAATTCCATGATGAAGTCGGCTATAGCTTGCCCCTTGATTGCTGTTCGAGGGCGGTAGGAGATGTCAAACTGGCTGAGTTCGACTGACCACTGCATTAGTCTGCCCGAAAGTTCTGGTTGTTGCATGACCTTCTTCAAGGGCTGGTCGGTGAGGACCACTATAGGGTGGGCTTGGAAGTAAGGGCGAAGTCGTCTGGATGCAGTGACCAAAGCCAAGGATAGTTTTTCTAGCAAAGGGTAGTTCTGCTCTGCTCCCCTCAGAGCTCGGCTGATGTAATAAACAGGCCGTTGGACTGAGCCATCTTCTCTGATGAGGGCCGCGCTGACAGCAGTGTTTGATACTGCTAGGTAGAGGAAGAGGGGTTCGCCTGTGATGGCTTGTGAAAGGAGGGGTGGGTTGGCCATACACCGTTTTAACTGCTGGAAAGCCTCTTCGGACTCAGTTGTCCATTCGAAGGTCTGCCTGAGGACTTTGAAGAAGGGTAGGCACTTATCTGTGGCGCGGGAGATGAAACGGTTGAGGGCGGCTACTCTGCCAGCGAGCCGTTGAACTTCTTTAACCGTTTTGGGCGACTGCATCTCGACCAGAGCTTTGATCTTTTCAGGGTTAGCCTCAATGCCGCGTTGACTAACCATGAAGCCCAAGAATTTCCCAGACCCTACGCCAAAGGCGCACTTCTCGGGGTTGAGCTTCATCTGATACTTTCGAAGGGTGGCAAAAGTCTCTCGCAGGTCGGCGATGTGATCGGTGGAGAGTTTGCTCTTACTAGCATGTCATCCACGTATACTTCCATGTTTCGACCGATCTGATGGTGGAAAACTGCATTGACTAACCGTTGGTAGGTGGCCCCAGCGTTTTTTAATCCGAACGGCATTACGCAGTAGTGGTAGGTACCTCGGTCGGTGATGAAGGATGTGTGTTCCCGATCGATGAGTGCATCATGATTTGGTTGTACCCAGAGAAAGCATCCATGAAACTGAGCATTTGGTGACCGGCCGTGGCATCGACCAGCAGATCTATGCGGGGAAGTGGGTAGCTATCCTTGGGGCAAGCTCTGTTCAGGTCGGAGTAGTCGACGCAGAGACGCCATTTGCCGTTGTTTTTGCGAACCAGGACCACATTGGACAGCCACTTAGGATAGTCCACGTTTCGGATGAACTGGGCGTCAAGGAGTTTGTCAACTTCTGCAGCGATAAGATTATTACGCTCTGGGTGGAAGATTCGCTGCTTTTGGCGGTAAGGTTTGAAATGAGGTTCGATGCTGAGGCGGTGGGTTATGAGAGAAGGGTCAATGCCTGGCATGTCAGCATGAGTCCAAGCAAAGATGTCCCTGTGCTCGGTCAGGAGGGCAGTAAGGTCGGCTTTGGCTTGGGAAGGTAGTTGGCTGCCGATTTTAGCTGTTTTGAGCGGGTTGGTGGGATCAATATTGACCTCGACGAGCTCCTCCACTGGTTCTCCTCTGACCAACTCGTCTTCATCCCGGGCGTCGAGCCCTTCAATGATCATTGCTTCCTTCAGCTTAACTCTTTAAGGGAGGCGACGTAGCACTCCCTGGCCACTGTCTGCTCTCCTCTGACTGTCCCGACACCGGAATCAGTAGGAAATTTGATGGCAAGATGGTAGGTGGATGTGATGGCTTGGAAGGCATTTAGGGCCGTGCGGCCAAGGATGATGTTGTAAGCAGAGGGGCAATCGACCACAAGGAAGGTGAGCAACTTAGTGGTCTGCCTGGGGTGTTCGCCGATGGTGATAGGTAGGTCGATGGAGCCGATCGAGGTCACACGGTCGCCGGTGAAACCGACTAGAGGGGTTTGGAGCGGGGTCAAGCTCTCTTCTCCGACCTTAAGCTGGCGGAAGCAATTTAGGAAGATGATGTCTGAAGAGCTGCCATTGTCTATGAGGACTCGTCTGACCTTGTAATTGGAGAGGATTGAAGAGATCACTAGGGGATCATCATGGGGATAGCGGATTCCTGCACAATCGGCGTCTGTGAAGGTGATGGGTTCAATCCACTGCTTTGGCTGCTTTGAAGGTCTGTCGACCATGGCCACCGTGTTGTCCGAGCCCTGCCGGATTTTTCTGAGCTCGGCCCTCTGAGCTGAGCGGGATGGTCCTCCGCAGGCGAGCCCGCCTGAAATGACCCTGATTTCTCCAACTGGTGGAGGAGGATTTCCTGGGGGTCGTGGTTGTGGTTGTTGACGATCACGACCCTGGTCAGGTGGGGCTTGGTGTCGGGGCGGGGTGCGCCGACGGTCGTGTCTGAGGGGCTCAGTCTTCTGTCTCTGCTGAGGGTGGATATTTGTGAACCGGCTGAGACGCCCTTGACGTATCAGGGCTTCGACCTGGTCCTTGAGATTGATACAGTCGTCCGTGTTATGGCCGTGGTCTTGGTGGAAACGGCAATATTTGGACTGGTCTTTCCGGCTGGAAGGGTTTCGTGAAGGTAGGGGCCATTTGAGAGGGTAGTCTTTCTGGATTTGATGGAGGACCTGTTCCATGGGGGAGTTAAGGGGGGTATACCTCTCGAACCGACCAGGTGGTCTAGGTGGTGCCGGTCGGTCGGTGCGCGGAGGCCGGTCGGTATAATGGGGTGTTTGATTGTTGTACTGAGTGTTTCGGGGTTCGGGGTCTTTCCTCTTATCTCTGGGGGTCGGGTTTTTAGTGATCGGGTCTTGCCGAGCGGCTAATGAGTCTTCTGCGTTCATATATTTCTGGGCTTTGGAGAGTAGGGTTGCCATGGAGGTCGGGGGGTTTTTAGAAAGTGAGAAGAGGAAATCAGACGACCGTAGACCTGCCATGAATGCGGTGAGGATGACCTTGTCATCATTTTCAGCCACCTGCAAAGCTTCGGTATTGAAGCGAGTAACAAAGCTGCGTAGTGACTCCCCCTCGGTCTGGCGGATGTTGAGAAGTTGGGTTGCAGGACGGCGCTGACGTTGAGCTCCGATAAAGTGGCTGAGGAAAGAGTCGCTGAGGTGCTGGAAGGTGGAGACAGAGTCCGCCGGTAACTGACTGAACCAAAGCCGAGCTGACCCCTTCAATGTTACAGGGAAAGCTCGGCACATGATCTCGTCAGGAAAGGCGTGGAGAATCATGAGGGTGCGGTAGGTTTCCAGGTGATCGACTGGGTCCGTGGTCCCGTCGAAGGAGTCAATGGTGGGCATTTTGAACTTGGCGGGCAGAGGTTTGTCTCGAATGGAGGCAACGAATGGTGAGTTTGTAGTGGTAGAGGGTTTGTGTTGAATGTTCTGCATGACCCCTTGGAGCTGAAGCTTCATGGCTCGGAGTTCAGCGTCCCAGAGGGGAATGTTGTCACCTCCGGAGGGGAATGGAGGCTGGGGTGGATGCTGGATACTGCTGGCTTCCTGCTCGGGAGCTGGTGGTGCGATCGACGGGTGTGGAGGTGGAGGTGGTGGAATGACTTGTGGGTGAGGCGGTTGCAAGCCTCCCAAGTTAGGAAAGTTGGGTTGTGGGATGGTGTGGCTCAGGACTTGTTCTGGATGGGCGGATCATCTGGGGGTGGCGGAGGCGGCATGGGAAGATTTCTTTGGAGCAAGGCATTTATCAGGCTTGGTTTTGCTCGCCATGCGGTTGATGCTATTGGTGAGCTCGATGAAATATTGTGGCGGTTGGTTTGGGTTGGGAGGGTCGGTCTGGTGGTCAGCGGCATTGTGGTGAGAAGCCATGGATCTAGTCGTGACCATACACCTTGATGGGTAAAGGTAAAGGATCGTTGGAACGAGGGTCTCCGGCGACAATGAACACAACTGGCGCGCGGATAAGAACCAAGTTCCCACAGACGGCGCCAACTGATGATGCAGTTCGTCTAGGTGAATGGGCTAGACCGATCCAAGCTCCTCAGATCCAATGGGCTACCTGCAAATAAGTTCAACGGGGAACGGGGTAGTCCCCCAGCGAACCCTCCGGTGTATGAATTAGAACAGGTAATAGACCAGAAAATATCGAGAGAGAAGGTGAGAGAGAAGGAGATAGATAAAACTTAACCTTCCTCTTTTGCCTCAGGCTTTGTTTATATCTCTTGGTAATCATTTCGTTCCTTGCCGAAAGCTTGTGCCGTCATTCGTCTTGTTCAGGGTGAGGGGGTGCCATTCCGGCTGAGGGGTGTTGTCGCAATAAATGCTGTGATGGATTGCATTAATGGTGATGTGCTGTGGCAATAACTTTGCAGATCTTTGTCTGCTGATGTGGCCTCTTCTGCATCCGCCATGTGTCTGGATATTATGGGTCCTCCCTGCCCAGTTGGCTTCCAGAGGTGCTGGGTTTTTCTAACCGGGTTGTGTAATGGGGTCTAGATAGTGGGCTTGGGTTTACCCTTTGTGGGCCGTGATCCTAGTGGGCCTATCCCTGTCAGGTTGTATACCTGAAAAAACACATTCATTTCTACATTTCCAAATGGACATAGCAAAGCTATCGGAATAGCTTTCCAAACTGATCATTCAAACTTCTTAAGTTAAGAAGCCGCTCAACTGACCCAGGCACCACCTACTGAACACCCCACCCAAACTTCTTTAATTAATATCAACTGCTATATTTTGGGTTCTAGTACTCCTAATATCAATGCACGCCGGTTCACCGATAAGAATGAAAATCATTGTGTATTGACACGGCGGCCACTATATGCATGACTGATGTAATTGTTCACTACCAATATCATTGATTGAGATGTCATAATATTTTTTTTCCCACAGCTGATAATTTTGAGTAAATTACAAATACTCCATGAGATTTGTTTAAAATATGAATTGTCCCATGTAGTTTGAAAAATTACAAGTACCTCCCTGCTATAATTTTTTATTTAACAAAATTAATTAAAAAAATGAAATTTCTAACTGTTCACCTATACAATAATAAAATTATCTGAATTATTAATTGAAATAAAATTTCAACATTATTAAAAACTGTTAATTAACTTGATGATTTATTAATAAAAAGACCTATTTGTTATGAAATTAGAAACTTTAAGAGGTATAATGTAATTTCTAGAACTATAAGGAGCAATTTATAATTTAAGTAAATCTCAATGAATATGTTTGTAATTTATCCTTTGACAGATATCAATTTAACTCTCGATAATGCCATTTAAAACTTTGCATGAAGTAGTATAAAAATCTTTACCTTAACAAAGCAGTCATGGAAGTGCATGCGAAGCAAGGCTGGGGTTATGGAGCGGTCAGTGCTGAACCGCTTCTGCACTGCTTGTCGAACAATTTGTTCAGCACGCGGGCAGGTAGAACTGTAGAAGCCAACTCGAAGCTGGGCTGTGACAATGGGAACAAGAAGGCAAAGAAATATAAATGAGATCTTCATAGTATTTTTTGAGAAAATGAGCCAATCTATGATTTGAATGACATGAACTTGAGGATATATGTATGGGGAGAGATGTTTGTTTGAATGGAAACAACGGTTGAGAGTGATATATATACAGAGGGGGAGAGCGAGAGAGAGAGAGAGAGAGAGAGGTATGTTGAGAGAAGCAGCTGGCAAGTTGGCAACGTGCATGGTCAAAGTTTTTACCATTGAGAACATGGATTTTGAACAATATCTTGGATGCTTCCTCTTTCTCTATTTTCTAATCATATGTATGAGTTAAAATATTGAATGAAAGGGTCATCCCGTGATCAATTTTTTACTTTTGTCGGCTGTTACATTCTTATCCATTTTAATACAATTTCATGGAGAAAATATCAGAGACTTACTCTAGGTATATGTTTGAACGTGCAACATGATTAATTTAATTTATTTTCTTAAAAGTAATTGGGAGATTAGTGGTCAATTTAAAATGATTGATTTTTTTTAAATGAACTAATTTGTACTTAATATTAATTTCTTATTATCAATTAAATTAACAAAGCGTGAAAAATTGATGAACAAAAAATGATAAAATTGAAACTTCATGACTAATTTGATGCAAGAGGCAAACTACAAAAATAATTTATAATTTGTTCATTTTTATATCAAATTCACTTATTGTCCGAGGCTATGTGGTATCTGTTTAATATCATAAAACTAGGGAACCTCCAAATTTACCAGAAAATTTACCAACTGACTACATGACAACCCACCTCAGAGTGGAGGCTTTTAAGAAAAAATTATATACAGAGACAAGTAGATAAAATAGGTATGCATTTCTTTTTTCTTTTTCATTTATTTTTTATTTTTATTTTTAGAATATGTCTTAGTATGTCACCATGATACACATAACTAAAAATTAAAATAAAATAAATAGGTGCTCCAAATATATATATAATTTTATTTCGTTGAGTTTTTAGAATTTGTGTTTTAATTTTTTTTTTTTTCAAAAGTTATAAACTAGTTTGACAAAAATAAATACTAAAAAACTCATTTTTAAGATTTTTTAAATTATTATTTACCGAAAAAGGGAAAATCATATAAAAAAAAGTTTTTTTTTTAATTTTTTTTTTTGTTTTTTTACCAAACTATTCTGAAATATTATATATTATATATATATATATATTTGAAAACTCAAACAACAAATTGAATCAGAAATATTGATACAAGTTAATTGATTTTTTAATCAAAAGAAAAGAAAAAAAAGTGTTGATATTTAAAGATGAATTATGTGAGGCTTAACTTAATTAATTGGTAATTACATATTTATGAGAGGCGCTTTTTCTTTTTTCTTTTTTTAACATGAGTTTTTATAATAATCACTTATTTAGATTCATATAAATTTGTTCTCTTTTATATGAATAATATAGATTGATAACTTAATTAACTGAATTATGTTAAGGTAAGATTATTGTATATATATATATATATATATTTTCCTTTTAAATAAAAACAACCTCCATATTAAGGTAGGCTGCCATATGAGTAGTTGGTAAATTTTTGGATAAATAAGAGAGGCTCCCTAGAATTATTGCTTATATATTTGATGATATCAGCTTCTCGATGGCCCAATGACTAGAGAGAGAAGCAGTCTGTGTGTCTTTTAATTTGCAAAACAAGCCCAGAAGGATTTTCATCAGTGAGTATCTTCCTTTCCGGCCCTCCCATGGAGAAGTTAGACATCTTGCTTGAGGATATATATGATATGATAATAGTGTGTAGAATGTGTTGTACATGGGTAGGATTTGTTACCTAAATGGATTTGTTGTGCCCCTCTTAGAGTGTGTCGTGTGACGTATTTGCTTTGGAGACCGTGTTTTGACATTCTTACGGGGTCACGTGATAGCTGAAGGTCTAGTGTTCTAGTGTTGACTGACTACCGTGTTTGGTGATGCTACAGTTGAATGGGGAATCGACCTTACAATTGGGGTCGGCCACCTTAGTCCTCAAGTTAGATGACCGACCGCGCTAGCTTGTGGTATTGAGCTTAGGTTTCACTCTAAAGAGGGCTAGGTTAGGGTCTCAAAAGGACATTGATAATGAAATGAAGCCCTTGGCTTCTTTGGTTACATGCATTTATAACAACTTTTGAAATTTACTTTTATTAGAGTATTAAATTAAATATATAAATATCATTTAATTTATAAAGAAAGGAAAAAAGTGACATGTACCACTTGTATGAATAAAATCAACTTGATAAAATTAATATTATTAATTAACATGGGCTACAGTAGGAAATCATTTCTGTGGAGACATATTTTCTGAGTGCCAACACGTGGCTAAGGTGACGTCGAAGTGTCAGCCGAGGTGCCACATGTCCTGGTCATGACGCCGAGGTGATCTCGGCTAGGCCGAGCTAATCTGTGACAACCTTCACCTCTGATTAGCGTTAAACTGTGATTGAGCATGATAAGTAATTGATTAGAATGAAATCCTAATCTGTTTGTGTGAGTGTGTTGCTTTAATTGCATTTCTATCTGCTTGTCATTTAATGATTTGTTCATGTTTTGACTTCGAATTGCAAATTGAAGGCATTATCGGCGACCGAATCAGAAATTGATTAGTTTAATATGCTAATTAGGATTTACGTTATTTTATGATAGGTTTAATTAAATTCAATTTGGAATGATTAAATTAGCATTGTTAATGTTAAATTATTTGAGCCTAGATAATTACATGTTTTGCTATTGAGTGGGCCGTTTTTCTAAAACATTGTTTGGGACTTAATTTGTGCACTTGATACATCATCTTTTCATCCATCTTCTAGACCAAAACCGTGAGAGAGAGAAAGAGAGAGAGAGAGAGTGAGAGAGAGAGAGATAGGAAAAAATTGATTCAACAAGAATTAGCTTGGAGATTTAGAAGAAATTGAAGAGAATTTGCACAATTGAGCTAGCACACTTGGAATTTAAGACCTAAGGTAGGAAATTCACCCTTCTGATTATGAATTTAAGTTCTTACATGCATGGTTCATGGTAAATTAGTGATTTGAGTCTAGAATTAGCTGAAAGTGTGGTTTGGAGAGTGAACTCATGCATGCATGTTCATATCATAGAATTTTGAAGTTGTTTTACATGAAATTCTTACATGCATGTCCATATTTTGGTTATAGTCCTTGACTTCATCATGTTCTTGAGCTCAAATTGCATTTGGTCATGCTTTGGAGCATTGGAATTCATGAAACTCTTGCATGTTATGTTCTTACATTGTTCATGAAAGTTTCATTGAAATTGTGTTCAATTGGCTTACCTTTGGGCTTGATTTTACAAAATAATCTTTGAAACATGTTGTATTATGGGTTTCTAAGTGTTTTTCAGAAAATTAGCCCAGAAAAAAAATCGAATTTGAAGCTTTAGAGGTTGAGTTTTGTGCTTGAGGGTCAATCTGGAAATTTCAAATTTTTGATCCACGCTCGAGCGGAGGACTTCACGCTCAAGCGTACACTCTGAGTACATGCACTTCCGCTCGAGCGTCGAGGGTCACGCTTGAGCGTGAAATGCATATGCCCAAAAGTTCATGTGTTTTGCAGTCCGCTCGAGTGAGGTAATCTGCGCTCGAGCGAGGGTCTGAGTCTCACGCTCGATCGTGGATCGAGCGTCCATCGAGCTTGAAAAACGTGCAACCAGTACCTTTTCATGAGTTTGCAGTTCGCTCGAGCGAGGGAAGTCACGCTCGAGCGGAGCTTCTTTTTCTGCATGTCCACTCGAGCGTAGGAAGCCACACTCGAGTGAGACCCCTATTTTCAGCAAATTTTGAAAAGTGTTTTAAAGTATATTTTTGCATCCTCATTCCATCCTAGGCATTCCTAGGCCATGTTTAAGGCATCTTAATGAGGATAATGTTATAGGACCACACCAAGTCAAGTTAAGGGGCTAAGTTATTGATCCCAAGTGTGTAACTTAGTGTGTGTTCGTTCTGCAACTGTGTAGGGTTGGCACTCGAGGACGTTGACTAGCCTGTTTATAGCCCAGTACTCTGTGAGTAACAATGTTGTAAAGATACGTTCAATTATAGTTACTCTAAACGATTGATTGTACTTGAAAAATCTAAAAAACCCCTAGATATTGATTTGTGATTATGTAACAATTTTAAGCAGTATATAACAATCCCAATCAAACAATCAAGACAAATCAACACAACGATTTTAACGTGGAAAAACCACAATTGGACACCTCCAACTGTGATTAAAAAACCACGGGCAACAACCACAAAACAATCCACTAAGAAGATTTAAAGAAATTACAAGTATACTCTCAATTACCTAGCGAATCCACGCCTAATTGAACCAATCTCTATGTGCCTCTTCCAACCCCTTCTTCATCTCAGAATTGTCTTTACGATGAGCCACTCCAGAATCCACCAAAACTTCAGACTCGAATTCTTCAGAATCCACCGAAGAACAACTCTCTCTCTCTTGTATATAACAAACAAAACCTTTGATGTACTCTCTTTAAACCATGAGTTGAATACTCAATAAAACATCAAAAAAAACTAACAAAATATCCCCAGATATAAACCTTAAGAACCAAAAAGAAGATCTGGAGGAATTAAATAGTTTTGGGAGAAAACCAACTATTTATAGAAAATCTAAAAGTAATTCTAGTTTTGGAAGAAATCCAATTACTTATAGAAATCCAAAAGTAATCTTAGTTTTGGAAGAAAATCAACTTCTTAAAGAAATCCTTGTCAAACGGGATTGCCAATAATAAAACTTAACAATCTCCCACTTTGGCAATGCCGTGACAAAACATACCTAACAAATAAAATCCTAATCACCCTAACCCATTACAACCAACAAATACAAACTTCTTTCTCAAGGTCATGATCTGCAAAACAGTTATTAGTGCCACAATCTCCAAAACAACTATTAGTGCCACAAGAGTATATGAAAAAAATAATAAACATATGACAAGATTATCTTGAAGCATGAGATGGAAAACATGAATAGATGCGACTTGGAGATATTAAGAACATGTAGCATGAAAACATGAACAACACCTTTTTGTCACGAATTGACAAAGGAAGCTCAATCAACTAAAACATGATCATAAACCACACAAGCAATGATATGATGATGTAAATATCAGGAGTATGCAAGAATGCAAAACAACATGCAAAACAACTAAAGCCAATCTTCCTTACCAAACAAATCAAAGTGATCATGCGAACAAACTTTTGAAACAATAAACCAAACTCCCCCTCACTAAAAACAACCACACACACTGAAAACAGTGAACAAGAAGAAAAAGACAAAAAATAATATAGTGGAGCAAGTAAGGAATTTCTGGTTTGTACCTTGAAACACACAAGATTATCCAAGAAGCACAATTACTAGAAAACACAATGTGCACAGTCTATAGAAGATTCCTCATGAAAGAAAGTGATGCATCATGTGAAAAGCATAGATCCCATGAGAAAAGTGTGTGTGTGACTCTTAGAGTTCGACAAACACTAGATTCAATCCTAGTAGTGATATGAAAGTTGGACCTCCGACAAGAGAATCTAAGAACAACAAAGGAAAGTCAAACCACTAGGAATCAAGGGGTATTTGGTGAGTAAAGGCGGAAGCTCCCCCTCAATCAATGAATCTTTTCTTCTTTTTTTTCTTTCTTTTGCACTTTTTTTTTTCTTTCTTTTGCATATTTTTTTCTTTTTCTTTTTCTTTTTCTTTTTCTTATGCACACTCATTGGCGGCTGACACGCTCAAGAGTATGGAAACCGAAACAGAGAAGCATGGATATAAAAATGATAGCCTGGTTGGTGACTCTGAGGTAGCCTTTTCCTCATGGCTGGACTACAAAGAACAAAGGGAAAAGCCGTTGAGATGCAAAAAGATGGAAGGTGGTTAAGAGACTCAACATCACCCATGATATGCTAGTATAGGTCAATTCCTCTAGAAAAGCAAAAGATACAATGTCAGAAGTCCATAGAAAAAATAGATCACTAAGGCAGAAGGCTCTGATATTTGCTAATCCAAGAGTGTGTACAGAATGAGACATACTAATAAAAAAACACACATTCCAAAATGAGTAAGGACCATAGAAAGCACACACATATCAACATGTAATGGATATTCTTATCAATTCCAATATGCACCAAGGACCACTCAAAAATTTCAAGCTTGCAAAACCATACTAAGAAAATCTTTTTGGGTTTTTTTATTTTTATTTATTTTTTTATTTTTTTCTTTACCCAAAGCAAGACAAAAAACGAACATGCACACATTTTTTTTTCTTTTTTTTTTCATTGAAAAAAAACACACAGAGACCCAAAAAACTAAAAAGAGTAAACACATTAACACAAGTCAAGTTTTCTCACCCAAATCCTTTTGGTCTTAACAAAATCAGGTCTAGCAGTCTTGGTAAGTGTCGTGGTGTTGTGAACACCCTCATGAATCTTGGTATTCCGCCTAGATATGTAAGTTGAATTTCTACCCTTTTGAGGCACTCTCTTATGCAACTTATAACAATAAGGGCGAATATGACCATGCATACCACAATGATGACAAATAAAAACAGTGTGTACCTTCTTTTCTTTTACCTTACCAACTCTAGGGAGTTTAAGAAGTCTTTCCTCTTGTTGAATCTTTTGTCCTCCCTTTCCTTGAGTTCTTGTATCATGAGATGTGGAAGCACTCTGTTTTTGCTCTCTTATCTCCAAAGCCAATACCACTCTTGTCAGAACAAATTTGTTGAGACCCAATGATATTGTCCAAAGTCTTTGATCCTCTGTTCCAAAGACCAATGGTAGCCATAACACACTTGAGCTCTTCCTCTTTCTTGATCATTAGTTCTTCCAAAGCAACTTGTGACATCTCGAGAGATTCAATCTTTTCTTCATCCATGGCATGGGTTTCCTGTAGCTCATTCCTCTCTATCTCACAAGTCAAGAGTTTTGCACAAAGAGCTTGTCGATCATTAGCTATCTTGATGGCATCAATCCTAGCCTCGGAAATCTCCTCCTTTAGTTTGATATTCTCACTTTCACATGCTGTGAGTTTCATAGTGAGTTTGTCATTCAATTTGGATAACTTAAGAGATTCCTTATACAACTTTTCATAAGCTTGCTCAAGCTCTTCATCATCACTTCCCGAGGATTCATCATCAGTGGTATTCTCAACCGGGCTCTTCGGATACTCTGTTTGTCCTTCAGTTTCAGAAGCTGCCATGAAAGCAAGGAATTGTTTATGTCCCTCATCACCTTGACCTTCATTGTCACTTTCATCTTTATCAGATTCTGATTCATCATCCCAAGTGATAGCGAGGACTTTTTTCTTCCTCAACCGAGTGGGGCATTCTTGAGCAAAGTGGCCAAATCCTTGGCATTCATAGCATTGGAGTCTTTCAGAGTTCCCTTGTATCTTTCCTTTCTCCTTCTTGGCTATAGAATTAATTTTGAGTTTATCTTTGCCTTTAGATTTATGAGTATGAGTAGATTCCAAAAGATTAGGATTCTTTTTCAAAAAAGATTTTTTAAATTGTTTAACAAAAGCAGCCGTAATCTTGGAATCTATCTCACAATCCTTATCAGAATCCTCTCCAACTCTGTGAGTACTACTAAAAGCAATATCTTTTTGTTTCTTTTTGAAATTCCTATGTGCCTCATAAGTTTGGAGATTTCCAACCAACTGATCCAGCTTGAGGTTGTCAACATCTTGAGCCTCCTCAATAGCCGTAACTTTTGGTTGGAACCGATTGGGCAAGGATCTCAAAATTTTTCCCACAACTTTGGATTCTGGTATTTTTTTCACCTAAATTGAAGCTGGAATTTACAATGTCACTCAACTTCGCATAAAATTCATCAAAGGTCTCACTATCTTTCATTGAAAAGTTTTCGAAATTAGACGTGAGCCTTTGAAGTTTTGAATGTTTAACAGAAGGAGTGCCCTCATGAATAGTTTGTAAGATATCCCAAGCCTCTTTTGCGACTTCACAATTACAGATACGACTAAACTCTTCAGGTGTGACAGCGCAAAAAAGAGAATTGATAGCTTTACTATTCCAGCTACTATTTTGGTAATCAATTGTGTCCCACTTATCAATTGGTTTGGGGAAAGTTACTCCATCAATGGTAATCGTTGGTTCAGTCCACCCATACATGACAGATTGCCAAACTTTTTCATCAATAGATTTTAAAAACGATCTCATCCGAGCTTTCCAAAAAGAATAATTGGATCCGTCAAGTAGGGGTGGTCGAACCATAGAATTTCCTTCACGAATTGAATCCATTATCACAAATCAAACAAGATCTCGTTCTAAAAGAATTTTTTTTTGAAAAAAAAAATAGAACGACCTGCTCTGATACCAATTGAAAAATCTAAAAAACCCCTAGATATTGATTTGTGATTATGTAACAATTTTAAGCAGTATATAACAATCCCAATCAAACAGTCAAGACAAATCAACACAATGATTTTAACGTGGAAAAACCACAATTGGACACCTCCAACTGTGATTAAAAAACTACAGGCAACAGCCACAAAACAATCCACTAAGAAGATTTAAAGGAATTACACAGGTATACTCTCAATTACCTAGCGAATCCACGCCTAATTGAACCAACCTCTATGTGCCTCTTCCAACCCCGTCTTCACCTCGGAATTGTCTTTACGATGAGCCACTCCAGAATCCACCGAAGCTTCAGGCTCGAATTCTTCAGAATCTACTGAAGAACAACTCTCTATCTCTTGTATATAACAAACAAAACCTTTGATGTACTCTCTTTAAACCATGAGTTGAATACTCAATAAAACATCAAAGAAAACTAACAAAATATCCCCAGATATAAACCTTAAGAACCAAAAAGAAGATCTGGAGGGATTAAATAGTTTTGGGAGAAACCCAACTATTTATAGAAAATCCAAAAGTAATCCTAGTTTTGGAAGAAATCCAATTACTTATAGAAATCCAAAAGTAATCCTAGTTTTGGAAGAAAATCAACTTCTTAAAGAAATCCTTGTCAAACGGGATTGCCAATAATAAAACTTAACAGTACTGTTTTATAAAATAACACTGTTTACTGAATGAATGTTTGTCCTATTTGTAAACTGTACTTGTGGCATCTATAGCAACTTACTGTTACTGTTATTGTTACTGTTACAGAGATCTCTGTCAGTTCCAATGTTTGGAACTACTACTATTTACGGTTTTGATGGCCATCAACTGACTATTCGGTCTATTAAGACCTACTGTACTGTTTTGCTATTGGACGTACCACTTATGACTGTCATGATTTCTAAATGACTGATATGGCATGAAATATGAACCACTAATTAAATAACTGATTTACTGATGCAAACGATATTTTTAATTAATGAAAGGACATTCATTCTTAACCCCTTTACGTATTTGTTATTCACTGGACTTTAGCTCACTGTTTATATTTATATGTAGGTGTCCAGGCACCGGACCGAAGCTAGGAGCGTCAAGTTAAGCTCTCGTTTTGTCGAGCCAACCATTGTGCCTCACTTCGAGGTTCCGAGTTCGTTCAAACTAAGGCTATTTTGGGGTGTTTCAGATTCACCCTTTTGTCTCTGTTTTGTATTGACTGAATAAGACTTGATTGTACAGTTATGGTGAAGGGATTTGGTCCATAACCTGGATGTTTGTGTATATGATGTATGTATATATGCTTTGGTTATGCATGTGGCTTGTTCATAAGAGTCTTTTTGCATTCAGATTTTCACAGCTTATTGGACATCTTTTTATTACTGTTTGGCTTCTGCCAGCTCCTTACTCTGTACTACTGTCACTACTGTTAGGCAGACTTCGGTAATCCCGGATTATTGGCCGGTTGCGATGCTAAACCCATAGAGGTGGGTTTGGGTCGTGACATGATCTCCGAAGATATCGGAGTTCGGGATAAGCGGATAAGGGACAAGAGTTCTAAAATGAGAGAAGACTTCAGTTTGGGTAAAGATAAGACTCTTAGAGAGTTTATCCCAATCCTATTGGGAGTCCAAGATTTGCAGTAATCCTAAGTCCACTGGAGCTAGGCTTCTATTGGGACTAGGATTGTATTGGCTATAAAAGAGAGGCATCCCCATGGGTCTAAGATATGCAATTTATATTTTGAATAGTGAGTTAAGTACTTTTGTTATCTTTGAGAGATAACTAACTTGATCATCGGAGTGCCCTCAGGTGGATGAACCACCGCCGGAATCTCTTCTTTCTATTGCAGGTCGTTCGAGACTAATCTATTCTGTCGGTGCTCTCCAGCTAAGTACTAACTTGGCAGTGTGGTCGAAAATTGACACACACAATTTCATTATACATTGTGAAATACTATTGAAGTATATATATTTATTAGCTATTGAAATAGGTAGTTACTCAAGTGCTATATATATATATATAATAAATTAGGAATAATATCATATGTATGTTATTTATAAATACTAATAAAATATAAGTGATAATATGTAATTTTTCAAAATTTGGGAGCGGGGCTGGGCCCATTTGCGATCCCTCCGTACTTCTGCCCCTCGTTTGTGGTGGGTTAGGATTTACACTTTGAGAGGAAGACATTAGAGAGAAAATGAAGGATAATTTAATAATTTTATATTTTTCTCATCATTTTATAGCTAGTTGACATTTTTTCATGTCTATTGTAATTATTTTAGATTCTGCACATTTTGTAATTCTTTTTGGTTAATTCATTTATTTTAGGTGAAATTATAAATCAGTGATAATTTTTTTTTAAAATAATTACAAGTTTATAATGCTAACTATTAATAAAAAATAAAATTTTAAACTTACACTGAATTAATATTTATTATTCTTCCCCTTTTTCGAATGAAAGTCTACATACATAGCCTGGAAAAGATAAGCATATTTTATACAACTTCTAACCGTGATCTATTAGAATGACTTACATATATACACAACATGAGGACAAGGAAAATAAAAGGTGAATCCATTTGGAGGACATTTTAGAGAGTAGAATAGCCAAGATTGCAAGGTGGGAAGTCAAAAATGGATGACACACATATATATAGTTTAGTTATAGTCAGAATGAGAGAGAAACCTTACACGGTTTCTTATCGGTTTTGCTTCAGACTTCCAGTGGGGGTCAACCCCCAGTGACGTGGCGCACTAGAGTTGGCTGAAATTTAAAAAAAAAAAAAAAAAAAAAAACAAAATTTTTTTTTTTAGACCAATGGAAGGGCTAGGCACAGGACCCCAGTGACCCCCACTGGGGGTCTGAGGCATTTTTCGTTTCTTATTTGCTTTTATTAAAACCGTAATTTATGCACATGTAATTGATGTGATGTGAGAGTGTCGGTGTGAGCCGTGGATGTTTCTCTGTTTTCTCCCTCTACTTTCCCATAATAATTTACTAACCTATCACTCGTGTTATGCACGGAATAATTATAGATATTTATATTTGTTTAAATTTTTTTTAATATATAAATTAAATACATGGAATTTGACCGAGGAGTTTGAAAGAATTTAATAAGTGTTATTTATTTATTTTTTCAAAAAACAAAACAAAAAAATTAAGAGGGAAAAAAATTAAGCCATTTACACAATAATTACATGGGTCTCTTGGGGATGTAAAAAGTAAGGAAATTAGGATTTCATTTATTGCGTTATTCAATAGTGTAATTATTATAATTTTTGAACCAATCACCAAGTCAATTTATTTTTTTAATATATAAATTAAATACAGGGGGTTTGACCGAGGAGTTTAAAAGAATTTAATAAGTGTTTATTTATTTGTTTTTTTAAAAAACAAAACAAAAAAATTAAGAGGGAAAAAAATTAAGAGCCATTTATACAATAATTACATGGGTCTCTTGGGGATGTAAAAAGTAAGGAAATTAGGATTTCATTTATTGCGTTATTCAATAGTGTAATTATTATAATCTTTGAACCAATCACCAAGTCAATTTTTTTTTTAAAAAAAATAAAAAATTAGGAAATTAGGATTGACATGTTGGAGCTTCCACAAAGCTTGGGTTTTAAAAGACCATTTTGAATTTTTTTAATATATAAATTAAATACATGGGGTTTGACCGAGGAGTTTGAAAGAATTTAATAAGTGTTTATTTATTTATTTTTTCAAAAAACAAAACAAAAAAATTAAGAAGGAAAAAAATTAAGAGCCATTTATACAATAATTACATGGGTCTCTTGGGGATGTAAAAAGTAAGGAAATTAGGATTTCATTTATTGCGTTATTCAATAGTGTAATTATTATAATCTTTGAACCAATCACCAAGACCCGTGCTATGCACGAGATAATTATAGATATTTATATTTGTTTTAATTTTTTTTAATATATAAATTAAATACATGGGGTTTGACCGAGGAGTTTGAAAGAATTTAATAAGTGTTTATTTATTTGTTTTTTCAAAAAACAAAACAAAAAAATTAAGAGGGAAAAAAATTAAGACCCATTTACATAATAATTACATGGGTCTCTTGGGATGTAAAAAGTAAGGAAATTAGGATTTCATTTATTGCGTTATTCAATAGTGTAATTATTATAATCTTTGAACCAATCACCAAGTCAATTTATTTTTTTAATATATAAATTAAATACATGGGGTTTGACCGAGGAGTTTGAAAGAATTTAATAAGTGTTTATTTATTTGTTTTTTCAAAAAAAAAAACAAAAAAATTAAGAGGGAAAAAAATTAAGAGCCATTTACACAATAATTACATGGGTCTCTTGGGAATGTAAAAAGTAAGGAAATTAGGATTTCATTTATTGCGTTATTCAATAGTGTAATTATTATAATCTTTGAACCAATCACCAAGTCAATTTTTTTTTTAAAAAAATAAAAAATTAAAAAATTAAAATTGACATGTTAGAGGTTCCACAAAGTTTGGGTTTTAAAAGACCCTTTTGCTTAATATATAGATAGTACACGAGGCGAGCGGTGCCCCCCTGGAAACAAGCTTGCAAGTTAAAAACAAGGACTAGAATAAGGAAAGCTTGAAAGTCACACAAGTCCACATTTTTCACTCAATTTCGGGATAAAAATACAAGGATATAATGAGGGATTTGATGCAATTGTTAAAATAGATTATAAATTATAATTTAATATATTATAAATTATAATTTTAATTAGAAGTTGTTAATCTGTGTGGTATGTACAGTTGCGGGATTATATATTTAACTTGCTAAATAGTGTTGGTAAATAAATTATGAAATAACTTTTTGATGGGTAAATATCTTTTTTACTGCTGTTAATTATAAATTGAATTAACCTTTATTAGTTATAAATTGAATTAAATTTTATTTTTTGTTATTCATTACTAGTCCACATTTTCCATTTAAAAAAAAAATAAAATCCATAATTCATTTGGGTCTTTTTATGTTTTCAAAAAATAAAATCTAAGGGTATATGGGGTGTACTAAAATAGTACACTTTTTAGCTTTGTATTTTTTTTGGGTTACATCACTTCTCTACTTTTTTGCATATCTTTTCATAAAAAGTTAAAAAATACACTTATTTAGATCATCCCAAACAAGATGATAATCAGAAGCAAGATGTGAGCAACCAAACAATCCAAAATAGTTTTTTCAAAACTAGAATCTATATGTTGGCTAAAATAAGCCACACCAAACACTTCATATGTGGTGCGCACCCCTATCGATTTGATCTAGATTTGGAGTGGTGGCTGCGCATATTACACAATAGTCATTGTTGCACGGCCCATTGAGCCCATTTCGGGGTCAATTTTGATGATTTAAATTGTTTACTTTTTAAAGTATAACTAGTAGAACAGAGTTGGAGCAGGATTGATCGTTTTCTAGTTAACCCTGAGTGGTTAGAATGGTTTAGATACAAGGTTTGGTGATTACCTAGACTCTTTTCTAACCATTGCCCCATTTTGTGGATGGAAGATGTCAGGAATTGGGGCCCAAAGCCTTTCAAGTTCATCAATGCTTGGGTTTTACACCCTAATTTTCTTATTGAAGCAAAAAGGGCTTGCGAATCATCAGATGTACATGGTTAGGCTAGTCATGTAATTATGGAGAAACTAAGAGCTTTAAACGTTGCTCTGAAAAAATGGAATGTGGAAGTGTTTGGTGATGTAGAATCAAAACTGACAGAAGTTGAAAGTGCTCTTCATTCTTTGGATTTACAATTTGAGTTGAGGGGATTGACTGAGATGGAAGAGGGTAGTAGAAATGAGGTACTGGGTTTGATCTGGAAGCTTAGGAAAAGAAAAGAGTGGATGTGGGTGTAAAAATCTAGGATGGACTGAGCTTTGAAAGGGGATAGAAATACGAGATTTTTCCATCTTATGGCCACCAAAAACATAATAGAAACTTGATTGCATCTCTTATGGTTAATAGGGTTGAGGTGGATGAACAAAGTGAGGCAAAACAAGCAGCGTGTTCTCACTTCCAGAATTTATTTTCCGAACATTGGAGGTTGAGGCCAAGAATTGGAAGAGATTTTAAGAAGATTGGTGCTAACCAAGCAACTGTTATTCTGGAGAGAGAATTCACAAAGGAAGAAGTATGGGCTGCTATAAAAGACTGTGATGGAAACAAAGCCCCAGGTTTAATATGATGTTCCTTTCAAAAAGGGTGGAAATTCTTAAAAGGCAACATTATGAAGTTCATGAATGAGTTTTATAGTAATAGTAAATTAGGCTATGGAGTAAACTGCTCTTTTGTTTCTCTTATCCCCAAAAAGGAGAATCCAAGCTCTCTTCTTGAGTACAGACCTATTAGCTTGATAAATTCTCCATATAAGGTGTTGTCTAAAGTTTTTGGCTAATAGAATTAGGCTAGTTCGACCTAGTGTCATTGATAAGGCTTAGTCTACTTTTGTAGGGGGGAGAAACATTATGGATGGTGTGCTCATAGCTAATGAGGTGGTGGATTGGTGGAAAAAATCAAAGAAGAATGGCCTTATTCTCAAATTGGACTTTCAAAAAGCATATGACACTGTTAATTGGAATTGTTTGCTGCAAATATTGTCTAGTTTTGGTTTTGGTTTAAGATGGATTCGATGGATGAAGGAGTGTATGGAATCTGCTAGAATCTCCATCTTGGTAAATGGCTCCCCTTTTGCTAAATTTTGTCCACAAAAAGGGTTAAGACAAGGTGATCCTCTTTTCCCATTCTTATTTAAAAGTTGTTGCTGAAGGTCTGAATATATTGCTATCAAGAGCCAAGGAGTTTAGGCTTATAAAAGGAGTGGTAGTGGGTAATAGAGAAGTCAATGTATCCCATCTTTAGTTCGTTGATGACACTATTATATTCTATGAGGCTGAGTGGGCAGAAATCATGGCAGTTAAACGAATTTTACAATGCTTTGAAGTGGTCTCGAAGTTGAAGATAAACTTTCATAAAAGTATGATATGAGGGGTGGGAGTTGATGATCGGTTGGTTAAGGAGTTTGCAACCACACTTAACTATTTAAGCCACAAGTTACCATTAAAGTATCTTGGGATGCCACTTGGAGCCAACCCAGTTAGGAAACAAACATGGTAGCCAGTGGTGGATAGGTTTAAAAAGAAATTATCTGGGTGGAAAAGAAGCTGTTATCCTATGTTGGTAGGGTCACTCTCATCAAATCTGTTTTGTCTTCCTTGCCTGTTTATTATATGTCTTTGTTTAAGATACCTGAGTGTGTTGCTAAACAACTTGACAAGATTCAAGCAAGGTTTTTGTGGAGTGGGGATGAATCTAAAAGGAAAATCTATTTGGTAAAGTGAAAAGAGATGCAACTGAATAAGAAATAAGGAGATCTTGGAATTAGAGATATCAGATTGATGAATGAATGTTTGCTTCTTAAGTGGTGCTGGAGATATGCCTTCGAAGATGAGGCTCTGTGGAAATCTGTGATTTGTGCCAAATATGGGGTATCGGGGGGTTAATGGTTTCCTCCAGTGCATGATTTGGCTTCAGTTTTTTCTATTTGGCGAGAGGTCCTTGCTATGTCATATTTAAAACCTTCATTGTACAACTTCTTTCTGGAAAATGTGGCGATTAGGATTGGTGATGGGAATTTGGTGAACTTCTAGGTTGATATTTGGTTGGAAACATCAAGCCTTAAATCTCAATTTCCAAGGTTGTATCAGCTGAATTTAGATAAAAGAGATCACTTTAAGGAAGATGTCTTGCAGAGTTAGTAGTAATTCTTGGTGTTTTAATTTTAGAAGGCCCTCTTTGGATAGGAAAAAGATGAGGTGATAAGGTTGCAAAATCTGTTGGGAGTAGGACCCTACTTTGATGTTAATCAAAGGGATTCAATTAGGTGGAAGGCTGAGCAGTCAAGGATATTTAAAGTTGGCTCTATGTATAATTGGTGCCAGCACAGCGTTTGGTCTGTTAGAAATGGTTTGGAAATTCTGGGTAAAAACAGAATTTTTCCTCACTTTGGTCTATTATTTAGGTAGGACCCGTACGCCAAAGTTGGTGGGTCTAAGTGGTAACGCGTTCTATGCCGCGTTGTGATTCACGTGGTATATTTAGTTGCTCAAAACCATTATCGAGTAAATGGGAAATTGAAGCTAAAGTGTGCTCCATGGAAATGGAGTTTTGGTGGAAAATCCTTAAAGGTTTGAAAAATGGCTTGTCCCATATTGATTTGGTGGGAAGTTTTGAGTGTGTTTATAAGGCATGGGATTGGAACTTGGGGTGTGCCCCAAGGGGTACCCAAGTTTTGTGGAGAGGGAGGTTATGTACAAAATGAGCTAGACCTATTGGACCCAAAAATCACCACACACGCGCGCGCCACCGTCGTCCGTCCGTCCGGCCGGCCGGTCGGGCGGGCTGGCTGGCTGGCCTGGGCTTGGGCGCGGATGCATGGTGTGTGGTTGGGTTAGACTTGTTCGGCCCAATACTAATATTTTTGGGCAAAAAACATTTGGATTTAATTTTATTTTTTGAAATAAAATCTATCTAACTGTCCAAAATTCAAATTAATTCTGGAAATATTATGTTCCGGTTTTTTCCTACACCCAAACAGGTCCCTAGGAATGGCAACTGGGCGGGGCCGGGGATCACCCTCCCCATCCTCGATCCCCGATGGTGGAAATTCTCTCGTCCCCGGCCCCGATCCTCGACGGGGAACCTGTCACCACCCCCGCCCCCGTCCCCTAACGGGGATCGGGTTTCCCCGACCCCTAAGAGTCCCCGGCCAAAAAAAAAAAACAAAAGAGCTTCAGATCAGATATTCAATAACAAATTTAACAACATATTTAATACTCATAACCAACAACACAACAGATTCAACAATGGATTCAACAACAGCAGATTCAACAACAGATTTAACAATGGATCTAATAACAACAATAGATTTAACATGTATATTCAACTCCAGATCTGAGGATCATCAACAACACATCCAGATTCGTCTCTTCACTCCTCAACTCGGATCTTGGCATCGGTGACCAGAACTTCCAGATCTGAAGAACAAAATCAAAAAACAAAGCAAGAGAGAGAGAGAGAGAGAGAGAGAGAGAGAGAGTAACTACAGAGGAGATACCGTGAAAGAGAGAGAGATGACATACCATGAGAGAGAGAGAGGAGCTGCCGCCATTGATAGAGAGGAGGAGGAGCCACTGCTGTGATACCGTGAGGGAGGAGTGACGCCGTGAGGGAGAGAGGAGAAGCGGCCGATGCCGACGCCATCGCCATCGCCATCGCTGTGAGCATCGCAGCAGAGAGAAGGAGAGAGAGGCCGAGAGAAGAGAGAGAGTGAGTGGAAGAGGCTCAAATGAAATGAGTCTCAAAAGTAACCTAAACATATATATACGGAATATATATTCGGGGATTATCCGGGGATTACTCGGGCCATGGCCGGGACCGGGGGAATCTATCCCCGTCCCCAGCCCGAAAATGATCGAGGATTTATTTTTTAATACCATCCCCGGCCCGTGGGGAGTTTTTTTCGGGGAAAAACCGTTACATTCGGGGTCGGGGGGTCGGGTCCCCATCAGGCCGGTTTCAAATTGCCATCCCTACAGGTCCCTATATGTTTTTATTTGTTCAAATTTGAACCCAACATATTTGTATTTGTTTATTCAAACTGAACAGGTATCATACTTGTTCAAACAGGTTTTGCACCTGTTTAATTCAAACCCAACAGCCATAAATTCTCCTATAAATAGACAAGTCTCTTATTTGTTTCTTTACTCCAATTTTCGTCCATCTTTGCTGTAGTTCGTCTCTGCATTTTGCTGCATTAATTCCATTATTTTTTCTGTGAAAAAGAGTGTATACACTAAGTGTGTTCGTTGTACGAAAAATTTATAGTGCTGCTATTTTTCATTGATTGATCATTTTATCCTGAAAGATAGACGTCCATATTCTGAAAGCACCGTGGAGAAGACGAATTTGTTTTAAGGACACAGTGTCGAACACTGGACTTGATCATAATATTATTCAAGAAATTAATTAAGTAAGTTGGTTATTTATTTTATGTTTTATTTATTTATTTAAATCAGATTTTGATTTTGTTTTTGTAACAAAATAAAAATCTGTTTTTATAATTATTTATTTTATTTTTCTGGTTTGATTTTTGTAATCAAACAAATTCTCTCATTTCCTTTATTTCTTATATATTCTGTTTGTTGTTAAGTATACAACAAAATTTATTTTTCAAATACAGTGAAGATTGTCTAACAATCTTAAGACAGAATAATTTTTTGTATCTTTATTGTATTTAATTTTCTGTGTTTTCACAAAGTGATATTCTGGTTGGAAAATACAAATAGTATTTATAAACTATTTGACAGATAATAGTAATATACTGTCTATTTTTCCGACAACTAGTAGTAATATACTGGTGTCATTAATAATTGCAAAATATTATTTGGTGTTATAGAAAATTATTGTGGTATTTTATTTTTCTGGTTTTAGTAACAAGGAAAATAAAATTATTTTGTGTTATAATTTATTTTCTAGTTTTAGTAACTAGAAAATTAATTTGTGGTTTGTTTTTCTGATTTTTGTAATAAAATATTATGGCTACTACAATCGAATCTGCAACTAGAAGTGGTACTCCAATTGTTACACCAACTCCGATCCTTATCCAGAACCATGTTCAAGTACCAATAAATCATGGAGAAAAATCGAAAAAATTTAACGGTACTGAGTTTAAAAAATGGCAGCAGAAGATGTTGTTCTATCTTACAACTCTAAATTTGGTTCGGTTTCTCCGTGAAGAGGCTCTAGCACTTAAAGAGGGTGAAAGTGATCGACAAGTTGTTGCCGCTGTAGATGCTTGGAAACATTCAGATTTCCTGTGCAGAAACTACATCCTCAATGGCCTTGACAACATGCTGTATAATGTTTATAGCCCTCTGAAGTTAGCAAAAGAATTATAGGATTTTTTGGAGAAGAAATACAAGACAGAGGATGCCGGCACGAAGAAATTTGTTGTCGGTAAATTTCTGGACTTTGGTATGGTAGACTCCCAAACGGTAATTTCTCAAGTTCAAAATTTTCAAATAATTTTGCGTGATATTCATTCAGAAGGTATGTCTCTTAGCGAGTCTTTCCAAGTCCCTGCTCTAGTGGAAAAGTTACCACTGGCTTAGAAAGATTTCAAAAATTATTTAAAAAATAAACGCAAGGAGATGACTATGGATGAATTGATTGTAAGATTGAGAATTGAGGAAGATAACTAAAAGGCTGAAAAGATGAATGAAAAAAATCTCATTGAGTCCAAGGCTAATGTGGTTGAACAAGTTCACAAACCATATAACAAAAAGAGGAAGTTTACTGGAGATGGTCTTAAACAAGGCGAAAACAATGGCAACAAGAAGTTCAAATGAAAATGCTATAACTATGGCAAGACTAGACATCGAGCTTCTGATTGCCGCCGCACTAAGAAGGATCACAGAAGCACAAGTAAGAAGACCATCAATCAAGCCAATGTGACAAAATTAGATTACATCTCTGACGGGGTAAATGACATCAACCTCTCTGCTGTGGTGTCTGAGGCTAATTTGGTTGGAAATCCCAAGGAATGGTGGGTTGACGCTGGGGCAACTCGTCACATTTGTGCGAACAAGAAAATGTTCACTACCTACAATGAGGCTGCAAATGGTGAACAACTTTTCATGGGAAATTCTTCTACTTCTACTGTGGCTGGACAAGGGAAAAAGATCTTGAAGATGACATCAGGGAAAGAACTGACCCTCAACAACGTACTGCATGTACCTGATATCCGGAAGAATTTGGTTTCTGGCTCTTTGTTAAGTAAAAATAGTTTTAGGCTTGTATTTGAGTCTGATAAATTTGTATTATCAAAGAGTGGTATGTATGTTGGTAAGGGATACATGAGTGATGGTCTCTTCAAATTAAATGTAATGGCAGTTGTACCAAAAGTTGCTATGAATAAGAATAACACATCTTTTGCTTATATGCTTGAGTCGAATTTATGGCATGGTAGATTAGGACATGTGAATTTTGATGCTTTGCGTAGATTAATTGGTTTGGATTATATACAAAAGTTTGAAATCGATCCTAATCATAAATGTGAAATTTATGTAGAAGCGAAACTAACTAAGGCTCCATTTAAATCGATTGAAAGAAAAACCGAACCTCTAGAATTAATTCATACAGATGTATGTGATCTTAAATTTCTTCAAACTAGAGGAGGCAAAAAGTATTTCATAACATTTATCGATGATTGTATAAGATATTATTATGTTTCTTTACTTAGAAGTAAAGATGAAACCTTAGAAATGTTTAAACTCTACAAAACAGAAGTTGAAAATCAACTTGATAAAACTATTAAATGGTTAGAAGTGATAGGGGTAGTGACTATAATGCACCATTAAATGAATTTTGTGCACAATATGGCATTATTCACCAAACTACAGCACCCTATTCTCCTCAGCAAAATGGAATTACTGAAAGAAAGAATAGAACCCTAAAAGAAATGATGAATGCCATGTTACTAAGTTCAAGCTTACCACAGAACTTGTGGAGGGAGCAATATTGTCCGCTAATTATGTTCTTAATAGAATACCCCACAACAAAACCAACAGTACTCCTTATGAATTGTGGAAAGATCGACCGCCTTCCTACAAATACTTAAAAGTGTGGGGGTGTTTGGCAAAAGTTGAAGTTCCTGTTCCTAAAAAGACTAAGATTGGACCAAAAATAGTAGATTGTGTGTTTATTGGTTATGCTCAGAATAGTAGTGCATATCGGTTTCTGACTTATAAATCAGAAATACCTGATATAAATGTGAACACTATTATAGAGTCAAGGAATGCTGTGTTTTTTTAACATATCTTTCCTTACAAGAAAGGACATAAATTAAGTTCACAGAAAAGAACTTATGATTGTACACAAAGTCAAGAGACTAATGACAATCAAACACAAGAGACTAGTAATGGTCTCGATCAACAGGATTTAACTGATGATGAACCAAGACGAAGTAAGAGAGCGAGAACATCAACATCCTTTGGTCCAGATTTTCTGACATACCTATGAGAAAATGAACCTCAAAGCTTTAAGGAAGCAATAACAGGTCCTGAAGCACCTTTGTAGAAAGAAGCTGTTGATAATGAAATTGAATCCATTATGCAAAATCATACTTGGGAATTGGTGGATCTTCCACCTGGTTCTAAACCTCTTGGATATAAGTGGATATTCAAGAGAAAAATGAAAGCAGATGGTTCAATAGACAAGTATAAAGCAAGACTTGTAGTAAAAGGTTACAGACAAAAGGAAGGTCTGGACTATTTTGACACATATTTCCCTGTGACAAGAATAACATCCATTCGCATGCTTATTGCTATAGTAGCGTTGTTTAATTTAGAAATACATCAAATGGATGTTAAGACAGCTTTCTTAAATGGTGATTTAAACGAAAAGATCTATATAGAGCAACCTGAAGGGTTTGTAGTGCCGGGGCAAGAAAAGAAAGTTTGTCGGCTTGTAAAATCTCTTTATGGATTAAAACAAGCGCCTGAGCAATGGCATGAAAAATTTGATCATGTTAGGCTTACTAATGGGTTTAAGACAAACGAATGTGACAAATGTGTCTATGTTAATAACATTGACCAAGGATATGTCATAGTTTGTCTTTATGTGGATGACATGCTTATCATTGGAAGCAGTCAAAACATAATCAAATCAACTAAGTAAATGCTTAACAAAAGATTTGATATGAAAGATATGGGGGTCGCAGATGTTATATTAGGAATGAAAATTACTAAAACATCTGACGGATATGCATTATCTCAATCACATTATATTGAGAAAATTCTTGGTAAATTTATCAAGGATGATATGAATGTAGCAAGAACACCTATAGACATCAGTCTTTATTTATCGAAAAATAAAGGCGATGCGGTGTCTCAGTTGAAATACTCCCAAATCATTGGAAGCCTAATGTACCTAATGAATTGTACTCGTCCTGACATAGCTTATGCAGTCAGTAAATTAAGTAGGTACACTAGTAATCTTGGAGAAGACCATTGGAAAGCGATCATTCGGATTCTTAGATATCTAAAATTTACTTGTGATCTTGGCTTGACTTTTACTCGATATCCAGCAGTACTCAAAGGTTATTGTGATGCCAATTGGATATCGGATACTAGAGATTCAAAATCCACTAGTGGATATGTTTTTACTCTGGGAGGCACTGCTGTTTCTTGGAAATCCATGAAACAAACATGCATCGCACGATCCACAATGGAATCCGAGTTTATTGCTTTAGACAAAGCAGGAGAAGAAGCAGAATGGCTTCGTCATTTCTTAGAAGACATTCCAATATGACCAAAACCTGTGCCAGCTATTTGTATTCATTGTGATAGTCAATTTGCAATAGGCATGGCACAGAATCATATGTATAATGGTAAGTCACAACATATTTGTTGTTGACATAATACCGTAAGGCAATTGCTCTCAAATGGAACAATCTCAATAGATTATATAAAATCTAAAGAGAATATTGCGGATCCGTTAACAAAAGGTTTGACAAAAGAGCAAGTGTATAGTTAATCGAAGGGGATGAGATTAAAGCCTATTACATAAGAGTCATCATAATGGTAACCCTACTTATATGACTGGAGATTCCAAGAACTAAGTTCAAAGAGACAACTAAGTTATGTGTGGCTTGCCAAAAATCACCAAGGGATTAAAATTCCCTACCCATTCCTATGGTGAGAGTGATATCTGCAACATATGTTGTCTGCAGGGGTATAAGGATAAGTTTTGCTTTTAATGATTACTTATATCTTGATTTAGGCATAAAATCAAGATGAGTATAAGCAGATATTCACAATAAAAATCACCTATATGAGTGTTGAATTGGGCCGGTTCTATGAGAATGAAGAGGCTAAATTCTCTAGAAGCACTCATGAAAACCAGGAGCGTTCAAGGCCAAAATAAACACAACAGTGAGAACCACGATGTGTTAGAAGATATTTTGTATGAAATCTATTGTCTTGGCTTACACAAACGGCTGAATAATTCAAGGCCTCGCATCCATTGGTTAGGTAGTAAGTCCGATAGGTTATCACTAGGGAAGGTTCAAGGCCGAAAGCTACCTATCCTGATGCAAGATATTTTTGATTTATACTCTTTCAACAAATTCTGCATATTGTTGCATTTCCGTTGTCATCAAATTCCATTCATGTGGGGGATGTGCCCTCGGATATCTAAAGTTGGTCTGGAATAATTTTGCTCCTCCTAAGGCTAAATTCATTACTTGGCTTGCTTGGCGGGGTAAGTTGAAAACATCTGTTTTTCTCAGTAGAGTTGGAGCTTTGAGAGGTAATGGGAATTTGTATTATGTGTTGTGCAAAGCTGAGGAGGAAACTTCTCATCATCTTCTTTTGTCCTGTTCTTTTGTGTGGCGTGTTAGGTCTAACATCATGGCCTGGTGGGGAATCCATGGGTGTTACTAGGTTCTTTTGAAGGTTTGATGTACTAGTGGTTGGGGTGGAAGCTCAGAAAAAAAGAAAAGAAGGTTTGGAGAGTTGTTTTTATTTCTATTGTTTGGTCCTTGTGGTTATATAGAAATGATTGTGTATTTAACAATATTCAACCCGATGTTGATGCTTTGACTGAGCTAATTAAAATTAGAGTGGCCATGTGGTTGATGAATTATGACTTAGGCTGCTGTTACTCCATTTATGAGTTTGTTTCAAACATAAAATGGGTGAGACATATGATCTAGGTTGAGAGGAGGCTCTACTGCTATTATGACAGGGTTGGCTGTTGAGAGAGGCTATTGCTCATTTTTATTTTCTTTGAATATAATCTATGCTCTTTCATGATTTTGATGGTTGCTATGTGTCTATTTGGTATAGGGTATTTTCTGGTAGTTATTGTTGTTACAGATTGCTGTTGCTGTAGGCGAAAAAGAGTATTTACTTTATGGTGGTTGTTGTTGCTATGGATTGATGGTGATCTTTGTGGGTTGTGTCCTTCTTCAGTTTGGGTGCTGCGACTAATGTTCTTTCTTTGTTGTTCCTTTCCAGCTGCTATGCTTTGCTGCTGGTCCATATGAGCAATGAATATTTGAGTTGGCTGTTGGGGCTGATTTCTTTGATGCTGTTCTGTTTTCTCGCTGCTTGCCAGTTCTGGGGTTTCGATTTGTATTGGGATTGTTTCGCTTCTTCTTGGATGAGTTGATTTTGGTGTTTGTGGTTAGTTCCTCACCAACTCTCAATGGTGTGCTAGCATATGATTGTGTGGTCTTATTGGTGCTAACCTAGTTGGAATCAATTTGGTTTGCTATGATGCTTCTTTGCACTCATCCTCATTTTCTCTTTTATTGATGTAATAGTTTATGTTTCATCAATAAAATTCATTTCTTTGCTGATAAAAAAAATTAAAAAAAAAAAGAGTATAACTAGTAGAACATATTGGAAAAAAATTAAATTTTTGGATATTGGAAGCTTTTTAATCAAATCATATTTACACCCAGTTTTATATTTCAAATTACACGTATTATTCAAAATTTTAGATATAAATGTAATTTGATGAAAGAGCTACTAATGTCTGATCAACTTGATTTCTTACAAATATGTTGTATTCGATATATTTTAAAAAGTGAACGATTTGAATCATCAAAATGAGTCTCAGAATAGGCCCAATAGGCAATGCGCAGTAGCCACTCTAAATTCATCTGATCTTCCTTACCATAATTGAGACTAATTAGTGCAGCTTATATGACCTATTTATAATTTTTTGCGGATGATTGTGTTGTGATTCTTTCGGTGGATTTATTTGGCATCAAAAAGTTGCATTTGCTTTAGCTTCTTCTCTTTGACTTTTGCTTTTCTCTTGTCTTTTACTATGTGTATTTTAATTTATGGTTGGATGCTTGTCAACAAATAGGTTGTTTTCTTTCATGTTTGCACATGAGTTAGCTAGAAGTTCATGTGCCAAATTAATTGGAATATGTTCCCCAAGCTATGATGTAGTTTCGACACCTCGATTTTTTTTGTATTGTTCTAGCACTTTTGTGTTTTGCAAATTGCATCAATTTTTTTTTTCTTTTACCGATAAAGAAAAAGTTTAGTACCTTAATTTGGATCTTAGATACACTATTGGCAAATAATTTTTTCTTTCCCTCTTCAAACTTCTTAAAAAATAAATAAAATAAAAAATAAAATAAAATAAAATCAATTTCAATCTTTTACACTTGAACAACATAAGAAAAATTGGCTTATAGTGGATCTCATTTTTCCTTTACTTTTCTTTTCACATTGCAAATCCCATTCCAAATAGAAATACCATGGTTATATAGGGGGATTCACCTTCTAACAACTCACCTAGTAATTCTTTGATAGTCTTGGAGTAATATTTCACACGATTTATGTTTTGATTTGACATTTGGCTAGTTGTTTCTCAAAAATAATATAAAAGTAATAAATTTAACTGTTTAAAACAATAAAAATCAAATTAGAATATGCATGTGTGAATCTGCACTCATTTCTGAACACATATCTTCACAAAACAAATAAAACAAACCAATAGTCAAAGAACAAATTAATCCTTAAATAATTAGGATTACAATTCATCAATTCAACTGAACATAGAAACCTATATGTTGGTAATTTGGAAACTAAATCATTAATGTTTGGAACACAGAAATAAGAGAATTCTTACAAGACCCGGGGACATGGATTTCTTTTTCTTGGCTCAATTGAAAGCCCTACAATTCTTTCTAATTTCCCTAGCATTTCCTACAAGAACTTCAATTCTACCCATTTTTACAATCGCCTTTGCGAAACCTTGTCGAAACCCAATAGCGTTACTTGCAAAACCCGTCACAATAGGAGCACTAGCTTTATCCAAGGCAAGTTCTTGATCAATTTGCATTACACCTCTCCTCAACTTAATTTGATGGTAGTACTGGTTATCGAATACAAAAGATGTGTTTTGATCCAAAAATGCAGTCGGGTCTTGGCTCAACGACCTCGATTGGGTCCCACAAAGCTTGAACAACTTAGAAACTAGGGTTGGGTCCATTGTCGGGTCAGGTTTCCCAAATCCTTGGAAGTTCGAAAGTCAATCTTGAAAAAAACCACAGTGGGCAACACCAACAGTGTGTGCACCCAAAAGGGTGACCATGTCATTGAAAATGAGTTTTTTGGCTGTAAGAATTGGAGTGCCTGTGAGACAGAAAGGATGGGCCTGGCAAGTTCACGAGGTTCGGGTCAGAGACTAAACCGTCACGCCTACCAGTTGGGACAGTGTAGTTGGGCCCACCGGCTAGGGCCATCGAGTCTCGGGTTGCCAAGGTTATGATGTCGGCACAAGAGACTGTTCCTGGACAAATAGCCTCAAGGTTTGACTTGGCTTCATCGATAAGATCAAATCCTCGAACAGATTGGTTTGGAAAGGCATCTTTTTCCGATTGCCTGGTCTGTGTTGAGTCTATGAGTATGGATGCATCACAACCCTATAAACAGTTTCACCAGACAAAAGAATTAGAGCTTGTAATCATGCATAAATGAGTAATTTTTTTAAGATGAAACAAAATGGAATTCGGTGTTAATATTACTTGACCCGTCTATATTTGACCAAACTTGATTCTAATAGAAAATGTTTTGAGAGCATTGATATGGTAGGGTCGAATATAAGAGTGTTAGGTCAAAATTGTCAAAATTAGTGTAAACTTTGAAATTCTGTGACTAAGATAATTGAGTTTAAAGTTAAAATCTCACTTGCAAAATTGGCACCAAAAAAAAAAAAAAAAACTGACATGTTGCCATCCTAGACTCAAAGTTTGACACTATTGAAAATAGAAGTCATCTAGATTTTATTTTATTTTTTTAAAATCAATAAAATCATGAAAAAGGATATGCTTATAAAAAAAATTATGCATAATTTATGACAAGTATAATGCGATAATAACATTTGTAAAATAAAACAACCACAAAGAAACAAATCATTCTCTATAAAAATTTGTACATTAATTATATTTGTATGTAATTACCCTAAAATCAAAACTTGTTATATCATTATGTATTAATATTTTATTTATATTTTGTGTTCCAGGGCTCCTAATATTAATGCACACCGATTCACCGATAAGAGTGAAAATCAATGTATATTGACCAGGCCACAATATGTATCAGTTCAGAATAAGTTGTTCGCTGCCAATACCACTAATTATGATGTTAAAAAAAAATTCCTCAGAACTGACAATTTTAGAAAATTTACAACTACATTAGTAGATTCTTGATATGTATCACTTGATACTCTTATTATTTATATTTTGACAAATATTAATTCATCTCTCGAAAATGCCATTTAAAGCTTTGCATGAAGTAGTATAAAAACTCTTTACCTTAACAAAGCAGTCATGGAAGTGCATGCGAAGCAAGGCCGGGGTTATGGAGCGGTCAGTGCTGAACCGCTTTTGCACGGCTTGTCGAACAATCTGTTCGGCACGCGAGCAGGTAGAGCTGTAGAAACCAACTCGGAGTTGGGCTGTGACAATGGGAACAAGAAGGCAAAGAAATATAAATAAGATCTTCATAGTATTTTCTTAGAGAATTTGCCAATCTATGCTTTGAATGATATGAACTTGAGTGGGAGAGATGTTTGTTTGAATGGCAACAAAGGTTGAGCTGATATATATATATACATAGAGAGAGAGAGAGAGAGAGAGAGAGAGAGAGATGAATCAAGAGATATATGGAGAGAAGCATCTGGCAAGTTGGCAACGTGCAAGGTCGAAGCTTACCAAAGAGAACATGTATTTTGAACAATATCTCTTGGATGCTTCTTTTTTCTCTGCCTTCTAATGATATGTATTAGTTAAAATATTAAAAGAAAGAGTCTTGCTACGATCAATTTTATTTATTTATTTATTTATTTTTTTGGCCAATTGTCACAATCATATCAATTTTATATTGCATTTTCATAGTGAAAGTATCAAGACTTATGGTAGGTATGTATTTAATTGAATTTAAAATGACTGGATAGTTCACTACAAAAAAAATTGCTTACGGTGGCGCTTCCATCAAGGCGCTTTTAAAAACGTTGTGATACATCTCAATGGCAGACACGCTTTTCAAAGAGTAATATCACCTAAATTAATAGAATGCCCTTTTGATTGTCTCAATGAGGCAAGTCTGTTTAACTTCACAGAGACCATATATATTCATTCAAACATTTCCAAGTGGCTCTATCTCTCTCTCTCTCTAAAATGGTTCTCTCTCACTAGCCCTGGTTAAGGAGTCGTGGATGCAACAGCAATGAAGACTTCCTGGAGTTTATAGATCTACAGAGAGATTGATGCTTCTAATCTCCACGATTTCTTGTTCAATCTGGATCTCGATTTCGATTTGTGCACTAGGTCTTAGGATTTAATATTTTCCTTCGAGATTTTTCGATTTCCCTTAATCTTTACCGATCTAGGTCTTCGTTTTTCATGGATTCAGGTATCCAATCGCTCGTGATTTGGAGTTGCTGAGTTCACTTGAGATACAGAGCTTTCATGGTAGCGATCTTGTATGTATTTACTAGTTTTCATATATGTTCAAATTTATTATTGAAAATTATTGTATTTTCATTTGATTAGGGTTTTGATTTTCATTATAGGGCTTGTTATTCATCGAGTTTGATCTAGACTTACTATGAGTGAACTCAAGATTCAGAGATTTTCATCACTACACAGTAACGATCTGGATCTGTGTTCCATTTAAATAAACTCTTGCTTAGGTTTCGATTTTCATCGGTGATCTAGGTTCTCATCTCTTCCATAAACGATGGCTCGAGCTTGGTTTGGATGATTTGGATCTGATCTAGGGTTATGTTTCTCTCAGATATGGTTGTTTTATATTTTTCAGTTCTCAGGTATTCGGCTTCAATAGTTTTTTTTTTTTTTTTGATAAATTCGGCTTCAATAGTTTTGATTGTATTTGATTCAAATAGATTTTCTTGTTTGTTCCACAAATAGGCAGCTAAGAAATTTTCAATGTTTTTCTCTTACTTTTTCTCTGTTCTTCTCTTTATTCGATGGTCTCACTACATATGTGTGTTTATATAGTTTGGATTTTGGGTTGAATTCCTATTAAATTTCAGATAATATCTATGGGTTAAATTTATCTTCAATTTGGGTTGATTATATAGAATCATGTTTCCTAGAAAGTATAGTTCATGATATGAAAAAAAGAAAAAAAAATTAATTCAATCTTAAGTGGGAGTTCTTGGTAATTTTTTTAGTGGCAAGAAACAAAGAAAGAGCTCAGATTCAGTTGATAATGAAATCATGTTAATGAAAAATAAAATTGTAGGTACTTTTCATTTTACCCACAAAGGTTTCTTTGGTTTTTGTGATTATGAATAAAGGGTCCAGTTTAAGACAGTTCACCTAAGGCTCCCAAGAACTTAGAGCCAACCTTGGATACTAACAAATATACCAACAAACATCTATACTAATCAAAACACAAAGCTTACACGTGAATTCCACTTGACATGTCTCAACTTGACGTTATGCCTAATTGAAATGTTTGTTGGTTCCTAATTAAAATCTGACAGTTAAAAATAAAGTAAAATTGAGAACTTTGATTTCTTCTTTGCCCCCACTATTTGCGCCGCTTTCTACACTTCACAAGTAAGTACTTTCAATTCACCAAAATTTTAGAAATTAACGTTTCGATTTGTCTGATTTTGTGCAACACAAAACAAGTATGACTTTCGTAAATGTCTTGAGTGCACAAATGTGTAATTGGTTTTGATGGGTGTTTTGTTTTGATTCGAGTTGGGAAAAGTGCACTATTGGGTCTAAACATTGCTAAAAATGGCAGAAGATTACCATACCGAGCGTCCCTTGTTTGGTGGCGCAATAGCCAGCACATTCCCTCTTCGATTTCAGGTTAGTTCTTATATCTATGTATATATATTTAAGGGTTCATTAATATTTTAACACTAGACAAGGCCATTGACTAATGAACTTGTGCTGGACTTGCAGGATGTGAGCAACATTTGACAAGTCCCTGATCATCAGGCTATTGATGCATTTTTCTTTTAATAGTTCTCCAATTTGTTTCCTTCATATGATGTTCTGTCTGTTTCAGTTTCATTATCACTCTTTTTGGATCTCAATTGTTGACTGACTTCGTGTTGTAATAATTCATTGCTTGTTTGAAGGAGGTTTTTGCGGACCCTGCGTGTGATGAGAGTCTGATATTTGAACTTTTAGATCTGAAACTTGAAGTTGCCGACAATGGAAGTGCCACCTGGTTTCTTCAAGACCTTGCCAAAGAGCAAGATGCTGAGGGAGTCATGGTAACTAAATCAACATTCACATTTTATTTTTCAGGGCTTATTATAAAATGTGGTATCTAGATAATTTTTTTTGCCTTTGCATCATTGTATTTGCATGAGTAAGGGATTCCATATTTAATCTATTGAAAAATGAAGGATGGCGGCGTTGAGAGTGTATATTATTATTGAGTAGTGTTAGACAAATATATCCTTGGTATTGGCATATTGTATGGGCAATTGGAAAAACAGTTAGAAATATTATTTGTAACTTTAACACTTGGTCATGTGTAATAGAGCCTAGTGGCTAATTTATTTTTTCCCTTTCTGTTTGTTGGCATTTGGAGGTGTGGTGGTAGAGTGACTATTTAAAGATTTTGTACAAAGAGTGAATGGTATGAGATAGGAGACATATAGAGTAGGAGGGAGGAAGATGAAGTTGGGAGACTGTCATGTTACATAAATAGAAATAGAATGGTAAAATTGCCCTTTCTCACTTTTCTGAGTCTGGAGAAATTCTATGAATCTCTGTGTTTTGTTTTCAGATGCTGAACCATTTATTGGTTTGTCCATTTCATCTTGTACCCTATGATGTTTACCAATCCATGGCTGTAAGTTTGGTACTGGCAAATTTGGCTAATTTATATGATGACTCAATTGCTTGCACTGTTATTCATATAAGCTTTGTTTATGTTGCTGAAGAAATTATTTATAATTGGTATTTCTGATATGTTCTAGAGTTTCTTGGCCTCTTGGACCTTTTCCTAGCTTTATGTTGTGATTCTTTTGGTTGGATTTTGATTTTTGGTATTGTCATGTGTCATCCCCTTTCCAATCAACTCTAAGCTCAACATTGAATGTTGGCTTTTACTTGTTGCTCAGTAAATAACATCAATTGTTGATGCATGCAGGTAAGATTCCTCTTGCTGCAAATGAAAAGTTTTATATAAGGAAAATTGCTGGTATGCAGTTAATTTGCATTGCTCTGGTTGGAAAATTTTGTGGTAATCCTCTGGTTCTCACTTCGAGCTAGCTTTCAAAACTACACGAATTCATTTTCTAAATAAAATCAGCCAACATTCATTTTCTTTTTTCCACTTGCTTCAGCACTTGTTGAATTGAACACTGTTATAACATTTAATATTTACTATTCATCTTTGATTATATTATTATTGTAAATTTTTTCAAAATTATGTAAGTCTGACAAAGTATTTCTTTTATAATAATGGTCACATAATAAGTCATATTATTTATAATATGGTATAAGCTATAACAGTGCAATTCAGATGAGTTTGGTTGTCAAAAAGCTTGCTAGACTCAACCCAAATAGTATTGAGAGTTGCCCAAAGACCGCTTAGAAATTGACCACAAAACCTAAATTCCTCTTCCCAATTGAATTCAACAAATAGTTTTCTAGACTTTTTTGGTTGGTAAATTTTTTGGGCTATCATCTTTTGGGCTTTCTGCTGATTTTTAATTTTTTGATAGTTTTCTTTGCAAATATCCACAGCCCAACAACCAAAGAGATTTCCATTGGTGCATGAAGGCAAAGAATCTAGTGTTAACAAATATACATAATTTCTTATCTTTCTAGCCTTCTTGACATGGTTATGCAAGAGTATGTAGATTTTTCAACCATTCAAGTTTATTGAAGTTGTGTTAATGGAACTGGATGATTCAGGTATATAATCATCATTTTGGTGAAGATGATTGATGACTTGATGAAGCTGAAGAGAGCTGTGGATGAAGTTATTTTCAGAGAATTTGGAGAGCACACTGAATATTATTATTTTTATGATTTTGTATTGTCATATTGTATTTAAAGGGGTTTTATTTATTTATTTATTTATTTATTTTATGGAAAATTGAAAAATGAATGCTCATTCACATTATGGTATATATTTCGAGAATGGTGATGGATGATGATGGATGATATAGGTTTGGTTTGAACAAAAGTCCAAAGATCATTAATTATGATTTTTCATTTTTTTTTCAAAAAAATTAAAGAAATGGTGGCGTTTTTCATAAAAACGTCGCGAAATGTCGTCATTATGATGTTAGAGATAACTCCTTTAACGTGCATAGTTAACGGCTATAAAGAATTAGCGGCGTTTTAGAAAACATCGTCTAAAGTCTTTAGTGGCGTTTTTCAAACGTCACAAAGATACAACGATAGCCGCATCATCGACGAATTTTATAAACGTCATTTTATCTTTTTGCGGCGTTTTTCTACCCTATAGCAGCGTTTTATAAACGCCGCTAATTCCCGATTTTCTTGTAGTGGTTAAAAGTGAAATGTCAGAATGATTGATAATATAATCAGTATATATATTATTTTGTTTATATATATAGGGTATAAGTTGTACTAATAATGAAATAAATACATGTGGTTAAGAAATTAATTAAAAAAATTATAAATAAAGTTTTTGGGGACTACATATTTGGTAGTAAAAAATATAAACAAAAGTTTTTAGTGACTAAATATTTAGTAACAAAAAAAACAAAAGACTTTTGCCGACCAAATATTTTAGTCATGAAAAAAACATGGCATCCAATATTCAGACTTTTGGCAACTAAAATGTTTACTTGTAAAAACAATGGTGATTAAACTATTTGGTAGCTAATAGTCACATAAAACGGTGACTAAAATATTTAGTTACTTAATGTAGTATTATTTGCGACCAAAACCTATTAGTGACTAAATATTTTAATCGTTGAAAGAGAATTTCATTATTTTAGAACTTTTGGCGACATTTCGTCACCCAAAGGTACTAATTAGGGACTAACATTGTTTTAGTAGCCAAAGAGAAGAGAATTAGCAAGTAAAAAAAATTTAGTCACCAAATACTATTGCCAACAAGCATTCGACGACTAACTGGGCGACTAAAAATTTTAGTCACCATTGACATTCGGCTACTAAAAATGATACTTTGGTGATTAATTTTTTAGTAATCAAAAGCGTATTTTCTTGTCGTGGTTTGCACTTAATTTTTATTTAATTTCTTAATTGATATTATTAATTAGACTGACAAAGCATGAAAAAGTAAAAAATAAAAAATGATACAGTTGAAACTTTAGAACTAATTCGATACAGGAGGCAAAATTACAAGTATAATTTATAATATATTCATTTTTATATCAAATTTAATTATTATCCGAGTTGACATGGCACTACATGGTGCATTATAGAGGATCATAATTTGTTCATTTTTAGTTTTATGGCTTATGTGAACTTTTTGTTTCACACCGTCTTTCTAAATTATTTAAACTTGGTTATTATACTTCATGTGTGTGTTGATTTCCAACCACACTGCCAAATTAGTACTTAGCTGGAGAACACCGGCAGAATAGATTAAGCCCAAACTACCTGCAACAGAAAGAAGAGATTCCGGCGGTGGTTCGTCCACCCGGGGGCACTCCGACGATCTAGTCAGTTATCTCTCAAAGATAATCAAAGCGCTTAACTCATTATTCAGAATATAAATTGCGTACCCTAGACCCCATTGGGGGTGCCTCTCTTTTATAGCTAACTCAATCGTAGTCCCAATAGAAGCCTAGCTTCAATGGACTTCAGCTCAATGCTTATCTTGGACTCTCCAATAGATAAAGATAAACTCCCTAAGAGTTTTATCCTTATCCAGGCTGAGGTCCTTCTTCATTCTAGGACTCTTGTGCCTTATCCGCTTATCCCGGACTCCGATATCTTCGGAGATAACCTCGACCTAGCCAAGATCACCTCGGCGTCATGACCAGGACATGTGGCATCTTGGCTGACACTTCGGCGTCACCTTGGCCACGTATTGGTACTCAGAAAATATGTCCCCACAACTGCTCCCTAGGTTCTATTACCTCGGCATCCTGAGGTGATGGAACCTATATCATCATATCATATAGCATGTCGGCTATCTTGTTGTATCATCCATTTACCGAGGTCATAATACGTCGGCTTCACACGACCAGGTCCAGCCGAGGTCACTTGCTTCATTAAACCAAGAACTCCAAGAGTTTTATCACGCATATGAGCTGTCATGCAAAATAAACCAATCGTTTCTGCCACGCGTCTTCCCCTCACTGGATCATACTCGATATGCGCCTGTAAGTCGTCTTGTGTCTGGGTGTGCTATCTGACAAGCACGTCGCTCTAGACGTATTGATGGTTTCTTTTCGCCATTCTCTGCATTTTGATCAAAATCAATTCCCTCTCTCTGTCTCTTCACTTTTGCATCCTCGTTCCCAAGCTCCCAACTGTTTCTCTCTCTAACTTCTCTCTTCTGAATACGCCATTGTTCTAGATTTTCAAGCTCTGTAACTGCTTTCATTTCTCTCCTCCGGTGAAGCTTTTACTGTTCTCTTCTGATTGTAACCGCCTCCTGACTCCAGCGTCTTCAACACCGGCTTCACTCCTCTGGTAAGCTTTTGTTCCCTCCTGGTTTTCAGTTCTTGAAAAAGCTTTACCTTATTATTTGTTGCCATTGCTGTTTTGCTCAAGTTCTTGACTTATGAATCACGTATCTGAGCACGTTTATTTTATGATTTTGCTTTTGCCCAATTCGTGTCTTGAATACACACACTGCTCACAAATTTGTTTCACTTTTGCCACTATTCTTGGCCTCACACCCTTGTGCACACCTTGTCACAGTGTTCTTGATAGTTCATCACTGTTCTTGATTCTGAAACACGTTATTGTTTTCTGTTTTCTATGTCTTTTCCAGATTCGTGCCTTCAATCTTTGTTTCCATAGATCTAGGTTTTGGGATTTGCTTTGTAGAACCCAAAAACTTCAGGAAAAATTAAAACGAGTTCCCCTTAGAAACCCCACAAATTCTGACCATAGTACATTTTTAGGTTTTAGCCGAGGTCCCTCAAACCCTTCCAAAACACTCTCTTCTGAAATCCAACTCCTCCAATTAAGCCGACGTCATGGGTATGTGGAAGCATAGGGTAGAAACCCCGACTAAATTAGAATACTTTAGGCGGGAGTTTTCCATCCCCGCCGACGTCCATCTGAGGTTGACTGGGGAGGATGACTCCATCATGCCCACAACTGATTCTATGCCCTTCCCCGTTGTAGCCTTTACTGAATGCGGACTCAGGCTCCCACTCGACACCCTCTTCCGTGAGATACTCCATTACTATAAATTGAACCCAATGCAGCTTGCCATCAATTCCTACCGAGTCATCAATGGTATAATAACCTTAGCCAAACAAGAGAATGCTAGGGTAACCTTAGCCGATATCCAGTACTGCTACACCATGTGTGGCCTCAAATTAGAGAAATGCTATATTTACTACCTCAAGCCGAGGTCCACAGAGTATAAAATCATTGCCGACCTCCCAGACTCCAACAAAGGAGCCAGGGACGATTACTTCATTATCTCAGAGAACTGAGAGTTCGCTCCAGATGAGGACCTCCACCTCTACCCGCTTCCTCGAACAGTTTTTGTAGAGGGTAATGGTAAGAGCCCAGTATTTATACTTACTTGTTTTTAAAGTCTTCAATACTTCGTTTGTTCTAATGTCTACTTTTCTTGCAGCTCTTCCCCAACCAGAAAAAGGCTTCTGTAAGTCCTTTTTTCCCAGCAAGAGTTTGAAGAAGCTATTGGATCTGCCAGTCCATAAGCGCAGAGCCCCTTTGGTACTCAACTTCATCCCAACCTACAAGTTGGTACTTCCTGACGTCCCAAATAGGAAGAAAAACAATTCTTTCCCTTCCGCCACAACTCCTCCAACAGCCTCATCATCTCGACCAGATCAAGGATCGACCTCAGATCCAGCTGAACAACCATCTACCTCGGCTCCACAGCTGATCCCGCCATCCCAACGCCAACATCGACGCCGAACTGTAATTCTTGCCGAGATGGGTCGCAAGAAGGCAGTCTGTCACGACCCAAGCCCACCCCTATAGGTTTAGTATCGTAACCGGCCAGTAATCCGTGATTACCAAAGGCCTGCTTAACAATAATGACAATAATAAAGAGTAAGGGGCTGGCGGAAGCCAAAACAGTAAATAAAAGATGCCTGTAACATGCCCGGGGGGTACCCGCGCGCGTTAAACAGTTCGGACTCCCGAGATCTCTTTGATCTCAAGTCTTACGAGTGCAATGTGAAACATTGATGAGAGTCCAGATTTGACAACTTTTATTGAAAATCCATTTTATTGCAATTTTGTCAAAAATGGACTGCGTCATCAGAACTCAAAGTCGCCACCTAATATTTTGGGAAATTAGGAAACCCATGACTCGGTGCCAAAGGCCACTGTTCGTCGTAACCAAGGATGCTTGGCTCGGAACCTTAGGTATGAGAGGGGAAGGTCAATAATGAGCACCCCCACTCACCCGATCAAAAGATCGGCCTCTACTAAACCATGATATGACTTTTATTTTCTTTATATGCTTATGTTCTGATTATTTTATTAAATCCTAAAATTTACTATGTGAAGCATACAAGTATAGACTAGTTTGCTCAAATTGGAACAATTCAACTTCATGTTTGTTTTTCGAAAAGGGTTTGAATTTGCCACTTGACAAAGTGGGCTTAAGACGTACATTTATTTAATTATTCCAATTCAAACAACAAGCCTTCATCCACAGGCATTCAAACAGTTTATCACTTAAACAAATAGCCACATGGTAGGATGCTAAACATAATAATAAAATTACACACAAATGGGATGCTAAAGCATAAAAACTCACAGATTGACCGACGTCCCTCGAACGACTACAAAACAAAAGTTAGTAAAATATGCATGATCTTATATACAGAATCCTAATGCAATTCACTCATGAGATGCACTAAAGATTTGGCTTCTAGAATATGGCATGTGAATCATCTTAAAACATCCGATAGCACACAGAATCATGGGATAATCAATTGAAGCATAAAGATGCAAATTTAGCCAAATCTTATGCATGGATCATGGATGTAAAGCAGGGATATGCATGACATGTCAGATACATACATACACACAGTTAGGGAAAGCGATTAAAGAATGGGATAGAAAGAAGCGGGGTGGGGGATTATTACAACACTTGAATATTACAGATCCGATGAGAGAGAGAAGAGAATAATAAAATAAAATAAAATCTCACAACACTCAAAATAAAAAAAAATAAAGAACTGCATCACTGACACATTCCACTCCTTTTCACATGTCCCGGGTTCCGCAACATCGCATGATTCACATTTTCTTGCCACAAACTGGACAGCTGTCACTTTACTCCATCCACTCGTATATACAACCCAGGTGGAAATGATGAGAGCATTTTGTAATTATCTTGGGGTTTTTTGGACTGTTCTGTGGCAATAATAACAAGATAAAGAAGGATGATGAGAGAGAGGGACCCAGCTAGTGAGAGAGAGAGTTTGAGTGTGTGATCCTTGTGCCGTGTGTGGGTGTGTCATGGGTGTGAGTCTCTAATGTGTGTGTTTAGCTGTGAGGGGGGGGACCCCGTGGGTTTGTGAAGAGTGTGCATGGGTTGCCGAAAGAGAGAGAGAGTGTGGGTCTTGTGGGTGTGTGAGAGGTGTGGTCTCTAGAGAGAGAGAGAGAGAGAGAGAGAGAGAGAGGTGAGGGAGAGAGAGCCGTGTGGTGTGTGAGTGCAGTGATGGCCGCGGGTGTGTGAGTGCAGTGGAATGGTAGAGAGAGAGGTGAGGGAGAGAGAGCCGTGAGGTGTGTATATGGTGATCATGGTGGTGGTGTGTGATGGGTGGCCCCGGTGGTGGTGGTGTTGTGTGTGTTGTGCATGGTGAAGTGGTGTGTGCATGGTGAAGCTCCGGTGGTGGTGGTGTGTGTGTGTTCATGGGGAAGTGGTGTGTTGTGAAGCTCCGGTGGTGGTGGTGTGTGTGTGTTCATGGGGAAGTGGTGTGTTGTGCTGCTATGTGTGGTGCCTCACAATCCCGTGGGTGTATGAGAGAGGTGGGTGTAAATGTGTGTGCATGTGCCTTCTTCCCTCCTCTCCTGTGCATCCCTCTGTCATGGTGAGTAACTCATGTTAGCAGCCATTGTAGTGTCCTCCATGGCTGCTGGGTTTGCTCGGTTTTTGAGAGAGAGAGAGAGAGACCCCGAGCTCCCCCTTCTTCCTCTACCCGTGTGTATCTTGCTCCCCTCTTTGGTGGGTGTGTTTCTTCTCTTTTATCTTTCTCTCCCTAACATTTTTCTCCCTCAAAATTCTGTAGTGCCCCCTCCCCTCCACTACCGTGTGTCTTCTCTTCTCTTGATCAGTGAGTGTGTCTTCCATTTAAAGAGAGAGATATGATTCTTTAAACCAACCACCCCACCCACTCTTTTCTTTTTTTATTTTATTTTTCTAACCAAACCCACTCAAATCCACTGAATTAGGCCACCATCTTTTTTTTCTTTTGGCTCCTCCTTTTTTTTTTTTATAATCGTAATGACCATCCCATTTTTTTTCTTTTTTTAATCTTTTCTTTTCTATTTATTTTTTATTTTTTTATTCTTTTTGTTATCAAATATCAAATGCCAATTTATATAAACACACCTAAAAAAAAATGTACAAACACACAAAATTATATAAAATTATAAATTCAAACCAAAATGAGTGAGTTTCGGGATTAAAATTTTAATTTGATTTTTTTTGATGAGGGTGGTCAAAATAAAATACCCAAGTCTTAGGGCCGGTCAAAATGGGGTGTCTACAATGCCTAATGAGCTGTGACAATCTGAATGTGAAAAGACCTTTTATAAACATGCCACATGGATAACCAAAACATACATACAACATATGCACAAACATATATATACAAACAACCCCGTCAGGGACCAAATCCCTTTTACATAACTGTAAGTCAGGTCTAAACATTTATTACAAAACAGAGACGGAAGGGTGAGACTGAGACACCCCATAAACAGCCTTAGCTTGATGGACTGGAACCTCGAAGTGAGGCACAATGGTTGGCTTGACAAAACTGGGGCTTAACCTGACGCTCCTAGCATCGATCCGGTGCTTGAACACCTACATATAAATATAAACAGTGAGCTAAAGCCCAGTGAATAACAAATGCGTAAGGAGGTTAAGAATGAACGTCCTTTCAGCAATAAATCAGTCACATCAGTTATATGTGGTACATCCAATAACAAACAGTACAGTAGGTCTTAACAGACTAAGCAGTCAGTTAATGGCCATCATAACAGTATACAGTATTGGTTCCAAGTATTGGAATCGACAGAGATCTCTGTGACAGTAACAGTAACAGTACAGTAACAGTAAGTTGTTATAGATGCCACGAGTACAGTTCATAAATAGGACATCATTTATTCAGTAAACAGTATCACTTCAGAAAATAGTACAGTTAATTGTTCAGAAAATAATCATCATTGAACACATCTTTACAACATTATTACTCACAAAGCACTAGGCTATAGGCAAGCTAATAAGCATCCTTGGATGCCAACCCTACACAGTTAGAGAATGAACACACATTAAGTTACACACTTGGGATTAACATCTTAGCCCCTATCTTGACTTGGTGTGGTTCTATAACATTATCCCCATTAAGATGCCTTAAACTAGGCCTAGGAATGCCTAGGATGGAATGAAGATGCAAAGATGCACTTTAAAACACTTTTCAAAATTTTTAGAAAACAGGGGTCTCGCTCGAGCATGGCTTTCTTCGCTCGAGCGAGCTTGCCAAAACAGTGGGGTCGCTCGAGCGTGGACTTCCTCGCTCGAGCTGTCTGTAAAAATGCAAAAAGTGCTGGATGTTAAAAATCCCCGCTCGATGCTCGCTTGAGCGTGAGACACATCCTTCGCTCGAGCGTAGGTCTCATCGCTCGAGCGTGCGTCTGCATGCACCAAAAACCTGAGAGCTTGCAATTCATGCTCGAGCCAACATTCTGTCGCTCGAGCGGACCTCTGAACACACAGGTGCTCGCTTGAGCGTGGAATCCTTCGCTCGAGCGAGGAAGCCAAATTCTAGGTTTTCCAGATTTGCCTTCAAAGCTCAAACCAAGCATTCAATACATCAAAACTCAACCTTTTGGGCCCATTTTCTGGAAAACACTTGGAAACTCATACCACAACATGTTTTGAAGATCAATTTTGTAAAATCAAGCCCAAAGATAAGTCAATTGAACACAATTCCAAATGTAAACATGAAGAACAATGCAAAATCAAACATGCATGCGGTCCCATGAACTCTAATGTTCCAAAACATGATCAAATGCAAGATTTAGTTCAAATTCATGGTAAATTCATGGACCACAACTAAAATATGCACATGCATGAAGAAATTCTCATAAAGACAACCTTAAATTCAAGAATATGCACATGCATGCATGAATTGACTCTTAATTCAACACTTTAAACCATAATTTGACTCTAACCTCCAATAATCCCATGAATCATGCAAGAACAACTCAAATGTACAAATGAGATGATGAAATCTCTACCTTAGGTCTTGAATTCTAAGTGTAGAAGCTCAAATCTTCCAAGTTTCCTTCAAATCTCCAAAGTTCAAGCAAGATTCTTCAATTTTCTCATACTTTTCTCTCACTCTCACGGTTTGGTCTGAGGTATGGATGAAGAAATGATGCCTCAAGGGTGTGAATTAAGTCCCACACAAGTTTGTAAAGGTAGCCCACTAAGTGGCAAACATGTAAATACTCTAGGCTCAAGTGATTTAACATTATTTAATCTAATTTAATCATTCCAAATCAAATTTCAATTGAATCTACCATAAAATCACATAAATTCTAATTAACATATAACACTAATCAATTTTTGATTCGGTCGCCGATAAGGCCTTCAATTTACAGTTCAAAACTTAAAACATGGACATATCAATCAATGGTAAACAGATAGAGATGCAATTAAAGCAACATACACATGCATTCAGTTTAGAATTTCAGTCTGATCAATTACTTATCATGCTCAGTCACAGTTTAACACTAATCAGAGGTGACGGTTGTCACACAGTCGCTGAGGATCTCTTGGCCGACATTCCATCCACCGTAGACGCCCAACCAGGGCGGTCCCAGCCTCCACCAAAATCAAAGCCAAAAAGAATAAAGAAGGCTCAGCCAAAGGCAACGGTGACTCAAATTGATACTGAAGACACCTTGCCCATTTCAAAATTGGCTTCAAGCGAGAAGGCTCCCTCCGTCCCTAAGAAGAGTCCCACTGAGGCCGAGCCATCCCAATTAACTCGGTCAAAGAGGTCGAGGTCCGAATCTGCCACGACTTCGGGGCCCATAAAAGCAGATACCCCTTGGGCTCCCCAGATCACCATTGAGGACAAGCCGGTCAGAGCTGGCGACAGTGCGACTGATCTTGAAGTCGGTGTCGCCCTCTCAACGACTTTGCTCCTTCCAAACGATCTAAACTGAAACGCCGAGATGAGCGAATACGAAAACTTCACTCTGATGCTCCAACAATCTGTTCAAGTAAGTCTTCCACACTTGGTATTTTTCTTTCTCCATTCTTTCATACTCAGAGGATTTTACTAACTTTTGTTCTGCTGATTCTCTTTCAGGCTATCCAGCACGCCCACTCCTTCTCAATGCAAGCTTTTAAGATGAGGAAAGAGTTGGCCGACAAAATCAGGGAGGTCGCCACTCTACAAAAGTCCCTCAATAGGGCCAAGGACAAGATGAAGACCTTGGCAGATCAAGCCGAGGCAGCTGTAAAAGCTCAGGACACGGCTGAGGAGAAAGCTGACACTACAGAGGCTATTGCTAAAGTCCTCACAGCTGAAAAGAAAGAGGCCGAGACAAAGATGGCCGAGGCCCAAAAAGAACTCCAAGATGCCCTAGCCACAAAGGAGGCCGAAATCAAGGCTGCCGATGAGAGGGCATATGCAGAGGGGGCGGCCGACGTCAAGGAGGATTATAAAAAACAAGTGAAACAGGCATGCAACAAGGGTTTGATCCTTGGTTGGATGGCCGCTCTAAAAAAGCTTGACGTACCCTAGGATTCCCCCCTCAAGAATGCCAACGTCCTAGCCCTGCCATTCCCCCCTACTCCAAGCCAATCCGAAGACGATTCTGAGTCTGAGGAGGAAGCTTTGGTGAGGAAGTCGAAGGAAGCTGCTGGGGCCAAGTCCCCCACTCCAAATGAGCAAGCCCTGGACTTGACTTAGGATGAGGAGGGTGAGGAGGTCTCCAAGGATGCTACTCCTGGGAAGGCAACATCGGACGTGCCTATCGCCGATAAGAGCCTTGACCAAACCCTTCAAGAAATAGATGCCGAGCTCGCGGCTGAGAAGGCCGCCGAGATGTCTTCTCAGCAGTCTTTCGAACTCCAGACCCAACCAGCCGGAGGCGCTGAAGAGCCTTAGCTTGATGTTTTTGTCCTTTGTACTTTTTTCTTTCTTTGAAACAATGTAAGCTCTTTATGTGGCCGACATTCCATCTTTTGAATGTAAATACAATTTCTTCTTTTGAATGCTTGTATGTTTGTGTTCCCTTTACTGCTCTTGTATGACTTTTATACTTAGAATGTTTTGCATATCTTCAATGTACACCTTAACTGTGTAATCTTCTCGGGGTGAAATACCTCGATTATACCCACCAACGGTTTACATCGGCAAGTACATAAGTACTTATCTTAATACAACCTTGGCCCCAACTTGTAAATTTTTTCACAAATTTCAACAAGTGTTCAGTTCATTTTCAACTTGTAAATTTTTCTCAAATTTCAACAAGTGTTAAACATAACCTCGGTTTAACTTTAACTTGTAAATTTTTCTTAAATTTCAACAAGTGTTAAACACGATCTCGGTTTAACTTCAACTTGTAAATTTTTCTTAAATTTCAACAAGTGTTAAACATGATCTCGGTTTAACTTCAACTTGTAAATTTTTCTCAAATTTCAGCAAGTGTTAAACATGATCTCGGTTTAACTTCAACTTGTAAATTTTTCTCAAATTTCAACAAGTGTTAAACTAATTTTAGCTTGTATATTCTACCTTTCCAGGAACCATTTTCCAACTCTCTGCCCCCTAATGTGAACTTAAATTTCACTTGGGTTCTCATTATGCATGTATTCCAAAAACATCATCAAGTATTGTATCAGTCATAAGTGTAAAAAATCAAGCTAAAATTTTATTTATTACTTTGGCTAATAACAAAGAATAAGAAAGTCTAATGATAAAAGAATTTCATATTGCAAGTATTCCAGGGCCTTGGCAACTCTTTCCCCTCATTATCTTTAAGCTGATATGCCCCATTGCCCAATACCGAGATGATTCTATAGGGCCCCTCCCAATTCGGGCCAAGCTTGCCCTCTCTGAGATCCTTCTTGTTGTCGACGACTTTTCTCAAGACGAGGTCACCAACTTGGAACTCCCTTGGGTTGACCTTCTTATTATAAGCCCTGGCAAGCTGCTGCTGGTATGCCGCCAGCTGAATTGCAGCTCTCTCCCTTCTTTCTTCTAGCAGATCCAGATATCAGGCTAATAATACATCATTAGTCCCATTCTCTACTCCCTGAGTTCTGATTCCTAAGATGCCGACCTCTAGTGGAATTACTGCTTCCGTGCCATAAGCCATGGCAAATGGGGATTTTCCCGTTGATCTTCTCAGCGTAGTCCGATATGCCCAAAGTACACTGGGCAGTTCGTCCACCCATTTTCCCTTTGCTGCTTGTAGCCTTTTCTTTATCCTATCTAAGATAACTTTATTGGATGCTTCTGCTTGTCCATTGCTTTGAGAAAAACTTGGGGTTGAAAAATAATTCTTGATTTTCAATTTTGCGCAGAAGCTCTTGATTAGGTTACTGTCAAATTGTGTTCCATTGTCTGCAACTATTGCTCTTGGGATCCCAAACCTGGTGATGCTGTTCTTCTATATGAAGCTTTTCACATCCACGTCTCTAATCTTGGCAAGGGGTTCAGCTTCTATCCACTTGGTGAAGTAATCTGTCGCTACCAGCAGGTACTTCCTTTGCCCGGTTGCTTGGGGCATTTTCCCAACAAGATCCATGCCTCATTGGGAAAACGAGCAAGGACTGGATACTGGGTTTAGGTCTGCTGCTGGTTGGTGTATCAGAGGTGCAAACCTTTGGCACTTTTCATACTTCTTGACATAGGCTTCTGCATCTTTCTGCATGTAGGGCCACCAATACCCCTGGGCAATGGCCCTATGAGCAAGTGATCCGCCCCCAGTGTGGCTTCCACATACTCTTTCATGTATTTCGTGTAAAAAATCTTCAACTTGTGAAGGATGTACACACCTCAAAAGAGGTCCAATGAAGGATCTTTGGTAGAGATGTCCCTCTACTGTCAAACTGAATCTTGCCGACTTCAATCTGATCTTGTGTGCCTCCTTGTAATCATCTGGCAATTTTCCTTCTTTCAGGAATGCTATTATTGCGTCCATCCAGCTTGGTCTCATGTCCACACAACAACTAGTCAACCATTATCGTCCTTGCTTTTCCAAGTTGTATTGCACTAGTCAGGTTGGCCAGGGCATCAGCGTGACTGTTATCATCTCGGCTAACCTGCTGTAGTCAACATCATGAAATTGACGACCGATTGCAGGTCTGCCAATTTGTTCACCATCCCCTTCATCTTTTTGTCCTTCCGTAGGCATCTATCTTTCCATACCTGGAGGTTATCCTCGTTATAGTACTCATTTCGGTCTGATTTCTTCTGTACGTCGCCCTCCTGGCCGACGTTCTTTCCTTCGTGATTCTTATCACAAGTCTCTTCGTTGCAGTTGTCTCCTTTGACATCAACTACAATAGGTCTTCCACTCCCAGTAGGAGTGTCGTCCTCAACCTTCTCTCTCTGTCTGTCGTTGGCCATCTATTCTTCTTTCTTTCCCACAGACGGCACCAAATTATGTGTGTTGATTTCCGACCACACTGCCAAATTACTACTTAGCTGGAGAGCACCGGCAGAGTAGATTAAGCCCGAACGACCTGCAACAGAAAGAAGAGATTCCGGCAGTGGTTTGTCCACCCGGGGGCACTCCGACGATCTAGTCAGTTATCTCTCAAAGATAATCAAAGTGCTTAACTTACTATTCAGAATAGAAATTGCGTACTCTAGACCCATTGGGGGTGCCTCTCTTTTATAGCTAACTCAATCCTAGTCCCAATAGAAGCCTAGCTTCAATGGACTTCTGCTCAGTGCTTATCTTGGACTCTCCAATAGATAAAGATAAACTCCCTAAGAGCTTTATCCTTATCCAGGCTGAGGTCCTTCCTCATTCTAGGACTCTTGTCCCTTATCCGCTTATCCCGGACTCTGATATCTTCGGAGATAACCTCGGCCTAGCCGAGATCACCTCGGCGTCACAACCAGGACATGTGGCACCTCGGCTGACACTTCGGCGTCACCTTAGCCACGTGTTGGTACTCAAAAAATATGTCCCCACACTTCATAAAGCCTTATGCTCATTTGTAATTGGTTTTGAATTGAATGTTTTAACACTCTACATTTGAAAATGTCACACATATAACTCGAGTCACAATCTAAAATAATATCGTGCATGAAGGGTTAGTAGCGGCGATGAAGGAACAGATGACGCCATGAAGGGTGAAGGCAAAGGTTTGTCGACCTTATGTAGGGTGGTTAGTGATGGGTTAGGATTTACACTTGGAGAGAAAAGACAGAAGAGAGGAATTGAAGGGTAATTTAGTAATTTTATGCCCTTGTTTGGTAGAGCTTGTTTTAAATTAAAACTTGATAATAAAAAAGTAAAAGCTAAAGTCGCCTATATTCTCAACTTTCAAATAATCAATTTTTTTTTTAAAACTTATTTAAGTTATTTCTGCATAACAAGTTATAAGCAGAAGTTGCGCCAAAATAGTCGGATACAGACTCCCAAATTAAAATAAATTATAATCACCTTATAAAAGTTGTACCAAACAGGTCCTATATTTGTTTCTCACAATTTTATAACAAATTTATAATTTTTGCATGTCTATTGTAATTATTTTAGATTCTCCACATTTTGTTACTTTTTTTGGTCAATCCATTTATTTTTGGCGAAATTACAAATAAGTAATAACTTTCCAAAATAATTATGAATTTATGAGAAAGTTTATAAATTTTTTTTTTCAAAACTTATACTAAATTATTACTTTTTCTTTATTTTATTTGTTATTCTTCCCTTTTTTTCATATAATTTTTATTTTTTTTTATTTTAGTTTTTTATCTCCCTCTGGGGTGACAAAAGGCTACATTCACAATCAGGAAAGGAGAAGCATATTTTATACAAATTATAACTGCAATCTATTTAGGATGATGATATATGTGAAGATAGACTTGGTGTCACGCCCCAAACCCGCCCCTAAAAGTTTGGGCATGACCCATTCGAAAACAGACACTAAACCTGTTATACATATCATACGGGGCCTGAACGGAAGCATTTAATATCATATAATAGCGTAAAATAATATCCATTGAGCTACCACTATTATGCCAGGATCACAGACATAATATAATTCAGATAAATATACAATGATGTGCATCTAGAGATAGCTAAATACATATACATCCACATTACATACACATGAAACATCATAATAGACATCTATGGTACAAATTAAAGCTTAACAAAACTCCATAATTGCACGGTCGACACTTAAGAGCTTAGATACTCAAGGCTTGACAACAGGTAACGGAAACCACAGGTTAAGGTTGACCTCCTGGTTGAGTGCCTACAGAAACAGACGTAGAATAAAGTGAGTCAAGCTCAGTGAATAATAGTACGTAAATCATATGATATTCAATTCAACAGTAAAGTATATATATAACTGCAGCAGTATATAATTAACTACATTCTGTAAACATCTCTCAAACAATCATAGTTCTAGTTTTCATAATAGAGCAGCTTCAAGCCCAGTATGTACAGAAGATACAGAATGGCCATATGTCCAAAATAAGAGAACAGCCACCGGCCCAGAAATAACAGAATGCATAAGCGTAATCCTTTTCATATTCAGATCAGGTAGGTCCGAAGACCACAACAGGTAGGTCCGAAGACCACAGCAGGTAGGTCCAAGACCACAACAGGTAGGTCCGAAGACCACAACAGGTAGGTCCGAAGACCACAACAGGTATACACAAATCATCTCATGGTCTACTACAATTAGTCATAATCGTCTCATGTATACAGAATATTAATAATTCTCCCTGATAAGGACATTATCATTTACCTCGTACCACTCTTGATCCATTATTAACAAAACAGAATGAGTCGGAATACACGAGCATTATTGCTTCTCTTATTCACTACCAATCAATAGAAGTAATTCACAGATAACAGAACGTTAGTAATACTGTTAATAGTAAACAGTCTCAATAATTCACATACATTTATTATGCGTGCTCATACCACATTACCAATAATCCTGAACCATATTCGGAATACAAAATTAAGCCAATTCTTTCTATGTTCACATAGATTACACCAACCCTCAATCCACATACGTGTTACCATATTGCTGCGGATAACAGAATATTATTAACAATGATTATTAACGGAAAAGAATGTACACGTGAAGTACTATTACTCACAGTGTTTGGCTGCTTGGTCTGCCCCTGTAGTTGTTCCTACATAATTTGTAATACACAAAGAAATCGGATCACATAAACTTATTTCGTTCTTAATTAATTCTCTTTATTCTAATTACACATCACTTTGCACTTCAACATAATTCAAACTAAATCTTTGAATCTCATTTCAACACCCCACAATTGAGCTCATGCCATCCAGATCCTTACTAAATTATTTCCCTAATTTTTCCTTTACTTTATTACATGAATTCCAACATTTATAACAAAGTCCATTCGCTAAATTTAAACATAATTTCGAAACATCTCAGAAATCCAATTAAACTTGTACACGTATAATTCAACCCACCAATTCCATGATTCTATGTTTAATTTGGGCAAACTCAGTATTCATCATCACCAATTAATCTAGGGTTTCAAGAATAATGAGGGTTTTTAGCAAAAATTCAAACTTCTTAAATCACCACTTTTAATTCCAATTTTCCCAATGATTCTACACCTAGGATTCACAATCCATCATTTAAACTCATCAATTGGACCCTCAATGCTTCAAACCCGAAATTCCCCAAATCTCATATTTTACTCTATATGCTCAAAAATACAAATTTGAACCTCAATACAATGGAAATACCACAAATCAAGCTCTTAATGTAAGTATTGAAAAGTATTAGAACCCTTACCTCAAGAATCAACAAAAGAGCAAGCTTGAGGAGTAACCTTTCGCAAATCCAAGTTTCAATCGGTTAAAAACATCGATCTCTTCTTAGTCTCCATTCTTGATGTAAAAACCATGGTGGATTGTTGCTCAAAATAAAGGAAATCAAGGTTTTGAGGCTAGGGTTTCGGAGGATTTCGGACATAGGTGAAGAGGAAAGAAGAGAGGGGAAAGAAAATGTGGAAAAAATATCTCAAAATCCCGTTTTTTAAGCTGCTGCTCCGTAATTCCCGCTCGAGCGGAGAAATTCACGCTCGAGCGGACCTGTTTTCAGCACAGATCCCGAAACTTCAAACATGCGTAACTCTCCCATCCGGACTCCGTTTTAGGTCGTTCTTGTGTCCAAATTGAAGCCCCGGAAATAAGCTTTCCAACGATTCGAACCTCACATCCAAACTCAAAGTGTGGAAAAAGAAAAGGGCAAAAGAGTGACGGCTGGTCGCCGACAATTTATTCTAATTAAAGCTTTTGGCCCAATCTTACTTTGCCATCATATTACCACCACAACCAATACTCCAAAATAAAATAAGAAGGTTCCAAATACACTAATAAAAATGTCCAAAACAAACCCACACCTCAGAAATACAACTCAACCTAGAGGCCCGCTCGAGCGTCAACTCTTCCGCTCGAGCGTGCAGACCAACAAAGCCGTCCGCTCGAGCGTAAACTCCCCCGCTCGAGCGGAGAATCACAACTCCCAGAATCTCAGGCCGTCTGCACAATTGCTGGAAACTCCAAAAGTCCGCTCGAGCGTCAACTCTTCCGCTCGAGCGGAGGGAAGAATTCTGGGTCGTCACACTTGGTGTTTATATATCATTTTTTTAGGTTTTTTCAAAATATTCCTATAGCATTTTCATGGGCAGTTATGCCTTTAATTCATTTTTTTTTCTCTTTTTTAAATTTCTCAACTTCTAGTCGCAGATGTTGAATGTAATCCTATAATCTATAATCTTATTTTTCTGAAATAAAATAATCATATACAAATGCATCGTATATATTAACACTTCTAATATATATATATATATATATATTTAATGCAAGATTTTCAGTTTGAGAAATAATATATTTATGAGCAGTGCTAGAGAGCTCGAATTGAGCCCCCCCGAATCCCCCTAATTGATGAAACGACGTCGTTTCGTCGTTTATTTTTTATTTTATTTTTTTTTCAATCAGAAAATCACAGGTAGAAGGAAGAAGACGAAGGAAGACGAAGAAAGAAGAAGCAGAAGAGAGGGAAGAAGGAGGAGGAGGAAGAAGGAGGAACTGGAGGGGGCTAATAAATTGGGCTGGAGGCGGAGGCGGGGGGCGGGGGCGGGGGCGGGGGCGGAGGAGGAGGTGTGGGCGGAGGAGGCAGAGGCGGAGACGACGATCGGCCTGCGACGACGATCGGGCAGAGGCAGAGGCGCCGAGCTGCGACGACGGCGGGCGGAGCTGCGACTGCGAGGACTGGAGGCCGGAGCTCCTCCTCTTCCTAGCACGACTCCCCCTCTCTCTCTCTCTCTCTCTCTTCTGAAATTAGGGGGATTCGGGGAGAAATTAGGAGGAAAAAATATTTTCCTATATTTATTACTTGAGCAATGCATAACATATAAATATAATATATTTATCACTTGAACAATGCATAACATATAAATATTTAGATCAAAATTAAATTTATATTTCACACCTATCGTGTAGATAAACAGGCACTACTGTATAATATACGCACATGCGAAGAAGGAAAAAAACAGCAAACAAAAACAAAACAAAACAAAATAAAACAAAAGTTGAATCCCCTTGGAGGACATTTGAGAGTGCAAAAGTCAAGATTGAAAGGTGGGAAGTCAAAAATGGATCACACACATATATAGTTTAATTAGGGATGATTTGGGATGATCTAAATAAGTATATTTTTTATCTTTTTACGAAAAAATGTATAAAAAAATAAAAAAATAATGTGATGATAAAAAAATAAAAAGATGAATTATTTGACACTTTCCAAACATAATCAAAATGAGAGAGAAACCTTACACGGTTTCGTATAATTATTAAAACCTAAAAATTATACACGTGTGATTGATGTGATGTTAGAGTGTTAGCGTGAACAGTGGGATGTGTCTCCTTTAGTCTATCTCCACTTGGCCTGGTAGGGAAGTGATTTTATTGATTATTTTTTTTAAAGTTAAAATACTCAATAAAAATAAAATGAATTAAAATAATTAATAAATTAAAATATCATATTTAAATTATAATTATTGTACTTTTTTTCATAATTATCAAATTAATTATAAACAATTAAATTAAGGAAAATTTATCCATAAGTCTTAGTTTTTGAAAAGTTGAACCATTTAATCCTAAAAGTTTTCTTATGCTCCATTTAGTCCCATTTGCACATCAATCTAATGTTCGAAACATTAATCTGATGTTCAAAATCTAATGTTCAAAACATTAATCTGATGTTTGAAATATTGTAATGGGACCTTTCAGTCTATAAGAAAATTTTTAGGACTAAACAGTATATAAGTTATTAATTTGGGATTTATTGGTGCATCTCCGAAAAATTAATTATCTTCTCAAATAAATTTTTCTAATCAAGCTAAAATAATTAAAAATTAAATTAAAATAATCAAATCCCCAAACAAGACTAAAGTACAAGAAAGGAAGGGGTGCTTCACTGGATACAGGCTTGCAGGTTCAAAACAAGGACTAGAAAGGAAGGCTTCAAAGTCACACAAGTCCACATTTTCATCTCAATTTCAGGATAAAATACAGGATTCTATTTGATGCGCACCCGTGTCAATCTCATCTTCCTTACCATTATTGAAGCGGTTCATACAAGTTTTTTTTTTTTCCTTAAAAGTATGATCTTCAAAGTATGAATGTATGTTACTTTAGTTATTAACATTTAAATTCTGCCAATTTGATTTTAATATATTAAAATATTTTAATTTAATATCCATTGTTTAAATTGTCTCAATCTGATTCTCAATATATAAAAAGTGTTTCAAGTTATTAAAGTAAATTGTCTCAATCTGATTCTCAATATATAAAAAGTGTTTCAAGTTAATCTTTAATATTTAAATGGTGTCAATATGATCGTCTATGTATATTAAGTGTTTCAATTTAATCTCTCAATCTAACTTTGTTAATAAACACACTGGAAAGACTAAATTGAAACACATTTTTATATATTAGAAATCAAATTGACACAAATAAATATTAAGGACCAAAATGCTACAATACTCACAGGGTGTGTTTGATTGGGCGGACTGGATAAGGGGGGATTAGAATCCATCGGATTGGAGTCTTGGGACTGTGAATCCCCCGGACTATTTGGTCGGATTGGATATGTATCCTGTGTTTGTTTTTTCATGGGATTAGATGTCCGGACTGTGAATCTCCCGGACTATTTTTAGTGAATCCAACGTTTGGTTAGACGGACTGGATAGGATAAATGAACAAATGACTATTTTACCCTTTTTAATAGTTTACTAAGTAATAGCAATATTAAACATATCTTTAATATTTTAATTATTTTTAACTAGATTAAATAAAAAATTATTTTATTTTATTTTTTACACAATTAAATAAATTTATTTTTAAAAAATAAATAAATAAAATATCAATAAAAATATATATTATTTTTTTAATTAAGATTTTAAATAAATTTGTTTAAAAAAAATAATAATCAAAAAATGAAATTAAATAAAACATCTATTACATTTAAATAATGAAATTAAATAAAACATAAACAAAATTTTAAAATAAAACATCAATAAAATATCCATAAAAAATTATTTCAAAAATTAAATAAATAAAATATCAATAAAAAGTTAAATAAAATTATTTTATTTTTAAATTGAGACATTTAAATTAATTTTTTTTATTAAATATAATACATAATTAAATTTAAATTTAAATTTGAATTAAATGTGCCACAACAAATGAGGGCAAAATGGTCATCTCACCCCTCTAATCCAAACAGTAAACAATCCCACCAATTCTATCCCACACCCCCCCCCGGATTATTTTATCCCCCATATGGGGGATTAGGAGTCCGGCCGGACATGGAGTCCGGCGGACTAAAAAAAAAACAAACATCGGATTAGCTTTACTGTGCGGATTACAATCCGCACAGTAAATAGTCCCCCCCTAATCCCATGAATCAAACAAGCCCACAGGGATTAAAAATATAAGGGTAAATTATAAACACACTCCTTGAGATTTGTTTATAATACAAATTAACTCTTGTAATTTTGAAAATTACAAAACTCGATTGTAAAAAAATTTATTTAACAGAATTATCAAAAAAAAAAAAATTCCTATCTGTCGTTCTATGCAATAATAAAATTACCTGATTTATTAATTAAAATATATTTGCAACATCATTAAACACTGCTAATTAACTTAACGATTTATTAATAAAATGAGCTATTTGTTATGCCATTAGAAAATTGAAGGGCCGGAATGTAATTTTCTAAACCTCATAAGATAATTTGTATTTTAAGCAAAATTTCAAAGGATATATTTATAATTTATCTAAAATGTAATTAAACCACTACTAACAGAAGAAAACACACATAATGTGTATACACGGTATAGTAAGCTTGTATTTAGTTGAGGAATTTGGAGAGAAATTTTGAAAGGAAAAATGAAAAAGTGTATGAAATTAAGTGAAATATAAGTATATTTTATTTATATTTCACATATACTTTTTTCTTTTTTAAATTCCTCATCCAAATACAGCGTAAATGTGAACAACGTTCTATCACTTGTCAGCTATATGACATTTTCATATATGGAAAAAATTTAAATCAGTGTAAAATTTTAATAATAATTATAAAAAAATTATAATTTGTATAAATATTTATAATTAAAGCAATAATATTTTCCAAGACTCTATAATAAATTTTTGGAAATAGCACTTGGGGATATTAGGGTTTGACAAATCTCATTTATAGAGTTTTTTTGAGAAGCTCTAAATAATTAAGAAAAAATCTAATAAAATCGTCAACTCTAGGTCTTTGAGTGATCCGTTATAAAAATGGAAGTGCATTTTGAAGAGTATCGTTTGTTTGTTTGTTTATTTATTTATTTATTTTGTTTATTTACTGAAGGGAGAGAACAATCCATTGGTCAAGTAACTTTACTACTTTTTTAGGATAAATTATAGTGAATTTTAAATTATGATTTATTTATATTTTGTTTTTTAAAATTCTAAAATTCAATTGTTAATCACCTTAAAGTATTATTTTATTATAATTAATCTCGTTTATTAGAACTTTAATAAGGATTACACAAAATCAGGTCATGTATAAAATACATGACACACTTATTAAATATTTTGAATAAATTATAAATATACTATTGAGATTTGCTTAAAATATAAATTGTCCCAAGTGGTTGGTTTTTTTGGATAAACTACCAATCGGTCCTAATAGTTAGACTTAATTCACATTAAGTCCTATTGAAAATTAATCCTAATAAAATCGTCACCAAAAAATAACTTTTTGTAACGATTTTTTGCACACGTCACTAAAAATTGATAATTAGCAACTTTTTTTGTAGCGATTTTTATAAATTGTTACTAAAACTCACAATTAGTGACGTTTATTCGAGATGAATTTTTCAAATTGATGATAAAAGCTGAAAATTAATAACTTTTTTTTTTGTGACGATTTTTTTAAATTGTCATTAAAACTAATAATTAGTGATTTTTTGTGACAAAATTTTTAAACTATCACTGAAAATTAATAATTACTAATATTTTTTAATAGTGTCTGATGAAAAATGTCATTAATTATCACAAAATCTATTGAAAAATAAGTCCACCTATTAAGACCTACACGTAAGTCACTCCCCCTCCCCTTTTTTTATTATCGGCAAAGTGAATTTTTCATTAAAAACATAAAATTAAAAGTACTGGAAAATGCAATGCATCGAAAGAGATTCAGAAAGTACAAACTACCTCTACTTGCTACTCACATCTATACAACTAACCTCTCAGCCTCACATTTTTTTTTGTTTTTGTTTTTAAAGAAAAGAATAAACAAAACAATAACAAAATAACCTAAAAAAGAATTAAGATGAAAAAGTTAAGAAGAACTTAACTACAAAAACAAAATACTTGAACCTCGAAAAATCAACCCACATAGTTTTCGAAATTATATCCCCGTCCCTTGAAATTTCTATTTTCATAATAAATAGGACCTTTTATTAAGAAATTATCATGTCAATTAACAGTTTTTAATGATGTCAAAATTTTATTTCAATTAATAATTCAAGTAATTATATTATTGTATAAGAATTTCATTTTTTCAAATTATATTAAACAAAAAATATGACCGGGGGTATTTAAAGCACAAGAGAATTTTATTTTAAGCAAATCTCAGGAGATGTATTTGTAATTTATTCTTAAATTTTTTTGACAATAATACTCTTATATAGTGATTTCGTTTACATTTTACCATTATTATAAAGAAAGCAAATCAGCAAATAAGAATAGTAATCAATAAGTGTGTTATGTGCTTCATATATTACCCGATTTTGTTTAAATTCCTAATAGAATCCTAATAAAAGGGGTTTAGTGTAATAAGATCATACTTAGAAATGACTAAATGTTGAGTTTTAAAGTTTATGGAGGCAAAGTGAAAATGAGTCCTAGTTTAAGGAGGTTTAGTTTAGTTTACCATTTTTTTTTTAATTACAAAATAGTATGTATTATATGCTCTAAATATAAATTTATAATTTCAGTTATAATTCATTTTGATGCTTAATTATGAGATTTTGGAGGTGGTCAAATTTATAATTATTTCGGTTACTAGTGTTTGAGGTGGTTGGTTATGAATTTTTTGTGCTCTTTTTTTGCCAAATTGGCTTTGATCATAGGACTATGGACCATTGTGATTGAAACTTTAGTCCTGTGTTTGGTTGGGGATTTGGGAAGAGATTTGAAAAAAGAAAGAAAAAATGTGTGTAAAACTAGGTGAAATGTAAGTATATTTTATTCACATTTTACATTCCTTTTCATTTCCATTTTCAAATTCTTTTCTAAATCCTCCAATCAAACACATCATAGGTATATATGGGTGTTTTGGAAAAATAGTAAAAAACTAGCTTTTGACTTTTTACCAAACTTTTTGACTTTTTTAAAAAATGATTTGGGAAGTTGGAAAAAAATTACTTTTGACTTTTTTAGTTAATATTTAAAAATTACAATAAAATGACCAAACTACCCCACCCAATTTAAAAAATTTACATTTTCACCCATGTATAACCTTAAATAATATAAAGGGTATAATCGTAATTTTATATGTAAATTTTTTTCACCTTGCCAAATGACTTTTTGCTAAAAAATTCAATGTAAATTTTTTGGAACCAAACTACAAATGTAGCTTTTTAACACGTTGCCAAAAGACCGTATAGTCTTTGGAAAGTTGATAAAAAGCTAATTTTTGGTTTTTTACCAAGCTTTTTAGCTTTTTGGAAAGTGATTTGGGAAGTTGGTAAAAAGCTGACTTTTTGCTTTTTACTTTAATATTTATTTATGGTGTCAAATCAAATTAAAATGACCAAAATACCCTTACCCAACATAAGAAATTTATTTTTTTATTTTTTTTGTCATAGACCCTAATTTATAATTTCACACTTGCGTTTTTGGCCATTCCCAAACCAATTTTGTTACATTTTTGGCCACTTGCGTTTTTGAAAAATGATAAAAAAAAACGTGACTTTTTATGAAAGTTCCCAAAACGGCACTATATGTATAGTAGCATTTTCCTTCTTTGTTTTTAGAGCTTTTGTGTTTGTTTTTATTATAATATGGTGAAAGATATCTTTATTTCAAATTAAAACAGATAAGAGAAGTTTTAATATTGGAAATGGCATGACAACTATGGACAATTTTTTTTTTTTTTTTTGTTACAGGAAAATCCTCCCACTCTTCCGCAGGTCCAAGGCAGCGCCCCTTGAGGAGATCACCAGGGTGTCCTGTTGGCCGTTCCGAGCAAGAGACTATAACCTGGAAACTTGTCCCGACCTCACAAGGCAAGCTCCAGTAAGTCAGGACTCGTACAGCGGGGGAGTATTGAACCCACACCAAGTGCTGACTAGACAACTTGAGGTCCAACCTCCTAACCGACAATGCTTTCGTCCAGAGAGAAAATTTATTCATAAAAGGTAAATAATACACATCATCTCATTAGTTAAACCAGTAAAGTACCAATTAGATAGTGTTTGTTGTTCACACGTGTCTGAACCTTTAAGACTAGAGCTGCCAATTCATGGCCAAACCCAATAATCGGCCCAAATCCGTTCATAATAAATGGGCTTGGGCCCTCTATTTTTGTAAATGGGCTGTATTTGGGTTACTACAAATATGTTTGTTTTAATTGGATTAAATGAGCTGAGTAAGCTAACCTATTAAATACCCACCTAAAAATGATAATAAGTCCGTTTGGCTATTTTAATAATTTTCAAATTTTTTAACTAAAATATAAGATAAAAAAAAATTAATATATTTGAGATAATATTTAAATTTTTTATGAAAAGATATATAAAAAATAAAAATAAAAGAAAATTTTTAACATTATAGTATAAATTATTAATTTTTTAATTTTTTTAATAATTTTTTAATTTTTAAGTTAAAAGTAGTGTTGCCAAACGATAACTGACTCAAAAATACATCTGAGCCAAAAATCAAAAGATGGTTGAAAGGTTTGGGGAAAAACTTCCCAGCCCTAGGTCTCTCTCAATTCCTTTTCTTCGTTCTCACTCGCACTGATGTGGATTCTAGTCCTCTTCTCAACCCTAGCTCTCTCTCTCTCTAACAAAGATGATTGATTGACTCTCATCTTCATATTTGATCCAGCTAGAATCCTCACAAAACACCTCCAATCTGAGATTTTTGTTGTTTAATTGATAATAGATCTACATATCTTATTGAAATTGATCAATTGGCTTTATTTCTTGTAGTTTATGGATTGATTTGGTATGGTTAGACCAAGATTGGATTTTTTGTTGTTGTTGTTGTTTGTGTAGTGGATGATTTTTTCTGCAAATCTTTATGATGGAGATAGGCTCATGGAGCAGGATATATTTTGATTTGGAATCAAACACTAGTATTTTAACATTTATATTTTGTTTGAATGATTGAGTTGGTTTATTTTTGAATATTTTTGGACATTTAAATATGTTTTGTTGAATGTATTTAAAATTTTGAAGTGTATTGGTTGATTTCTCTTCACAATGTTTGGCTGAAACTTTTGAGGTATACTAGTTCTGATGGACTTTGAAATAAATTTTGTTATGGTCTCCGTGATTTGCATTTCTCTTTTTTTATTTGTTAATGTGTTCAAAACAAAATTAGTGAAGGACATGTTAAATATATATATATGGAATAAAATCATTGAAAGTTATAATAATAATTTATTTATAGTAGGTGGTTATGTTTTAGCAACCGTGTTGGGGACTCCCAGTGGGGGGTGATCCCTAGCACTCCCAGCTTTCTACGTGAGAGATTGTGTTCTCAAGACTAAAAAAATAAAAAAATAAATGTTAACTAATCAAAAAATAATGGGATGGTGGGATCACCCCACTTGGGGTCCAAGGCATTTCTTATGTTTTAAAAATAAAATCAATGAAATGCCACACACACACACACAAAATAAATAAATAAATAAATAAATGGAACGGGACAGGACGGGTCAGGAGTGATTCATATACTACCCGCTCGTATCCAACCCGTCACCTTTTAAGCTAATACTTTTTTAACCAGTTATCCATTTAAACTCGGTCAAACCCATTCATCTGCCAGTTCTAGTTGAGAGCAAACGAAACAAATTGAATTTGGCAGTTGGGCCAAAACAAAGCCCAATTAAACCATTCTCCCACAATTAGTTTATTTATTTATATATGTATTCTCCTTTCAGGAGTTTTTTTCTTTGAAAATTAATATATAAATTCACTTTTTGTATTTATTTTTTTGATTTAATAATATGCAAAAGAGATGATTGACTGATAATTAAAAAATACATGTAAGAGAGTTATTTTAGACATTATAATAGATTTTTAAAAAATAACTCAAAAACTTTTAAGCTAGAGAGTAGCATTAATCTTTTCCTTTTATACAATCCTTTTTCTATATAGGAATTCCACATCAGTGTAAATTTAAAATAAAATAAAATAAAATAAAATTTACAAATAAGTGATAAACTTTATATACATTAACTATTAAAATTATAAACTATTTCTTGAATGTGTAATAAGTTTTTGATTGTACCACTGCTCCATGATTTCCCTCTTTCTATATAGTAGGATGTAGTAGTTTAGTAAAGTTACATTATCAAAACACCTTGACATCATTCCATTAAATTGAACTTGAGAACTCATCTTACTTGAAACCTAAATGCCAAATTATAAATACTTAAACTACTACCATATTCAACTACTTAAGCTCTGACCCAATCGCCTCCTCTCCCAGTAGCTCTAAACCAAACAAATCTGCAAACTCTCTGGTCGTCTTCACATAACAGTATACGAACACATTTCAAGCTCATGAGAAATCAATTAATTAACAAAATCATTTCTTTCAACTACAACTCTACTAAAAACTATATGAGAGGGTAATTTATAAGTAAATTGAGCCGAGCTGGGTAATGGGCCGTTCTATAGGCCACAGTAAGAAGGGCTAAGTAAAAGGGCCTTGTAAGTTAGCCCGGTCCAAAAGAGCCTTGTAGTTAGCTCGGTCATACCCTTATGAGCCAAGGTATTTTGAGCTTTCCTCAGGACCTTGCTACGGATTAGCTCGGTCCAAGCTCGTTATGGTTAGCACGGTCTCAGCAGGAGAAACCGAGGTACACGCAATGAAGGAAAGAACTGAGCTACTTAAAGCTTGGTCATTTCAGCCAGTTTAGCATGGCTATGATAGCTCGGTCGTTTTGTCATACTACCGAGGTAAAACCATCTCACTTGGTTTAAGCAGTGAGGGGGGTGTTGAAGGATAAGCATTAACTTTTAGGAGTGTGATTCCTAGGAGGACTCTACATGGAAGAATAAGAGTCCTACTAGGATTGTACCACACGGAACCTATAAAAGCTCATAACATCACCTATGGAGGGGTAACACAACTTTGATTCTCGAATACACAGAGCTTTTGTCTATTGGTCTATTTTGCTGACTTAGGCATCGGAGAGGTATCCGGCACACACTCGCCGGCTAGCTCACGTTTGTGTTTTCAGGAAGTAAAGCGACGACGTTCGGAGGAGTGCAAACTTGATCAACAGGATTATACGAGAAGAATATTTCGTGCTCGTACAAATGGCGCCGTCTGTGGGAATTCCAGAAAAAACAAAATCTCTTGATCAAGTTTTCCTCGCTAATTGAAGCAATGGCGCACAACGAAGATTTGCCGCAGTTCGCTATCAACGAACAAACCCCAGAGGGGGGTGGGAGGCGCGAAGGTTTGCCTTCTATCCCTCCCATGGAGGATTTAGAACCCTAGCAACAGAACCTCCGGAGGGATGCAAGGAGGTGGGCTAACAGCCCCCGTCACTCCCAAAGTCCTGAAAGACAGAGGCGGAGGATGGACCCTCGAGTTCTGGAAGATCGCGTGAAGGAGCATGACGAGTTGATACGAAGGATGGCGGCGGACATGGAATCTATGAAGCGCCAGATCAAAGGAAAAACGATGGCGACAAGAGAGGGGCGCAAAAGCAACATGCCTCCTCGCCACTCAGAAGATTGTGGTAGGCATACCACACCATCGCAAGCAGAGAGTAGGAGCCTTAGAATAGGCGATACTCAATTTAGGACTTCCAGGACTCGTTACTCTAGGTTTGAGAGAACGAGAGCTGAGAGGTCATATACTGAGGGAAGCACCTATCGACCCTCACGTACGCACCAGACGTCATCCAGGCAGACAGAGTTTCCTAGATCGTCCGATTTGCGAACTGTGCTTGAAGAAAGGGCACGATGGAAGGAAGATACCAAGGCGCGCGACCCGCGCAGAGTTTCAACCCTTCAGCGGTTGGCTCCTTGGACGCATGGGAGCGTTGAGGTGGGAATGCTAATACCACGCCTTGCTTACGAACCAACAGACAAAGCATTGGCAAGGCTGCAGACCTCGTCGTTCGTTCCGACAATTGAGAATGCGCCATTATCTTCAGGCTTCCACCAGCCTAAGTTCATCACTTATAAGGGGAAGACAGACCCCTACATGCACCTAAGCCATTTTCGCCAGGTTATGGTAGTATACCGGTGGAACGAGGCTTTAATGTGCATCCTATTTCCTTCCAGCCTTGGCGACCTAGGTCTAACTTGGTTCGAAAGGCTACCAGAAGGCAGCATCGCCTCCTGGGCACAATTGGCAGAGGCGTTCGTGACTAGATTCAAAACGAACACCAAAACACCAGTGGAGATCGATCAGCTTCTCTCCATTGACATGGGCGACAAGGAGACGTTAAGATCCTACAATAGCCGTTACTGGGAGACCTTCAACCAGATTGGGAATTGCCTTACAAACCTCGCCATTGCGCAATACAAACGGGGCCTGCCAATCGGCAACAAATTGAGGGACTCAATTACTATGACACCACTCCTCACTATGGAGGCCTTGATGGAAAGAGTGCACCAACATATTCATGTGGAAGAGGATGACGCCCATGCCAAAGCAAAATCAGGCACGACAGCAATACCAGATAAAAAGACTTGGGAAAAGTCAACACGGTAGAACGTCCAAGCAGGAACGGGCGAGGCAGGCGGGACAACGGAGAGGACCATGATAAAAGATGGTTGAGAGTTCGCACTGCCATTACCACAGTGTTCAAAAAATCGATCTATCAGATTCTTAGTGAGATACGTGATGAACCTTTCGTTCGATGGCCAGCTAAGTTGGGAGAAGCACAAAAGGACTATGACGAAAGATCCCGATGCACCTTCCATAAGGAAAAGGGGCACCGCACTGAAAATTGCACGCTGTTGAGAAAACACCTGGAAGAGTTAGTGGCAGCTGGGCACCTGGACCAGTACATAGAAGGAGGGACACAGCCAACACCCCAGAACCACAACAACCCAGACAAAATGCCGATCGACGCCCCACCTCAAGGCGTGATTAACGTAATACATGGGGTATTCAAGCCTGAGCGGGTATGTGAGCTCAGGGGAACGATCAAGAAGGCTGAGCATTTAAGGGAGGTATTAAGCGCACAATCGGCCATCAAAAAGGGGAGAACAGAAGCCACGAACGTCATATCCTTTTCAGACAGAGACTTGGCAAGGATATATTGCCCTCACAATGATGCACTGGTTGTCACACTCCGCATCAAGGATTACGACATCAAACGGATTTTGATCGACCAAAGAAGCTCGTATGAGATAATGTATTACGAAATCTTCAAACAATTGAAACTGGAGGACAAAGACTTGGCGCCAGCAACATCTCCCCTAATCGGATTCAACTCAATACCAGAGTGGCCAGTCGGCAAGATAATCCTCCCAGTTAAAGTAGGAAGCATGACGAAACAAGTGGAATTCTGGGTATTAAAAGTCCCTTCCATTTACAATATAATCTTAGGAAGGACATGGCTGTATGCCATGCGATCGGTAGCATCAACCTACCATCAAGTATTGCGATTCCCCAACGAAGCCGGAGTAATTGAAGAGGTCTTTGGAAACCAAATTATGTCCAAACAATGCTTCGTCACAGTAAATGGCGACCGCACTGCCAAAGGATATGTCCAAATGGTGTAAGAACCTGAGAAAAATGGGCTGTTCGCGGATGTTGGCAAGGCAGCTGAACAGAAGGTAGTGGAAGACTTGATACAGGTAAGGATAGATGAAAAGAACCTGGAAAAGTTCTTTTTGCTTGGCTCATCTATGTCCAGCACTGAGAGAGTAGAGGTCATGGAATTCTTGACCTCTAACATCGAAGTGTTTGCCTGGACGCTGTATGACATGCCTGGCATTGACCCAAACTTCATCTGTCATCAATTGAACGTCCACCCAACTGCCAGACCAATTATACAGCGCACTTGCAGGTCAGCACTCCACCACGCCAAGATAGTGGTGGAAGAAGTGGGAAACCTTCTAGAAGCAGGAGCTATCAGAGAAGTGCACTATCCCAAGTGGATATCCAATATAGTAGTGGTGCCAAAAAAGAATGAAAAATGGCGTGTCTGCGTGGACTATAAAACAGTCAATAAGGCATGCTCAAAAGATAGTTTTCCCTTACTGCGGATAGACCAACTGGTAGACCTAACGGCAAGACACAATCGACTTAGCTTTCTTGATGCGTACAGAGGTTACCATCAGATCGCTATGTATGAACCAGACCAGGAGGTCACATCCTTTACAACGCCAAAAGGACTGTATTGCTACAAGGTCATGCCCTTTGGCCTAAAAAACGTAGGGGCAACATTCCAGCGGATGGTCACCAAGATGTTCGAACCATTGTTAGGCAGAACAATGGAGGCATACATAGATGATATGGTGGTCAAAAGCAAGGATGAGAATGACCATCTCAGAGACCTAGGTGAGATGTTTCAGATCCTGAAGAAGAATAAGTTACGCCTTAATGCCTCCAAGTGTGCGTTCGGCGTAGGATCTGGAAAATTCCTAAGCTTCCTGGTGACCAATCGGGGTATAGAGGCAGACCCCTCTCAGATCAAAGAAATTCAGGATCTAGAGAGGCCTAACTCAGTAAAAGAGGTGCAGCATCTCACTGGCCTAGCAGTCGCGCTCAACCGGTTCATAAGTCGGTCGTCCGACAGATGTCGACCATTCTTCCAAGCACTAAAAGCCAAGTTTGAGTGGGATGAAGAATGCGACTGCACCCTAGAAAGCCTAAAAGAATACATGTCTTCTCCACCATTGCTAATAACCCCAATACTTGGAGAAGAGCTCTTTTTGTACCTAGCAGTTTCACAGCACGCAGTCAGCGCGGTGTTGGTCAGAGCGGAAGGAATCCAACACCTGCCCATCTTTTATGTCAGCAAGACCTTGCTGGGCGCAGAAACCAGGTACTTACCATTGGAAAAACTGGCCTTAGCCTTGATGATGGCATCAAGGAAGTTGTCGCATTACTTCCAGGCCCACACCATAATTGTCCTTACAGTTTTTCCATTAAAAGCTCTGTTTGAGAGGGCGAACTTTTCTGGGCGAATCTTGAAGTGGGCAGTGGAGTTGGGATAGTTTGACATCAAGTTTCAACCCAGAACCGCAATAAAAGCCCAAGCCTTGGCAGACTTCGTGGCAAAATTCACACTAGGAAGTCATCACATATGCCTAGTTGACTTAACTGGTACAATCGAAATGGGGATGGAAAGCACTGCAGGAAATACACAACCCCTGATACAGGATGCCCAACCACAACCCAAAACAGACTAGAGTGAAGAAAGGGAGGAAGAAGCAAACCATGCTACACTAAGCAAAGACTCATTGACAAGTAAAAACTTGGTACAATAAGATTGTAAGGGGCAAACAGTAAGTGTGGACTTTGAAGAAAACACCAGCAACACTCATGACCCCAAGGCTTCAACCGATCCCTCCACTTGCTGGAAGCTGTTCGTTGGAGAGATATGGAAGCTCTTCGTGGATAGAGCGTCCAACAGGCACGGTGCAGGACTTGGCATAGTCCTCATCTCACCAGATGGCCTAATAGTAGAACAAGCAGTCAACCTGGGCTTCCCAGTATCAAATAACGAAGCGGAGTATGAAGTGCTTCTGGCAGGCCTAAAATCAGCACTCTATATGAAGGCCACCAAGCTAATGGTTTACAGTGACTCACAGCTGGTGGTGAACCAAATTTCAGGCGATTACGAAGCAAAAGACGAAAGGATGGTTAAGTACCAAGAGTTAGTCAGAAAAAAGATCATGAAGTTTAAAGTAGTGCGGATAGAGCAGATCGGCAGGGAAGAAAACAGCAGAGCAGATGAACTAGCAGGCTTTGCCTCGATGGCAGATACATGCATCCCACATCCGTTACTGATTGACTACCTACCAAGACCAAGCATTGAAGAACCCGAAGTAGCTGAGGTATGTTGTGCCGAACTAGGCCCTTCTTGGATGGATCCCATTATAGTGTTCTTAAAGGACGGCATCTTACCTGAAGAGAAGAAAGAAGCCAACAGAATAAGAGCCAAGTCACAGTGATTTTGGCTCTTCCCATCAATGGCCTTGTACAAAAAATCCTTCACAGGACCTTACCTGAAATGTGTCCATCTCAGCAAGGTCGAAGCATTCTTGTTTGAGATTCACGAAGGCGTATGCATAAGCCACCAAGGGGGAAGATCATTGGCTTACAAAGCAATTTCGCAGGGATATTGGTGGCCTTACATGTAAGCAAATTCAGAGAAGTATGTCAAGAAGTGCGAGAAATGTCAGAAGTTCGCACACCAAATACATCAACCAGCCAGAGACCTCCTACTATTAACTAGCCCATGGCCCTTCGCAATGTGGGGCTTGGACATAGTAGGACCACTTCTAACAGCACCCGGCAACAGAAAGTTCTTTCTTGCAGCAACAGACTACTTCACAAAGTGGGTGGAAGCAGAAGCACTAGCATCAATAAAGGAGAAAGATGTAAAGAAGTTCGTCTGGCAGAATATCGTCACTCGGTTCAGCATACCAAAAGCTCTAATATCTGACAACGGCACTCAGTTCAATGGCAAAATTTTTAGAGGCTTTTGCGAAGAGTACAAGATAGAATTCTACAACTCTACACCGGCGTACCCCCAAGCAAATGGCCAAGCGGAAGCATCAAACAAAGTCATCTTGGATGGATTGAAGAAAAGGCTGGAGAAAGCAAAAGGCAAGTGGGCGGAGGAGCTCCCTTATGTTTTATGGGCTTACTGCACTACACCTCAGCGGTCTACTGGAGAAATACCTTTTTCCTTGGCCTATGGCATGGAAGCAGTAATCCCACTGGAAGTTGGCCTCCCCACAATTAGAAGTGAAAATTTTGATCCAGACTTAAATGGAGAAGCCATAGCATTGGAGCTCGACCTTGCAGAAGAAAGAAGAGAAAGAGCACTGGTTCACATTGCCTCGTACCAGCAAGAGTTATCCAGAAAGTATAACAAGACAATACATCCAAGGCAATTTAAGATCGGAGATTGGGTGTTGTGCAAAGTAATGGGAAACACCCTGGTACCCGGAGATGGCAAGTTAGGGCCCAATTGGGAAGGACCTTACAAAGTGGTTGGATTAGCATGAAAAGGGGCATACCACTTGGAAGATGAAGACAGAAAAGCCATTCCTAGGCCATGGAACACTGCCAATCTCAAACTATTTTATTTTTAATCTTTCTTTAAAATACTTGTAATTTTTCCTTTCCTCAATAAAACAAGTAGTTTTGTTTTCAGCATAATTGTTTTATTCTATAAAAGTTGTTTTAGTGAGCTAGGAGCAACAAAAGCAGAGTTGGCTGGAAAAACCAACTTTGTGCTCTCTTCAGCTAAGATCAGGATCGGGACTGAAGAGGTTGGCTGGAAAAACCAACACTTACTTTTCCTAAGCTGAAGATAAGGATCTAGGCTGCAGGACGTTTGGTCGGAATAACCAAACACTTCACTTAGGGTTGGCAGGAAAAACCAACTTTGAGCTCTCTTCAACTAGGATTAGGATCTGGGCTGAAGAGGTTGGCTGGAAAAACCAACATTTACTTTTCCTAAGCCGAAGATAAGAATCTAGGCTGCAGGACGTTTGGTCGGAATAACCAAACACTTCACTCAGGGTTGGCAGGAAAAACCAACTTTGAGCTCTCTTCAGCTAGGATAAGGATCCAGGCTGAGGAGTGGTTGGCTGGAAAAACCAACACTTGTACTCTTCAGCCGAGATAAGGATCCAGGCTGAGAAGTGGTTGGTTGAAAAAACCAACACTTAGTACTCTTCAGCCGAGATAAGAATCCAGGCTGAAGAGTGGTTAGCTGGAAAAACCAACACTTAGTACTCTTCAGCCGAGATAAGGATCCAGGCTGAAGAGTGGTTGGCTGGAAAAACCAACTTTGAGTACTCTTCAGCTGAGATAAGGATCCAAGCTGAAGAGTGGTTGGCTGGAAAAACCAACTTTGAGTACTCTTCAACCGAGATAAGGATCTAGGCTGAAGTGGTTGACTGGAATAACAAGTTTTTATGATCTTCAGCCCAAGTAAAAACCTAGGTTGAAGAGGTTGGCAGGTATGACCAAATAGGTCCCAAGGTTAAAGACCGAGATTGGTATCTCGGCCAGAAAATGTTATGCTACATTCAGATAACAATTGGAAAGTAAGTGCAAGCATGAAAGTAAACCGAACAAACAGTTAAGGAAAACAAAAGAAGATTTCATTGATAGTGCAAATCAGAAATACAAAAGGTGGGGCCTCAGCCCGGTTACAAACTCCTTTGTTAAACAAAGAAAAGAAAAATCAGAAGAAGAGGTCGTCCAAGTCGGCGTCCACAACAACTCGGTCTTCACCTAGAGGTAGCTCGGTTGTGGTAAGCACATCTAGGTTAAGCTCGGTCGATGGTACCACAACAGTTGCAACAGGTGAAGGTGGGATGGAGACCACTGGAGTGGAAGAGGTAGGCTGACGACCGGGCTAGGTGTTGTCTTCAGGAGCAGGATCTTCATCCTCCCCTTCTTGCAGAAATTTTTGCTGAATAGCAGCAGCGTACTCCGCCACATAGCTCGGTATGAAATGCGGAGGAGGGTTGAGGAAGACCTCGGTCTCTAGGCCATGATCGAGCTGCGCCACGGCTGCATTCCACCCACATTTGAAGAATATGTCTTTAGCAGCTTCGCATTGTTTGATATAAGTGGCCTCCCCCTCCTTGTAACCGCGGTCCTTTGCGTCCTCGACCTTCTTCTCCAGCTCGGCGATCTCTGCCTTCTTCTTTCCTTCGAGCTTGGCTAGCTCGCGCAGATATTTGTCTTTCATCACGGCCAGAGCCTTTTGCTTATCAGCATCAGCCGAGGTAACTTGATCGGTCAGACGAACCACCTCGGTCTGTAGCTCAACCATTTTCTTCTTTGCCTCGTCCAGCTCGGCCGATTTGGTATTGGCCTCTGCCATGGCTTGCCTTGTAGTTTTTTGAAGCTCCAACACGTGCTTGCGAGCGACGTGGTTTTTCTACATGGCCTGCAAAAGGGTGGTAAGAAACTTTTTAGTAAAACCGAGCAGAAAGATGTACAAATTGGAAAGACAAGCAAAGGGGCAACTTACCAGCACCATTGATTTGGTTGCTGAGTGAATGGCCTTCAGCTCGGTGAGATGGTTGTGATGCTCCATGTTGGCTGGAAGGCAAACGCTCTTGGCAACGTTGAATGCCAACAAATGGTCTTTTTCCGCGACCACCAAGTCGGAGTCATGAATAGCACGATTCTGGAAAGTGATCTTAGGTGCCCACTTGGAAGAGCTAGCTTGGTCTGAGCGCTCAGGCTGGGGGCTTGGTGGGGTGGTTTGCTGCAGCACGGTCTCATCCTCGTCGACAAGACGTGGCTCAGTTGTGGAAGTCCGAACACGCTTGCTTGCCCGAGATGATGAAGGTTGATGGGTTGGCAGGGCTACCACGGCCTCTTGGTTTTGGCCGGCTAGTGGTACCTCGGGCTGGTTTGTCTCGGTGATGAGGGCCCTTACAGCTCTCTTTTTTGCCATCTCTTGCTCCGCTGTTAATGGAATGAGGTTGATCTATGGAAGGGAAGGATCAGGCCCAGGTGAGGGCTCCAACAAGAAATCGATCACCCTGGTCTTCCTCCTATTGTTGTATCGATAGGTTGGCTCGAAGTTGAATAGCTCGGCCCAGCTTCGATTGGGATGTCTTCGTGTGGCGCGGAGGCCGTCAAGATTAGGGTAACTGTACAGTGACTTTACGTGGTTCAAGTCTGCATGAAGGAAAAAGACAATGGTTAGTACGGTTGAAAATAAGAAAACCGAAGTAAAAGAAAGCACAGAACTGACCCAAGGTATTCATACCGGCTACACCCTTGTTCCAGTTTATTCGATCGCCCGGGATCTAGGCTTCCTGGTCTTCGAAGTTGCCCGAGACCCAGAAAAAGTCATTGTCATTTACATCTTTATCTGGGGTATTTTTTATTATCTTCTCGCGGCGTCTTCTTATTCTTAAATAATACACCCAACCATCTTCATTTTGGCCAAGTGAATACTGGTAAAATAGCTCAGCTAAACCGAGATTAAGGCCAAGCCGGTGGTTTAGCTCAGCAATGCCATTTATTATTCGGTATGAATTGGTGCTAAGTTGGGTTGGGCATATCCTAGTTTGTCTGAGGAATTCACAGAGAATGGGCTGAATGGGAAAACGGAGACCGGCCTCTACGATGGAGATAACGTTGAAAGGGACGAAGCCCGGTTTTCCCCAGGGGACGATGTCTAGTTCGGCCAGTGAGAGGTGGACATCATCTAGAATTTGGTAGTCTTTACGGAATTCGGCTATGGCCTCTGGTGAGTTTACTAAGAACCTATACTTCCCCATGTGGACTTAAATTAAGTATAAGTTAGCTCGGTATTGAGAAGGTGTTGAGTATCTCGGTTGAAGCGGTCAGAGGAGTGCCTAGGCAACCTAAGTCAGAGTCTGCAAAGTGAAAAGAAAAAGTGTTAAGCACAGACCGGTGGACCGTGCTAAAAGTAACAAAGGTAAAATAAATGTTGTCTTAGCTCGGCTACGAGGAATATTATTCATTTTTAGCTCGGTTTGAGTAAGGGACTTTAGCCCGGCTAAGTAAATGTGTAGTTCGTAGCCCGGTTGTAGCTTATGGTGCAGTATTCTTAGTTCGGTTTTGACTAAGTCAGGGAGCTGGTTTAGCCCCAAGTTATAGCTCGGTCGATGGTTGAGACTTTCTAGCGCGATATTGCGCAAACCTAGTACGGTTCCACAGCTCGGCTAAATGAAACAGAAGGTACTTAAGTCCTATTGAAACTGCAAGGATGGCATGAAGTTTCAGTTCGGTGGTTTAGTGTGGCTAGGGTCGCACCTAATACAAATAACTTCCTAGTTCGGTTGAAGTATGATTTTGGATCAAAGGCATCGTTTTTCAGATTGTTCGCGAATACGATAGTTCTATTACATGGGTTTTTTCCAAGAAAAATGGAAGCAAAAATGGTATGTACATGAAAAACAGGTGTAAAATCAACAAAAAGAAAACAGATTTGAGCAAACATACCAGTTCAAGGTGAAGGAACTGAAGATGGAAGCAATAGCAGCAAAAACACAAGTTCTGCAGGCACTGTGTTTGGAGAAAATGGAGGCTCAGAGAGAGAGAGAGAGAGAGACGAAGATGAATAGTAAGAGTCTTTGATTCAAGAAATAGGGTTTTTGTATAAACCTTGGTTTTGGGCAAGACTGTTGAAATTTTTCGAAGTACGAAGACGACGCGACAGCTACGTTGGGCCAATGAGAGTCTGCCACGTGTCTATGGAATAGAAAGTGATTCAGTTACAGCGACTGAAGAGACGTTTTGACCGGACAAATTGGTAGCCCAGTGTGAATTTAGCTCGGTTGAAAGGCTAAAGTTTTTAACTCGGCTGGAAACAAGTAATCCCAATCATGCTGTGCAGATAGAATTAAGGGGCAATTGAGAGGGTAATTTATAAGTAAATTGGGCCAAGCTGGGTAATGGGCCGTTTTATGGGCCACAGTAAGAAGGGCTAAGTAAAAGGGCCTTATAAGTTAGCTCGATCCAAAAGAGCCTCGTAGTTAGCTCGGTCACCATGGTCAGAGTGATAGCAATTAGCTCGGTCATACCCTTCTGAGCCAAGGTATTTTGAGCTTTCCTCAGGACCTTGCTACGGATTAGCTCGGTCCAAGCTCGTTATGGTTAGCACGGTCTCAGCAGGAGAAACCAAGGTACATGTAATGAAGGAAAGAACTGAGCTAGTTAAAGCTCGGTCATTTCAGCCAGTTTAGCATGGCTATGATAGTTTGGTCGTTTTGTCATACTACCGAGGTAAAACCATCTCACTTGGTTTAAGCAGTGAGGGGGGTGTTGAATGATAGGCATTATCTTTTAGGAGTGTGATTCCTAGGAAGACTCTACATGGAGGAATAAGAGTCCTACTAGGATTGTGCACACGGAACCTATAAAAGCTCATAATATCACCTATGGAGAGGTAATACAACTTTGATTCTCGAATACACAAAACTTTTGTCTATTGGTCTATTTTGCTGACTTAGGTATCAGAGAGGTATCCGGCACATACCCGCCGGCTAGCTCACGTTTGTGTTTTCAGGGAGTAAAGCGACGACGTTCGGAGGAGTGCAAACTTGAGAAACAGGATTATACGAGAAGAATATTTCGTACTCGTACACTATTAAAATATAATTTGTAATCTTAGAAATAACTAGAAGATAAAATAAAATATTATATGTATCTAGAATTTTGTAGGAGATGATGTAAAAAAATTAATTAAAATAATTTATAGAAAAACAAATAATATATAAGTTCACTTTTTAAATTCATTTTTTAAACTTAATGATGTGTAAGTGATATAATTAATTGATAATTAAAAAAATATATAAAAAAAATATTACCTTTAATATTCTAATTAACTGTTATATCACTTAATTTAGAAATTAAATCTGATTTTTCATTTTGAATAATAACGTTCTTTCTAGAATTGTGTACAAATATAGGATAATTATGATATATAAATAGGATCAAAAAGATTGTTATAGTCTTCTCGAGAAGGTCATGTGGGTGGTGTCACGTTGGTGGAAAGGGTTTTTATACAGAGCTTTGTACATGCAGATTGAAAATTGAAGTTGAAAACTTGTTACCATTACTTTAAAAAGAAGTTTGTCATATTTAAGAGCAATTTCGAAAGCTAGTTAAAAGTAATTTTTATTTTTAATCAATTTTGGATTATATCATTTTTCCTATTTTTTAAACATAAAAGAATAAAAAAAATATTAAAAAATATTAAAAAATTAACTTTTAACCAACTTTCCAAATTACCTTCAACTACTAACCTATTTTCTTCTAAAATTCCCTCTTTTGATCTCCGGTGGGTTTCAAACATATGGCTAAAAAAAAGGACGTGGTTTTGTAGTACACTGCAAAAAAAATAATAATAATAATCCCAACTCCATCAGCTACTCACCTTGCGAAGAAATTATTTGATGATATTAAAGTAAATACTTCATGCTATTTATATTCTAATATGATACTTCACGAGTTATCTCCCAAAAATAACATAAAAATAATAAATTTTACTATTTAAACAAAAATAAATCGAGTTAGAATATGAGGTGTACTTCCCAAGATTGCCATTTTTTTAATGTCATTTTTATTTGAAAAATAATATATAAGTCTATTTTCTAAACTCATTTTTTAGATTCAATAATATATAAGTGATATGATTAGTTGATGATTGAAAAGATATGAGAGAGAATATTACCTTAAATATCTTAATTAATTATCAAATCATTGGGCTTGGAAATTGGCTCTAATTTTTAGACTTGTATAGCAATGCCCTTTTTTTATTCTAGTCCAAAAATTAGATCTATTTTTCAAACCCAATGACGTAGAAAATCAAATAAAATATCTAAGGCAACTCTTTTACTCATATCTTCTCTAATTATTAACTAATCATTTCATTTACACATCATTGGACTTAAGAAAATAAGCTTATATATCATTTTCCTTTCTTTTCCTTTTCATTTTTTTTTTTTTTTTTTCCGATCAGCAAAAAAGAAACTTTATTGATGATGAAAGCATATATTATATATGAGCATACATCAACAAAGAAAAGACAAGAGCAAAGTAGCATAATAGTATCCTAACCTAATCTCAACTAAGTTGGCACCAAGCAGGACACCCAATCATGAGTTAACTCGAGTCTGGAAGTTGGTGAGAAACCAACAAAAACCAACACAAAAGATCAGAAAAACAGACAAAAACTAATAATGTAAACAACAAGCCAATTAACCCAAACTGCTGAAACCTCTCAAGCAAAAACCACCATCCCTATAAGCACCACTTGCAGAAAACCATTAACTATTCCATCCCTCTAATTCTTCTCTGTTGCCTTGAGCAAGATCTGACTTGCTGAAGATTGAAGACCACATCATTGACAGAATAAGGCATCCTTACTGTGATATATTTCAACCAAAGAACAATTCTAATTTTAATCAACTCCTCAAGTGCATTGAAATTTGGTTGTAATCCTTGGAACAAACACTCATTTCTTACCTTCCATACAGACCACATGAGAGCAAAAGGGAATCGACTGCCATAACCTCATTTCCAACCTATTTAATCTTATACTCGACCACCACTCCAAGAGACCACAAACAGAACCAGGTATGGCCTAAGACAAATTCCACCAATCCACTAATTCAGACCACACCTTCCATACCAAAGGGCAGCAAAGAAGGATATGATTAATAGATTCCTCTTTCTCACTGCAGAACAGACACACATTATTCACACTGGAATTTAGAATTCCCACCCTTTAAAGGTATGCTACTATTTTCACTGTACCCTTCCAGGCTAACTAACCAAAGAATTTAACTTTTGGTGGTACATCATTGCCTCACACAATTTAGTAGTACTGATAGCTGATCCATGAGCCAACTCACACCATCTCCTCACAGAGGAGACTGAAAAAGCTCCAGTTGAATCTGCCAACCACTGAGCATGATCCTCAATATTGTGCCTCAAGTTAGGGGTCCCAATCAACGGTTCAATAAGTCTTCTGACCTCTTTCTCTTCCTAGGATCTTAAAGTCCAAAAGAGAATCTCCACTCCCCTACTGCTTCTCTGATATGTGAAAATATCTTCAATGAATCATCTTTATTCTCAGATAAATTGAGGAGCCTAGGGGAAAGTTCCTTCAAAATTCCATTCATCAACCATCTATCCCACCAAAACTATATTCTCTCACCATTCTCAATTACAATTCTAGAATTATTCACAAAGAAAGAATGTAGATTAAAATTATCTAAAATAGCAGATAGTATATCTTGCCAGAAAATAGACATAGATTTATTGATCACCACACTTGGGCTCTAATCCCACCTTCATGGCAATATTTACTCCCCATAACTCTCTTCCATAATGAACCATTCTGAAATCCATATCTCCACCACCATTTTAATAACAGACTCTCATTTAGATCCTTAATTCTTCTTATCCCCAACCCACCTTGATCTTTAGACTTGGTAACATTTTTCCATTTCACCAAATGTACTCTCTTCTTCACGTTTGCGTCCCCCCTCCCCCCTCCCTCCTAGAAAAGAAGCATACAACCTCTCAATGCTTTTCACCACACCATTAGGCGTCCTGAAAATAGAAAGATAGTAGATAGGGAAACTTGATAGAATTGACTTGATGAGAGTTAGTCTACCAGCAAAGGATAATAATTTCTTTTCCATGATGATAATTTCACCTTCTATCTTTTGAGGAGAGTAATAGAAAAGTATAGAGAAAAGACAAGAGACATTCATATGATTTTTACCGATCTAGAGAAAGCATGTGATAGAGTGCCTCGGGATATAATTTGGGCGTTAGAGAAGAAAGGGGTGCCAAAATGTTACATTGATGTGATTAGGGATATGTATGAAGGTATAGTGACCACTATTAGATCACCTACTGGAGAGACGAGTGAATTTCCAATTACTGTAGGGTTATGCCAAAGATCAACCTTAAGTCTTTATCTTTTCGCTTTAATTATGGATGGGTTGACGTGCAATATTCAAGATGATGTGCCATGGTGTATGCTTTTTGCAGATGATATCATGATAGTGGATGAGACTAAAGAATGAGTTAACATTAAGTTGGAGATTTGGAGAAAAATACTTGAATCTAAAGGATTTAGAATAACTAGAACTAAGACAGAGTATATGGAGTGTAATTTTAGTAACAGTCACAATGGAAACAGAGGAGAAGTGAAAATTGAGAACCAATAATTACCTAAGAGTGAACATTTTCATTATTTAGGATCAATTATCTCAACGACTGGGGAGATTGGAGTGGATATGGTCCATAGAATTAAGGTGCAGTGGTTTAAGTAGAAGAGTGCATCTGGAGTACTGTGCGATAAATGAGTACTCATAAGACTAAAAGAGAATTTCTATAAAACGGTTATTAGAACAGCGATGTTGTGTGGGACGGAATGTTTGGGCAACTAAGAAACAACATGTAAATAAGACGACAGTTGCTGAGATGAGGATGCTAAGGTGGATGTATGGCAAGACAAAAAAAGACACAGTTAGGAATGAGTATATTCAAGAATGGGTAGAAGTAATACCGATAGAAGATAAGTTGAGAGAGAATATATTGAGATGGTTTGATCATATGCAACGAAGACCAACAAAGGCAAAAGCGAAAAGATACGATACAGTGATGGTAGATGGTAGTGTTAAGGGAAGGGATAGACCTAGATTCGCATGGACTAGTGTAGTAAATAGAGATATAAATTTCTTAAATTTGACTAATGAAATGGCCTTCGATAAAGTCAAGTGGAGAATAATGATTTATACAGTTGACTCCATTTGATGGGACTTAAGACTTAGTTTAGTTTGGTTTGGTTTGGTTTGGTTATAATTTCACCTTCACCTTATCCACAATAAGCTGTCATGTTTTTTTCCTCCTAGGATTGGCTCCCAAAGGTAACCCCAAGTATTTTAGTGGAAGTTTTTGTTAATCACAGTTGAGCTTTGAAGCAAAATGCTTAACTATCTCATCATCAACCCCTATCCCATAAATGACACTCTTATAAAAGTTGATCTTTAAACCTGATAATACTTCAAAACATCTTAAGATCCTCTTTATTGCAAGAATCTCCTCCCATTCAGCCTCACAAAGAATTATTGTATCATCAGCAAATTGAATGTGAGAAATACTAATCACTTTGTTGCTTACCAATGCCCCTTTTATCAATCCCCTTTATTTTGCTCTTGACAACAATAGATTCAGACCCTCTACCACTATTATAAAGAGGAATGGTGATAATGGATCCCCTTGTTTTATCCCTTTTCCAAGTGTAAACTCCTCTGTAGGTGATCCAGTCACCAACACTGATAAACTTGTTGTTGAAATACAGGTTTTTATCCAATTCACCCACTTCTGACCAAATCCAAAATTAGACATCATGGACAGTAAAAACTCCCAATTGACTAAGTCATAAGCCTTTTGGAAGTCTAGTTTTAGAATTCTACCTTTCTTCTTAGATTCCCTCCATCCATCCATCCATCACCTCATTAACTATTAAAACTCCATCATGAATATATCAGCCATCCAAAAATGCAATCTAAACTTCACTAATAATCTCAGGAAGTACTATCTTCATCCTTATTGCAAGCACTTTTTTGCTAGAACTTTGTATGATGAGTTGCTAAGACAAATGGGCCCGTAATTAGAAAGTTTAGATGGATTATCGTTTTTGGGAATCAAGGCAATGAATGAACTATTAATGTCTTAACAAATTTTCCATTCAAATGAAACTCCTTAGCAAATTGTACAAAATCTTTTTTCATGAATTTCCAACATTTTTGGATGCATACCATGTTGAATCCATCTGGTCCAGGTGCTTTATTCCCTCAACAATCCTTTATAGCTAACCAGATTTCCTCTTCAGAAAATTCAACCTCTAACACTTCTTCAACCTTTACCATGCTAATAGTTTTGAAGTGCCTTACCATTTTAGGTTTGTTAACCTAGTCTTCAGAAAACAAATTGGAGAAATACCCATAAACCTCCTGTTTGATTGCAAATGGTTCTACAATTCTAATATCGTTCACAAGTACTGAATTAAGTAAGTTTTTACTTCTCCTTCTATTGGCACAAATGTGAAAGAATCTGGTATTCTTATCCCCCATCTGAGCCTAACCCAATCTAGATTTCTGAAACCATAATGAGTTGTTTCTTTTCCTTAGCTTCCACACTAGTTTCTTTAGCTTCACACCTTCTTGCTTTTTCTGTTTCAGTTAATTCCCTTTCTTTTTACCTCCAAATCAAAACCATTTAGCATCTCCTCAGCTTGCTTCAATGGATGATCTGCATCTCTTCAGCAGTGAATTTCAATCTTAGTTTGTAATCAGTCCACCCCTCCTCTTGGACCCCAATCTAGGCTACTGCTTCTGTTTGTTTAAAATTAGGATGCAGAGCCCACGCATTTATGAATCTAAATGGTTTTGGGCTCTAATCCCAAGCATCTTCTCTTACTACTAATAGACAATGGTCAGAGACAATCTCGAGCAATCTCCATAACTTGACGTCAAATTTTTCTAACCATAATGGTTCAAACAAAAACCTGTCAATTTTACTCCATCTCACCCCCTCTTTTGCATTGCTCTAAGTATAACTTCTACATTGCATAGGAATATCGGTCATATCCATTTTCTCATTAAATTTATTGATGTGTGACATACCCTATCCCCACCAAAAAAAGAATGCAGACAATAGACATAATGAACCATTCTCAGATCAATATCCCCACCACCATTTTAATAACATACTCTCATTTAGATCCTTAATTCTTCCTATCCCCAACCCACATTGATCTTTAGACTTGTTAACATCTTTCCATTTCACCAAATGTACTTTCTTCTTCAAGTCTTAGTCCTCCCCATAGAAAGAAGCCTGCAACCTCTCAATGCTTTTCACCACACCCTTAGGCATCCTGAAAATAGAAAGATAGTAGATAGGAAAGCTTGATAGAACTGACTTGATGAGAGTCAGTCTACTAGCAAAGGATAATAATTTCCTTTTCCATGATGATAATTTCACCTTCTATCTTTTGATGAGAGTAATAGAAAAGTATAGAGAAAAGACAAGAGACATTCATATATTTTTATCGATTTAGAGAACGCACATGATAGAGTGCCTCGGGATATAATCTGGGTGTTAGAGAAGAAAGCGTGTCAAAATGTTTCATTGATGTGATTAGGGATATGTATGAAGGTATAGTGACCATTATTAGATCACCTATTTGAGAAACGAGTGAATTTCCAATTATTGTAGGATTACGCCAAAGATCAACCTTAAGTCCTTAGCTTTTCGCTTTAATTATGGATAAGTTGACGGGCAATATTCAAGATGATATGCCATGGTGTATACTTTTTGCAGATGATATCGTGTTAGTGGATAAAACTAGAGAAGGAGTTAATACTAAGTTGGAGATTTGAAGAAAAGCACTTGAATCTAAAGGACTTAGGATAAACAGAACTAAGACAAAGTGTTTGGAGTGTAATTTTAGTAACAGTCACAATGGAAGTAAAAGAAAAGTGAAGATTGAGAATCAAGAACTACCTAAGAGTGAATATTTTTGTTATTTAAAATCGATTATCTTAACGACTGGGGAGATTGGAGCGGGTGTGGCCCACATAATTAAAGCGGGGTGGTTTAAGTAGAAGAGTGCATTTGGAGTACTGTGCGATTAAAAAGTATCCATTAGACTAAAAGGGAAGTTCTATAGAATGGTTATTAGATGAGTGATGTTGTATGGGATGGAATATTGGGTAACTAAGAAACAACATGTAGATAAGATGAGCGTTGTTAAGATGAAGATCTTAAGGTGGATTTGTGGCAAACTAGAAAAGACAGAGTTAGGAATGAGTATATTCGCGAATGGGTAGAAGTAGTACCGATAGAAGATAAGTTAAGAAAGAATAAATTTAGATTGTTTGGTCATATACAACGGAAACCAACAGAGGCAGTAGTGAAGAGATGCGATCCAGTGACGATAAATGGTAATGTTAGGTAAAGGAGTAGACCTAGATTAACGTGGACTAGTATTGCAAATAGAGATATGAATCTCTTTAATTTGATTAACGAAATGGCCTTGGATAAAGTCAAGTGGAGAATAAGGATTCATACATTCAACCTCATTTGATAGGAGTTAAGCCCTGGTTTGGTTGGTTATAATTTCACCTTCACCTTATCCACAATAGGCTGTCATCTCTTTTTCCTCCTAGGATTAGCTCCCAAAGGTAACCCCAAGTAATTTAGTGGAAGTTTTTGCCAATCATAGTTGAGCCTCCAACACTTCTTTAACCTTTTCCATGCTAATAGTTTTGAAGTGTCCTACCATTTTAGGTCTGCTAACCCAATCTTCAGAAAACAAATTAGAGAAATACCTACAAACCTCTTGTTTGATTGCAAATGGTTCTACAATTTTGACACAGTTCACAAGTATTGAATCAAGTAAGTTTTTTACTTCTCATTTTATTGGCACAAATGTAAAAGAATCTGGTATTCTTTTCCCCCACCTAAGCCTAATCTAATCTATATTTCTAAAACCATAATTAGTCATTTCTTTTCCTTAGCTTCCACACTAGTCCCTTTGTGATGCTCCTATTCTTTTAAAGCTAATGAGTACATTATTTGTAACCTTTGTTTCTTGTGTGTCTTCTTTTTTGTTTAAGTCTTGGAAGCTTGCATTATTATCTATTCTACCTTGGGGTTGTTATATTAGTTACATTCTGGTGTATTTTGAGATGTCACCTTATAGTTTTGGGTGTTGGAGAGGAATCGGGGAGGTTGGCTGATGTCTTAGTAGTTTTTGGTCTCTCATTCTGGTTAAGACCGCTCGAGCGGTCCTTTCATTGCTCAAGCGATGAATCCAACCTCCCAGTAGTTTGGTTTCCAATCTGAACTTCTTGGAGCATGAATTTTTCGCTTGAGCGAAGAATTCATTGCTCGGGCGAAGAATTCATCGCTCGAGCGGTCTGTTACAAAGGGGTGTGGAGTTTATGGAAATGGGTGTTTTTGGGTTGAGCGCAAGTTTCATCGCTTGCGCTCGAGCCGTCTTTCAAATTTAGTTGTTCGCTCGAGCATGCGATTGGTCGCTCGAACGATCTATCGACTGTCAGCTTAGAAATTTGAATCAAATCACTTCAAAAGCTGAGCCTAGCCACTTTTCCATCACTTTTCACTTTACTCTCTCTCTCTCTCTCTCTCTCTCTCTACATTTACTCTCATCTTCTTTTCTCTCATCCCTCTCTCTAGAAACCCTCTAACCCACCTCATTTATTTCTTAATCTCTCACTATTGATTGAGATTTCAACCTTGTTGCCTTCTTTAATCTTAGAGAGCTCGTATTGGGCTACATGGTATACAGTGGAGATTGAGTTTTAACAACGTTGAGTTGTAGGGATGTTTTTTGAGTTATATATGTTTCCTAGCACATCTTGTCTCTTTCATTATACTTTCTAGTGTAGATTGAATTTTTGATATTGAATCTAGAAGAAAATTTGAGAAATGTACTCTCCATCATGATTTGGTACAAGACAAATTATTTTGTCTTTACCTTTAGGAGGATTGCATAAGTTATGGATTTATCTTTTAGGAGGATGATGAATGTGTATCGCATGTGAACATTTCTTTTGTTAAATCTGTCCCCTGAAATGAAATGTCAAATTGAATGAGTTGGTCCATCAAGGTGAGATTGCACGTTGGGTTTATCTATTTAATCTCTTTCCTTTTTAATATTTTGGGGGCGTTACAACTTAGCTCCACACCTTCTTGCCTTTTCTGTTTCAGTTAATTCCCTTTTTTCTGCGTCTAAATCAAAACCATGTAGTATCTCCTCAGCTTACTTCAATTGATGATCTACATTTCCAAAGACCTCATGATTCTACTTCTTTAATTTATGCTTCAAAGGTGTGAATTTTAACCTCAGTTTGTAACTAGCCCACCCCTCCTCTTAGACCTCAATCTATGCTGCTACTGTTGTTTGTTCAAAATTCAGATGCAGAGCCCACGCATTTATGAATCTGAATGGTTTTGGGCCTCAATCCCTAGCATCTTCTCTTACTACTAATGGACAATGGTCAAAGACAATACTGGGTAATCCACATAGCTTGAAGTCAAATTTTTTGAACCATAATGGTTCAAACAAAAAACTGTCAATTCTACTCCATCTCACACCCTCTTGTGCATTGCTCCAAGTATAACTTCTACCTTGCATAGGAATATTAGTCATCTCCATTTTCTTAATAAATACATTGAAGTCTAACATACCCCTATCCATCCTTAAGCATCCATTTCTTTCCCTTGTCCCTCTAATCTTATTAAAATCTCCCCTTATGCACTAAGGATTAGTGAATGCAAATTTAAGCCTAACAGTTGACTCCCATAATTTTTTCTTGTTAGCAATCTCATTTGGTGCATACATATTAAAAATGAAACAACCAAAAGACTTATTAGACACACCTAAAAGATGGATGATATTTTTGTTGCTACAACAATCCTTCATGGAGAAAACCTCAGGATTCCACACAGAAAGTAGCCCCCCCCCAGCACTTCAGCATCAACTACCATAAAATCCATCATTTTCTAAGGCCAATTTGATCTAATCATCCTCTCATCCGAACAGCTTCTTTTAGTTTCTTGAATTAATAAGAAGTCCACCCTCATATTTCTCACGAAAATTTTGATTCTCCTTCTTTTTTCAGGTCTTCCCAGATCTCTAATATTCTATGACATAATAATCATTAATACTTTAAAATGCTCCTGTAAATCACCTTCAACCTAACCATTAAGCTTGACCAGCCTTATCTCTAATACTGGCCCTTTTGAAATCATGCTCTTCGAGTTCCAAAATCTTGATAATTGTTTCCTTCTCCTTCCCTTCATAGTTAATCCCCAAATCTTTGCAAATCTATAAAGTCACTTGAGCTTATTTTCTCATCTGTTTTCTTCTACTCGATTTGCTAATTTGGGATAGAGACGCCGAAGTTGCAACTACTGTTTCTCTAAAAATGCCCCCCTTTGAAAACTACTTCTAGTAGGGATGTAAAATTGGTTGTTCCTCCTTCCATATATACTCTTTCTCACAAATCTACTATTCTTTCTGATATTCCTTTCTTTAGTCATGGTAATCTTTGAATTAGAAGAAGATGGGTTTCCATATGGATTTACATTAAGCAACTGGTCTTGGGCTGAATAGATAGGTTTTTTAATTATTGGCTCACATACTAATATACCTTCCTGGGCCTTCCCCAAAACCACTTCCAAATTAATACTTGGCCTATTACCTTCAAACCCACAAAGACTTCTAATTAATCCTGCCGTTTGGATGCTTCCTCCTACTTCATTGAGAACATCATTCTCCTCTCTCCTACATTGCTACTCCCCTTGCACACTTGACTTTTCCCTATGCAAAACGCCACCTCTTACATTACATATACTAATGTCAGTTTATTTTACTCCAAATTCCCAATCTTCTTTCCCATCCTCAACCATTTCCTTATCTTTATGACGCCCAGATTTGTTATTGTGTATAGCCAAATCATCATTATTTGTCTCTTTAGCCATTGATGAATGTTCATCATCTTCCAAAACTTTCATCCCTACCCTGCCGATAACCAAATTTCCACTTTCACTAGATTTAAGAGATGCTCCATTATGCTTTAAACCTTTACACTTGTAGCAAACCACCTCCAAACATGACGATAAATCAATATTTTCGCAAACACTAACTGGGTATGAAGCATCTTTGTATCTCAATACAATCACTTTATTAATAATCTCCCTATACACCTTATTATAATTCTCATCTTTCCACAATGAAAGGACTCTCCACTTAATATAACATCATCGAATTGAATTACCTCCCCCCAAATTGATCCAATATCTCTGAAAGTTTTTGTATTCCATAGATTAAATGGAACACCGAAGCCGCTAATCCAGATACATCTTTCTTGTTGAACATGAAATCCTTATTTCCATTCCATCATGGTATCACACCATTCATAAATCCAATCCTTCAGTCTAGTTTTTCCCCCCTCATATCTTGCACATTTTTGAAGGATAGCACAACTAGTCTTCTTCCCCTTGCTCTGACTTGCACATCCTTCCAATCTCTCTTCTGGAATTCCTTCTTAAAATCTTCAAATGAGAAAAAAGACTTAAGTTTGACAATCAAACTTTCATACAGCCAACCATTCCCAACTTCTTTAGCTTGTATAGTAACCTCATTTTTCCTTTGATCCTCTCCGTACTTTACTATATCGGCAAACGATGTCCCTTCTGCCACTGATTTCAATGGATGATTTTCCTTACATATTCTAGCTTCATTGGATTGTATACCTGACTTTCCTTTTAGCTCTATCTTCTGACTCTTCTTTTGATTCGCCTTTTCAAATTCTGCTTTTTTCACTTTCAGTTCTTTATTCTCTATCCAAATCCCTTTTGCTTTTTGGACTCCACCTCTGCAGCTACTAGGCATCTATACCTAACAAATCTGAATCTTGACCCTGTTAGTTTTCTCTTCTTCATTGGGATGAATACATCTTTGACTATCCCAAACTTTGTAAACAACATAAAGAGACCTTTTAGGTTCATGCTCTCCGGAAGATTATCCACAAAGATGGTGAAAATTCTTTTTGCTTTGCTTCCATGATCCATTCTTCCTCCTTGCTTTCTTAGCACAAGACTCCACCCCTCTCTCTCACACACACATAGACACACACACACACACACACACACACACGCACGCACGCACACACACACACACACACATTTTTGGCTTCTTTTTTTTTTTTTTTTATCATTTTCCTTTTTATAACATAGAATGTGCCTGTTAACAATTATAGATACCCTGAAATAACGAAATATAGAAGTGTGAATCTGCACCCATTTATCAACACATGTCTTCATAAAAAAAATGAAGCAAACAAATAGACAAAGAACATTTAATCGTTAGATAATTATGAAAAGTTTACAGTTCATCAATTTAATTGAATACACCATAGACACCCTTACACATAAATCCTTCAGGACTTAGAAAACTACAATATAGGAACCTAAATGTTGATAATTTGGAAACTAAACCATTGATGTTTGGAACACACAACAACAACAAAAGGTAATCCCCACAAGACCCTGGACCTGTATTTCTATTGCTTTGCTGAATTGAAAACTCTACAATTTTTTCTAATTTCTCCAGCATGCCCAACAAGAACTTGAATTTCCCCCATCTTTACAATTGCCTTTGCGAAACCCTGTTGGAATCCAATCCCATTACTCGCAAAACCTGACACAATTGAAGCACTAGCTTTATCCAAAGCAAGTTCTTGATCAATCTGCATCACACCCCTTTTTAACTTAATTTGATCGTAGTACTCGTTATCGAATACAAAAGACGTGTTTTGATCCAAAAATGCAGTTGGGTCTTGACTCAATGGCCTTGATTGGGTCCCACAAAGCTTAAACAACTTAGAAACCAAGGTCGGGTCCATTGTCGGGTCAGGTTTCCCCGATCCTTGGAAGTTTGATAACCGGTTTTGGAAAAAACCACAGTGAGCCACGCCAACAGTGTGTGCACCCAAAAGGGTGACCATGTCATGGAGATTGAGTTTTTTGGCTGTAAAGAATTGAAGTGCTTGTGAGACAGAAAGGGATGGCCCTGGCAAGTTCACGAGATTTGGATCAGACACCAAACCGTCACGTCTGCCTGTTGGGACTTCATAGTTGGGCCCACCTGCTAGGGTCACTGAGTCTCGAGTTGCCAAGGTTATGATGTCGGCGCAGGAGACTGTTCTGGGGCAAGTGGCCTCAAGGTTTGACTTGGCCTCATCGATGAGATCAAATCCTCGGACAGATTGGTTCGGAAAAGCATCTTTCTCCGATTGTGTGGTTTGTGTTGAGTCTATGAGTATGGATGCATCACAACCCTGTAAAGAATTTCAATAGCCAAAAGAATTAGAGCTTGTAATCCCGCTAAATGACTAATAGAATATTATATGATTGTGGAATTTATGGCAAGAATGATAGGATAGTGATATTGTTGAAAATAGTACAAGTTATATTGGTAAGTAGTTTTTTTTTATAATTTAAAAGTAATAAAATTATGAAAAATGATATGCTTATAATTTTATTATTATTATTATTTTTATCAGTAATGCTATGTATAATTTTATTTATTACTTGTTTTTAACTCCTGGGTACAAACTAATGGAACCAACATTTATAAATGTATATGAGACCTACTCATTTGTGTCTTTGGGTGGGAAAAAATGGAAAAATGAGGTACAAAAATAAAATTTTATCTAGTATTTTCAGTCTTTATATATAAGGATAATGTGACGGTGATATTTAGAAAATACACTATAGAATGGTGAATGTTTTGATTGCAAATGAAATGAACACAAAAAGCCAATCATTCTATACAAAAATCCTATACAATTATTTTGTTTGTATATCATTATTCCAAAATCGAAGCTTGCTATATCATTATGTATTAATTTTCTATTTGTATAACATTATTTGTTTTTAATCAATGCCGACTAATACGTTTTGGGTTCTGGGCCTGTCAATATCAATGCATCCCGGTTCACCGGTAAGAGTAAAAATCAATGTGTATTGACCAGGTTACTATATGCATTGGTTCATAGCCAAGGTACACTATATTCAGATGTTATAAAATTCTTTTTCTTAGTTGACAATTTTATAAAATTCAAGATAGAATTTGAGAGTTCCTAATATCTATGACATGATACTCTAAGTATTGTGATACTGCGACAGGTATGATTCATCTCTAAATACGGTTACTTAGAGCCTTACATAAGTCATACAAAAACTATTACCTTAACAAAGCAGTCATGGAAGTGCATACGAAGCAAGGCTGGGGTTATTGAGCGGTCAGTGCGGAACCGCTTCTGCACCGTTTGTCGAACAATTTGTTCGGCATGTGGGCAGGTAGAGCTGTAGAAGCCAACTCGAAGTTGGGCTGTGACAATGGGAACAAGAAGGCAAAGAACTACAAATGAGATCTTCATTAGAATTGTCTTGTGAGAAAATGAGCCAATCTATGCTTTGAATGATATGAGCTTGAGGATATATGTAGTGGGAGAGATGTTTGTCTGATTCGCAACAAAGCTTGAGAATGATATATATAGAGCGAGAGAGAGAGAGAGAGAGAGAGAGAGAGAGAGAGAGATGAATCAAGAGGTATGTGAAGAGAAGCAGCTGGCAAGTTGGCAACGTGCAAGGTCAAAGCTTACCACCAAAGAGAACCTGTATATTGGACAACAATATCTTGGATGTTTTTGTTTCTCTACTTTCTAATGTAATGAATGAGTCAAAATATTGAAAGGAATTGGTATGATCAAATTTTTGTTAACTGTGTTACAATCATTTCCTAATACCATAATGTAGAATATATATATATATATAAATGATTATTGTAATATTATTGTAAGAGTGATTATTGGAGAAGATCCTAATCTATATATATATGAGTGTTATAGACATTCAATTGAAATGGTTCACTCATTTTTTTAATTTACTAATTTACACTTGATTTTTATCAATTTCTATCAATTAGATTAAATTAATAACAAAAATTGATACAATTGAAACTTCAGAGATCAATTCAACAAAAAAAATATATTACGGAGAGAGTACAAATATCATATGAAATTCACTTATTATTTGAGGTGATGTGAGATTTTATATATTGATATAATAGATGTGAGCGATATAGCAACACATCAAATAAATGGAAAAGAGAAGGAAATTGAAAGAAAATATAATATATATATATATATATATATATTTTGATCACCACTGCAATTGGGTGAAAAAAAACCTTGTTGGATCAAATATTTTATTGGAAACCGATAATGGAAGCTTGTAATAAGCTAAATAAAATAAGCAACTGCATGTTTTAAATTTGCAAATTTAAGAAATTAAAGACTTGGGTTAATGTTAGGGAGAGACTTTTAGAGCCCATATATATACATATATCGTTAATGAGTTGGCCATCCTTTACAATGATATTTTCTTGTACCTTGCTAAGCATTGACTTTCCTATTGGTTGAATTTTATTTTTGCAAAATCCAACTATATTTCATGTTATCCAATGTAAATTAATTGTTGCACACTACTGGTTTGGTGACCACAAACTCATGTTGAGTAAAACAAAATTTGTCATCACATTAAAAATTTTGTTAGTTCTCTATATAATGTATAATGTATTGTATGTAATGCACTATGTAGTACGTTAAAATGATGCTGTTTTGAAGGACTACATAGTATATTATAGACAATTCACTACAGATGATTCGAATTTTCTTATTTTTCAATTCTCTACCCTATGATAAATTCTTGTTTCACATGTCTCTTTAAATCATTTAAACTTAGTTATTATACTTTAAAAATTTCTCCACTTATTTCTAATAATCGGATTGAATTTGATACTTTAACACCATGCATGTAGTTGAAAATGTCACACATACAACTCGAGTCTCGATGAAATAATATCACCAAAAAGGGTTAGTGGCAGCAAAAGGGACCAGTCGATGCCACGAAAGGATAGGCAGGGGTTAGTCGACCCTAGGTAGGGCGGTTGGCAATGGGATATGATTTACACATGGAAAAGAAAGACAGAAGAGAGAAATTGACATGTAATTTAATAATTTAATAATTTAATAATTTTTTTGATCATTTTATAATTAATTTATATCCTTTCATGTCTGTCATAATTATTTTGACGGTAATGATACATCCCAATAAAAGTGGTGCTTTAAAACATCACTAATGAGTTGTCAAGCACTTTACAAAAAAAAAAAAAAAAAAGACACAAACAGTGGGCCCCGTCAATTGCCACATCACTAGTGGTGCTTTTAGAACACCACTTTTAGTGGTCTAAAGCATTATTGTTATTTTAAATTCTCCACTTTTTGTTACTTTTTTTTTTCGGTCAATCCGTTTATTTTATTTATTATACTTCCCTCTTAGACGGATTAGAAAAAAACTAATCTTTTGCAGTGTAATGATTCATAACTCTAAATTTGAAATTCTAACAATAACTTTAATGATGTGGCTTGAAGCAAAAATAAATAAAGACACATGCATCAAGTCATTCATGAGTAGGGCCCACTGCCACATAAGTAAAACTCTCATTAGAGCTCTACTTTTAGTGTTCTTAAACATTTTTCTCTTTTGCATGGGGGTGACAAAAGTCTTCACCAATAGTGTGGATGCATATTCTATAAAGCTTATTACTAAGATCACACATTTGTTCTTCATTCACTAATCTTTTCTCTGGGGTAAGACATATTCTATACAGCTTTCTTTGCCGGCTTTGGCCAAAGCCAACCTTGATGATTATATATATATATATATATACAGAAAAGGAAAAACAAAAAGGTAAATCCATTTGGTAGACATTTTTAGAGATTAAAAAAGGGTTGAGTTTTAGTGTTCTTAAACATTTTTCTCTTTTGCATGGGGTGACAAAAGTCCTCACCAATAGTGTGGATGCATATTCTATAAAGCTTATTACTAAGATCACACATTTGGTCTTCATTCACTAATCTTTTCTCTGGGGTAACACATATTCTATACAGCTTTCTTTGCCGGCTTTGGCCAAAGCCAACCTTGATGAGTATATATATATACAGAAAAGGAAAAACAAAAAGGTAAATCCATTTGGTAGAAATTTTTAAAGACTAAAAAAGGGTTGAGTTTCGTGCAAATTTGAACTTCATAAAATTTTAGAGTCATGTGAAGTCGACCACATGTCATGTTTCGATAATCTGAATCATTCATTTTGTAATACTCTTCACATATATCATCCAATAATTGTAGTATTTTCATTTTATGGTGTTCATCAAAACAAAATTAGATGACCTATTTTTATTTTAGATAATGCGCTAAAATAAAAATATTAAGATTATTAAATTGATTTAATTTTTTTCATAAATGATGCTAGTTTAGATTATCAAAACAACACTGAAAACACACCCCATGAGTCTCTTAAATTTTTTTAAATTCATATTTAAATTGAGGAGGTGTTTGATAACCTAATTATATATTTAAAATTGAATGTATTAAGTGATAATTAATTAAGCTCGTTTGATAATTATAATTAATATCACTTAAAAATTTAAATGCCTCTTAAAATGTAAGCCAAAAGTTAAAATTTTTTTAAAATCATATGAAACTTATTTAATTCTGACTAAATTTATAAATACTAGACATAAGTGTTAATATGTACTATTGAACCCACTACTACCGCTACTACCACCGATGTTGCTACCACTATCACAATTACCACAACCATCATCATCATGCCACCACCACCACCATCACCACTACCACTACACTACTGCTACCACCGCCACACCACCATCACCACTACTACTACCTTTCATCATCATTGTCATTATTTCCACAAACACAATCATCATTTTAAAATCATCATCACAGTAATCATTGCCATTACTACAACAACTATTACAACTCTTCACGTCCACAATCATTGTACAAATAACCACCATCGTTACACCGCCAAAGTTACCTCTTTTTTAACCCCATGACATTACTCTTCTACCATCACCACAACTAGTATCATTCTATCTCCACCACCATTGCCATCAGCGCCATAGCTAATGCTACCGTCTCCTCCTCTACCATCACCAACTTATCATCTCAATATAAAAATTGATAGATGCAATTTGAAAATAAAAAATTTAAAATTTGATCTTATACACGTATCTACACGTATCGAACAACTTTTTTTAATTTAGTATTTAATTTTTTATCAAACAGCTTTTCACTTAAAAAATTCAGTATTCAGTTTTTAATACTTAATTTTCAATTTTCAGTTTTCATTATTATCAAAGGTGGTGTTCGATAGCCTAATTTAGCACTTAAAATTAAAAATCAATTAAGTCTGTTTGATAACTACAAATGGTATTATTGAAATATTTAAGTGACTCTTAAAATATCAGTTAAAAATTAAGAAAATTTTGAATGATAGAAAACTTACTTAATTCTGACTAAATTTATATTAATTATACATAAACATCAACATCCGTCATTACCACTATCCACCACCCTTCCACGACCACAGCCTTCATCACCATTGTCATCGTGACCATAAGTAACACTATTATTTTACTATCCACCACCACAGTCGCTACTGTCATTACCATCATCAATACAACAACTAGTGCAACCGTCCACCTTCACAAGCATTGTTATCGTTGCCATAATCACTACTATCATTATCATTCTACTAGCAAAATAACCACCATGATTACACCACCACCGCCACCTCTTTTTTTATTATTTTTTTTTATTTTTATCGCCGTTACATTACCCCTCCATCGTAACCATAACATCTATCTTTGTATTTCCACCACTATTGCCATTTGTGTTATAGGCACTATTATTGCCTCTACCTCCACCACCACCACCACCACCAATAACCACTCAATATATCACAATATAAAATTGAAAAATATGGTTTAAAAATAAAAATTAATAAATTTAATATTATACATATTAAACAAATAATAATTCAGCACTTAGATTTTTATCAAATAATTTTTTAACTTGAAAATTTTAGCATTTAATTTTTAATTTTTAATTTTATTAAAAATAATACTAAAAATATCAAAACATTTATCAAATATCTTACAGGCATCTTTGACTTACACACCACTTAAGATTCCCAATCCACTAGAAAATCCAAGATTCCAAGGTGGGTAAAAATGTTACCACACATATATGCAAAGTTATTAAAATCAAAATTCTATATAGGATCGTTAAAAAGAGACTTGTGAATCGGATCGTTAAATCAGTTTGAGAATTATAAAATTTTACTTTTAATGTAAAATAAAATAAAAAATATCGATAATGATAATATATGTTTGGTAATTTTAAAAAAAAAATAAAGAAAATTAATAAATTTGATATAAAACATTTTTTTATGTTAACATAAATTAGAAAAGACATTTGAAAAAGAGTTTATAGTCAAAATTTTCATATAGATATACACATATTCATACATATATATAAGAAATAAATAATAGCAAAAAAAAATATAAGATCGGGATCGTAGTAGAATCGGGATCGTATGTGATTCTACACAATTTTATGAATATGTAGTCATTTTAAGATTTTACTAAATTTAAGATTCTAATATGACTCGGATCGTTTGGCCCTAAAATTATAAAATCGTAAAATCTTACTATTCGAATCAGGATTTTAATAACCATGTATATATGTAGTTCAGAATCAAAGAGAAGAAACCTTACACCGTTTCGTAGTGTGAATATTAAGGGAGAATTACATCACAATGAGATAAAAAAAAATAAAAAAATTACATAAATATAGAAGGGTCACAGCATTTCACCCCATTACAAAATCGCTTATATCTCATATGTTTTTATAATTTTTTATTTATTTATTTTTTTAAATCTGTGATAGTTTTCCCAATATTAAAACCTCAAACATGTGATTGATGTGATGTGAGACTGTGTGTTAGTGTGCACCGGGGATGTTTTTCCTTTGGTCCCTCTCTACTTTATCATTAGGCATAAATTATATTAATAATTCTTATATTGTGTTAGTTGTGTTATTTTAATTGATTCAATTATTTATTTTTTATTTTTAATTTTACTTTAATTTAGTCAAATTAATAATGTTATTAGAATTTTTGACAGAAAATTTTCATTAAATTGATTGAGATTAAATCACTAAATTAATCAAGTTTATAATTTTACTTCTACAAATATGACACATACTACTCATATACACATTTGTCATAAAAAATACTAACAATTGAAAACAATTAGACCAATTTAAGAAAAAATCAAAAATTCAAAATCAAAATTAATCTAATTAAAATTATAGAGATTAAAATAATACAAAAAATAAAGTACTCAACTAACAGTATAATTTGTCCTCATAATTAAAGTATAATTTGTCCTCATAATTAAATTACAAGAAAAGAAGGTGCTTCACTGGAATCAGGCTTGCACACTTAAAACAAGGGATAGTAAGCTTCAAAGTCACAAGTCCACATTTTCTACTCAATTTAAGGATAAAAATACTAGGGTTGCGTATGATCCAGATTGATTTGGTTTGGGGTAAAATTAAGACTAATTTGTTATTTGTAGTTCCGTAAAATGCTACAACATATAAAAATTTTATAGACTAAATTTTTTAATCTCTAAAAGTGAAAATTTTGTTGCAAAAGATATTTAGGGGCAAATTTCTATCATCGTAAGGATAGTCGCTAAAAGGTCGTCCTGAAAAATCAAAAATAAAGTTTTTAGCGACAAAATTTTGAAATGTCACTAATAAATAGACTTTTAGTGACAAAATAATTTGGTCTCAAAATGATTCATTTTTTGAGACAAAATTTGGTCTCAAAATGATAATAATTCATCACTAATGTCCAATTTTCGTTGTTAAAAATATAATGACGACACTTTTCGCAACAAAAATATTTGGTCCCTAAAAAATAATTTTGTCCTTAAATTTTAGTCTCTAAAACCTTAATTTTTTATAGTGAAAATTGAAACTAAATTAATCCATTTAAATTATAAAATCAATCCAAACCAAACCATTTCAACACGGTTCGACACAGTTTTTAACCATGATTTCACATAATCAATTTATAAAAAAAAAACTAAAAAAAAAATCATATAGCATTTTAATTTCAATATTAATTTGTCCATGATTTTTCTAAATCATAAATATGTATGTTGTTCCACCATTCACTTAAACAAATAGAATATCTAGTAAATAAACATATTATTCGATATATAACAAGTATAAAACATAAACATGCATATGTACATGATTTAAGTTACATACGGTCCGGATCAGTTCTAATCTGAAATTGTAAAGTGAAATCCAGAACCGATCTGTTTTCCTCAAATTTTCAATCTAGAATCGGACCACGTAACCAAATCTACCAGATCGAACTGAATTGGTTTAGTTTGTGGATTTTACGAATTCCTTTCTCATCCCTACAAAATACGGAAAAATGTATTATACACACCATCAACTATATGCGCTCTTATATTATGTTTTTTTTTTATTATTATTATTATAACCAATTTTCTTATTTAGTTAGGACTCATGAGATTTTTTGTTATGTCTCATGCATTATTTAGTTATGACTTTTTTTTTTTTTTAAAGTTATGACTCAAAAAGTATAAAGTTATGTCATTTTCTTCTTTAGTTATAAGGTATATACGATACACCTTTTGAAGGGTATATACCATAGCATTTTCTAAAAATACAAGATGCTATGTATTTTCTTTGTGATAATTGAGACTATATTTAGTACTTGTCCTGTTTGGCATAATTTATATAAATAGTTTCGAAGTATGTGATTGTCGGTTTAATACTACTTTTACATTTCAAATAAGTTAAAAAATTAAGTTTTTAGAAATAAGAAAAAAACACTTTTAATTTTTTCTATTTATCAAACATGTCGATGTATTTATATTAGTTATTTATTTTGAAAGTATATATCAAACTTATATATATATATATATATATTATCGAATAGTAACAAATAATTATATAATTACACCAAAGAGGCTCCTATGTTTCTACTTTTTAATGATCAAACATTTAACTTACAAGAAACTACAACAATGGCCCTATAATCATATCACCACCGTCACCACCACTTCACCACCACTGTCACCACATCACCACCATTACCATCGTCAATACTCCACCACCATCACTACTTTACCAACACCTCCATTCCACCTCCGCCATCGTCATCATAAAAAAAAATTTAAAATTTAAATTTTTTTTTAAAATAAACAATTAATTTTTTTATAAAAATAATAAAATAATAATAATTTTAGTCCTTAAAGTATGCATTATTTGTCCTTTTAGTTCTTCAAGTTTTAATTTTGTCATTTTGATCCTCAAAATTGTCAATTTGAATCAATTTAGTCCTATATCTCTAACGTCTGTATATATTGATAACAGAAAAAGTATTTTACTCTAGGATAAAAGATGATTTTGATACCAAAAGTATGTGTTTCTTGTCATTTTAGTCCCTCAAGTTTTAAATTTTGTCACTTTGATCCTCAAAGTCGTTAATTTGAGCTAAGACCAAATTGACTCAAATTAACAATTTTGAGAACCAAAATGACAAAATTTAAAAATTGAGGGATTAAAATGACAAGAAACACATACTTTATGGACTAAAATAATCTTTTATTCATATTCATGTTATCAATGTAGACAGATGTTACTCCTAAACCAAATTGACAACTTTCAAAACTAAAATAACAAAATTGAAACTTAAGAAACTAAAATGAAAAACAACGCATACTTTAAGGACTAAAACTGTCTTTTATCTGAAAAAGAATAAAAGAAAAGAGATCAAGTAAATGAGTTATTTTTAATCATTTATCCAAGCCTTATCTAATTCAACACACCACATTTAAACCCATTTAGGCAAGTTTGGATTGAGTTGCTTTAAATGCATAACCCATTTTGACCGGTTCAACCCGCCAATTTACCACCTATTAAAGAAACAAACAACTACGTAAACCCTTATAATGAAGAGAAATAACTACTACAAAAAGGGGATTATTGTGGAGTAAATTGGGCCCATTACGGAGCTTGTTTTAATAATTCGAACCACTTACTTTTTAGAAAATATGGAGTAAAATATACCTGTAAAAAATCAAATTGATTAGATATCAGTAACCATATTATCAAATCATATTTGTATCTAAGAAAATAAATGATAAGTGTAATTTAAAATATAAAACTAAATACAAATGTTATTTAATAAAAAGGCTATAGATGTCCGATCACTTTAATTTTTTATAGATATGTTTTACTTGTTATCTTCTAAAAAATGAACAGTTCAAATCATTAAAATAGATCACAAAATGAGCCCAATCTATTGCACAACAGCTGCTACTGCCTAAAGCGTGCAACAACAATAAAACCCACTACTAGAAAAGATATTAAACTCATCCAGAGATATTGAACCTGCAAATTCAAATCACAATAAAAAAAATAAAAAAGCACTTAGGTAGCGTTTGGTAACGTTTACATTTTTTGTTTATATTTACAAAACTTTTATAAATTAGTTTTTGTTTATTTTTAGAAAAATATAAATTATAAACGCATTTGGTTTGAACAAAATATTTAAAAAAATTTAAAAACATAAACTAAAAAATATATTTATTCAGGCCTAAAATATTTGTATTTGTTTTTTATTATTTTATGACAATGGGATCATACACATTATAATTGAAAAAAAAAATTAATTAAAAAAAATAATTTAAAAAAATAATTGGAAAAAAAATTATTAAAAAAAAAATTATTTAAAAAAAATTATTTGAAAAAAAAATTAATTAAAAAAATTAATTAGTCAAAATTTTAAATTTCTGTTTAAAAACTAACATAAACTTATTTTTTGAGATTACGTTTTTTCTTCAAATTTTTAAATTGAGACAACCATTTATAAACCAAAAAAATTATCAAACAAGTTTTTACGATAATTTTTAAAGTTTTTGTAAATATAAACTGAAAACTGATAACGAAATGGTTACCAAACAGATACAGCCATTAAATTAAAGACTGATTGTTTTATCTAGTGTAGACACACCTAAAAGACTATAATTAAAAAATTACTCAATATTTAAAAAAATCATTAAAAACAAAAATAAATTGAATGAAATGTTACTTAAAAGTTTAAACCAAAGAAATGAGATAACAATGCAAGGTGTTGAGGACAGAATTCCACGCTCCATAGGTCAATCAAATCATTGAAGATAAATACCATGATTAATGGGCGAATAAAATCCTATGATTATTGAATGATTCATGTAATTAATATTATATTCCAACTATATATAGTTAATAATGCTTATATGTACAAATTATTCAAAAGAATCAATGATAATATAGCCGAGTGGGGTCTATGGACAAAAGTACAATGTGTCGAGTCATGTTCAAGTTAAAGTTGGACACTTCATTTCATTCTTGATGAGAAGTGCTGAAAATAAAATTCCATAATCCATGGGTCAATCAAATAATAGAAGAGTAATCCCATAATTCATGGATTCATCAAATCTAATTATTGACATGATTTATATAATTAATATTTATCATAAATCCCATGTGATTGTACTTGGATGTCAAATGAATCAATGACGAAATAGCCTAATGGATTCATGGATGTAGGCACAATGTGCCGAACTACGTTAATTGTTTTGTGTTCTTCTTGTAGGCACAATTAGTCGTTATTTTTTTTAATTTTCCCATCAAGGTCAGTAAGCAAACTTGGAAGAACCAGCTAGGAGTATATACTCCAAGGTTCTGAATAGCGGTATTAATATACGAATCTGTATTGATCACAATGTAGTGATATGTATAAAAAATGGGATGATAGCATTTGAAAATATATCAATCACAGTGCAGTTATATGTATAAAAAATGATATGATATCATTAGAAATTTTTTAAATTATCAGTCCCCAAATTTTTTTTTTTTTTTAATTGTGATTGAATACATATCAGTTGTAAACCGATCATAACAAAAATTATAGCAGAGTGAAGCATCTGTAATGAAAATTAACTCACAATTGATCCGACATTCTCTATTTGTGCTCCTCAATGTTTGATGTTAATAATATTCTTCTCTTTCACTAATCAAAAGCAAAAAGAAAAAGAAAAGACCAATATACAGTAAAAAAGGGGTTAATTTTCACTATAATCGTGCTTTGCTTGAATCTGTATCAATCACAATGTAGCGGTATGTATAAAAAAATGCGATGATACCACTTGAGCATCTATATCGATCACAATGTAGTGAGGTGTATAAAAAAATAATATGATATCATTAGAAATTTTTTAAAATCATCAATCGCCGATACACTATATCAGTTGTGAACCAATCATAACAAAAATTATTGAAGAGTGAAGCATTTGTAATGAAAATTAACTTACAATTGATACAAATTATCTATTTGCACTCCTCAATATTTGATCTTAATAATATTCTTCTCAAAAAATTTAAAAAGAAAAAAAAAAAAGAGCAACACGCAGTCAAAGGGGGTTAATTTTCACTATAATTGTGCTTTCCTCCTTCTCGTGCCCCATTAATGCTCAGTCCTGGAAGATTTTACGCAGAAACGGTCCAGAATTGTTATGTAAGGCTGAGTTATAATGGATGTTTTGTGGGGCATATAAATAGAATAAATTCGAGTCACACATTGATGTTTCTGGATAAATTTTTGGATGAAAATTCAGGGTGTGTAGTATTATTGTCTCGTGCCCTGCTTATGCAGCAATTCGAACATGTGCCATAACTGTTGAGGGAAGAAAATCTGAGCTAGTTGGAAAAATTGCAACTGTTGAAGCTCAAAAATGCTGGGAAGAGTTGGAAATTATAACTGAGGTTTATGAATAACACAGATTTATAATACATATTTGGTTGACTGTCGTCGTATTTTGTTTCCAAATCCATAATCCAAACACAACCTAACGCAGGGGAGACTTGGAAACATGAAGCCTTTATTTTGGTTCTTGACTTTGTTGTTGTGTGTTGATTGTTTTAGTTTTGCATTTGAATCATGCATTATACTAAATTCTGGAATGATATAAGGCTTCTTCCAGCCGCTATACTCCATTGGAATTCATTTGCTTCTTAAAATATGTTATATGGACTCTTCTACTTTCTTACTTTCCTGTGTACCCGTGTCCACCCACCTATCCACCAACCTATATGACGAGCGTAAGGTTGTGCGATACGTGTGTGACACTCATATGTAATTTAAACACTTGGAACCTTTAATTCATATGATATTTGACAAAGAAAACAGTCATATTTTCTAATAAATAAACATTTCTACCTTCTTACATGAATAATAAGCTGCACTTTTTGAATCAAAATTGAAAGGCTGTATGGATAAACAAAGTATGTGATGCAGAAAATGGGGCTAAATAATCTCATTACAACTCTCTGGGCAAACCACTTTGCTCAACTCAGTATAGAACTTTGAGGTAATATATTTTCCTATAAAATGGGTTAACATAAAAACAAATAATAAATATCAAGTGAACTATATTTACTTATCACAAATTGGCAGTTGTACACTCCTCAAGTTCAAGGAACTAGTTTTTGAGTATAGGTGTGGGTTATGTTACTCTCTAGTGTATCGCTTGAGGGAGTTGTATCTATTTCTTTTTCTTTTCTTTTTTTTCTTATTCAACCAAAAAAATGTCTGCAATTTTTCAAATAGTTTTGTTCTAGTTTTTCAATAGAAAACATTCAGGCAGTACAATTTCTTCAGAAGCATCAGAAAATAAACTAGCAGTAAGAGTTTTCATTTGTTATTGGCATAGAATAGATTAACTATAACAAGATCAACAAAAAAAGAATAATGAAGGGAAATTAGACAGCTAACCACAGCATGATCAATGTTTAGTTTTATTAATATTTTTCAGATACTATTTTATTTTTGGTTAGAAAAATTGATCTGATGTAGGAGAGGCTTTTTGTATTACATGGTATTTATGTAGTTTGGTTATTTCTATGGAAGTAAAAGGGAACATGTTAGTTGAACCTCTTGCAAAGGTAATTAGTACTCTTTCAAAAATTTGACAGCAATAATTTTTAACATATAACAATAGATTTAGAGACAATCACCAGATTGTCTATGCTATAACAAGGTTGTGAGAATGTGTTGCCTTTCATGTCTACGGGAGCTTATTAGTCTCAAAATTCACAATCTGAATTCTAACTTGTACAATTGCTTCAAGGCCTCACAATGTGAAAGTCCTTAATGCCTGGGCATATCACCTTAACTTTATAAGAGTTGTTAACGAGGCTTGGTCCAGATGTGCTTTACAGGGTTGGGCTGGATATAAAGTCTCACTAAAGTTAAAGGAGGTTAAAGCTTCTCTCAAGCAGTGGAACAAAGAGGAATTTGGCAACTTAAATGATAAGCTTTCTTTGATTGAAGAGCAATTGCAATCTCTGGATCTTTTACAAGAAAGAAACTCACTGTCCGATAATGACATGCAAATCAAAAGAAACCTTAAGTCTGAATATTGGAAGATTTTGAGATTGATTGAGATCACTTGGTTGCAAAAATCAAGACAAGTTTGGTTCAAGGAGGGGGATAAAAACTCCAATTTTTTTCCATATGGTGGCTAGTTCAAGGCAAAGGAAAAACTCATTGGGAAGCTTAACAGTAAATGGATCCAGTGTTGAAGATCTAGAACAGATCAGAGTGGAAGTCAAAATGCACTTCTAGAATTTTTTTTCAAAAAGATGGTCCTCAGGACCAAAATTTTTAGGCTCTTTTGAGTACAAACTATCAATTGATGATGCAAGAAGGCTGGAATTGCCATTCACAGAGGCTGAAATCTGGGATGTAGTCAGGGAGTGTGAAGGGAACAAAGAACAGGGCCAAATGGTTTCAATATGAAGTTTATTAAAAAGAGCTGGCCAATCATTAAGGAGGATATTTGCTTATTCCTTTAGGAGTTTCATCTTAACAGCAAAATCTCTAAAGGTATAAACTCTTCATTTATTACCTTGATTCCAAAATCACCAAATCCGTCATCTCTGTCTGATTATAGACCTATCAGTCTGATACTGTATTTATAAAATTCTTGCTAAGATTCTGTCCAGGAGATTGAATCAGTTATGCCTAAACTGGTTGATGAATCTCAATCTGCCTTCGTCAAGGGCAGACAAATCTTGGAAGGAATTCTTATAGCTAATGAAATAGTGGATCTTTGGAAGCACAACTCTGGGGGTGGACTTCTTTTAAAGCTGTATTTTGAGAAAGCCTTCGATAATGTCAATTGGAATTTCCTTCTCCACTTGCTTCAAATGTTTGGATTTAGAGAGAAATGGGTCTCGTGGATTGCTGAATGTATATCATCATCACATATCTCTGTTTTCGTAAATGGATCCCCCACACAGGAATTCTCCCCACAAAGAGGATTACGTCAAGGAGACCCTCTCTCTCCCTTTCTCTTCAATCTTGTTGTTGAGGGACTAAACATTCTTATGAAGAAAACCAAAATTTTGAATCTCATTAAAGGGGTTGATATTGGCAATGTAGGATTGAATCTAACACACTTGCAATTTGCCGATGACACACTCATATTCTGTTACCCAGACTAGAATGAGATAATTAATCTACGAAGAGTACTTTGTTGTTTCCAATTAATATCTGGGTTGAAAATCAATTTTCAAAAATCTATGTTATGTGGAGTTGGCACCAATAATGATTTCACATCTCAAGTGGCTGAGTATTTAAATTGTTCGGTGGGTAAATTACCAATCAAATGCCTGGGTATGCCACTAGGAGCTAATCCTAAGAGGGTTGCAACATGGGAACCCATCATTGACAAGGTGAAGAAAAGACTATCATCATGGAAAAGAAGATATCTCTCTTTAGGGGGTAGAATTACTTTAGTTGAATCAATTTTATCTTTGCTTCCCCTTTATTATATGTCTCTTTTTAGAATTCCCTCCAAAGTGGCAAACACCATTGACAAGTTCCAAAGATCCTTTCTTCGGGGGATAGTGAAGAGAAGAAAAGGCTTTATCTGGTCAGCTAAGAGGCCTGTTCTTTGAGCATAAAGTTTGGAGGTCTTGGGTTTAGGAAATCTAGGGACAACAATGAGTCACTTCTCTACAAATGGTAATGGAGGTTTGCTAAGGAACCTGACTCTCTATGGAAGAAAGTCTTATGTGCTAAAAACTCTATAAATACTAATACCTGGCTGCCAAGTTCCTCAACTTTCAGGAATTGCTCAGTGGTATAGAAGTACATTTTGGACTTGGAAAGGTCTAATTCAAGAGTACATAAATTATTCCTTGATAACCTCGAGTTCATATTAGGCGATGGTAGAAGGATCAAATTCTGGACTGGTGGATGGCTTTTTGATTCACCTTTGTTTTCCCTATATCCCAAACTTTTTTCACTTGCGAAAAGGACTCCTATGTTCATCAATATATGCCACATCAGATTTTGGGCAATCAGATGCAGTGGAGTATTTCATACAGGAGACCACTGAGAGCTTGGGAAGAGGAAATGCACTATGATATGCTTGGGAGGTTGCAGCAGGTCCAAAGAAACAGAGATCCTGTGGAGGACAAACTAATCTGGTCTCCCCTTTTATCAAGTATCTTCTCTGTTAAGTCTCTTTACGGTTTATTTGAGAACTCTCTTCAGCTACCATCTTTTCCTGTGATGAAATTATGGAAGTCAGTTGCACCACCGAAGATAAAGGCATTTGGATGGCTGGTGTGGTGGGATTGAATTGCAACTGCAAATCTCCTTCTTAGATGACATATCATCCATATTCCCATCCAGTGTGCCTTCTGTGGTAATGAAGAAGAGTCAACAGTTCATTTGCTCATTCATTGTTATTCTTTCTGGAGGATTTGGTCTGAAATTGTCAATTGGTGGGGCATTATGTGGGTCTCTTCTAGTTCTATAAAAGAGTTGTTGGGTTTGGTGGTTTGGTCAGAAAAGAAAGCACTTGGGAAGATTTATTTGGAAAGCCATGCCTTTGACAACCCTTTGGACCATCTGGATTGCTAGGAATGAAAAAGGTGTTTAATTCCAAGGAACCCATTTGGGTGGATTTGGTGGAGAACATTAAGATCAAGATTGCGTTTTGGGTAAAGCAATCGATTAACCTACCATAATTCTCACTTTATGACTTTTTGTTTTGTTTACATGGCATCAAGGGCTACAGAGCTAGGATCTCAAGATGATGTTCTGTATTTTGCATGTCTTCTTCATTGTATCTCTTCCGGTTGAATGCTCATCAGCCTTCTTTTGGCTTGTGCTTGCACATGATTTGGTTCTCTAATAGGTGCCAACCTCTTTGGGATGTATTTTTAAACTATGATGCAATTGTGCCAAGCCTTTATTGTACTTTTTATTTATCAATAAAGTTCCATTTTCTTTGTTAAAAAAAAAAAAACATACATATAAATAGAGCCTGGCGGATGAGCAATGACCCAGAAAACAAAGGAAGACATAACTAAGGTATACAAGTTTCCGACTTTTATCATGCAAATAATTGAATTCGTAACTCTTCTTTTTTTTTTTTTTTTCCAGATTAATAATATGTTTTAATGAAACATCTATAATTTCTTGAATGCCTTGTGAACGATGGTTACCTTCTTTATCTTGCTTTCTTCCCATTGATGATCAACATGGTAAAGCGAAGAATTCCCATTGAGCTAAAAAATAAAGAAATTTTGAATAAGAATTAGAATGTCTTGGTCCAAGTACTTTTTGAAAATAAGGGTATTAAAAATTAAAAATTATTCACTTATCTTGAACAAATACCTGAACGAATCTTAAAGAAAAAACTGTCAGAGCCTGTAATTATCTGAAAGAAATCTCTTGGTCAATGCTCATGTAAGCAATATAGGCAATCTTATATACCAATCTTTTCAATTTTTACAATGTATGGATAAACAAAGTATATGATGCAGAAATACAAGTCAGGCATAGAATTTTGAGGTAATAGATTTCCCTACAAAATGTGTTAACATAAAAATAAATAACAAAAATAAAGTAAAGTGTATTTGCTTATCGCCAAGTGGCAGTTGTATTTCACTTTTCAGTTCAGGTAACTAGTTTTTTTGGGATGTGTGTGGGTCAGTTACCCGTGGTGACTTTACAGCTAACCGTGGGGATTCAATTGAACACTTTGGAAATTTTTTTTTTAATTATTATATGAATAATGTTTGAGGACCACAATTTTTATGGTTCAAATGGCTTAAAACTGTCAAAACGACGTCTTTTTGGCATGTTTTGTGCCCAAAACGACGTCGTTTTGGCAGTTTTGAGCCATTTGAGCCACAAAAATTATGACCCTCTACCATTACCCTTATTATATATATGTAATTCATTCTAAAATTTCGCTGAACATCCCAATCTATTTTCCTGAACACCCAGCCCAGTTAAACACCCACTTAGCCTACTTTCTTGAAGAGTTTAGCTTTTTTCAAGTTGTCATCTCAACTTGAGATAGTGTTCGGGTTTTATAGGCACATTTTGGGACATATTTCGGTGATTCGAACTGTTCATTTTTCAGGATTCGTTAAGTAAAATATTTATACAAAAAATTAAGATAATTGAATATTGATATTTATATGTTTAGATCAAATTCGTATTACAAAAAATGGATGAGATTTCTTGAACACTCATGAGATTTCTTCTTGAACAATGAGATTTTTTAAACACCCAACCCAATCCAACCCGGCCTATCACCCATTAACTTAAAGGAATTGGTGACCTTGCTAGAAAATTGGTAGACAAAGAAGGATTTTATATATCCTTTCGTTTATTTGCTTCTGAAATTTGCGTTGATTCTACCAGTAACAACTGCAACAATTGAAAGATCTTTTCCGGTAATGAAATACATAAAAAATCGATTGCGCAACCGAATGGGAGATCAGTAGATGAATGATTGTTTGGTTACGTACATTGAAAAGAATGTATTTGACAATATTGATAACAAACTTATTATGCAATGATTTCAAAATATTGAATCTCATTGGTTGCAATTATAAAAGTTCACGTATTTATATTTTTTTGTTGGAACAATGATATTAGAACTTTTTGTCCTTTTGTGATTTGTGAAGTTTAAATTAACAAATTTGTAAAGTGTAAATTTTTGAACACCCTAGTAAAAACTCCTGAAGTCACCACTGATAGTTACCATGTGGTTGCAAGAATGCATTGCCTTGTCTGAGAGCTTATTATTCTTGCAATTGATAATCTGAATTTTAAATTTTAGAATTGCTTCAAAGTCTCAATATGTAGAGGACCTTAATGTTCCAACTTAATAAATTAACTAAGTATATTAGTAACAAACATATAACCAGAGCCTAATAGATGAGCAATGACCCAGAACTAAGGTATACAAGGTTCCAATTGTTATCATGCAAATAATTAAATTCATAACATTAATAATATGTTTTAATGAAAATTCTATAATTCCTTGAATGCGTTGCGAAGGATATATATGTACCTTATTTATCTTGCTTTCTTCACATTGATGATCAACATCATAAAGGAGCTAAAACAATCAAGAAAAATTGATTAAGATTTAGAATGACTTGGTCCTAGTACTTTTGAATAAGAATTCAAAAATGAAAATTATTAACTTATCTTGAACAAGCACCCGAATGAATATTAAAAAAAAAAAAAAATCATAGCTTTTAATTATCTGGTAGAAATCTCCGAGTCAATGTTCATGTAAGGAATATGCACAATTTTATCCCAATCTTTTCCATTCTCAATGCACTGCTAAGGATTTGCAATTTTACAACCATTAAGGATTAGGAAAACCAGATTTGTATTTTTGTATGGATGCTCATAATTCAATAGTTTATTTATTTATAGTATTTTTGTTGTTTTTCATTGTTTTGTTTCATACTCATTAGTTATTCCATCCTAAACTTGATCCTGCAAAATTTCTAAATTTTTAGCTTGCTCAATTACACTATTAGTGGAGATATCAGAGGATAAATAAAAATATATTGTTGTTAATATTATTATTATGTTCTTTTTTTTTACAATGTTAAAAAAAAATTATGTTCATTGTTAATTTTGTAGATGAGAAGTCAAATAAATTTTAACCATATTTATGTTATATCTAATTTTATATTTAAAAGGAATGTTCAAATGAAATTTAAAAATATTTAAATGAAAAATACAAAGGAAAATTTTAACTATAAATTATAATTATCAAATGATCTAATTCCATTGAAAAAAATTGGATAATTGATCAAATTTAAATTTATATATTTATGAAATATTTTTGAAATTAAGAGATCACTTTTTTTGTTTAGCTTCTAGCTTGAGTTGTTCTTAAATAATTTTTCAGATATAAATATACCTTAATATTGATATAATAAATATTATTACACGTATTTTAAGAATAACTATATAATTTATTGAGAACGGTTTAAGTGTGCAACTCTCTTAAGATTACACACCATATGCAACCTAATTATTAGCCGTTGGATTACAAGAATTGATCAAGACCATTGAATTGCTTAATGGTAAAAAATTTGAAACCGGAGCAACCGATTAACCCTCCCATTTCTATTCCACTTCTCTTTCTCTATTTCGTCTCTCTCTCTCTCTCTTCTTGTCTTCACCTGTGTAAGGTTCACTACGTAACGTTGATTTCCATTAATTAAAGCTTAAAATTGTTAATAAATATACCAAACAAATATGTACATATTTCTTATTTTTGTTATCCAAAAATATTTTCAAATATATTTACCAATTAAAAATTAAATAAATAAGTAGGCCAACTATTCATTGATTGGACATGAACTAAGACAAATTTTCAAGAATTAAGCTTAATCCGAGAATTTTTGGTAAAACAATCTACTCAAACGAGATTTGTTAGGCATTTTTTAGTGTTTAACCCAATATTAAAACCCCATACTAGCTCATACCATTTATAAACTATAATATAATTTAAACATAAAGTTTTAATTTATTATTATCAAATATTTTTATTAATTAACCGATCAATTTTTTAGATTGGTTTGGCAACCTTCCAAAAAGTCAAAAAGTCAAAAAGTTACCAAAAAAGTTAAAAAATTATCACTATTTATCAAAAAAATATTAAAAAAATAATATGCAAATATTCATTCAAATCAACTTTTCGGCCACTGACGTGATGAACTACTCAGTGAAAGGAAGGGAAAAAAAATTTACACGTGTGCCCCAAACTAAGTTGGATAATAAAGTTTGGCCCGTGGGGGCCCACCATGGGTCCCGTTTTGATAATTTGAATCGTTCAATATGTAAAACTCGTCTAATACTATATGCCTGTAAAAAATCACGTCTATCGGATATCGCTAACTACATGATCAAATCAGTGTTGTATAAAAATGGATGGTGTTATAGTTAATAGTTAACAAAAATAACTAACAGGATCAGATAGCTATCGATATCCAATCAACGTGATTTTTTACAAACATATAATACTCGACGAGTTCTATACATTAAACGGTTCCGATTAGAAAAACGGGACCCGTGGTAGGCCCCCACGCGCCAAACAACACCATCCAATCAAAGCTCGAGAAGGAGACAATAATTTCTCATCTACTCCACCAGCCCACTCCACTGCTAGTTCGTACGGCCTCCTACACAATCTTCTCCAATACACTTCTTTATACAATTTTTTAATAAACATTTTTTCATAAAAAGTCAAAAAGTTAACCCAAATATCCATATTTTTTTCCTCAACTTTTTAGTCCAAAAAGACAAAAAGTACACTTATTTAGGACACTGGTGGCTATATATTTTGTATGGGCCAATCACAGTTCGACGCGTGGCAGGTTGAGGGTAATACGGGAAGACAATTCAAACCTTCGATCGTGATCGTACACGTGGCAGTTAGTATTGGTTTTCATAAGATCTGCGTAGTACTGGATCGACAAAGAGATAGAAAGTGATGTGGCTTGAACGGTTACTCACGTTTAAATTCAAAATCAAGAGGGAAGCCTAACTGCAGGTATTAGCATAGTGGAGCTAACTATAAGGCAACATGATCAGCGATCATGGAGGAGCAGTTCGATAGTTATCCTTGAGAAGTATAAATAGCAGAGAAAGCCCTAAAAAAACCCCCAGACTCAGATCCAAAGAAACCAGTTTTATCTACTTTATTTCCTTTCCAGTTTTACATTTCCTGTTCTTTGTATTTCTGTACTTTCAAATTCCTGCACTGCATTTCGTTCATAGAAGTAGTTTTCAAGTAGCTTGTTGCTGTAAACCTCTATGAGGCTGATTCGGATCTTTGTAAGTCTTTCATTTTGGTTAATGAAATACTACAACTGTTCTTCATTTAATCATTGTTTGCTTAATTCTCCTAAACAAAGCCACCAGTAAAAGTCCTCTTCATTGAGGCTGAAAGAACTAAAACACAATTGGCTGATAATTGGTTGGCAATTAACATTCTGTAAGGACTGATTGATCCTTGTTGGCACGCTTACAATTACAAAAATAACCTTCGAAAGCCAAAAAAGCCAACATATATTTTTGGCACGCCCGGTGGGACCAATTGAAATGGCTAGATGTAGGAGACAAGGAGAAAATGAACGCTTGGAAGAAGGCGTAGAAAGAAAGGTAAAAATGCCTAATCTAGAGGATAATGTGATAACACATCCTGTGGAAGCACCCATTTTATCAGAACCTATGGTCGAACAGACCAGCAATTCGGAACAAGTACCACATGTTCATAATATTGGATGAGGCCAAGGAATTGGATCATCCACTGTTCCATCTACTCAGCCAATGAATCTATGGGGTGGCCTAATAGATGCCATGGGACAGCAGTTAATGAACACAATGGAAAAGTGGACAACATCCTTTTTAGATCGAATGAATACCCACCAACCAACAAACACAAGACACATGGAGGAAATTTCAAATGTCCCTCAGTAAAGATTGACTAGAGATAAACAGCCTATGCAAATTAATGGACATTCTAATGGTCAAACTAGTAATCAAAACTATGAAAGACTATCACCTCAGTCCTGATATGAACCTATTTCGAGGCCTATAGCAAGTCAAAATGTCTCATTAATTAACAGTGAAGCCATGCAAATTGGTGGATCTGGCCCAGTACAAGAAAATGGCATAAGGATGGTTCCAAATCCCATGATCGAAGCCATACCTGGCACGAGGGGGTTCACTAATCCTTTATTCGAATTTATACCCGGGGGGTTGTAAGGTTTTCCTACAATTGGAAGAGACACAACACCTGTTCTAGCACCTTTCGCAAGTCCTTTCGTAGGACAGGCTCAAAAGGGTCACCCATACCTCCAACAGCAGCCAGCACCACAGGGACAACCAGTTCCAAATATACCACTCTATGGACCAAGAGGACCCCAGGCACAAAGTTGTCCACCAAATCCTGTGTTTGTTCCTCTAGTAATGGTTCAACATGCACAAAATATGGTCCCTAGGGACCAAATTGCTGATATTGTTAAAGAGATGTGTAGACCAATGGCTCGGGGGGTTCAGACTCCTGTGTACAGGAAACCCTACCCAGAATGGGTAGATAGGGTACATGAATACCCCAAAGGTTTTAGGATACCAAATTTTTCCCTTTTTTTATAGGAATGGAAACTAGTCAACGGATGAGCATATTGCTAGGTTCGCGGCTCAGTGCGGTAAATTTACTAATAATGACTCTATGAAGTTAAGATTATTCCCAAATTCTCTAACTGGGGGAGCATTTGCATGGTATATTAACCTTACACCTGGCTCTATCCAAACTTGGCAACAAATGGAAGAGGCATTTCATGCCCAATTCTTTCAAACAGAGCCAGAGGTTTCCATGGCAGACTTGGCAAGATTGAGTCAAAGGCCTGATGAGAAGGCTACTCAGTTTATTGCCAGATTTAAAAGAGCACGAAATAAATATAGGATCATCTTACCAGAGCTTGAATTTGTGAGATTGGCTCAAAATGGTCTAGAGTTTAGGCTTCGAAAGAAGTTTGACTCAACTGAGTTTAGAGACTTAATGGAATTAACCTATAAGGTGTCTAGGGATGAAGCATTACTAGAAGAAGAACAAGATCAAAGTAATGCATCGTACAAGACATATTATAGAGATCCTAATTATGAAATTGATGCAGCAGAGATTGTACGGAAAGAACCTGTGATCTGTGAGGCATTAATTCATAAAGATACAACAATTGATCAGCAGTTTAAAAAGAAAGACCTTCATAGGAAATACTTTTTCGACTTAACAAAGGCAGATGACATTTTTGATCGTTTGCTTGCTGCAAATTTCCTGAAGTTACCAAAAGGAGTCAAAACTCTGTCTCTAGAGGAACTTAAAGGAAAAGTGTATTGTAAATGGCATAGTTCTTGGTCTCACTCAACTAAAAACTACATTATTTTTCGAGACAGGATCCAAGAGCAGATTCGAAAGGGGAGTTTGAAATTCCCAGCTAAAGCAGAAAAGGCCATGGGGATTGATTCTAATCCATTCCCAGAAATTGGAGAGGTGGCAACCAATGTTATTATGCAAGACTTCCAGAACTTGTCCTTGAAAGAATTGGAAGAAGTCAATGTGCAGATGCATGTTGCCAGCCAAACAACTGTCAAGAAACACACTGGAAATCTACCAGCTATTGGACAAGGTTTCTCAGACCAGAGGGAAGACTCTGATGAAGAAGCACTGGATGACGATTCTTTAGAAGCAGCTGTCATGCAAAAAATGTGTCCCAGATGCAGGCTGAGCTACAAGTGGTTGAAAGGGCTTCCAATTGATGGAAAGCAATATTACAAGGATGTGCAAAGGCGTCCTAAACTAACCAGTGCTCATAACAAAAGGCCATATCCAACTAGTATTAGGCAGCAACCATTAATGGCTGAGCCAACAGCCGCTAGAATGCATTCTAAAGGCAAGAAGCCTTTATATGAGTCCAGACCACCTAATTATTACAGAATGGAGAGCAGTCATCCTGAAAGGGGACCGGAGAAGGGTTCAGTTTATGGGATCAAAGCCAGAGATTGGCCTCCTAGACCAGCGTCACGCAGTACGGAAAGTGGCCACCTTTATCAAAGGCCTGAGTTAGGCCCAAAACAGGGAGTCAGGGCCAAGCAGTGGCCTTCACAGCCAGCTTTGAAGATGGCTTCGAAGGAAGGAAGAAACAGTTCAACAGCTGGGTCAGTAGGTTCGTGGGTACCTGGAGTTCTAGATTGGTTTGTCATGCAGAACAAACATAGAGAGATGTCTACCCAAAGAAATGTTGTTGGAAACCAAGGTAGGATGGTCAAACCTCCTTTGGTGGCTCCAAACAATTGGGTATTGCTTAAGCACCCGAAAACAAAAGAACCAAGTATGGTCCCAATGATTTCTAGGTCCCAAAGAAGGAAGATCCAACGAAGGTACACTCAGTACCAGAAGGATCTGAAAGAAGGTGGAGAAAGTTCTTCATTGGTTTAGCTAAAGAGCTAGGCAGAAGAAGAAGAAGATTCAAAGTTAGACCATAATCCAAAATTGACTCTTCCAGACAAAAGGAGTTATAGCAGGGAGCAGTTGGCCAAAGTTCATTCCGAACTAAAGGCCAAGGAAAGATCCAGCTTGGTAGGATTGGAAAAAGCTTTGATGGAAAGTAATAGTGAAATAGAAGATGAAGTCGTCACAGGCCAAAGGAAGGAGATGGTTGAGGAAGAAATGTTTGAAGCCTTTATGGCTGAATAAACATTTTTGGTCGAAAAACCAACAGAAACAGACCATTCGAAGGAAGTTACTAATACAGAAGTGCCAGAATGCAGCATGGAGGACGCTTCTGAAGTAATTGAACAAGTTGACCAAGAGGGAAAGCAGGTATAGCCAGTCGTCTAATTTGGCTCGTTTCCTCCGGTGTCAGTGAATATGGTGCTTATATTACCACAGGAGTTTCAAGCTGAAGATGAAAACCAAAGTCAGGAGATTGACCCAATTCCAGTCTCCAGTGCTCACAAGTAAGTATGGTGCAAGACGAATCCGAAGTAGCCACACCAATGGAAACTGAAGACGAGAGTGAAGAAGAGGTAAGTATTAACCTCTCATACCCTTTTGAGTATCCCACAACGTCCATGACACAGCACGTCAAGCCCTTGTATATCAAGGCCTTCTTCGATGGAATATAGATGAATCGGGTGCTGGTGGATAACGGGGCAGTAGTAAACCTGCTTCCAAAATCTTCCTTGAAGAAACTAGGAAAGAAGAACCCCAGACTCAGATCCAAAGAAACCAGTTTTATCTACTTTATTTCCTTTCTAGTTTTACATTTCCTGTTCTTTGTATTTTTGTACTTTTAAATTCCTGAACTGCATTTCGTTCATAGGAGTAGTTTTCAAGTAGCTTGTTGTTGTAAACCTCTACGAGGCTGATTCAAATCTTTGTAAGTCTTTCATTTTGTTTAATGAAACACTAAAATGTGTTCTTCATTTAATCATTGTTTGCTTAATTCTCCTAAACAAAACCACCAGTAAAAGTCCTCTTCATTGAGGTTGAAAGAACTAAAACACAATCGTTTGATAATTGGTTGGCAATTAACATTCTGTAAGGACTGATTAATCCTTGTTGGCACGCTCACAATTACAAAAATAATCTTCAAAAGCCAAAAAAGCCGACGTTGTTTGGAAGACAACCTACTCGTAGCGTGCTACACATCTTCCACGCCTACGAAAATAGTACATGCCACCCCTCGCCCGGAAGAGGCACAAGGGTACGACCCTTCATTCTTGGCTCAAAAGGCTAAACTTTGCTCTTCTGACTGGCTTAGCATCATCAATAGCCCCCGATTTCCTCCTACTTTCGAGATGGAAACTCCTACATCTCCTCTTCCACAAGACCCTCACTGGATGGAGGAATTGAGGCATACTCTCTCTGAGGACCAGTTTCTCCCTTCCTATCACCATCCATCTCCTCTTACTAAAGATCAGCGAAAGCAAGCCTAACTTCTGCTTGCGGCATTTTCCCATTTGTCCTTCAATGTTCTTGAGGACAATGTTCCTCTCAAGAACTTTCGATGGGCTTGTGACATTATGACCTAGGGTCATACTCTCAACCCCATCGCCTAAGCAGAACTTCAAATGTTCTTGGACCAGCTCCCCCTACTCCTACATTGGCATCACAATTCTGTCGCCACTACTCAGTTCTTGGACCAAATCTCAGCCAATTGAGTTCATACCCAGTATGAAGCGGAGAATCTCATTGATGAATACGATGATTTCAAGAATAAAGATTCTACATACTGGGATGACCTGGATATGGATAAGATTTGGTCCAAGGACTGAGTAGTGGCGACAGAATTGTGATGCCAATGGAGGAGTAGGGGGAGCTGGTCCAAGAACATTTGAAGTTCTGCTTGGGCGATGGGGTTGAGAGTATGACCCCGGGTCATAATGTCACAAGCTCATCGAAAGTTCTTGAGAGGAACATTGTCCTCAAGAACATTAAAGGGCAAATGGGAAAATGCCGCAAGCAGAAGTTGGGCTTGCTTTCGCTGATCTTTAGTAGGAGGAGATGGAGCGTAATAGGAAGGGAGAAACTGGTCCTCAGAGAGAGTATGCCTCAATTCCTCCATCTAGTGAGGGTCTTGTGGAAGAGGAGGTGCAGGAGTTTCCATCTCGAAAGTAGGAGGAAATCGGGGGCTATTGACGATGTCAAGCCAGTCAGAAGAGCAAAGTTTAGCCTTTTGAGCCAAGAATGAAGGGTCGTACCCTTGTGCCTCTTCTGGGCGAGGGGTGGCATGTACTATTTTCGTAGGCGTGGAAGATGTGTACCATGCTATGAGTAGGTTGTCTTCCAAATAACGTCGGCGGTCAATGGGCACGTAGGGAAAAACCACCGAACTTCGAGCATTGAAGGGAATTCTAGAGGGTCAATGAAGTCAACAAAATGATAGTTGACTCACTCTTTTAATTCCGGCCAGCTTCCCCAACCAGAAGCCCCAGAAGAGGAAGAAGTTACAGCTTCATCCCACCCGGAAGGCCTTGGGTCAGAGGAGGAACTTCCCATGTCCATATTTGCAAATTTCTGAATCAAAGGATTGTGGACAGTGTGTTCGTAATCCAAAGGTTGATAATTTGCAAAAGCTTCCAGGACTTGAATATAGGAAGGTGGGTAAAGGTGGCTAATCAATGCATGAAGATTCTTTCAAGGACGAACGGTATTATCAAACAACTCTTCATATGCTTGATTGAGATAAGAAAAGGTCTGTTTATCCATGAGAACTGAATTGGACTTTTTGAATACTGAGATAGTGAGTTTGTTTAAGGGATCGAAGAGGAGTTAATGCAAATGTTCATCAATGAATGACGGTTGTGTTTCTAAAAATACAAAGTCCATGCACGTTCTAAGACGTGGGAAAGTACCTTGATCTACTAATATTACCAAGTATTGGTTATATTAGTGCGGGGGGTAATGTTGGCTATATATTTTGTACGGGCCAATCACAGTTCGACGCGTAGCAGGTTAAGGGTAATACAGGAAGACAATTCAAACCTTCGATCGTGATCGTACACGTGGCAGTTAGTATTGGTTTTCATAAGATCTGCGTAGTACTGGATCAGCAAAGAGATATAAAGTGATGTGGCTTTAACGGTTACTCACGTTTAAATTCAAAATCAAGAAGGAAGCCTAACTGCAGGTATTGGCATAGTGGAGCTAACTATAAGGCAACATGATCAGCGATCATGGAAGAGCAGTTCGACGGTTAGAAGTGCAGTTCGATGGTTATCCTTAAAAAGTATAAATAGCAGAGAAAGCCCTAGAAAAACCCCTAGACTCAGATCCAAAGAAACCAGTTTTATCTACTTTATTTCCTTTCCAGTTTTACATTTCCTGTTCTTTGTATTTCTGTACTTTCAAATTCCTGCACTGCATTTCGTTCATAGGAGTAGTTTTCAAGTAGCTTGTTGCTGTAAACCTCTACGAGGCTGATTCGGATCTTTATAAGTCTTTCATTTTGCTTAATGAAATACTACAACTGTTCTTCATTTAATCATTATTTGCTTAATTCTCCTAAACAAAGCCACCAGTAAAAGTCCTCTTCATTGAGGCTGAAAGAGCTAAAACACAATCGTCTGATAATTGGTTGGCAATTAACATTCTGTAAGGACTGATTGATCCTTGCTGGCACGCTCACAATTACAAAAATAACCTTCGAAAGCCAAAAAAGCCAACAGACACCCCAAACAACCCCATGACTTATAATTTAGGGCAGCTTTATCTTAGATAGTTTTTTCATAGGTAAACTATTCGTTTAATAGTTTTAAATATAAATATAAAATTTGTTTTTAGATAAGTTCAATTTTTTTTAATAAGTATGCATAAAATATATTCATATTTCTTATTTTTATTATAAAAAATACTTACAAATATTTATTTACCAATTTGATAAATAAATAAGTCAAATGATTTATAAGTTGTGCATAGGCCAAGACAATGTTTAATGATTAGGTAAAGGTTAAATTGGCATAAATGTTAAGTCGATTGGCTTTTGAATCACCTATAATGTTTAGCCCAACTCTAATAAGTCAATCATAATCCATTCTTACGAAAGAGTTATGACATAAAATAAAGGGGAATTGACTGGTAAATCCCCTTTTTTGAACTTATGGTCTGGATAGTCCCAAATGTTTTCTTATGCACCACTTGGTCCTCATGTACATTGAATGACTATAATGCCATTGAGTGTAAACCGGATGGGGGTTTGACAAATGTAACGGATGAATGTGGTTTTGTGTCACGTTGATAGACTTTGAAATATGGGAACGACACCCACGGAGCCCCGACCTGTTAACGTTTGAAATCCCCAAATTGGAAACACCACCTAATTGGTATGTAAATGAATGTTGCCCTAAAAGTAAGGGGTGAGAATTGGTGGTTCAAAATTCAAATTCATTCAACCGTTCCCCACGGTAGAGATTTGGTGTGACTTTACAAAGATTTGGTGATTTAAAACGTTGCTTCTGGATTCCCTGTGGTGTTTCTGCACTTTTGGTTTGGGATAAACCCTAAAGAGTGGTACGACGTGACGACGATACGACGTGTACGGGAAGATTACGTCGGAGGAATATCTTATTCACACTCGTCAACGATGACTGGTAAACTTAATTACCTGATTTTGTTTACAGAATATATGATTTGATTCTTGTTTACAAAACTTATTGACACTAATCGACGATGTCTGGATTTTAGCGGTGTGGTTGTTGATATTGGTTGCGTATGACATGTGTAAGTGCTTATTATGTTGGGCGAATCAGTAGGTTGTAGTGCGTGGTTGTTTTGGTGGGTTGGTGTGTGGTGTCGCTATCATAAAGACCAACTGAATCTCCTATTAATACGCAGAGTGTGGTGGGGTGTGTTAATAATGTATTGTGTGTGTGTTTGTGAGGCATCCATGTTGTTTGATGTGGTCAACATTAAATTGTTAACTTGTCTGTGAGATGTGTGTGGGGCATCAATCTATTGCGGTGTGTGGCTGTCAATGTTACGTTGGGTGGAACGGTACGCGAGTGTTGTCACGCATTTAAATTCGTAGTGATATGAATAGATTTTTTTTTGTGGGGTTCCGACATGGTTTGCATGTGGCCATCTTTAAATTACGTTGTGTTACGTTAGATGGATGTTGGTATGTCCAGTCCGTTATAACTGTGTGATATGTACTTTGCGTTCATTAAAAAGTCAAACTTTAATATAAAATGTTATGTGCGAATATCGTAATGTTGTTCTTGTTGCTGGTGGGATGTGATTACTACAATGTTGTGTTTTAATAAGTATGTGCTACTGTGAAGAGTCTAACTGTTGTAAACCGTGTGTGTGTGGTGTTGACATGTTATAATATTGTAATGTATTTTGGAAGAGATTGTGTTTGTAACGTTACGCTTATGAAACTGATATTTGATTTGATATTCAAAATGCAGGGGTTAGGAGGACAAACAGTCCATGGACGCGTTCATGTGAGCGTAAACGTCAAGATGCAGCCAGCAAAAAAATGACAAACAAACTTGGGATATGTAGGCAAGGACGAATCTTGTTCAAACAGACAAAAATTGTTAATCGTCCAAGTGTCACACCAAAGCTTAAGCGTACGGGACTCAACTTCCTCTCGAACATTGCAGGCATTGTGAAGTTGGTGTACATGCTGAATCTGCGAGACGAACACCTTGTTCACCTTAAAAAAAACACCGTTCTGGTTGATGTTTGAAGCGATTTTGATAAATCAACTTGACCACGCGGAGTTCCGCAAAGGGGACGACTTGGTGGTAAATATCATCCGGGCGTACAATGCACGTGACGGGATGTTTCGCGTTGGAGGACGAAGCGTGTGCGTAAGCGATGATGACATCAAGTTAATCTTTGGGATACAATGTGGGTTTGGTTGCATTGATTTGACCCCCTGACCTAAGCCACCGTCTGACTTCGTACAACGTAGGTGTCTTAACATTAGTCGCATAACCTCGAAACCGATACGGACCCTACTAATCGAAGCTGTAGAGGGCAGTACTGCTTGTGATGTGGAAAACACTGTGAAGTTGCTATGCTTATATGCTTGTGGGAAATTATTCTTCTCAAATTCTGGGGAAACAATCAGCTGGGCTCTAATTCGATATGTGGATAATTTGGATGCAATGAAAATGTACAATTGGACGGGGGCAATCCGTACCTCGTTGATGAGTTCGGTGAGGGACTTCTATCGAACAATTGAAAAAGTCACCGGATGTGTCGTCGCATTGATGGTACGTTTGCTTATAATTTATTTGTTGGGTGTGCCATTAATTGCAAGTGATTTATTTATGTTGTATATGGTGTAATCATGTAGCTAATTTGGATGTTATTATTTGTTGTGTGTGATGTGGGGTACAGTATTGGCTCTGTGAACATTCAACGATCATATCGCTCGTGTCTGCAGTCGCATTTCCCAGGTTTTTGAAGTGGGATGTTGCTACATTAGTAACAGCTGCACGTGGGGTCAATCTATCAGGGCATGTGGATTTTGAGGTAATAGTAAAATGTAGTTATGATTGTATTATACGGGACATCGTTTGAAAATTGTTCATGCATTTGTTATGTTGCGTTTACAGGTGACAGCTGGACGATTGATTACGAAAGACTATGAGGTTAAGATTTTTGAGGTGAATGGGGTAAACTGCGCTAGGAGTGCGGGAAATACAATTGTGGAATTTGGTGGTACTGTGCATGAGGATGATTTTGTTGATATGGGAGTGGATAGTAATGTAACAGGTGGGGACGGAGGAATTTGTGGTAAAAATGTGGAACGGGGTTCAACTTCGGTCCATTTTCGGACACCAAGCAGGAATGTTTCACGAAACGCAGGGAAGTATGTAGTGGACGTTGGTTCGCACGTTTGCCACGCTACAGAGAAAATTACGGAGTTTGAACTGCAAATCAACGAGAAAAACAGAGTGATTTCAGAGTTACGTGCAGAAGTGGACAGACTGAGGCAGCCGAATGAGGTTCAAACATTGCATCTTGTTGGAGGTTTTGGTAGCTTGATGCAAGCTAAGGACGATGAGGTGAAGAAACTCACCACTGCAAATGCTGAATTGCAGAGGGCAGTCAATGTTTTGGAGGATCAGCTTGCTGAGCGCGAAGTCCATAACGTGACACAAGCATTTTGTGGTGTAAACGTGAATGTAGAAGGTGTGGAACACGGGTTGAGTGGGAACGAACATGTCACAGACCTAACAATCAATACCACCCCTAACAGAGTGTTTGCAGTAACTGGGGATGCAGTTCCGGTATGGGATGTCACGCTGGTACGGGACCAAACAAACAGTGTCCGTGAAATGCATCATGGTGTAATGGCTGGAACAGATGTGGTGGTTATCAGTCCAAACATGGCAGAAGGTGGTAGGTTGAATGTTGGGAAAACTTCATTTGTGTGGTATGTCAAATGCAAAGTGAGAAAGGGGTTAACACTGACGGGGGTTGAGTGCCTGGGTGTAAGTGGGCAGACGAGCAAATCGAACGTGGTGCATGTTCCTACATTCACGAGCAATGTAGACTGCAATGCCAGAAATAGTGGGTGCACGGATGTAATTGATGTGGACGATGTTGACGTACAAGCGAAGAAGAAGTCGGGCTTTGACATTAACAACAGACACGCGGTGTGGAAAATGATGACAGTTGCGGAGAAAAAGAAGATCACTGATGCGTATAACAGGGATGGTGATAGGTATGTACAAACAAAGTGTTTAGGTATACCATTGGTATTGTCATATGTTTGTTGGATGACGTGGGTTGTGTGTTGTATGCAGTGCTGTGATGTGGGACAGGCAGGGTTATGGTGTTGCTGTGTATTTCACCGATGTGAAATCACTTGTGTGCCAATCTGAGATACGGGGGAATATAAGTAGCGTAAATGGGTATTTATGCAATGTGTTTTTTTTTTTTTTTTTTTTTCCAACGATGCAAGAATCCAACATGTAAAAATGTTACAGGTGATCAATGCGTATGCTGTGCTGCTTAATGCTGAGCAGGAGAGGATAAATGAGGGTGTTGATGCTGCAGACAAATCTTATTTCTTCAGTAGTATATGTCTAGTAAGTTTGTGGCTGTAAATGTTATATATGTTTGGTTATGGGATGGCACAATGTGTAACTTGTTTGCATGGTGATGCAAGACATGATGAAGAACAACAACGTACGGTCAAGGAATAGGTATGTGCTGGACAACCTACATGCAGCAAAGCTCTTCCGTTACGTACATTTCCCACTTTGCAAAGAGTCACACTGGACGCTGGTCGTGTATGACACTAAGGATGGGAGTTGGAAGCATTTTAACTCGATGAGGACGAGGAGCGGAATTGTGGACATACACTACATGGAGGCACTTTCCGTGGTAAGATTTGTACATGTTGAAATGTATGGGTGTGTGTGCCTACATGGAAACTGTGTTGGCTGACGTATGTATGTGTTGTTGTAGAAAAACATTGTGTCAGAGGTGTAGAGGCAGACCATGGGAAATGACGCGATTGATACTCAAGAGTATGACCCGCCGTTAGAATCAGTGGTGGACTGTCCCCAACAACGTCCCGAATCGTAAGCACATTTTTATTTTCCCAACGACATAACCTGGTATAGAACATGAATTGTCTTAATTTATACTTACGACATTAATAACATACGATGTGATATTATTGGACAGGCTTGATTGTGCTATCATTGTGTGTGCTGTGATGCGCCAGTATGTGCGCCATGTGGAAGTTAGGAGATCGCTGCATAGGGGCAACTACAATGTGTTGCGGGCGATCATGGTGAAGTCTTTTGTGAATGACCCACTGCGGGGATTGAAGAACGATCTGGAGTGATTGAGGGTACGCACATCTGACGCGTTGTGGGTAACGTTGAGGGTGTGTAGGGGTGCACATACTAATATATAGTTATAATATTAGCATCGAATATGGGTTTTACAGATTGTGTGTGCTATGATGTGCAAATATTTACCTTTTTGGTTATGCCCATTATATTATTAGCACAGATTATGGTTTGTTCATATTGTTAGGTTAGTGTGTTGGATGGTTTGTCTTGAATTAACGCGTCACGGGCGTGTACAATATTATGACTGCAGTTAGCTGGCATTTTTTTTGGAAAATATTATGATATGTTTTGATTGCAACTCTGTGAAATGTGTTCGTATTGTGATGATCGATGTGGTTGTTTGTTTTTCCTTAGTTATGCGTTGGGACATTCATTCATGTGTAATGTTAATGGTTGATGGATAATGTGTCAACCCAATTAGACTGACATTGGTTTACTACCTAAAATAAGGCACACGTTGCAGCCCATTGTGGTCCATGAACAACAGTTAGGTGTGAATGTGTGAAAAGGGGTGACAATATGCGTGACAGTGTTTTAGTGTGATGTGTGATGTTGTTTTTTGCGTCAGTATGTATGTAATTTGACGTTGAGTATGTGGTTGGTAAATTGTAATGAACTTTTTGAGACAGTAGTGATGGTGACGTGGGGGAGTGTGGTGTAAATTGGTGTTTTAGTAACTGTTAACTTAAGTTAGGGAGGCAGCGTTTTTATGTTTCGTATGTACGTTGTATGTAAGGTACACAGTTGTGTGTTTTTTGCATTATGGCGAGTCATGTATGATACACAAAGTTGAGTGTGATGCGAAGGTCTACTAATGTATGAAAAATCGTTAGATGTGAGGTGTGTATTGTATGTGTGCATTTGCATGTCACAGTGTAATTGTTGTAATTGTAAATGAATGAGGTTTTCCACGATTTTCATTCTTTTGTCATTTTGTGTACGGTTATACGTCAGTAAACTAATAGAGTGCGCGAATAGCTGTATTGAACGTACACGTAAAGTACATGTAGGCACGGTCTGCATTCATGTGTTCAAAACAAAACTATGATAAAATTAAAATACGGCTTAAGCAAAGGTACGCAAATATATTTCTGTAACGGATAGAACATAACAAAATTTCTAAGCCAATTATACTTATAGGCGAACAAAAACATTGATATAATAACTTATTTAAATACTAAACTGTATGTGATTATCACATTCTTATTTAATGGTATGCATGAAGTACACTACCACTTGAAAACGTACTAATATAAATTGGGATATCGACGTATTGAGATTACGTCTAAATAGGTTCTTTACAGGTCTTCCTGTTGTGGTTCCCCATACGACCACACCTTCCACACCGTATTTGTTGCACATTCTCACCTTTAGACGGTATTTTCTTCTTCTTCGGCCTCCCGGGCGGACGTTTGACGTTTGGTGGGTAAATGACGTAGTCGGTGGGGTTGAATGGTGGTTTTTCAACTGTTGGTATTGGGTAGATGGTGGGCGCATACGTCAAACGGTATTCGGACACATGGTACCAGGGTACGACTATGTCGTCAAGGTTTTTCCCACTTTTTCGCACTGCAACAATAGCATGCGCACATGAAAACTCATTTATTTGCCACTGGAAACACGAACATGTACGTCTGCCGATGTCAACCATAACAGATGGGAATGAATGGACCTCGTACACGTCGTTATTCGCCTGACTCACTTTCCATGCCCGACTTTTGTTGTAAGCTTCTTCCAGCCGGGATTCCATTTTGGGACAAATTGCGCCAGTCCATGTGTGGGCCGACATCCTCCGCTTTGACATTTGTCGCATAATCTGACCTCTGATGCTGTCAACCATTCTGGTGATTGGTAGATTCCGTGCTTCGCGAATCCAAGTGTTGAATGACTCGGCGGCGTTGGAGCTCATTTCGCCGTATCGTCTACCTCTGCAAAACCCAAGGGGAAAAAAAACATAAACAATAAAGCATGCTCGTTTGTTGTTCGGTATGTTGATGTTTACGTTGCGTAATGGAAATATCCGTGCCTGAAAAATGCGTTCGCCCAGTGTTGTGGATGTGCATCCGCAAGGAATTTCGTAGCAATGGCTTTTCCAGATTGTTGAAATTCGTCGGCCTTTTGATTAAATGTTGTTATGGTGGGTGCGTATGCACACTTACGTAATTTGCTGACAAGCCCAATCCGGTGCATGCTGTTCACATATCGTAGTTTGTCCCACAGATTTCTCTGTAAATGTTGGAGGCAGAATGCATGGTGAGATGTGGGGAAAAATGTAGGCATTGCTTTCACAAGTCCCACATTTCTGTCAGACACAAACGTCAGTGTCCTATCACTGGGTACCACGTTGGCAAGATGTTGTAAGAACTAACCCCAATTCGTGTTGTTTTCAGAGTCCACAATGGCATAAGCAAGCGGGAACAACCCTATTATAAATGATGACAACATGATTAGCGTGTGCAATATATCAAACCATAAAAATATAATGTTTTCAAATGAAGTGGGGCACACCTTGATTACCGTCCTTCGCGGTGGCAGCTAGCAAAAACCTTTTGAACCTGCCTTTCAAGAAGGTTCTGTCCAGGAAAAGTAATGGACGACAATGACAAAACCCATCAATGCATGCTTTGAATGAAATAAAAAAATGGCAGAACTGGTAGTTGTGTTCATCGTAATCAATGTCAACATAACTCCCAGGATTGTATTGCATGACGACTTCACGATACCAACGCAATTGATCGAATGATACGGAATGGGCGCCAAACAATTCCCCCCTTGCCTTCTCAACCCCTAACCATGCAACCCGGTAGTTGACGTCTAACCCATAATCATCTTTCAAATCTAAGACGACATCAGTTGGACGTGTGAGTGGTCTGTCCCGAACACGAGCTGCCATAATATTAGCAACCATATCAGATCCAACCCATAATCATCTTTCAAATCTAAGACGACATCAGTTGGACGTGTGAGTGGTCTGTCCCGAACACGAGCTACCATAATATCAGCAACCATATCAGATCCAACCCTTGGATGATTTGATGTCCGGACGGATACACCGTAACTATGCACACTGTTCCATTTGCGAAGGTAGAAACATTGATTCGCTTTCAACACCCGAGCATGTACAGACCACGTGCATCCCTTATCATCCACCATGGAGCACACTGCTGTTACCTGTATAGAATCGTTCTTAACATACCTGAAATTGAACCCAAACTCCACGGCATACTTGCACAAAACCGTACGAAATTCGTGTGCACCCCCCTCAAAGCATTGCCCGACGTGGGTTAACCCCCGCGCCCATGATTCAGTCAGTAATACTTTATTATTGTGCGGGCAGAAATTAGGCAACAAATCAACCTCGTCATCAGTTTCTCCTTGGTCATTAATGATTATTCCGGACACCGGGTTGGGTTGCATATTATGTTGTTCGCTGTACGCACTTACGCTATCCAACCTTCCATGCTGATCAATCAACACACAAACGTGTTGCAACCCGAACGATTGGGCAAGACTAACAAGGTTTTTCAAATCCACATCATCTTGTAAAGTAAAACTGTTTAAACCTGGAATCTTGTGCGAGAATCCCACATTATGGGGACCTATCCCGCTAAACTTGGAACACAGAAAATCAACTAATTCGGCAAACGTGCCACGATCCCGGAGATTGTAGGCTGCGTTAATGTTCCGATAAGAACACAGCAACATCAAAGTCCCTTCCATACCTACGAGCACAGACACTGACATGGGTGAAACACATGTTATACATGTCAAAAAAACAAAAAATGTACCAAACAAAATCAACACACTAATGAACTTAATAAAACTGAATCCCCTCACCCCGCACGGACGGTAGGGGGGAAGGGAAAAAGCACAGGTAGATACATCAAGATGACAACATAAGTAGAACAATTGTGGACAGTGTGAAGGACGTACAAACGTGATCATGGACACACGTTCTCTGCAGGGCAATGGCGTGTTAACTATGAAAAAGATATAAACGTATTACGTACCTGCAATGATAACCAATGTTGAGGACTGCAGCAGCTCTCACCACCAGCAAGAGAACAACGAAACCCTACTTTGCTAACTCACAATAAATCTTCAGCCCGACCCACGAATTTGTCACACCCAAAAACATAGGATCCAACTTGCCAAACGTGACAGAGCAACGTATCCCACAAAATATTCAATCAACCCCATAATACACGTACATGCCAATAACAAAAAAGGGCAAATCAGTCTACCCACACCTCACAAAATTTGAAACGGGACTTGGTAGTCTACCAAATGTGCAAAATAGGACTTGCCAATCCAAAAGATTCAATTTAGGACCATAAAGAGTAACAGTTTGGTACATAGGACTTTCTGATAATTTCCCCTAAAATAAATTATAAATTTGATAGATGAGTAGACAACTTTTAGGCTTTACAAAATATAGAAAAATTAGTGTATGGACAAATGTGATTTTACTATTATCATATGATAAATTAAAGGACAAATTACAATAATAGTCCTTATAGTTTGGGGTTTGTGTAACTTTGATCCCTGACATTTCAATTGTGATACATTTGATCATAAATTTTGAATTTCGTTTGAAATAAGGACAATTGAAGACATTGTTGCTCCATTTGAAGGGCAAAATCGTCATACAACTTATTTTTTGTTGGTTAACTTATATGTTATTTGAAATATGCTGGCATTTTTCTTTAATAAACAACATTGGAATTTTATTGTTATAAAGTTCTGCTTGATTTGGTTTTTAGAATCTATTTTCATAATTTTTTTTTAAGAAACTAAAAATTAAATTGGTGAAAAAAAAAAACACATCATATTTATATAATTTTATCTTTTGTGAGGGTAGAAATAATTTTTTTATATTTATTTTCGTCAATTAGTTTTTATTTTTTTAAAAGTCAAGCTTGGCAACAATTTTGATATCATTATTAAACCAATCCATTAAATCGACCAAATGTAAAACTAAAAATATTTCATATATTAAACATATCAACTATATATTAAAAGTCTAATAACCATCCATGAAATGATAAATATTCAAAAATATCTGTTAACAACAAATACAACCATTTATTACATGATAACCATCCAAAAATATCAACAAAAATAACCACCCATTACATAATCATCATTCAAACACATACTAAAAATTAATTTGGTACAAAAATTTTAAAAAAATGTAAAAGATTTATCATTTTTATAGAATTTTATCTTTGGTGAGTAGAAATAATTTTTAAAAATGTAAAAATAATTTTTTGACATTATTAATTTATATTTTATCAAATTGACGACTTTGTCCTTGAAATAGAGCAACAATGTCTTCAATTGTCTTTAATTGGAATGAGATTCAAAATTTAGAGTCCAACATATCACAATTGAAAAGTTAGAGACTAAGTAACACAAACCCTAAACTATACGGACCGTTAGTGTAATTCGCCCTAAATTAAAATTACGAAACTCATAAGATGAAATGTATTTATGTTTTATCATAAATATAATTTTTGAAATTTTACCAATTGACTATTTTTTATTAAGAATTTAGAACACACAATTAATGACAAAAAAAAAAAAAAAAATCTTAAGTCTAACTCTAATAAAAATTAATTAGATTCTAAATTATTTTTACTACATATTCTAGATAAATTTTACATTATTATTTAATTTTAAAAATTAATTTATAATTATTTATCTATATCTGTGTTATCCCATACATAGTACGGGTATTATGCTAGTTAGTGATAAAACAAAAATCCAGCTCCATGTTGTAGATTAAACGGTATAACTCTACGTAGTAACTCGGCTTCATTGATCGCCTTAAATATTTGAAAGAAAATTTAGTAAAAATCTTTTCATTAGACTCTTATTTGATAAAAATAACAATCTAAATTATTTTGCTTCATAAACTTCCTAAAGAGGAGGCACATAATTGAATAAGGACAGAGTAAATTTTTTGTTTTTTTGTTGGACAATATTGCCTATGCATGCATATATATATATATATATATATATATTCTTTTGACGAGCAACACTTTTATTTTATTTTATACAAGTTTAAAAATGTTTTATATATGTATTTTTGATTAGTTCATCTAGTATGTATTTTGTTTTTTACAACAGTAAAATGTTACTGTAAACCAAAGTAACATGTTACTGTCAAATAGAGTAACATGTTAATGTTTACGTCAATTTCGACGGTACTTCTTTTTTTTTTAAAGAATTTAATAATCAACATAGATCTTATTTGATAAATCTTGATGAGAGGATTCTAAAAATACTAATTTTATTAAAAATCAATATCAAGATCAAAAGTTATATTATTTTAAAATTTAAAATATTAAATTACTCACTGAGTATATTTTCGTAATAGTGGTATATGTTGACTTTTTAAGGAAATTGTTTTATATTTGCTCTTAATATATTAAAATTTTATTATAAAAGTGTTTTAACCAAATTCCCTATGTACAGGAATTGGGAATGTTGCTGCGCAAGCTGGACAGCAACAACTGCTATGCAACCAAATGGGCCCATTTCGGGCCCCATTTCGATAATCCGAACTGTTCATATTTTGGAATACATTAAGTAGAACATTCCTGTAAAAAAATCAAGTTAATCGGATATCGTTTACCCATTTATCTACTCACATTTGTATTTATTTTAATACTTTAAATCACAATTATTTTTATTTTTACAGGAATATTTTACTTGATATATTCCAAAATATAAATGATTCGAATTATCAAAATAGATCCCAAAATAAGCCCACTTCATTGCACAACAATTGTTATTGCGCAGCTCGCACAGCACCATCCCAATTCCATTTAAAAGAAGTTCTCCTCAAATATATGATAAATGACTTTCCTCAACTCTTAAATCATTGATCGCCTTTTTGGAAATTTTGTATTGTCTACAGCATATATCTCTCGAAACAAATTTTAAAGGATTTATTGTCATACTTTAAATAGTGACGAACTCAAAATTTTGACTTCAGAGGAGTAATATTGAGTAAAGGTTATAGTAATCTACCACATTACAAATAATTTTAACTTTTAATTGAGGGTAAAACAACTAAAAATAAACATAGTTTCAGATTTAAATTTTTAAAGTTATGCTCAAGTTAGTTAATTTTTTGCTTTATTTTTTTGATTTTTTGTTGTTTATTTATTATTAATTTGATTTGCTATTTTAGTTTTGTGAACGTGATGATCATTATAATTTAAAATGTGATCACATACTATTATTAAAAATGAGAATGACAAAATTACACCCCAAAAAAAAAAAAAAAAAGAGAGTGGAAGAGAAAGACATGAGAGAAAAGAGATAAATAATATAGAATTTAAAAGAAAATATTTTAGCAAAATTAAATATGTAGATTGACAAATTAAAGGAATTTATATTTCATTTTTAATTAATGAATCATGTTATAATGAATTATAATCGTAATGAAAATCAATACACTATATAACTAATATAAATAAATATTTTCAAAATAAAAGAGAAAATTCATAAATAAATAACATGAAAAATACAATCAATAATCAGATTAAGATATTTGAACCTCTAACTTCATAATGAAAACGCAAGAATTCTGAATAATAGATTAACCCTGTTGATTTTGCAAAGATTTTGTCAAAAATAAAAAACAAAAACAAAAATAGAAGATGAGATACAAAAAATTGTGACATAATTTAAATTTTAGAAATTAATTATTTTTCAAATAGGAGTAAAAGTGCAATTTTCAAAAATTAAGGGGGGGCACATGACCCTCATGGTCCCAATGTGCCTCCGCCCCTGGCTTTAAACGATTCATTCCAATTTCCAAACTTATGTTTTAAAGGATTTATTCTAATTTCAGTTAGTTCCATAGAAAATTTCAAGGAATTTATTTTACAAATCAAATGTCTTTATCATTTTGTTGGAATCCCTTTAAAAGTATTTGATTCACTATAATGTAATAAAATACTAAAACATCATTACAAAGTGTTCCAATTATAAGATCCTATTATTCAAACAGAAAATTAAACAAATTAAAATTTCAATTAAAATAGAATCAGAGCCACAATTGCCACCGTTACAGCTAATGGTAAGTGATATCCAATATTTCTAAATCCATTTGATGAATTACTAGAAGGTGACAATGCAGGAGATTCTCCATTTGACAAATCACAAGAAATCGAAGATTGAGAAGGCGCTCCATTGGCAATGGGGAATTGAGGAGGTGTTGTATATGGTGAGCCATTTGCAACCGGGGTTCGAGAAGGTACTGCATATGGTGAGCCATTTGTAATCGGGAATTGAGAAGGAGATTAAGAAGCTGGTTGTGCCACTTGGGTTGGCCCTTGTGTGTCTCCTTGTTTCACATTTACTGAGAGAGCTTTTGGCCACCTTTCTCGCAGTGCAACCCTACATTGCAAACGAAATATTTTGGCCCTGGGCTGTCAAGAGTAATTGTATCCTTTCCTGAAGCTAATACTCCATCTTGTGGAATAATGCAGTTCTTGTAGGCACTTTCGTTCACTTGACACACATTGTGAAGTCCAATAGTATATTTGAAAACTAAAATACAATATATTCAATAAAAATTAAATCAGTTTATTATTGCATATTTAATAGGAAGATTGGAACTCTCTCTAAACAAGAGTTTCTCTCTCTTCTTTCTTTTTTTAGGATTCTTCGCATGGGAGTGCAACTTGGGGAGAGGGAGGGGGATCTGGTCTCTAGCCACCTCTCTCCTCCTTTCTCCCCCCTTTCTCTTCGATTTTTTTTTTTTTTGGTTCAATAAGCCTTGGGAACTATCTTCCCAACCTCTCTCTCCCTATGAGGTGTTCTTCCCCTCATGATGGAAGTTTTATTGGTTTGCTCCTCTCCCTTTTGCACGAATGTTGGATCTGCCATGTCCCTTCTCCTCCGCCTCTCACCAAAGCCAACACCACCATACCGCCACCAAATCTGCCATGGATCTGGCCTACCTCTACGGATTTGGTTGTTTTGGGACTGAAGTCAAGTTTGTTTCCCGTTTGTCTTGTTTATTTTGGTTTTCTGGTTGTGTTTCTTGGAGTCCATTTGTAACACCATCAAAATAAAGTATAAGACAACCATTCATATAATCCGTGAACAAAGAAGAAATATTATATTTTCATTCATCAGAGTTTCCTTTGCAAAAGATATTACATGCATTACATTTTCATAAACGTTAATCTTGAAACTATAGCATGTAACTTTAACTTCTAAATGACAAAAAAATAAATGCCCAAAGGGCTTACAGCTTTCCAAGTTAACACTTGGTTACAACAAAAGAAGAGTTTTAACTCTTTACATGTAAAACCCTTGGCTTGAATAAACAAGTAACATTAAAACAAAATAACCAAAAAGAGAGTCTTCAACTTGTAAACCTCCCAAGCTAAGACCTTGGAGGCGGCATGTCCCCTGTACCTGAAAAGTGATGTCCCAAGTAGGGTGAGGCAAAGCCCAGTAGAAATATGTTAAACAACATATGAGAATTAACTAAAACATTAGCAATCAAACAACTTACATCCTTTCCATAACCAATCAACGTTTACATCCATATTTCAATCCACTTCCATTTATTTACATTTGCTTATCCAAACCAATTCATGGACATAGTTCATCATCATTTAAACAATTCAAAATAAGACTACAACTCATTTATTAACACTTCAATCATAAATATTTATTCATACACTTCCATTTCTTGCCATTTTACGGAACTATGTTCGAGGGAACCGGCACCGAAATATATATATAAGATTTTAGGATTTTCACCCTGGACACTCCAGCCAACTTAATTATCGATGGAGTCCATCCCCTATCTCCTCCCAAATAATGGAGTACATCCCATATCTCCTCCCAAACAAAGATACATATACAATGTATTTAAACATGTTGTCATATACAATGACCAATTAAATCACATATTCAATGTTTTACTCCAACCGTCATATTCAATGACATAATCTAATTGATTAGTTTCAATTCACCTAATCATCATTCAATTTCTACAACAATCATGGTTATCCTCCACCGATAGCCCCAAGTAGATATTTCTAAACAAATAAATAAATTATCTATTGATAATTTATCAACTTTTCCCATAGGTGAGTGATTTATTAGTCTAACTACACAATTTAATCACATGTTCCTTCAATTCCATAATTTCTAAGTTAATCTCGTTATTTATACAAAATAACTTATTTAATTCAAATTAGGGCAAACCTCCCCATTTATCAAATATTATACCTAAGACTGAATTTCATCAATTCTTCTCAAGTCATAACATGTTCAATACCTCTCATGCCCATAAGGAACACAAATAGAAAACCCTTCTTTTATATATATAGAAGCCAACCAAAAATTCACCAAAAACCTTCCCAAATCACACCATTTATACAAGATGACAATATCTATGTTAAAATCCATATAGGAGAGTAGAATATCCATACCTCAAGCTCAGAAGAGGAAGAATGAAGAAAAACTCAAAAGTCGACGGAGGAGAAACGACGTTTTGCTCCAATCAAAATGAAGCCCTCGACAAGCTCTACAATGTATCTCAAAGGAGCAAGGTGAGAAGATCACTCTAGGTGAGTAAATCTAGAGATTTAAGTGAAAAAAGTTGAGTTTTAGAGAGAGAAGAGAGGGATCATGGTTTGAAAGGAAAAAGGGAAAGAAAATCATGAGGGAAAAGATGGTTTGGGCCTATTTATAGTAGTAAGGAAAAGCCCTAAAGTCAAATAAAATAATGAGCCCAAAACCCCCCTTTTATAGGGCCCATTCGGACCACAAAAATCTGAGAAAAACACGCAGGGGTCGACCCTTAGACAGGAGGGAGTCGACCCTATCTTCCAGCAACCAACACACAGACATAAGAGGGTCGACTCTCTCCCAGTTTGGTGTCTACCCTATCTTCTAGCAACTAACACACAGACATAAGAGAGTCGACCCTCTCCTAGTCTGGTGTTTACTCTATCTTCCAGCAACTAACACACAGACATAAGAGGGTCGACCCTCTCTTAGTCTGGTGTCTACCCTATCTTCCAGCAACACTTCCAGAACTTCACCAACAAGTAAGGGCCGACCCTAGGAAGGCTGGTGTCGACCCTAGAATGGAATTTCTAAGTCTCCAAATAACTTTTGACAAGAACAAGTGCGAACAACCAAACCCAACAAGTTTAAATTGGATTGTACTCCTCCAAAACCAACCCAAAACAACACCAAAGGTTCCCAAAATAGAATAAAGGGTTCCAGTACACTTACCAAAGCTCTAAAGGACACAAGTGCGACAACCTCCCCACCTTAGGAAATTTTGTCCCTGAAATTTTAAAGCAGGTATTTAAAGCAATGATTAAACCAATCCCAACAATAATAATCAATCAATTTCATCACCATGACCCATCTACTGGTCATTCCATCTCTTCACAAGAAAACAAATCCACAACATATAACACCAATATGCGTATTTTGAGATTTAACAGATTTTAACACATACATCTCGTGTTTTCAAACATATTCAATGCTTATGACAAGTTTACATTTCCAAAGCTTAAATAACATATGCAATGTTCAAATTTAACTTGTGTCTCCGTAACATACTCAACATTCACAATGTATTACAATCTCAAAACATATACAATGTTCTTATAGTTCATCAACAAAACAAAGTTTTCAACATATACTCAAACATTAACAAATAGGTCCGAATATTTCTCTCGGACCTCCAATTCTCGTTCCCAAGTTGCTTCCTCATCTTCGTGATGTTTCCACAATACTTTGACCAAGGAAATCGTCTTGCCTCGTAAGACTTGGTCCCGTCTATCCAAGACCCTCACCGGTCTCTCCTCATACGAGGCATCCTCATCTACCTCTAAGTCAGTCTAATCCAACACATGTGATGGGTCCGGCTCATACTTTCAAAGCATACTAATATGAAACACGTCATGTACTCCGAAAAGTTGCGAAGGCAACGCCAAACAATATGCAACCTCCCCAATCCACTCAAGGATCTCAAAAAGGCCAATAACTGAGGGGATAACTTCCCATTCTTCCCAAACCTCATCAAATCCCGTCTAGGTGATATTTTCAAAAAGACATGATCACCAATCTCAAAAGACAAAGGTCTCCTCCTACGGTCGACATAACTCTTTTGGCAACTCTGTGCTATAACCAACCTTTTACGAATAAGTGCCACTTTCTCCGTTGTTTCCCGAACCAATTCTGGACCCAACAGAGGTGCATCACCCACCTCGGCCCAACACACTGGAGATCTACATGGTCGGCCATACAAGGCCTCAAATGGTGCCATACCAATACTTGATTGGAAACTGTTATTGTAGGCAAACTCCACTAAGGGTAGGTGTCTCTCCCACGATCCCTTAAAGTCAAGGACACAGCCTCAAAGCAGATCCTCAAGTATCTAAATAGTGCGCTCGGACTGCCCATCAGCCTGAGGATGGTAAGCCGTGCTAAAAGTCAATCTAGTGCCTAAGGCACTTTGCAAACTCTGCCACAACCGGGCAGTGAAACGCGAGTCTCTATCTGAGACAATCAACACTGGGACCCCGTGTAACCTCACTATGTCCCAAATATACAAGTCAGCAAGGTAATTTACCAAATCTCTTACGCGCATAGGAATAAAGTGCGCCGACTTAGTCAACCGGTCCACTACCACCCAAATGGCATCACTACCCCGTTGAGTCCTCGGAAGACCCACGACAAAATCCATCGTGACGTGCTCCTATTTCCACTCGGCTATAAGCAAGGGTTGTAACAAACCCGTTGGCCTCTGATGCTCACCCTTCACTTGTTGACAAGTAAGGCATTTCGATACAAACACTGCCACATCCTTCTTCATACCCCTCTACCAAAACTGGCGACTCAGATCATGATACATCTTTATGCCTCCCAGATGCACCGTAAGGCGTGAATGGTGAAACTCTCGAAGTACTTCCTCTCGGCAAGACTCCGGCACAAACAAGTGGTCTCGGTACCTCACACTCAGGTCAGGATACACAGTCAAACCCTTCTCTACCTTCCCACTAGAGATCTTCTCCCGGAAGGATTCTACCTCGAACTTACCCATTTGTGCTTCTAATACTCGGTTCACAAGTGTAGGTTGTGCAACTACTGAAAACAAAGCTACAGACTCAACAGACTCGCCCAGACACAAGTCAAACTCGCCAAGAGCACCCAACATCTCCCATTCCCGGATAGCTATACAAGCCACACTACTGATGGACTTCCTACTTAGGGTACCGGCCACCACATTGCCCTTTTTCGAATGATAGTGCAACTCGAAATCATAATCTTCTATGAACTCCATCCACCTTCTCTGCCTCAAATTCAAGTCCTTCTATGTAAACAGATACTTCAGACTCTTATGATCAGAAAATACCTCAAACCTCTCACCGTACAGATAGTGTCTCCAAATCTTTAAGGCAAATAACACAGCTGCTAACTCTAGATCATGAGAAGGGTAATTCCTCTCGTGTGTTTTCAACTGCCTCGAGCCATAGGCTCCTACTTTCCCCTCTTGCATCAGTACACAACCCAAACCCTCTCGTGAGGCATCATAATACACTGAATAGCCCATACCCCTCTCCAAAATAATCAAGACTGGAGCGGTGGTAAGTCTAACCTTAAGCTCTTGGAATGACTTTTCACAAGTCTCACTCCACACAAATTTGACCCCTTTCCGCGTCAATCTAGTCAAAGGTGAAGCTAGTCTGGAGAAATCTTTCACAAATCGACGATAATACCCGACTAACCCCAAGAAACTACGGATCTCGAAAACATTCTTAGGTTGTGCTCAATCTTGCACTGCCTCAATCTTGGATGAGTCTACAAATTGTAATAGTTCTAGTTAGATTGTAACAACTTTAGTTAGTTGATTAGTTAGATGATGTGTAGTTAGTTAGAGGTGTGGTTAGGTTAATTAGTTTGTTAACTGTACTGTTGTATAAATATCATTTGTAATCTCTCATTATAATTCAAGGAAGATATTTCAGAATCTGCTTTAACATTTCTTCATGGTATTAGAGCTCCAAGAAGCTCTCGTGAGCAATTCTCAAGATTCATCAATGGAGTCCTCTTCTATTCCTTCAAATTTTAATCTACTGATATCAAATCTCAATTCTCTTGTAACAGTGAAGCTGGATGGCTCGAATTTTGTTATTTGGAAGAATCAAATGCAGAATCTTGTTCGAGCAACTGATCTACTCGCAATTGTTAATGGATCAAAGAAATGTCCTGTTGACACAGTGCGACAGTCTACAGGAATGGAGATTCAAAATCCAAAAGTTGTTAAATGGAAGATAATTGATGCACATCTACTCAGCTGCATCACTGCTACTCTCTCTCCTGTGATTTTCACTTCCGTGTTATATCTTCACACCAGTGCTCAGGTCTGGCAATTTCTTGATAAACGTTTTACATCTCTCTCTAGGTCTCATATCCACTAATTAAAGAACAAATTGAGTTCTATTTCAAAGGAATCAGGCTCAATGGAAGTGTATTTGAGCAAAATCAAAAGTATTGTTGATCAGTTGAGTATTGCTTCGTCATTTGTGGAAGATGAAGATATTGTTCTTCTTGCATTGAATGGATTGCCTTCTGAATATGATGATGTTAAAGTGGCTATTCGAACTCGTGCAGAGTCCATTTCTATGGAGGATCTTTCTACTCTACTCTATTCAGAAGCTATTCACATTGAACGAAAATTAAAACAAGCTTTTGATCTAACTGTTGCTTATGTAACTATGAAAGATTCTCATGCTTCTAATACTTCTAGAGGATTTAATTCTTATCACAATAATAGAGGTTATTCTCATGGTGATTCTAGAGGTTCTCATAGAGGCAATCGATTCTATTCAGGAAGATCCTCTCGTGGCAAATCTCAAGGAAGAGGATAATTTGGCATTGTTTGCCAAATCTGTGGCAAAGCCAATCATATAACTCTTGACTGTTGGCATAGGCTAGAAACTCAATTTCAGTCTTCACAAATGCCTCTGTCCTAGCAATCAAAGACATATCAGTCTCACTCTCAGCCATATCAGTCTCAGCAATCAAAGGCATATGTTACCTCTCTAACTGAGGACAATGGTTCTTGTTCCTCTCCTTGGTTTTTGGACTCAACTGCTTCTGATCATATCACTAATAATCTCCATTAGCTTAACTCCATTCAACCTTACACTACTGCTGATCAAGTCACCATTGGTAATGGTTCTTCACTTTCTATCACTCACATAGGTCAAGGTATACTACCTACTCCTCACCATTCTTTCAAACTAAACAAAGTTTTGCATGTTCCCTTTATTAACTCTAATCTTGTCTCTGTGCATCACTTGGCTAAAGATAATAACTGTTCTATCACATTTGATCATTCTTCTTTTACTATTCAGGACAAGCTTTCCAAGGCCATACTCCATAAAGGTTTTTATGCCAATGGACTATATTAATTTCACACTCCAACCACTGCTTCATCACATGCCTACAATAGTTCAGTTACATCTGCTGATTCCACTGACATTTGGTATCAGAGATTAGGCCATCCTTTTTCTCTTAAGTTTCATTTGCTTAAGCACAAATTACCTCTGTCTGTAGCTTCCAATAAAAGCACATTTTCTTGTGTACATTGCTCTGTAGCCAAATGTCATAGGCTACCTTTTACACTGTCTAATTCCACTATAAATAATCCACTGGCTTTGATTCACAGTGATGTATGGGATCCTTTTAGTAAATCTGTTTCTCCTTACAAATATTATATGTTGTTTATTGATGATTTTACCAGATTCACTTGGCTTTATCCTCTTGTTTATAAAAGTGAAATGTGTGCCAAATTTATGGAATTCAAAACTTTTGTGGAAAAGCAATTTGGTTTTCCTCTCAAAATTCTTCGTAGTGATGGAGGTAGTGAATACAAGAATCATCATCTCCAACATTATATCTACACTCATGGCATTCACCATCAGTTTTCCTGTCCCCATACTCCCTCTCAAAATGGAGTGGCTGAAATGAAGCACTTACATCTCATTGGAACTGCTATTTCTCTTCTTCAACAGTCCTTTATGCCTCTTCTTTATTGGTTTGATGCCATTGCAGCTGCCACATATTTGATCAATCGTTTACCTAGTGTTTCTCTTGATAATTTCTCTCCTTTTAAGTTGCTTTATCATATTTCTCCTGATTACTCTCTACTTAAAGTCTTCGGTTGTCTTTGCTTCCCCTGGCTTAAACCTTATGCTTCTCATAAGTTGGCTCCTAAGTCTACTCCTTGTGTTTTTCTAGGGTATCATCCTAGTGTTAAGGGCTATAGATGTTTAGATCCCCAGACTGGTAAAATTCATCTATCTAGACATGTTACTTTTCATGAACATGAATTTCCTTTTTCCTCTTCTACTTTTGTTTCTTCTGTTTCTTCTCTTCCTCAATTACAGGATTTCTTTTGGTCATCATCTCCTCAGCACAGTTCCTCCCAGTCTGTTTTGGCTTAGCAGCCTCCATCTGCCCAGCATAGTTTTGTCCAGCCGTTTACTCAGCTCAGACAATCTATTGTTCATCCTACATCTTCACAGCCATAGTCTTGTGTCCAGCCTACATCTGTACAGCCACGGTCCTCTAATTTGGCTCAACCTGCCCAGTTTGCACAGTCTAGCTCTGCCCAGCCTCTTTTTGTCTTGTCTCCTTCTGATTCTCCCCCAGCTAAACTTTTTTCCCATCTATCAATTCCTATTAATTCTATTTCTGTTGTTTTACCTCTTCCTCCTGCTGCTGCTATCAATTCTCATCATATGCAAACCAGATCCAAATCTCATTCTACTTGTTTCTCTTCTGCTCTCACTTCTTCTGCTGGCTCCTCTCCTTCTCCTGATATTGAGCCCATCTCTTATAAATCTGCTCTTGATTCTCCAGTCTGGCTCCAAGCCATGCTTGATGAATATGCAACTCTTCAACATCAAGGAACATGGTCTCTTGTTTCCCTACCCCTTTCCAAGCAAGCTATAGGGTGTAAATGGGTCTTCAAAGTTAAGAAGAATTCTGATGGCTCAGTTGCCAAGCACAAAGCCAGACTTGTGGCTAAGGGTTTTCATCAGTAACATGGTATTGACTTTCATGATACTTTTAGCCCTGTGGCCAAACAACCAACAATTCACATTTTTATCTATTTAGCTCTTCATCATCATTGGCCTCTCAAGCAACTAGACATCTCTAATGCCTTTTTACATGGCAAGTTAGATGAAGAAGTTTACATGGAACAGCCTCTTGGTTTTGTGGATCCTTCTCAGCCTACTCTTGTCTGCAAACTTCACAAGGCTCTCTATGGCTTGAAACAGGCCCATCGGGCATGGTACTCCACTTTCTCTTATTTCTTCTCTCTAAAGGATTTTTTCAGAGTCATTGTGATTCTTCTTTCTTCATTCATTCTACCTCTTCTTCCATTACCTTTTTTCTTATATATGTAGATGATATTCTTCTCACTGGCTCTGATCAGTCCTACCTTGCTTCTTTATTAACTCAAATGCACAATGCTTTTTCCATGAAAGAATTAGGGGATATTTCTTATTTCTTAGTTATTTCAGTTCAGTCCTCTACTCAAGGCTTCTTTCTCTTCCAGCAGAAATATGCCTTGGAACTTCTTCTTAAAGCTGGCATGACTACCTGTAAGCCATGTACGACACCTGCATCAGCTAAACCTTCTCTTACTGCTATTGATTCTCTCCTATTCTCCCAACCTTTTCTCTATCGCAACCTTGTGGGTGCCCTTCAGTTTCTTACTATAACTTGACCTAAGCTCTCTTATGCTATAAACCAAGCATGCCAACATATGCATGCTCCTACTGTGGCCCATTTTTCTACTGTTAAACGAATCTTATGATACATTAAAGGCTCCATTTCTCATGGTCTTTGTAGACGTCCCCGAACGTCCCGGGAGGGAATCCCGTTTTGTTCATTGGGCTCACTACAGTTCAGGACTCAATGTCACGGTCCTGTATCTAATCTCGCAGAGTGCAATGCAAGACCGATGAATCATCAAAGAGTCTAAATTTGACAAATCGTTTTTGAAAACAGATTTTTTGAAAGAAGTGCCAAACATGGACTGCTTTGCCAGATACAGAGTCGCCACATAAATATTTATTTTGGGAGAATTTAGAAAACCCTGACTCGTTGCCTAAGGCCACGTGTCCGTCATCACCAGAGTTGCCTCGGCTCGGGAACTTGGGTACAATTGGGGAAGGTCACTTCGTAAGCACCCCCGCTCACCCGATCAAAGATCGGCCTCTACTAACCATGATATCTAGTTTTGAAAACATTATGCGTTCTTATTCCGGTTATTAGCCTAGATTTACTATGTGATGCGCACAGCATACAAGTATAGACTGGATCGCCTGAATTGGAATGAAACATCTCATGTTTGTTTTGAAAACAGTTCGCTACTCGCAAGTAGGCTAAAATGCGAATTTGCCACCCTCATGTGGGCTTAGAAAACAAGATGATTTGCCACTCTCAAGTGGGCTTAAAACTCACAGTCAATGCATTATTCCAATTCAGATAATCCAACCTTCACCCCCAGGCATTCAGGCAGATATATCACATAAGCAGTTAGCCTCATGGTAAGCATGCTATCATGGCAGTCACTCACACACATGCAAGGATGCTAAAGCATAAAAACTTACCTAGTACTCCAAGCCAAAACAGAAGCTACGTTAGAAATCAATGCATGATCCTAACTATGCTGAAATGCCTAATGCAACACATGCAAAAATGCAACTACAATAGGCTCAGCTATTCTAAAGATGGCATGTGAAATGCTACAACTAACAAGTATTCAACTCGGAATTGAAATACAATGCAGTTAGTATGATGCGCCGAACCCAGTGCATACAAGACAGATGAATTGATGCAAAACATGCGAGCATAAGTATGCTAATTGAAACATGCCCTAATCTAACCATCATAAGCTGGTAAATAAAAGGGAGAAAGATGTGGGGTTGGAAGACATGCATCACACACACGCACACTTATTACAATTGTGCCCTCGCTCGGAGGGTCCGAATAAATAATACAGTCCGAATAAATAATTACAGTCCGAATAAATAATTAAGTATTACAAAACCCTAATTAATTAACAAATTAACTAGGAAAGCAAGTAAATTAGCATGTAAGCTAAATGGACCGCCTCAGCTCTGTTCCGAATGATGAAAGATGCATGCTCGGGTCACCTCGTCGGAAAATTCCTCGCGATGCCCCAATTTGCCTCTGTTTGCAATTAATCCCGGAATGCTGTGCAAAGCTCTAGAAGGCTGCTGATTTCTGGTTTGCTGCAATAGAGAGCAAGAAAGGGGCATGGCAAAGTATTTTCACATATGTATGCACACCTTGATCCTCGTGCCACCAATCACGCATCCCGATGCATGATAGCCGAGGAGTCGAATTGCACGACTCAATATGAAATGAATGCGCATGAAAACACAACAAGGCCTGAACTCCATCATGGGTAATCTGGAGTGTCGGCGACCGGGAATTGAGACACGTTCCGTCACTTGGAGTACGAAACGTCCCTCGTTTCCCGTACTTCGGCTAACTCCTATCCCAAACACAATGCAAATGAGATGGCATACACAATGCGACTAACATGTAACCTAGTATACGCAATGCTATGGACTAAAATGGCATACACAATGCACGTGATGTAACATGGCATACACAATGCTCTAACATGCAACCTAGAATACGCAATGCTATGGAATAAAATGGCATACACAATGCACGATGGACTTACACCAATATGAGTGGATCTCAGCCACACCCACATCAGTGGCCATATGATGAAAATGAGACAACCAAAATACATACAAACATGCACGAATGCAAGGGACCGATCCTAAGGCACAACATGCAACTCTAACAAGGCATGGCAAGGAATGAAATATGGCATACAAACAAACAAGTTCCAGCTCTGAAACATGATATACAATGGTCCCAAATCAAGCAAATATGTCACACAATGCATGCTAGGGGGCCCGGGTACCGAAACTAGTGAAGTGCATTACACTAGAGGTATCCAAAGAAACGCACAAATAGAAAAACCAACCCCAAACAGACCCTAGGCAGGTCTGAAATAGTGGGGAAATGGCCTAAAATGATGGCTCGGAATGCAACGAAATGGAGCTCATTCAATGGTCCGAAAACAAGGCATACAAGTTCGACTCTCAAACACATTTAAAGAGTACAAAACATGGCAATATGGCATTCAAACAAGCTCTAAAATATGATGTATAATGAGCCCAAAACATGAACACACCTCAGTATATGCATGGAATGAACCTCAAAACTCAAAATTAAGCATGGGTATTGAACTACAAGCATGCAAAACCAACATTATTCAACCATGAGACCCAAAAAAAGAGCTAGGGTAGTCCAAAATAAGCACAATATCAGTTTAAGGCATGGCCAAAAAGTGTTAAAATCAAAGGTCAACAAAGCATGCAAAGAAAGCTAGTGAACCATGAGTTACACTACAACTATATAGAGCATATGAAGGCTCACCAAACCAGCCAAAAACAGAAGTATTCCATGCCAAAATATGTCCAAATAACCACTGAAACTCAGTTAATTCATGCAAGAATGATGGGCTCCTTTGAAAGGCCAATAAGGGGGTTGTTCTACACATGCATGATGGACACACACAATGGCAAAACCACCTCTGGACAGAGGTTCTGAGGGTCCTAAAACCCACTAAAAAGAGCTTGAAATGGGTCTAGGAAACACGCAAATAAAGGCTCTTTGAAAGGCCTTGAATGGGATTGTTCTATACATGCATCAAAGACACAAAATATGGCCAAAAGGGCTCTGGATAGAGTCAAGGCAGACCTTGAAACTCACAAATAATGGCTTGAAACAAGACTTCTCAACATGCAAAATGGAGCTCCTTTGGAAGGCCAACAAAGCTAGTAAAGAGAACAAGAGGTAAGAGGGTCACCCCTCTCTGATTTTAGGGCTTAAGCTAAAAGGCCAAACCAAGGCCAATGCAAATGCTCAAATGCATGGCTCAAAGCATTAGGAAATGAAGCATGAAAAGAGGGTAGATGACCCCAAAAAGAAAAGAGTCCTTAAACAAACATGTTTAGAAGATCAAAATAAGACTTTTTCCAGTTTATGTCGAAACCCAAAAATGCTTGCAAATAGGGCTAAGTTATGAAGCAAAATAATGCAAAAAAGGTGGAAATGATGACTTACCCTTGTAGCATAGCAATGCAGCAAGTTCTGGACCAAGAAGGTGAGCCTTTAATGTCTGAAAAACAGCTCCAAGGTGATTGAATGGATGGTGGAGGTGGTAGGCTATGAGGTGTAGTGTAAATGGCCAAGAATATTAGGGTTTGGAGCTTGAAGAAGAGAGCTATGGAGGGTGGGGTGTATCTATCTCAGCCAAATGTTTCTAACCCTTGCAAATGGAGAGGGAAGGTTTGTTTTATAGAGGAAGAGAGCCAAGGCTTCTTGGAGAAGCCTCAAGAAAGGGTCAAAGCTTCTCAAAGAAGCTTAACCCAAAGGGTCAAGCTTCTTGAGGAAGCTAGACCAAAGAGGTCAAGCTTCCTCAAGAAGCTTGACAAAAGGGTCAAGCTTCTCCTTGAAGCTAAGCAAAAGGATCAAATCTTCTTTAAGAAGACAAACAAAGGGGCAAAATCCCGGAGGAAGGGTCAAGTGCTTCACAGCTGGCACAGCTGTGTTGCACTCAGGAGGTCCAAAAAGGAGATGGTTGGCCGACCAGTTCAAGTGGTCGGCCGACCACTTGCCCTGGTCGGCCAACTAGGGTTCAAAAGGGTCAAAGTGCAAACCTGGTCGGCCATACCAGAAAGGTGGCCTCCCAGATGAGTAGAATACAGCTGTATGGTGGGAGACCAGAAAATGTGACCCAGGAGAGAGGAAAACTAGCTTTTTAGCAAGGTTTAAAAGGGTCAAGAAGAAATACTGGTCGGCCTACCCATATTGGTGGCCTCCCAGATAAGCACAACACAATGGTGGTATGTAAGACCCGAAATTGTGGCTCAAAAGTGAGGAAAACCAGCTTTCTGTCAAGAAAATCGGCTGGAGGAGAGAGAAAATGGTCTCTAAAAGAATTGCTGGTCTCCCACTATAGTACCACCTTCCAAACAATGAAAATAGGGTCCATACCAAAAATGAACCCTAACCGATGTAAAACGAGGGTTCGGGGGCGAAAACGCGCAGCTCGGGGCCCCAAAAACAGGCTGTGAAGCACCGGAGGTGGCATTTGACCACGAAGGTGGTCTCCCAGGCCATAGTGTCCCTCTAAGGAGAGGAAACAAGGTGTGTGCCGAAAACCGGAGCAAACGGAGGTAGTTAAGCGGTCCTGAATTGAGGCACACGGCCGACAGCTCCGAAAATCGGAAACTGGTCTCCAAACGGGAATAGTGGCCTACGACCATGAAACGTAGCCCACGGCCACTGAGATATGTACTACGAGACCTCTCCCTCCCTTCGGGAAGAGAAAATAGAGAAAACAGGACTTGGTTCACAAACTGAAGCAAAGCACAAAAGAGCCCCGAAGTCCGGAGGCAAGGCTCGCAGCCGAGACTCTAAAACCTCAGAACGAGCACAATATGCATCTGTAACATGCCCGGGAGGGTACCCGCGCGCGTTAAACAGTTCGGACTCCCGAGATCTCTTTGATCTCAAGTTTCACGAGTGCAATGTGAAACGTAGACGAGAGTCCAGATTTGGCAACTTTTATTGAAAATCCATTTTATTGCAATTTTGTCAAAAATGGACTGCGTCATCAGATCTCAGAGTCGCCACCTAATATTTTGGGAAATTAGGAAACCCATGACTCGGTGCCAAGGCCACTGTTCGTCGTAACCAAGGATGCTTGGCTCGGAACCTTAGGTATGAGAGGGGAAGGTCAATAATGAGTACCCCCGCTCACCCGATCGAAAGATCGGCCTCTACTAAACCATGATATGACTTTTATTTTCTTTATATGTTTATGTTCTGATTATTTTAGTAAATCCTAAAATTTACTATGTGAAGCATACAAGTATAGACTAGTTTGCTCAAATTGGAACAATTCAATTTCATGTATGTTTGTCGAAATGAAAAAGGGTTTGAGTTTGCCACCATCAAGTGGGCTTAAGACGTACAATCTTTGAATTATTCCAATTCAAACAACAAGCCTTCATCCACAGGCATTCAGACAGTTTATCACTTAAGCAAATAGCCACATGGTAGGATGCTAAACATAATAAGAAAATCACACACAAATGGGATGCTAAAGCATAAAAACTCACATGTTTGACGACCCGCGAACAAGCTACAAAACAAAGTTAGTAAAATATGCATGATCTTATATACAGAATCCTAATGCAATTCACTCATGAGATGCACTAAAGATTTGACTTCTAGAATATGGCATATGAATCATCTCAAAACGCAGAATCATGGGATAATCATTTGAAGCATAAAGATGCAAATTTAGCCAAATCTTATGCATGGATCATGGATGTAAAGCAGGGATATGCATGACATGTCAACATATATACATACACACAGTTAGGGAAAGCGATAAAGAACGGGATAGGAAGAAGCGGGGTGGGGAATTATTACAACACATTAAATATTACAGATCCGAATGAGGGAGAGAGGAGAGAAAAATAAAATAAAAAAATAAAACCTCACAACACTCAAAATAAAAATAAAATAAAGAACTGCATCACTGGCGCCTTCCACTCCTTTTCGCATGTCCCGGGCTCCGCGACACCACATGATTCACATTTTCTGGATTCAAGCGGCAAACCAAGGAACGGATTTGAAATCTGACTCACATGACTTATAGGGAAATCACTATTGGATGATGTGCGAATTTCCTCAGTCTACAACTCTTCCCACATCTCTGCAGCTTAGCTTTGGCAAGCAAGGCATACCAGCACCCATGACCACGTGAAACCAACATAAATATTTCTAAAAATCCTATGTGATCCCAAAATAAATAATTAAAAAAAATAAACCTATGTGAACCACCTACCACCTTTTCTCTCTCTAAGCCTAGAGAGAGAGAGAGAGAGAGAGAGAATTCTGTTAGAGAGAGAGAGACCCGTGTGTTGCATGGGACATGGGTTGGCCACGGTTTAGAGAGAGAGGAGAGGGAGTGTGTGTTGGGTTTGTGAGCATGGTGAGTGTGGGTGTGCGCAGGTGGGTCGGTGGTTTAGAGAGAGGAAGTGAAGTTGGTGGGTGTGTTAGCCACGGTGTGGAAGGAGAGAGAGGGTTGAGTGCGCATGTATGGACTGTGATATGTGGGGTGGATGTCTTCCCCTCCTCTCTCATCCGTGTATGCATGTGTGTATGAGAGTATGTGTGTGTGATCATGGGTGGTGTAGGGGAGGAGAGAGAGGGCCGTGAGATGGTGAGAGAGGCCGAGAGCTGGGTTGAGGTGGAGTGAGGGAGGAGAGGGAGTTGGTTTGCATGGTTTATGCATGCATGGGAGGTGTATGTTGGCTTGGTGTTGGTGTGGTGTGACTGCCGTGAAGATGGTGTGTGGTGATGGGTGGGTGTGAGGAAGATGGGAGAGCCGAGAGGGATAGAGAGAGAGAAGTGGGTGGTGCCGAGGTGGGTTTGGGGTGGCTGGGTTTGTCATGCCGAGAGGGAGAGGTGAGGGATGGTCTTGGATGCTGGGTTTGGGCCGTGCATGTGGTGTGTCAAGGTGAAGATGATGGTGATCACGGTGGTGGTGATGTTGTGTGTGAGTGAGTGATGCTGGGTATGCATGCCGAGTGCCATCCGAGAGAGAGAAGACAGATCCTCAACGTGCATGTGTGGAGCTGTGTCTGGGTTTCTCAGTGAGGTGCCGCTGGGTGATGTTCAATGTGGATGCATGAGTGAGAGATAACCGTGGGTGGTGAGTGCAGTGTAGGTGATGGTGTATCAGTGCAGAGAGAGCCCGAGGTGGTTGTGGGTGATGGGTGTGTTGGGTGAGTATGGATGGGTGCGTGACTGTTATGTGTGTTGTGAGAGAGGGAGAGAGCTTAGGTAGAGAAGAGTGAAGAGAGAGAGATGGCTGCTGGGTGGTATAGACAGAGAGAGAGAGAGATTTGGTATCACAAAATGGGAATGAAAGAAGAGTTTTTGGAAGGCATGGAACACGCAATGCAGTTTGATGGTGGTCTGTGGATGCTGGGATGGTTTTGCCGAGAGAGGGGGAGGTGGGTTTCTCCTTCAAGAGAGCCATGAGGGAGGGAGAAAGATAAAGAGTTAGAGAGAGAGCTGTGAGAGCCTTCCCCCCATGTGAACCCGTGTTATATTAGAGCGAGAGAGCAAGGTGCCCGTCCCCCCTCCCATGGTGCTGTCCCTCTTCTTGTTTTTAAAACAAAACCGACCCCCTTCACCAACCCTCTCCACCAATTTTTTTAAAACTATATCTTCCTTTTACCCATCAGCGTCCTCTCCACCCGTGCCTCTTCCACAATTTTTTTTGATTTTCTTTTCTTTATTTTATTCTTCACCTAACACACTCACAATGTTTAACATTTTTTTTCTTTTTCTTTTTATTTTCTATTTTCTATTTTTTTTTGTTTGTTTTATGATTTGATTTGATTGATTTTTTTTTTTATTTTCTTTTTGTTTTAAAAATAGTTATTAATTTATATAAAACACAATACTGAAAAGATACACACACACCTAATTTAATATGTACACACCTAATTTAATATGTACACAGAAAATGATAAAACACACATAAAATTATAAAACACTACAAATTACCCAAAAAATTAGTGATGGTCAAAATGGGTGAGGTTGGTCAAAATAAAATGTCCAAGTCTTAGGGCCGGTCAAAATGGGGTGTCTACAGCATCATCACCGAGTGCTCAATCGGTGACGTCTGAGTCTTAAAGTCGGTCAAAAATGGGGTGTCTACAGTTGCCATTCTTTAACAGAACTCGAAAGTCACACATGACGGGAGTGAATATCAAAGCCTAGAGACGACCCATTTTTGACAAGGCCGAAGACTTAGACAAACAGGCGAAATAAAAGAGATGCGCCCGCAGGCATGCCCGCAGGCGGGGGCAAAATGCAAAACAATATGCACCAAGTCGAACATAACTCATGATCATGCAAAGCAGCAAGCTGTAATGAAGAAAGTATTCGCAATAGATGCAACAGTTTTAAGCAAGAATGCAAAGCAACAACTACATTTCATGCAGTTTAAGAATGCGGAGAATTATTCAATTCTCGCTACGTCTCACACGGAGAAGATACAATACCTGTGCGGCTCGTCTGGTCGCACCAGCCTCAAATGAACCGTACATACAATATCGTGCTTGTAAAAGAGAGAAACTTAACAAGCACAACGTAGTTAGCAACAAATGTCCAACGTTATATCGAATGCAGATAGACATGATGCCGATGGAAAAGTGCATCGTAATGCGAGGAGAAATGTGCGCGACAACGCAAGTTAAGCATGAGGGTATGACAATACCCGTGAAACGTGCACAACAATGCAAGTGGTATGCATGAGAATGCAAGTGACGTGCATAACAATGCAGGATAAGTGCAAACTCGAATGCATGTTTGACACGAAACAACGAGCAAAGAAATGCAAGTTTCGACGAGTGCGACTCAATCGCGACCTCTAGTTTACCTTCCGGAAGGGTCACAACATACTCAAAAAGGATACATCTTGCTCTTGACGAATAACGATGAAACACGCATCGAAAGTTGGAGTTGAAGTTCCCGCGGAGGGATTTCGCGACGAAAAGTGCACTTTCCTTGTACTTTCTCGGGTGCCGGGGACTCCGATCATCACCAAAATTTGCAGGGAGCTCAAAGAGACCTTGAAGACCACCTTGGGAACACCACCGACCAGGTGGGGAAGCCACCGACCATGGTTGGTGAAGAGGGGTGATCGGCCTACCAGAAAAGGTGGTCGGCCGACCACCTAGCCCAAAATAAGGGCAGTTTTGTCCTTTCACCCTTGTTTCTTTAAATATACATTGCAAAACACCTTTTGGGTCACACCTTCAGATCCGAAATCACCTTCTCCTCCTTCCTAGACCATTTTCTTCCTCAGATCTGCGCTCTATACGCATTTTCCAACGCCCTACGCAAAGTTATTTCGCGAAAACTTTCAGTTCTCTTCACTTTGAACCGATTAAATTTTGATTTCGGAGCTTCTTTTCTCATTTTCACCACTTGGGGTAAGTTTGTCTCAATATTTGGAACATTTTCTCGGGAGTTGACTTTTGTTGACTTTTTCATTTCCGAGAGTTGACTTTTGTTGACTTTTTCCAATTTTGGCTAATTTTGCTCATTTTTGCTCCTTTTTGCAGATTTCTTGAGATGACAGGTCATTTTCCCCATAGCAGAGGTCCTCCATGTGCCGGAGGTGATCCAGACATTATATCTTTGCCCTCGAGAGTTCGGCCGTTTGATGAGGCTTTTCCCAAAATAAGCCTTTTCTGTATTTTATTTCCCAAACTAGGCCAACTTCTGACGTATTTCCCAAACTAAGCTAAAGCGCCATTCCGATTCGCGCTTTTCCTGTTAGGAGGTCAAAATTTGATGAATAGAAAAATCGCTATTAAAAATAGCGATTTTAATTAATAAATCGTTGTTGTAAATAGCGCTTCTAATGTTAATTTTTGTTCGAGAATAAAACGCTATTATTAATAGCGCTTTTAACATAATTTATTTTTGCGAATAAAACGCTATTACAAATAGCGCTTTTAACATAATTTTTTTTCCGAATAAAACGCTATTACGAATAGCACTTTTAACATAAACTTTTTTGGAATAAAACGCTATTTTCAATATAAAACAAAAGAAAAAAACATAAAACATATTTTAAAAAACATATTTACACTGTATAAAATTGAAATTGGCTTTACTAAAGCCATTGTCATGTTAAAATATGTTTTTTTTTTCTTTTGTTTTTGTTTTGGTTTAGAATGTGTAATTCATAAATTTTACATAATATGAAAAAAACCTCTTTTCATATATTAATTTTACATACTATTTTTCATATATATAATTTTAAAATCATATTCATTTAGATATTATTAAGCCAATCATGTTCATTTATTTGGCTTTACTGAAGCCGTTGTCATGTTAATTTTTTTATTTTTTCTTTTGTCTTTGTTTTGATTTAGAAAATGTAATTCAAATTTTTTTTTCGTCTTTACTGAAGTTGTTTTCATGTAAATTTTTTTTTTGTTTATTGTTTTGTGTTTGTTTTGGGTTAGAAGGTGATAATGTAATTAATAATTTTTTTTTGGCTTTACTAAAGTCGTTTTCATGTAATTTTTTTTTTTCTTTTGTCTTTATTTTGGGTTAGAAGGTGTTATTTAGAAAATTATTTTGGCTTTACGAAAGCCGTTTTCATTTAAACATACATATATATTTATTCTTTTGTCTTAGTTTTGGGTTAGAAGATGAGAATGTAAATCAGAAAACCAGTTTAATAAACTAGTTTAGTAAAACCGTTTTGTACCCGTTTTCATTTAGAAAATTTATTTTTTTGTTTCGTCTTTGTTATGGGTTAGAATGTGATATACATGCTCTACAGTCCGAAGCACACCCACACACTGTGCAGCTCGACGAGCAACGATGAAGGGTGAGACGCGAAGACCACCGCGGAGTAGGCCAAGAAGACGAAGGCCACAGCGAGAGCTCCTAAAATAAATTTTGTCAACATTTTTGTAATAATACTTAATACATAATATACGAAGCCAGTACTTTACTAAATACTCATATAGGCATGAAAACAACATAACTGAAGTTGCAAATGTTATAGTTTTCAGTTACATGGGTAGTACAGACATAATTCTCCCACAAAAATACATTCTGGACACCATGAACTGAACACACATTACATACATCCTGGACACCCTGAACTGAACACACAATACATAAACATAACAGTTAGACAGACAAACACCTGATTCATGACCTAATATTGCATATTAATAGTCGTAACATTTGACAGACACAATACATAAACATAGACTTAAACATAAACATAACATAACATAACAGTTATACTTACTCTAACACAGACATTAAATATTAATGCAAGTTGTTATATTGCCGAAGTGTAGACATTAACACCTAATTCGGCTTAAATCGGCAGGTGGCTCAGAGTCTGAACAATCCGAAAGCTCAGCGTCAGAGACAAGTTCAGGATCCTCCATGATACCCTTGATAGCCGCAACATCTGGTTCTGTTCTGTTCTTCTGGGCATCCTTCTTAACTATGAGTAGCTGCATATCGCGGGCCAACCTACGGCCCATTTGAGAAATCTCACGTTGTAGTCTTTGACATAGTCGATCAACATTTTCAGGATCTTCCTTTTGGATCTCAACAGAACGTGCTTTTGGCACCTTCAGTCGTCTTTCCCGACATAATCTTTCCATTTGCACTCGCTCTATAAATAGTGCGGGCCACTTCAGAAGTCTAGCGTTTGCATAACCATATCCTGTTTGATTATCTGATGGATCCTCCACCAAACCACATGGATCTCGATAGTACTTGGGCATGACAAAATGTCGCTTTCCAAACCTATCATGATAAGCACAAGAGGCATCTAACAAAGGAAATGGTGTTTCATCTTCAGCATCGCCACTTCCCCTTCCCCCTCCTCGTCGTGAACTTTCACCCCTTTGCAAGTTCCTACCACCTCTGCGATTCCCACTCCCTCCCATGAACCATGTAGCCATGCTAATTTTTTAAAGCAAATAAATGATAATTTCGTAGGGCGAAATGAGTTGTAAGGTTGTGTCTTCACCTTTACTCGTTTATATAGTTGGTTATGAACAGCTTTAGAAAGATGCCTCTGCATGACAGTCCCACATATATGAACAAGGTATGAGTTGTCAGTAGATTGAAAAAATAGAGAAAAGCAAATACTGTGTACGAAGTCACGTGACTTGACAATCCATCTGTATATATGGACAAAATAAAGGCATGATGACTGTAAGGTAAATCAAAGCATGTGCACCAAGTCACATGACTTCACAATCCATCTGCATATACGGACAAAATAAGGGCATGCTGACTGTAAGGTAAATCAGTGAATTCACTGTTGCCATGTGACTGCCTGAATTGAGAATCCCACATATATCAATAAATATTTTGAGGTGTCATTGTAATAAAAAAATCGAGCAAAAAATCGAGAAAACCAAAGCCTGTGCACCAAGTCACATGACTTGACAATCCATCTGCATGTAAGGACAACATAAAGGCATGCTGACTGTAAGGTAAATCAGTGAATTCACTGTTGCCATGTGACTTTCTGAATTGAGAATCCCACATATATCAATAAGAGATAAGGTGTCACTGTAATAAAAAAATCAAGCAAAAAATCGAGAAAACCAAAGCCTGTGCACCAAGTCACATGACTTGACAATCCATCTGCATATAAGGACAAAATAAAGGCATGCTGACTGTAAGGTAAATCAGTAAATTCACTGTTGCCATGTCACTTTCTGAGTTGAGAATCCCACATATATCAATAGGAGATGAGTTGTCACTACAATAAAAAAATCGAGCAAAAAATCGAGAAAACCAAAGCTTGTGTACCAAGTCACATGACTTGACAATCCATCTGTATATAAGGACAAAATAAAGGCATGCCGACTGTAAGGTAAATCAGTGAATTCACTGTTGCCATGTGACTTTCTGAATTGAGAATCCCACATATATCAATACGAGATGAGTTGTCACTGTAATAAAAAAGTCGAGCAAAAAATTGAGAAAACCAAAGCATGTGCACCAAGTCACATGACTTCACAATCCATCTGCATATACTGACAAGTCTCTCCACGATTTGACTACTCAATGTGTGAAAAAATGAAGCTTATGTAGCCAATGTTGTGTTTCACTTAGCTAGGCAATGTTACGAGCTACTATTTGTATTTCCTTGAAAAGTATGACTATTTGAATTTTTTTGTCATTTCGAATTATTTTAAAATCAACTTTTGAATATTCAATTTGTAATATTTTGGGAAACATAATCAATCTCAACTTTTGAAATCATATTTCAAATAATGGTGTATCTTGTGAGTGAAACGTGGGTTAGTTTTTTGTTATGTTTTATATGCTATTGAAGGCGGTAGTTCGTTTCACCGAGTTTAGTTTTCTGTCAACCCCTCATTCATTACCAGAGTCATCATTTTTACTGGACTTTCAAGAATTGGAAGGTGACTCTTTCTTCTTTCCCGATGGAGATTGAAATTCGTTGTAAATTCATCCCTATTTCAGCAGCCCCAGTTAAGGGAACCTTTTCTCCGATTTACCTGATTTATTTTATGTGTTTTAAGTATTCACATAATTGAACATACATTAATCCATTCATTAATCCAGAACATTCATTAACTAATTGCAATTCAATAAAGAAAGTCATGAACTCATAAATGTGTAGTTATAAATGTAGTTATTTCATAAACTTCAGGTTCATAACAAAAATACTTGAAATACATCCGTACGTTAGACGAACAACAACATTGTCTTACACTCCAGTAACGAACATATGAAAGATAACGGTGTTTGATTTCTTATTCCTCATCTGACATGTAGTAGTCAGAGAGATATTTTTCATTGTTTAAGACATTATTTTGCTCAACCATTGTCAAATCTCTGTTGCTTGCTTCTGCCATTTCAGTGGCTAGCTGAAGCATGAAATGTCGACATCTCCGCATCAACATTCTGTTGTTCTCCTTCTTAATTCTGCTAACTGCTTTTTCATAGTCACTCACATTTCGTCTAGCCATGGTCAATGAACGACGATGAGGTACCGGTGCTCCAAAGTTACGTAGATCATTATACAATCCTTCTTGCTCCGTTACCCTGAACGCCCATTCTGCTCAGATACCAGCATAATAATCCTTCGGACTCAAGTACTTTTCGCTCTTGTAGTCATACGTAAATTGAGGTAGCAGCCACACTTTCGGATTTCTTTGCCAGCGTGAACTTCCTGCACCTCTTGAAGACATTGTTAATAAAATAAAAAAATTAACAATAATAGTAATTGTATATATATTACTATTGTTATGACTTCAACAAACATCATACTGGGGTATTTATAGACATCATAGTGGTGCTAGGGCACTATGGAATAAGTGATACACGTGATATTATTTGATGTTATTCATTTCATGTAATTTTGAGTACCCGTGACTTTGTGTACCTGTGATGTAGTCACAGACGTGGTTGTCAGATAAAATCATAATTGTAGGCCACAGAATCACAATGCAATCCCTTCATATTCGAGCAGTGCATTGTCAAATAAAACAAAATGCAGTGAGTTGTCACATCGCCACATGAAACTATTTTGGCATGCTTACTTTTGTAATACAATAAGTAGTCACTTGGAATTGACGATTTCAGTACATATAGGTGTTTTCGAGAAATTATAAATGAAATCGAAAAATGAAATAACGGCTTTAATTTTCTTTGTATTAAAGTAATATTGTTCATAAACTATCATTGTTTTTCTCACCAACATAATAAAATGGTCACCTGCTAGGTAAACACGATTGGAACTTTGGTGCCTATATTTTATCTTATTTTCAGTTAATGAACTTCACAGTCATCCGATTTTCATTGTCATTACACAACCATCCATCATGTTTTTTTACCAACATAATAGCATTTTCTGCTTCTTTTCACAGTCGTAATAATGTGACTTAGATGAATTCTGAAATGTGAGGAAAAAACAAAGCATGTAAGTTGCACTGCAGAAGTCACATGCATCACGTAATGTGAGGAAAAAAATCACAACGTATACAAGCATGGCAAAGTCAGAAAGTCACATGCATTACTGCATCACTGCATAAAGTGACATGCATCATTGCATTACTGCATCACTGCATAAAGTGATAATCGTTGCTACAAGCAACACACCAGTGTATTTCCCGTATAAGAATTTACCATCTACGGTTATAACAGGCCTACAATGTCTGAATCCATCGATGACAGGTTTGAAAGACCAAAAAGCAAAGTGGAAGACGGGCATAATGGTTGTATTTCCGGTATATCTATGCTTCCATTGCACGATGGTGCCAGGATTAGATGTTTGTAATGCATACATGAATTTAGGCAACATCATATATGATTCATCCCAATCCCCGAATGCCATTCTAATTGCCTTTGCCCTTGCATGCCACGCCTTCTTGTATGATATAGTATAGTTCATGGACTTTTTTATATCTTCGATGACATTCTTAATGGGCATATCAGGTTCGTTCTGCATACAACAATACCTATGAGTCAGATTATTTTGGTGTGAACACTTTAAACAAACAAATGTGTATATAAATGTAAACATTTATTTTGTATACTCACCGCAACTTGTCCCAAAAGATGAGAAGCAATATAACTGGAGCTAATATTTGTGTGGTCCCTGTTTATTCGTGGGTATAAACAATGGTGAGGACCCCTATACTGCTTTATTTCAAAAAAACCATGTCTCCTACTAAGAGATGCACGCAACCACCATCTACAGTCGTGCTTGCAAGCACACACCCAAACGTCTCGCTTGGAGGTTACGACTTTATACTCTCGATTATTTGTTGCATGGTACAATTTCACAACATGTACGAGTTGCTTCTTATCAACAAAAACCATCCCTTTGTCCAACTCTGGAGTTTCAGCATTCTAGATTCGGTTACGGGGAACGACATCGCGGTTACTAATGTCAAAATCACCACCCATGTGAATGTTTTCATAGAAAGGGATTTCAGGTCTAGGTGGAATGGGGGCATTCTGAATATCAACGGGAGCGTCGACATCATCTTCTTCATCATCATCATCATCTGATCCGCCCAATAAATTTTCTTCATCACACATTTCATTCTCATCATTATCTAGGGCGACATCAGGACCGTACATGTCACTGTCAGCAAACTGCACAGAATTAACCGTTTCAGCCATATTACCAGCAACTTCAACTGGAGTGGTATGATGGCTATAGGTGGGCACATCTTCGGCGTTATTGTGAAATTCAGTCTCGTATTCACCACGTGAACTTGATTCTTCACCATGGCCATGAAATGTCTGTTGTGTGTAGCCAGCTGCATAACATTCATTTGATTCATACATAGGAGACTGAAATGTTGTCGTGTCAATCCCATGTGTCAGCAATGTAGTGAACGGATGCGAATCCATCTGTGTTATATTCGAAAGATTGTGTACAACCTCTTTCTGAATGTACACTTCCAAACAATTTGGTGGTTCGAAATTTCCACCGATACTCAAAACGGTGTTCAACGCCTCATCGTCATTTATCGGTAATATTTTGTATTTGCTGGTTGCTTGCCACTGGCAATAAGGATATCTACATTTGAAGATCAATCGGACTGTTTCCCCGTAACTTGCGACCTTGGACATAAACATCTCCTCCAAATTGCCAAGTGTGGTGCCAAGTTGCACCCTATATATCCCTTTTGGCTCAGCATCATATGACACACCTTCATCGGGATCCCGAATTATGTTTCCCCCCCAGTAAAAGATAATTGGAACAGTTGCCATATACTTGCTTCAATAAAACAATAAATATTAAAATATCAACAATATACATATATCGAATTCTACTTGTAAAATAAACATTAAAATAAACAATAAAATTTGCAGAAGTCACAAATAAAAGCAACCCTCTCATTTTTTGTCAATTTATATTTTCCAGGGTTAAAGGAACTGTAGAGATGAAACATTAATTCAATTTATATTTTGTCAGCTATATATTTGTGTCTCAACTTGATTATTACTGTTTGTTTTTGCATTTTTCTCACTTATTTTTATTCGTATCACACAACAGCTAAGATTTCATCTATACGTGGAGTTTTTATTTATTTCCTTTGTTGTCATTGCTCTATTGTCTTAATTTAAAAAAAAACATCACAACAAGTATACTCCTTTTTTCAAGTATACTCCATTTTTCTCAACAAGTATACTCCTTTTTTCAAGTATACTCCATTTTTATCATTAAATTTTTTAATCATATTTTGGGTGCCTGACCCCAAATATAGTGAAATAAACCAAACGAAATTAAACCAATTTTTTTTTATTTAAATCAAATAGAGTCAAAATTAAATATTTTGAGAAACCAATAAAAATATTTCTTTTGAATAAAATAGAGTCAAAATTAAATATTTCAGAGAACATAATCTTTTATTTGACAGAACATGATCTTTTCATTGAGAGAAAATTAAATATTTTTTTAATAAAATACATTCAAAATTAAATATTTTTTTGTTTAATAATTACATTTTGTAGAAATTAGACATTAACAATTTATGAACCATAATTTGAGTAAAAAAATATAGACATTTTGATTCACAAGCATAATTTGAAAATTCCAATTTCTGATTTCAAATTTCAAAATATATACATTTCATAATTCGAATTCAACAATTCTCAATTACATGAATTTCGTAATATGACATTAACAATTACGAATTATATGAATTTCAATTTTTTCTAATTTTATTCTTAATTAAACAAAATTACTTCTAAAACCCTAATTTGAAACCCTAATTTCCTTTTAATTCCTCTTAACAAGCAAAAAAAAAAAAAAAACTCACAAGCATAATTTCAAAATTCCATTTTCTGATTTCAAATTTCAAAATATAGACATTTCATAATTTGAATTCAACAATTCTCAATTACATGAATTTCATAATATGACATTAATAATTATCAATTATATGAATTTCGGATTTTTTAATCGCAATTCTTAATTTAAAAAAATTACTTTTAAAACCCTAATTTCAAGCCCTAATTTCCTTTTAATTCCTCTTAACAAGCAAAAAAAAAACAATTTCCAATTCAACAAATGTAGGTTGGTTTATTCAAAATTCAAAATATAGACATTTTGATTCACAAGCATAATTTCAAAATTCCAATTTCTGATTTCAAATTTAAAAATATAAACATTTCGTAATTTCAATTCTCAATTATATGAATTTTATAATATGACATTAACAATTATCAATTATATGAATTTATGATTTACGAATTTCATCATTCCAAATTTCAATTCTCAATTCTCATATTTATGATTTATTTAAAAAATTCAAAAAATTAAAAAAATTCCAAACCTGATTTATGATTCAAAAGCATAAAAATTCAAAAGCATTACAACCCTTAATAATGTGAACCCTAAAATGTCATCCTAAAAGGATGTGTGAACAATCTGATATCGAGCAACAATTATCATTAGAACCCTAATTTCATAACCACAACCACACTGATAAAGCATAAAAATTCATAACCATATTCAATTCACAAGCAACATCCAAAAATTCAAAAGCATAAAAAATTCCACAAATTCAAAAGCATTCACATTTATGATTTCCAAACCCTCATTTCTGATTTCAAAAAATTCCAAACCCTAATTTCATAACCACAATGATAAAACCCTAACACATTAGAACCCTAACACATTTAATAATTCACATGTAAAACCCTAACATTGACAGAAAAATACAACACATTCACATTTTCACAAACACAAAAAATAAATACATAAAATTAGGGTTAATGTCATACCACGGAGAGAGAGAGAGAGCAGAGACAGAGAGTGAGAGCAGAGAGCAGAGAGCGAGAGCGAGGTGAGCTTCGAGTGAGTCTGAGATGGAGGAGAGTGAGAGATGGAGAGTCTGTTTGAGTCGAGCAAGATCCGAAAAACCTAAGTGTCAAAAACGTATGCAAATGAGGGGGGGGGGCTTCGTATATATAGGGGCTGTTAAAAACGCTGATTGAAAAAGCGTTTTCATTTAAGTGAACTCGCTATTAGAAATAGCGTTTTATTCGCAAAAAAAAATTATGTTAAAAGCGTTATTAGTAATAGCATTTTATTCGGAAAAAAAAATTATGTTGAAAGCGCTGTTCATAATAGCGTTTTATTTGTAAAACAAATTAATGTTATAAGCGCTATTCACAACAGCGTTTTCTTAATTAAAATCGCTATTTGTAATAGCGATTTTACTATTCATCTAATTTTCGCCACCTAACAGTAAAAGCGCGAATCGGAATGGCGCTTTAGCTTAGTTTGGGAATTTCGTCAGAAGTAGGCCTAGTTTGGGAAATACAATGCAAAAGAGGCTTAGTTTGGGAAAAGCCTCCCGTTTGATCCCGAGAGGTATCATCCTCAAGAACACGTCCTCCCTCGGGCCACTTTCTATCATTTTACCGATTTTGATCAGCGAGCACCTGTGGATCTGCTGTTGCGGGAGCTGGAGTCCCACCTCTCTCATCAGGCACGAGAGGTATGTACTTCACTTTTTACATTTTCTGCCTTATATTTTACATTTCACGCGCATTTCATGCTATGTATGCTTATCTGCTCGTTCTGAACACATTCGCATGCCATACTTCTGCTCATTCTAGCACACAACTTGTTTTGAACACTTAGTCTATAACACAACATTCCGTTTGCATTTTGAACACATAGCTCAAACACTTGAATTTCTGAACACGCAGCCCATATATTGATTGTGAACACACAGCACACACTTGTTGAGAGTTGAACACGCAGCCCGAACTTTGAATTTCTGAACATGCAGCCCAAACACTTGATGTTGAACACACAGCTCGAACTTTTGAGATGAACACACAGCGCACTGATTTTGAAATCTGAACACACAGCTCAAACACTTGATGTTGAACACACAGCTCGAACTTTTGAGATGAACACACAGCGCACTGATTTTGAAATCTGAACACACAGCTCAAATACTTGACGTTGAACACACAGCTCGAACTTTGAGATGAACACACAGCCCACTGATTTTGAAGTCTGAACACACAGCTCAAACACTTGACGTTGAACACACAACTCGAAGTTTGAGATAAACACACAGCCCACTGATTTTGAAATCTGAACACACAGCTCATTCTTTTAGATGAACACACAGCCCACACTGATTGAAAGTTGAACACGCAGCTCGAACTTTGAGTTTCTGAACACGCAGCCCAAATTTGAGGTGAACACACAGCACACACTTGTATTTGCACGCAGCTCATACACTTCCATTCTGAACACACAGCTCATATACTTCATGTTGAACACACAACTCATTGCATTGTATCTGATTTGGTTTGCACACAGCTCGTACATTTCATTCGCACGCAGCTTATTCATTTCATTCTGAAACTGAATACATGTTGTTCATTATGAATGCAGGTGTCTTCCCGTGTTACACGAGGATATGGCTCCATCGTTGCAAGGGAGTGGTACACAGAGCTCCCAGAGGCCGTTCGTGATTGGGTTGACCAGGCAGGGTTCGGACCCTTCTGCACAGGGATATCTCGCTATCCTGCTAGCAGGACGTTGATGGGCGCCCTTGTAGAGAGATGGTGGGACACCACCAACTCCTTTCATTTCTCCGCTACCGGGGACATGACTATGACCCCGTTCGACTTTGCTGTGCTGACAGGCCTTGACGTGTGAGGCTGGGCGATCCCTTATGATGAAGATATGGGTGAGTGGGAGGCCGCCTAGATCTATCTATTGGGAGCTCGCCCACCGGTTGACAGATCCTCAGGCAGAGTCCGGTATACCTGGTTTTCATCATATTTTAGAGAGAGGGTGCCCGAGACTCCCGAGGAGATAGCGCAGTACACCCGAGGGTTTTTGATGTTCCTCTTCGGGACCACTCTGTTCGCCGATAAGGGGAACACCGTTGGGTTATATCTGTTGCGTGCCCTTGTAGACCTCTCGCAGGTCAGTCAGTATGACTGGGGTGGCACCGGCTTAGCTACCCTCTATTGCTACATGAGCGCGACCTCCCGCAGATGGGGGAACATAGTCGGCAGCTATTGGAGAGCCTGGGAGGTACTTTCTGCCCTCTTGATTTATATTTCTACTTTTCATTATCTGTACATTGCACACACGGCACACTTTACATTCTGTACTTTGCACTCTGCTATCAGCATTCTGCATTCTCTATATATTCTGTATTCACATTCTGCACTCAGCATTCTGTATTCTGATGGCTTTTGCCCTGTTTTCGACAGCTATGGGTTTTCGCGTACTTCCCGATGCTAGCCCCGGAGCTTGAGGTGGAGGTGCCTCTCATGATTCCGTATTCGCTCGTATTTGAGGGCCAGTACCGGCCGTGAGCCCTGGAGACTTTCCCCTACCTACGCCAGTTTTTCGACATAGTGCGGTCGACAGAGGTAATCCAGAACTCACAGAGGTAATCCAGAACTCTCAGTTCTTCATGTTTTCATCTTTGATTTATCTTGCACATTTGCGATTTCTAATCGGCTTATACATTGGTTATCCGCAGATCACATGGTAGCCCTGGGTGCCTTTGGGTGGAGACATCCGATTTCAGTTTGCTGGAGGATGGGCCGCCTCTCGGTACAGGATCCTGTTTGAGGGGCCAGCTGGTAGGGCCTGGTTCCTAGGGGACCACTTCCTGCGCCAGACTATGGGCTTCCCCGAGCAGAGTGTTCCCTCAGCACCTCCGGACGATATGCGATCCACTGATAGGCTCACTCCTCAGGATGTCGACAGCGCCATATTGGGTACCGACGTATTGCTACATTTGGAGGACGGGGAGTACGCGACCTACCGTCATACATACTTGATGCCTCCATTGACAGGTGTCCGTACTTCCACGAGGAGGTCTGCTGGCATGCCTTCCTCGAGTCGTGCCCGAGCTAGAGACATTCCTTCGATCAGTAGAGCCGGCACATCGAGGGGTGGGGCTGGACTGGTCCCCCCGATTCCCCCGACTTATCATCACGCCGGATGGCCAGATATCCCGACTGAGTTGACGGGATGGCGATACGGGACTTCCTACCCGATTCCGATAGAGCCTCCTATGCCTGGTCACCCATACGTTAGTGATCCTGACTCACCACCGGTATGTTCCACTGTTTTTCATTTATCACTCAGATACTTAGGCACTCATTTATTCATTGATGATTTGAGCTTGTATCTGCAGCCACCCAGAGAGTACATGGAGGGGATGCTCGGATTGGTGGCCTCACTTGAGGGCATGGTCTTGCGGAGAGAGGCGCAGCTGTCCATCATCGGTGTCCCGGTACTCTTTAGTTTTCTTGCATTTATCATACTTCTGATGACATGCTAAACTTGAACATTTCACTGCATTGATTGACCGACTGTATACGTAGAGCACATCTGACACATACCACATTCATGTACTATATCTGCATACATCTACTCCATGTAGCTTTTTATCTGTGCATCTGATATACATATTTTGGCTGATGCATTCAAATTGCACTCTTTCTTTTCAGATGCCCCCGCTATATACTGAGCCACAGACCGGGCCATCTAGGCCTTCCCGAGGAGCTGGGCCATCTGGGCCTTCTCAAGGAGCTGGGAGAGGGGAGTCGTCTCGCAGACGAGGCGGACGCAGAGCGCATGTCATAGAGGAGGAGTCCAGCGAGGAGAAGGAGTCTGCGCATCCTCAGTCAGAGACATCTGCAGGTAGAGAGGATGACTCTAAGTCGGGCTCTGAGGGCAGAGGTGATGCCGAGGAGGATTCTGAGGATAGCAGCTCCGATTCAGATGGTGGTGCTGGTGGAGATGGTGCAGGGACTTCTCAGCCGAAGATGACGAAGAGGGCCTCTTATTCTTGCACTTGAGAGCACCGATGCAGATGTTCCTGCTTTATTTGCCTTTTTTACTAGTAGTTATAGCACATTGTACATTATTAGGCAGTTTTATTTTTTGTAAAACTTGTACCCTTGTTGTGAAATGTTGTAACAAAGGAAGCATGATGGAATGAAACAGCTTTTGTTCAAAAAGTGTTGTATTTTATGTTCTTAGCATTGCATCGCATCATTTTGCACAAAAATGAGTTTGAATGAAAATTGTGCATTGAAAATTGCCAAGTCAGGTAGTGAACCGACACAACAAACTAAACAACTTAACTTACTAAGAATCAACAAAACCTTAGCAAGTTTACAACTCGATAAGCAAGACACAACAACGTTGAGTAAACAAAGAGTAACAACTCGATATACAAAGCTCGACAACCCGATAAAACTTAACGACTCGATAAGCAAAACAACTCGGTAAGCAAAATAACAACTCGATGAGCAAAAACAACAACTTGATAAGCAGGACTTAGCAACAACTCGATAAACAAATGCATTTCGGACGATCGGGGTGATGGAACGCATCCGAAATAGAGGAAAACTCGTACCTTCAACACTCCCAATGCATGGAAATGCTAGGAACTTTCTTCCAGAGGCTAGGACAAGACCAAACCCCTACTTCTCTTCATGGCCGACCACCTAAGGGAGCTGGCTGACCAGCTTTTTTTCATTGGAGGGGAAAGGGGTGATCGGCCTACCAGAAAAGGTGGTTGGCCAAGTCTTGAGGACGGTCAAAAATAGGGTGTCTACAGTCGACCACCTGGCTTGGCAGCCACCAAATTTTCGACACGTGTTGCCCGAACAGTGTCTTATCCTCTTTAAAGGTTCCAGCCTCGTGGTTCATTCATTTCATCTCAGTTTTGCATCAAAATGGAGGCGTTCCTCGTCCAAAATCTCACAACTTGGATTGCTTCTCTGGATGGCTTGAAAAAGTTGAACTTCCGGGGCTTCGGCTTGAATGCACTATTCATGCTGGGCCGTACTCCGCTGCATCTTCCTTTCCTCCATGCCGCGGAAAAGTTTTGGAATCCGGTAACACACGTCTTTAGCTTTAGCGGGCAAGAGATGTGTCCCACTTTCAAGGATTTCCAAGTTTTGATGGAGTCCGAGCGCAATAAGGAGATCTTGCCTCAACTCCGATTTGGCCACGTCCAAGCCCTAGGACAAATGTGCGGCCTCACTTTGCATGACACTCGATCATTGATTCATGACGGGGAGCTGGACATCCCAAGCTTGGTTTGCCGGTTTTCTGATGCTGATAACCGCGGCGACCATCATTGGCAGGGCTATCGGCGACACGAGCTTTGTCTATGCTTGCTATCTCATTTCTTGCTTGCCTCAAGTTCCGGAGGATTCAGTGTCCGGTTGATCGAGGTTGCCCAAGGTTTGAAGGAGGGCAAGAGCTGCATTGCCATGACATTGGCTGAGACATTGATGGGCTTAGACGCTTTTCATCGCCGGGAGACGGCTAGGCTTGCAGGGAGCCCACTACTATTGTAGGTAATGTTTCCCACCCAATCTCACATATGTATTGCTCACATCACTCGGCCCTCAGGCTCGGTTTTTCTCACAAAACCCTTTTCTTACTTTTCTCTCATCGTACATCTCTCTATTCTTTATTCTCTCATTTTTCATCCCTCCCCAGGTGTGGTTGATGGACAAGTTACAGATTGTGGAGTCTTGCCCATCATACTCAGCTCGCGGCTACTTTTTTCGACAACGCCTGGTCGATGCCCTGGATGAGGGGTGGTGGTACAATTGGATGTGCAGTTTGTCTGCAAACCGCATCGCTTAGTGCTGCCATTGGCTCAATCTGCCGGCAATGAGTTACAACATGACCCGTCAACCCAGGATTCAATTGATTGGCATGACACACTGTGTCTTCTATTTTCCGTTCCGGTTCCTGCGCCAGTTCGGACATGATCAGACTTGCCCGCCAAAGGGGATAGAGTACCCTGCTGCATTCCCAGCCCGAGGCGTACAGCTTGCCCGGTATGCCACAGCATGGAGGACTAGAGAGCTCCTGGCCCCTGCTCCCACTTTCAGTTGCACTTTGTCTGATGAGTGCTTGGATTGGCTCAATGAAGAGGCACAGGAAGGGCCCACTTTGGCATCAGAGGCTTCGACCAGCTCTGGGAGGGGGCGCAGGAACACCTGACTTATCTATGCCCCGATTTATTGCTTTATTAGTACTTTCAAGTTTTCTTTATGAATGTAATAAAAAGAAACTTCAATTTGTATGCAAGAGCAGGAGAACTCTGTATTGAAATCAATGAAATTGAAGGTTGTGGGTACTGAAAATTTTCCGCTTTGGTCCAAAAATGGTCTAAGTTGTAAAAAGATTAATTTTGAACAAAGTCAACTTTTATTAAAACTTTTCAAAACCATTTTCGATATGGATCAGAACTGGACACGCCTGAAATCTGTCACTGAGATGCACAACCTCGGATCCTAGCAACTGGAAAGTTGCCCCTAGTCTGAAAAGCACTGCACCGGAGATCATAACCGAACTCTTGAATGCTGAATAGACAAAGATGGCCGAGATGATCAAATGGACAAAGTTGATCGGGGAAAAGTTTATGGCTGAACTTCAGGATGAAGTTGCCTACGTATCCCAAAGATGGGAATCAAGCCTTACGTAGTTCAGGCTCGGGTTCACTCGAGTATTTTCACTCTCCTTTTACGCTCTAACTTTTGCCAAGGCCGCCCTTTGCGGGTTTTCAACCTTGCGAGCTCAGTTTTTATCATTTCAAATTTTTTGTGCTCTAACTTTTGCCTAGGTCGCCCTTTCGGGTTTTCGGCCTAGCGAGCCTCTCAGGGGTAATATTTCTTCAACTTGTCCATGTTGATCGGTTGGAGAACTCTAGGCCATCTAGGTCCATCAGAACCACAGCTCCACCTGACCAGATAGACTTAATGATGTAGGGACCAGTCCAATTGGGTCTGAACTTGCCCCTTGGGTCGTGGATGGGAGCTCGGTTGTCCTTGAGCACCAAATCTCCTTCCTTTAGATTCCTGGACTTAACTTTCTTGTTGAAAGCCCTGGCAATTCTGCGCTGATAACCTTGAACATGGTACAGTGCTTTCAGTCTGCGCTCGTCAAAGAGCATGAGTTCTTCAAATCTGCTCTGTTGCCAATCTGCTTCGGCTATCTGACACTCAGCCAGTACTCTCAAAGACGGAACTTCAATCTCGATAGGTAGAACGGCCTCCATCCCATAAACTAATGAATACGGAGTCGCCCCAGTAGAAGTTCTAATTGAAGTCCGGTAGCCCCACAGAGCAAATGGTAACTTATCTGGCCAATCCCGGTAGGTTTCCACCATCTTCTGCAGTATGTGTTTGATATTCTTGTTGGCGGCCTCGACTGCTCCATTGGTCTGCGGCCGATAGGTGGATGACTTATGAAAAGCCACATTGTATTTTTCCAACAAATCAATCACTTCCTTCTTGAAGTGGGAACCGTTATCTGAAATGACCTCGTTTGGGACCCCATAACGACAGATGATGTTGTTTCTGATAAACTTTGCAACGTGCGACGCTTTCAACACCGCATAGGATTGGGCCTCAACCCACTTTGTGAAATAATCTATCGCGACCAGGATGAACTCATGCCCATTCGACCCCTTCGGAGTGACAGCCCCGATCACATCGATTCCCCAAACTGAAAATGGCCATGGCGAAGTCATATTGTACAGCTTCGACGGCGGGATGTTCATGCGGTTTGCATGGATCTGACATTTGTGGCATCGCCGAACAAAGCCGATACAATCCTCCTCCATGGTGGACCAGTAATAACCTGTCTGAGGATCTTCCGCGCTAACATTACCCCGTTCATATGCGCACCGCATTCCCCTCCATGGATGGCCTCCATCAGGCGTTTTGATTCTTCAGCTTCAACGCACAGCTTATGCATTCCCAGATGACCTCTCTTATACAATTTACCTCCGCAGATGATGAACTGAACGGCCATTCTTCTGATTGCCCTTTTATCCTTGGCATTTACCCCTGGTGGATATGCTTCCTTCTCCAAGAAATTCCAAATATCGTAATACCAGGGGTTCTCATCTTGAACCTCATCTATAGCGGCAATCGACTCGTAAGCCGGCACAAATTTTTGGTCGATAATGACTGGACGCATCCGGACTCCAAACGGGATGTCTATCATGGAAGATAGAGTTGCTAGTGAATCTGCGAACCTGTTGTTCTCTCTTAACAGATGAGCAAAGTTTAACTTCTCAAACCGAGGAATTAACAAGTCCAAGGTCTGGTGATACATAATCATCTTTTCTTCTTTGACTTTCCAATCTCCTTTCGCTTGAGATACAACAAGGTTCGAGTCCCCGATGACGTCCAACCGTTTTGCCCCTAATTCCAGGGCTGCTTCTAGACCGGCAATGCATGCCTCATATTCTGCTTCGTTGTTCGAGACTTTGAACCGGAGTTTGAATGCTAGAGGGATACGGGAGTTGTCGGGTGCTATCAGCAACACTCCTATCCCATACCCGTACTGGTTTGACGCTCCGTCAAAGTACATCGTCCAAAACTCGTCGTCGATATGCAAAATGGCCTCATCTGGGAATAAGTACTCAACTGCTTCACCTCCTTCCACTGGATGATCGGCTAAGAATTCTGCTACTGCTCTTCCCTTGACTGACTTGCGCGTCACATATTTCAGATCGAATTCGGAAAGCAACAGCAACCAACGAGCTAGCCTACCCGTAAGCGCCGGTTTCTCGAATAGATATTTGATGGGATCTAATCTTGAAACCAACATTACAGAGTGAGCTAACAGGTAGTGCCGCAGCTTCCTGGTAGCCCATACCAAGGCTAAGCAAGCCTTTTCCAACGGTGTGTAGCGAGTCTCATACTCCAGCATCTTCTTGCTCAGGTAGTAGATGGCTCTCTCCACTTTGTCCTCTGATTCTTGCGCGAGCATGCAGCCCATTGTAGTCTCAGTTACTGAAAGATACAAAATCAACGGTCTCCCCGGCTCTGGCGGTGACAACACGGGCGGGTTCTGTAAGTATTCCTTGATCTGTTCAAAAGCAGCTTGGCATCGGCCGTCCCATTGGAATTTCTTTCCTTTCTTCAGGAGGCCAAAAAGTGGTTCACAAGTCAAGGTTAATTTTGAGATAAACCGTCTTATGAATTGCACTTTACCCAGAAAGCCTCGCACCTCCTTTTCAGTCCTTGGTGGTGGCATTTCTAAGATGGCCTTGATTTTGGAAGGGTCGACTTCGATACCTCTCTGTGTAATCAGAAACCCCAGCATTTTCCCGCTGTAACACCGAACGTACACTTCTGAGGATTCAGCCGCAACCAAAATTCTCTGATCCTTTGGAAGAACTTTTGCAAGGCGGTGTAGTGGCCCTCTCTTTCTTTGGACTTGACAATCATGTCGTCCACGTACACCTCAACCTCTTTGTGGATCATGTCGTGCAATATTGTGGTCGCGGCCCGTTGATATGTAGCTCCAGCATTCTTCAACCCAAATGGCATCACCCTGTAGCAGTAGGTCCCCCACGGGGTGGTGAAAGCAGTCTTCTCCCGGTCCTCGGGTGCCATCACTATCTGATTGTAGCCCGAAAAGCCATCCATGAACGAAAGCAAAGCATGCCCCGCTGTGAAGTCCACTAACTCATCAATATGCGGCAAGGGAAAGTCGTCCTTCGGACTGGCTCTGTTCAAATCCCTGAAATCCACGCATACCCGGATCCTGCCATCCTTCTTCGGCACTGGAACAATGTTGGCCAACCAAGTCGGGTATTCGGATACCAGCAGGAACCCTGCGTCAATTTGCTTGGTGACCTCTTCCTTAATCTTGAGAGCCCAGTCCGGGCGGATCCTTCTGAGTTTTTGTTTAACGGGTCGGGCCTCGGGGTCAAGAGGGATCCGGTGCTGTACAATCTCAGGATCGATTCCAGGCATGTCTTCGTAGGACCACGCGAAAACATCTTTGAAATCTTTTAATAAAGCGACTAAGCGCTCGCGTTCCTCCGAAGACAACGTGGACCCGATCTGGACCAGCCGCGGGTCCTCCTCAGTACCAATATTCACAGTAGTGATTTCATCCATTAAGGGTTTAACAAATCTTTCCTGCTCTTGTTCAATTAAGCGTTGCAAAACCGGAGGAATTTCTTCCTCGTCGTTTTCATCAAAATTTTGAAAGTCTGAGTTAATGCAATAAATCAAGGGCACAGAAAAGTACTCAGAAACCACAGCCACATCATTCTCATTAAGCACATCCAAATCGTCCGATTCTTCGGTTACAACAGACTCAAAAGAGAAAGAAAAAGACGACCTGGACAGGACTGTGGTATCCGGGTTATCACCCCCTGGAATACCGGACTCAGACTCAGTCGAGCTGGAACCTGATTCCGACTCAACAGATTCGGAGGAATCAGATTCCGGCTCACTACCTGACCCGGTGCTGCTTGACAAAAATCCCTCTTCATACTGCCAAATGAGAGAGGGTGCGATAGATGCATCCAAAATGTTTGCTGGTAGGCCCGCAGCCGTTTCATTCCCGATCACGCATACCGAGAAGTTATCCCCCAAGCACTTCTGTTCGATCGGAGGATCTGAAAGTAGACACGCCAGCGCTACCCCCATTTCACTTTCGGCGTCCTCAGACTCCACTTTCTTGCTCTGCTCAGCCTCAGCTAATGGGTCCGTCTGCTCTTCGGCAACGTCATCCCCGGATAACTGTAGGTCAAAGAAAATCTCAAACCCTGGCACACGGCGCTTCTCTTCGTTTATCCACGGCTCTGGGAAGCCACAAAATGGAAAGTCCTCCCCCTCCCGGACGAAGCGTCCGTTTAGGGTACCCTGAATGGGTCTATGCATCAGCTCAAAAGGCTTCCCCGCCTGCTTCGCTCTGGCTCTCCCAGCCATCTCCTTACCTTTCCTTATCCAATCCTCTTTGGTGGGCAGATAACCCAAGCCAAAGGTGTGGGTTGTGTGGCACTTCGGCCAATGCTGCAACGCCCTTCCGGCCGCTCTTTCCCAATCCCATCCCGGGATGTGTTGAAGCTTGTTCATGAGGTATACTGATTGAGCACTGACATACACCCCCTCATTAACAGCTAAGATGTTCTGCACGACCCGGGCCTCAGCCAGGGTAAAACCGGATAAGAACACATCTTCCATACCGTGCTCAATTTCCAAAACTGGCGTAGATACTTCCGACGGTGGATGGATCGATGAATTCCCAAAAACAATGGCTACTCCCTTCCTATGGGGGTATTTCACCATCTGATGCAAGGTGGACGAAACTACCTTTACTTGGTGCAACCACGGCCGCCCCAAAAGTAGATTGAAGGTCGCGGGAACTTCTAAGACGTGAAAGTCTACCTCATACTGTCTCGGCCCAACCTTGGTATGAATTTTCACTGTCCCCATGACTTCTCTACTCGTGTTGTCATATGCTCGAATCACCTGGGCTATCGACACAAAGTCCGCGGTCTTTAAACTGATTTCATATGCAGTTCTTGTCGGGCACACATTGATGGACGACCCTGTGTCGACAAGCACCACGGGTATCCATTTGTTTCTACACTCCACGGAGATGTAGAGTGGCTTGTTATGGTTCGCACCCTCAGGTGGTAATTCTTTGTCGGAGAAAGTCAACATCGGGGTAGCCCCTCCCGGAAAAACTAAGCCCACCAGCTGTTCGGGCGTGGTGTCTATTGAGAGCTTGGCCTTGTCCATGGCTGATAAGACAGCTTGTCGATGCACTCGCGATGCCATAAGCAGTCCCCAGATGGAGATGTCTGCCTGTATCTTTTTCAACTGCTTCAGTACAGCCTCTTCTTCGAGTTGCTTCTCTTTCTGTTTCTCCGCCTCCTTATCTTTCCCAGACGCCTCTGGCTGATCTAGATGTGGGGGCTTGAAATACCGCCCGCTTCTAGTCATATGATCGACTTCGCCGATGTACCAGGTATCGTCTGGCTGGTTGCTCCCCCAATCCTCATCCGTGTGGGCAAGACATAGATCATCATCTTCCCACCACATTCCGTCGGCAGCCAACAGACACCTGTCCAGCTCCGGTACAATTGTACTCGCAGTACTTTCCGTCCACATGCTCGCAGCATTCTCTATCCTCGTGCACACAGCACTTTCAGTCCCCTCAGGGGCCTTAGCTTTCCTGATTCTCTCAGAATCCCCGAAACCTTTCTTGTTCCAACTGCGTCAGTACAGCTGGCTGTTCAACACTTCCCGCATTCACAATGCCCAAGTCCTGAGCGAAATTCTTAGCACCGGCGTTCTCCGGCGATGCATTCTGATTTTCGGCCTTTCCGGCCACAACTGATGTTCTTGCCCCTGTCGGGCCCCGTTCCAACTGATTGTCGTCAACAACATCTGGTAGGTCATCAAGCCACCCAGTGACCTCTGCTGACTCCTCAAAATCTGACCAGTTGACTAGCATGCCCTCTGGATCTTGTTCATTGAAAAATTGGAGGTTAGCAAAGTCCCCTTCCACAGCTGCCAAGTCATCCATCCTCTGATCAGATTCATCCCCCTGTATCACACAAAGCTCTACCCCTGCCGGCAATTCCACATTTGGCCCAATCTCGCCTACTGATAGAATGTAGTCACTCGGACTGTAAACCCCCTCAACAGAACTCCCAAATTCCTCAGATTCTGACTCGACAATCCCATTCTCCCCTGAAATCTCCGCTGTTCTGTCTTCGACAATCACCACCATTGGTTCGGGTTGGGTTCTGGAGATGTCCAAACATGCACAAGTCAGTGCAGTCAGGAAGGAGCACCTCCAGCTTGGGTAGGTGGGAAGGAGTGATGTAGATGGTAAGATCGTAAGACATGACCCCAGTCTGGATAAAGTTGATTCTTTTGGGAGATGGAGTTTGATTGTGCGGTGGGAGAGGGTTTGTTGTGACATTGGGTTTTTCTGGAGGCACAATCACCTGCTTGTCAACGAGATCTTGAATCTCATGACGCAATCTAAAACATTGGTCAGTGTCGTGACCATGTTGTTGGTGATATGCGTAGTATTTTGCCGGGTTATGAGAGGGAGTGAGTGGATTTGGCAATGGCCTCGGCTCCAGGGGCTTTAAATGCCCTTTCCTGATTAATACCCCTAGAGCCTTGGACAGGGGCATATATAAAGGCGTGAAGGTTCTTTGGCCTCGAGGTTGGTATTTGGGGTTTGTGTGTTGCTTCCGGACGCGCCGGAGAAAGGTGTAGCTGCCATGGGTCTTGGAGGGGAATGGTGGTGACCATGCTTACTTCTGAAGCTCTAGCATTTGCGGCATTGCTGGTGCCTGTATTGTTGTTGCGGTTGAAGGTTCTTCTGGGTTGCTCTCTGTCTTGGTCAATCAGACCTTGTTTCATAGCATCCTCAATTTGTACCCCCATCTCGTGCAAATCTGAAAAGGTAGGGAAGGGGAGCACTATCATTTTCTGCATCAGTTTTGGCTGGAGATTGCGCACAATCATCCGGATTTGATCTTTATCGGTAGGCCTTAGGGTCATCATTGAGGCCTTGGCCCTCCACCGGGCTACAAAATCCGAAAAGCTCTCCTTAGGCTCCTGCCTTGTTGTCTCAAGATCACGGGTTGTAATCTCGATTTGAGTGTTATAGGAGTACTGTGCAATGAAAGCCTCGGCCATCTCATCCCAGTTCCGCTTGACATCGTCTTCTAACTTTGCGTACCAGATAGCGGCCACACCCGACAAGGTCCGGCCGAATAATGAAAGCTTCTGCGGTCTGGTGAGGCCCATCGGCCGTAGTATATCTGAGAATAACCAGAGATGCACCATGGGATCCCCGGATCCGTCGAAGCGGCCTATTTGTGGCATCTTGAACTTATCTGGCAGCATCATAGCCACGTCGATATATCCATCCTCAATGTCTGGGATGGACTTTACCCCTTGGGATTTCTTGAACAACTTCTCAAGCTTGCTCAACTTTAATGCTGTATGGTCCACCTCGAACTCAAAGGGAGAGTCCGGTTGATTGACAGGCGTAGGTGCCTTAGATAGTTGAGGTAGAATCGGGGGCGGAGCCGGCCCGTCGGGATATCCGTATCTCCCTGGACATTTGGTGCCTCCCCGGGCGCTGGAACTCCTGGTGGGGAGGAGCTTGGTGTGAAGCAGATGCCCCGGCTTGTTGTTGCAGCCTGGCAATTAACTCTGCCTGCTGGGCCATGATCTCGGCCTGTTGTTTGGCAAACTCATCTCGACGAACAGCGTCCTGCTGCATGGCTTTCATGGTCTCTTGGATTGACCATCATTTCCTCAACTCCTGACGTGTTCTACTGATCCATCTGACTGACTGGTATATCTATCTCTATGGCAACAATTGAGACCTCAGCCCGACTGTCCACTGATGGGGTAAACCACTGCTCTGGCAACCTCTGCTCGGATACACTGCGTCTTCTCGACCTCCGTCTAATAACCGGGGGTAGGGAATGATACACTGGTTGTCCGTCGACCAGATCCTCAGATCGATGGAGTCGGCGACCTCTTGTCCAGAGTGCTTGGGGAATATCTGCTTGGTCTGAAGCAATTGTGCTAAACTACCCTAGCAAAAAGATAAATAAAGCAATAATAAGGAAATACACAACCAGATAAACGGACAGCATAACAGCGTAAATAAACACAACACACAGTCGGGTATAATCAACACACAGTTGATAAGCTGAAATACACTGTTCTCAAAAACTGATCATTGTTCCCAAATCACTGCCCCCAAAACTGAATCTGATACCCGCAGATAACTGATTCCCAAAATACTGAACTGGTGCCCGCAGGCCTGATACCCAAACTTGTAAACTGATACATGCATTCCTGTAGAGACGCACTCTAAAAGCACATAGCAAACAAGTGAGAGCCAAAACACCCCTATGTTGGGGTAAGGTTTCCCTGTCCTATTTTGTCAGGAGCTAGGGTTTCACTACGCACGCAGCGGTTTCAAACAACCTATAATCGGGTAAGCAACCTGTCCTAGCTTGGAATGGTCACTATGGATTCCGAATATGCACTAGGTCGAATGGTCAAAAAGGGTGCCCCGGTAAAACCGGGGTTTGTGTTCCCGTCGTGGCAGAGCCCGCAACCGGTCAGCCTTATGGCACGCTTCGCAAAGCGAGCCTCCGGCAAACCGTTCAGGAATAGCATACGGCAAACACGGTGTCCTAGGCGCACCAATGCAAATGCAATGCAAAGAAACACATAAGTGTAGTCAAAACCAGATATCATGAGTTCGAGTCAAGTTCTCAAACTCCCCAGCAGAGTCGCCAGAAACTGTAGACGTCCCCGAACGTCCCGGGAGGGAATCCCGTTTTGTTCATTGGGCTCACTACAGTTCAGGACTCAATGTCACGGTCCTGTATCTAATCTCGCAGAGTGCAATGCAAGACCGATGAATCATCAAAGAGTCCAAATCCGGCAAATCGTTTTTGAAAACAGATTTTTTGAAAGAAGTGCCAAACATGGACTGCTTTGCCAGATACAGAGTCGCCACCTAAATATTTATTTTGGGGGAATTTAGGAAACCCTGACTCGTTGCCTAAGGCCACGTGTCCGTCATCACCAAAGTTGCCTCGGCTCGGGAACTTGGGTACGATTGGGGAAGGTCACTTCGTGAGCACCCCCGCTCGCCCGATCAAAGATCGGCCTCTACTAACCATGATATCTAGTTTTGAAAACATTATGCGTTCTTATTCCGGTTATTAGCCTAGATTTACTATGTGATGCGCACAGCATACAAGTATAGACTGGATCGCCTGAATTGGAACGAAACATCTCATGTTTGTTTTGAAAACGGTTTGCTACTCGCAAGTAGGCTAAAATGTGGATTTGCCACCCTCAGGTGGGCTTAGAAAACAAGATGATTTGCCACTCTCAAGTGGGCTTAAAACTCACAGTCAATGCATTATTCCAATTCAGATAATCCAACCTTCACCCACAGGCATTCAGGCAGGTATATCACATAAGCACATAGCCTCATGGTAAGCATGCTATCATGGCAGTCACTCACACACATGCAAGGATGCTAAAGCATAAAACTTACCGAGTACTCCAAGCCAAAACAGAAGCTATGTTAGAAATCAATGCATGATCCTAACTATGCTGAAATGCCTAATGCAACACATGCAAAAATGCAACTACAATAGGCTCGGCTATTCTAAAATGGCATGTGAAATGCTACAACTAACAAGTATTCAACTCGGAATTGAAATACAATGCAGTTAGTATGATGCGCCGAGCCCGGTGCATGCAAGACAGATGAATGGATGCAAACATGCGAGCATAAGTATGCTAATTGAAACATGCCCTAATCTAACCATCATAAGCTGGTAAATAAAAGGGAGAAAGACGTGGGGTTGGAAGACATACATCACACACACGCACACTTATTACAATTGTGCCCTCGCTCGGAGGGTCCGAATAAATAATACAGTCCGAATAAATAATTACAGTCCGAATAAATAATTAAATATTACAAAACCCTAATTAATTAACAAATTAACTAGGAAAGCAAGTAAATTAGCATGCAAGCTAAATGGACCGCCTCAGCTCTGTTCCGAATGATGAAAGATGCATGCTCGAGTCGCCTCGTCGGAAAATTCCTCGCGATGCCCCGATTTGCCTCTGTTTGCAATTAATCCCGGAATGCTGTGCAAAGCTCTAGAAGGCTGCTGATTTCTGGTTTGCTGCAACAGAGAGCAAGAAAGGGGCATGGCAAAGTATTTTCACATATGTATGCACACCTCGATCCTCGTGCCACCAATCACGCATCTCGATGCATGATGGCCGAGGAGTCGAATTGCACGACTCGATGTGAAATGAATGCACATGAAAACACAACAAGGCCTAGACTCCATCATGGGTAATCCGGAGTGTCGGCGACCGGGAATTGAGACACGTTTCGTCACTTGGAGTACGAAACGTCCCTCGTTTCCCGTGCTTGGGCTAACTCCTATCCCAAACACAATGCAAATGAGATGGCATACACAATGCGACTAACATGCAACCTAGCATACGCAATGCTATGGACTAAAATGGCATACACAATGCACGTGATGTAACATGGCATACACAATGCTCTAACATGCAACCTAGCATACGCAATGCTATGGACTAAAATGGCATACACAATGCACGATGGACTTACACCAATATGAGTGGACCTCAGCCACACTCACATCAGTGGCCATATGATGAAAATGAGACAACCGAAATACATGCAAACATGCACGAATGCAAAGGACCGATCCTAAGGCACAACATGCAACTCTAACAAGGCATGGCAAGGAATGAAATATGGCATAGAAACAAACATGATACAGCTCTGAAATGATATAAATGGTCCCGAATCATGCAAATATGTCACACAATGCAAGCTAGGGGGCCCGGGTACCGAAACTAGTGAAGTGCGTTACACTAGAGGTACCCAAAGCAATGCACAAAGGAAAAACCAACCCCAAACAGACCCTAGGCAGGTCTGAAACAGTGGGGAAATGGCCTAAAATGATGGCTCGGAATGCAACGAAATGGAGCTCATTCAATGGTCCGAAAACAAGGCATACAAGTCCGACTCTCAAACACATTTAAAGAGTACAAAACATGGCAATATGGCATTCAAACAAGCTCTGAAATATGATGTATAATGAGCCCAAAACATGAACACACCTCAGTATATGCATGGAATGAACCTCAAAACTCAAAGTTAAGCATGGGTATTGAACTACAAGCATGCAAAACCAACATCATTCAACCATGAGACCCAAAAACAGAGCTAGGCAGTCCAAAATAAGCACAATATCAGTTTAAGGCATGGCCAAAAAGTGTTAAAATCAAGTGTCAACAAAGCATGCAAAGAAAGCTAGTGAACCATGAGTTACACTACAACTATATGGAGCATATGAAGGCTCACCAAACCAGCCAAAAATAGAAGTATGCCATGCCAAAATATGCCCAAATAACCACTGAAACTCAGTCAATGCATGCAAGAATGATGGGCTCCTTTGAAAGGCCAATAAGGGGGTTGTTCTACACATGCATGATGGACACACACAATGGCAAAACCACCTCTGGACAGAGGTTCTGAGGGTCCTAAAACCCACTAAAAAGAGCCTGAAATGGGTCTAGGAAACATGCAAATAAAGGCCCCTTTGAAAGGCCTTGAATGGGATTGTTCTACACATGCATCAAAGACACAAAATATGGCCAAAAGGGCTCTGGACAGAGTCAAGGCAGACCTTGAAACTCACAAATAATGGCTTGAAACAAGACTTCTCAACATGCAAAATGGAGCTCCTTTGGAAGGCCAACAAAGCTAGTAAAGAGAACAAGGGGTGAGAGGGTCACCCCTCTCTGATTTTAGGGCTCAAAAACACATCTAAGCCACTGAAAATCCACTGGATTTCAGTGGCTAAAAGGCCAAACCAAGGCCAATGCAAATGCTCAAATGCATGGCTCAAAGCATGAGGAAATGAAGCATGAAAGGGGGTAGATGACCCCAAACAGAAAAGAGTCCTTAAACAAACATGTTTAGAAGATCAAAACAAGACTTTTTCCAGTTTATGTCGAAACCCAAAAATGCTTGCAAATAGGGCTAAGTTATGAAGCAAAATAATGCAAAAAATGGAGGGAAATGATGACTTACCCTTGTAGCACAGCAATGCAGCAAGTTCTGGAACAAGAAGGTGAGCCTTCAACCTATGAAAAACAGCTCCAAGGTGATTGAATGGATGGTGGAGGTGGTAGGCTATGAGGTGTAGTGTAAATGACTAAGAATATTAGGGTTTGGAGCTTGAAGAAGAGAGCTATGGAGGGTGGGGTGTATCTATCTCAGCCAAATGTTTCTAACCCTTGCAAATGGAGAGGGAAGGTTTGTTTTATAGAGGAAGAGAGCCAAGGCTTCTTGGAGAAGCCTCAAGAAAGGGTAAAGCTTCTCAAGAAGCTTAACCAAAAGGGTCAAGCTTCTTGAGGAAGCTAGACCAAAGGGGTCAAGCTTCCTCAAGAAGCTTGACAAAAGGGTCAAGCTTCTCCTTGAAGCTAAGCAAAAGGATCAAATCTTCCTTAAGAAGACAAACAAAGGGGCAAAATCCCGGAGGAATGGTCAAGTGTTTCACAGCTGGCACAGCTGTGTTGCACTCAGGAGGACCAAAAAGGAGATGGTTGGCCGACCAGTTCAAGTGGTCGGCCGACCACTTACCCTGGTCGGCCGACCAGGGTTCAAAAGGGTCAAGGTGCAAAGCTGGTCGACCATACCAGAAAGGTGGCCTCCCAGATGAGTAGAATACAGCTGTATGGTGGGAGACCAGAAAATGTGACCCAGGGGAGAGGAAAACTAACTTTTTAGCAAGGTTCAAAAGGGTCAAGAAGAAATACTGGTCGGCCTACCCATATTGGTGGCCTCCCAGATGAGCACAACACAATGGTGGTGTGGGAGACCCGAAATTGTGGCTCAAAAGTGAGGAAAACCAGCTTTCTGTCAAGAAAACCGGCTGGAGGAGAGAGAAAATGGTCTCCAAAAGAATTGCTGGTCTCCCACTATAGTACCACCTTCCAAACAATGAAAATAGGGTCCATACCAAAAATGAACCCTAACCGATGCAAAACGAGGGTTCGGGGGCCAAAACGCGCGGCCCGGGGCCCTGAAAACAGGCTGTGAAGCACCGGGGTTGGCGTACGACCGCGAAGGTGGTCTCCCGGGCCACAGTGTCCCTCTAAGGAGAGGAAACAAGGTGTGTGCCGAAAACTGAAGCAAACGGAGGTAGTTAAGCGGTCTCAAACCGAGGCACACGGCCGACGGCTCCGAAAATCGGAAACTGGTCTCCAAACGGGAATAGTGGCCTACGACCACGAAACGTAGCCTACGGCCACTGAGATATGGTCTACGAGACCTCTCCCTCCCTTCGGGAAGAGAAAATAGAGAAAACAGGACCTGGTTCGCAAACCGAGGCAAAGCACAAAAGAGCTCCGAAGTCTGGAGGCAAGGCTCGCAGCCGAAACTCTGAAACCTCAGAACGAGCAGAATATGCATCATCACCGAGCGCTCAATCAGTGACGTCTGAGTCTTAAGGTCGGTCAAAAATGGGGTGTCTACAGTCTTCTGTTTGCTCCTGGTTCTTTTCATCTCACAACCTACTCTGACTCCAATTGGGCTGGGATGCCACTGATAGACGTTTCACCTCTGGTTATTGTGTATTCTTGGGTTCTAATCTCATTTCTTGGTCCTCCAAGAAACAGTCCACTGTATCTCGCTCATCGACCGAGGCTGAATATCGGTCCTTAGCTCACACTGCTACAGAACACTTGGTTACAAATGCTTCTTGCTGATTTTCAAATTCCCCAACCATCTCCACCCATTCTTTGGTGTGACAACATGTCTGCCTTGTCCTTGGCTGCCAATCCGATGTTTCACAGCCGCTCTAAACACATTGAAGCGGACTGTCATTTCATTCGTAAGAAGGTTGCTAGTCGCCAATTCATTCTCAAATATGTTCCTTCTTTGAATCAATTGGTTGACATCTTTACAAAGTTTCTGTCCACTGCCAGATTTTCTTTTCTCACTTCCAAGCTTCGTGTTGGTCTTCCCCCTCTCAGCTTGAAGGGGCATGATAAGGAAGAGGTCTAAGAGGTTCATTAAGTGTAATGTGCTGGTCCATCAAGTGTAATGTGCTGCAGGTGTAGACAATCTTCTTTAACAGATTGTAACAGTCCTAGTTAGATTGTAACAACTTTAGTTAGTTGATTAGTTAGATGATGTGTAGTTAGTTAGAGGTGTGATTAGGTTAATTAGTTTGTTAAGTGTAATGTTGTATAAATATCATTTGTAATCTCTCACTATAATTCAAGGAAGATATTTCAAAATCTGCTTTCACATTTCTTCATATAACAATAGAATGTTAAAGCAATAATTAGTTAGAGGTGTGAACCTCTTGCAAAGGTAATTAGTACTCTTTCAAAAATTTGACAGCAATAATTTTTAACATATAACAATAGATTTAGAGACAATCACCAGATTGTCTATGCTATAACAAGGTTGTGAGAATGTGTTGCCTTTCATGTCTGTGGGAGCTTAACTTATTATTCTCACAATTCACAATCTGAATTCTAACTTGTACAATTGCTTCAAGGCCTCACAATGTGGAAGACCTTAATATTCAACTTTATAACTACTGAGAGTTCAAAATTAAACAGATTAGTGACAAACGTATAAATAGAGCCTAGTGGATGAGCAATGACCCAGAAAACAAGGAAGACATAACTATGGTATGCAACTTTCCGACTTTTATCATGCAAATATCATGCAAATAATCAAATTCGCAAATTCCCCCCCCCCCCCCCCCCTTCCAAGATTAATAATATGTTTTAATGAAACATCTATGATTTCTTGAATGCCTTGTGAACGATATTTACCTTCTATATCTTGCTTTCTTCACATTGATGATCAACATGGTAAAGCGAAGAATTCCCATTGAGCTAAAATTTCAAGAAATTTTGAATGAGAATTAGAATCTCTTGGTCCAAGTACTTTTTGAAAATAAGGGTATTCAAAATTACAAATTATTGACTTATCTTGAACAAATACCTGAACGAATCTTAAAGAAAAAAACTGTCAGAGCTTGTAATCTGAAAGAAATCTCTTGGTCAATGCTCATGTAAGGAATATGGGCAATATTATATACCAATCTTTTCAGTTTTTACAATGTATGGATAAACAAAGTATATGATGCAGAAATACGAGTCCCTGGGCAGACCAGGTATAGAATTTTGAGTAATATATTTCCCTACAAAATGTGTTAACATAAAAATAAGTAACAAAAATAAAGTAAAATGTATTTACTTATGGCCAAGTGGCAGTTGTATGTCACTTTTCAGTTCAGGCAACAAGGTTTTTTTGGGATGTGTGTGGGTCAGTTACCAGTGGTGACTCTACAGCTAACCGTGGGTATTCAATTGAACACTTTGGAATTTTTTTAAAAAAATTATTTTATATATGCAATTCACTCTAAAATTTCGTTAAACATCCCAATCCATTTTCCTGAACACCCAGCCCAGTTGAACACCCATCTAGCCCACTTTCTTGAAGAGTTTGGTTTCTCCACTTTCTTGAAGAGTTTGACTTCTCTCAAGTTATCATCTCAACTTGAGATGTCGTTTGGGTTTTGTAAGCCCATTTTGGGAGCTATTTCGGTGATTTGAACGGTTCACTTTTTAGGATTCGTTGAATGAAATATTTATACAAAAAATTAAGATAATTAAATATCGGTAGCTACATGTTTAGATCAAATTTGTATTACAAAAAATGAATGAGATTTCTTGAACACCCATGAGATTTCTTCTTCGACAATGAGATTTTTTGAATAGCCAACACAATCCAACCCGGCCTATCACCCATTAACTTAAAGGAATTGGTGACCTTGCTAGAAAATTGGTAGAGACAAAGAAGGATTTTATATATACTTTAGTTTATTTGCTTCTGAAATTTGTGTTGATTCTACCAGTAACAACTGCAACAATTGACAGATCTTTTTCGGTAATGAAATACATAAAAAATCGATTGCATAACCGAATGGGAGATCAGTAGATGAATGATTGTTTGGTTATGTACATTGAAAAGAATGTATTTGATAATATTGATAATAAACTTATTATGCAATGATTTCAAAATATGAAATCTCGTCGGTTGCAATTATAAAAGTTCATGTATTTAGATTTTTTGTTGGAACAATGACATTAGAACTTTTTTTCCTTCTGTGATTTGTGAAGTTTAAATTAATAGATTTGTAAAGTGTAAATTTTTGAACACCCTAGTAAAAACTCCTGAAGTCACCACTGATAGTTACCATGTGGTTGTAAGAATGCATTGCCCTCTTGTCTGAGAGAGCTTATTAGTCTTGCAATTGATAATCTGAATTTTAAATTTTACAATTGCTTCAAAGTCTCAATATGTAGAGGACCTTAATGTTCCAAATTAATAAATTAATTAAGTACATTAGTAACAAACATATAACCAGAGCCTAATAGATGAGCAATGACCTAGAACTAAGGTATAAAAGTTTCCAATTTTTGTCCTGCAAATAATTAAATTCGTAACATTAATAATATGTTTTAATGAAAATTCTATAATTCCTTAAATGCGTTGTAAAGGATATATATGTACCTTATTTATCTTGCTTTCTTCACATTGATGATCAACATCATAAAGGAGCTAAAACATTCAAGAAAAATTGATTAAGATTTAGAATGACTTGGTCCTAGTACTTTTGAATGAGAATTCAAAAATGAAAATTATTAACTTATCTTGAACAAGCACCCGAATGAATATTAAAGAAAAAAAAAATCATAGCTTTTAATTATCTGGTAGAAATCTCCGAGTCAATGTTCATGTAAGGAATATGCACAATTTTATCCCAATCTTTTCCATTCTCAATGCACTGCTAAGGATTTGCAATTTTATCCCAATCTTTTCCATTCTCAATGCATTAAGGATTAGGAAAACCAGATTTGTATTTTTGTATGGATGCTCATAATTCAATAGTTTATTTATTTATAGTATTTTTGTTGTTTTTCATCGTTTTGTTTCATACTCATTAGTTATTACATCCTAAACTTGATCCTGCAAAATTTCAAAATTTTTAGCTTGCTCAATTAAACTATTAGTGGAGATATCACACAATAAATAAAATATATTGTTGTTATTATTATTATTATTACATTCTTTTTTTTTACAATGTTAAAAAAATTATATTCATTGTTAATTTTGTAGATGAGAAGTCATATTTATGTTACATCTAATTTTATTTAAAAGGAATGTTCAAATGAATTTTTAATCATATAATTTAAAAATATTTAAATGAAAAATGCAAAGGAAAATTTTAACTATAAATTATAATTATTGAATGATCTAATTCTATTGAAAAAAAATGGATAATTGATCAAAATTTAAATTTATAATTATGAAATATTTTTAAAATTAAGAGATCACTTTTTTATTTAGCTTCCAACTTGATTTGTTCTTAAATAATTTTTCAGATATAAATATACCTTAATATTGATATAATAAATATTATTACACGTATTGTAAGTAATTTATTGGGAACAGTTTAAGTGTGCAACCCCCTTAAGATTGCACACCATATGCAACCTAATTATTAGCCGTTGGATTACAAGAATTGAAAGACTATTGAATTGCTTAATGGTAAAAAATTTGAAACGGGGGCAACCGATTAACCCTCCTATTTCTATCCCACTTCCCTTTCTCTATTTCGTCTCTCTTCTTGTCTTCATTTGTGTAAGGTTTACTATGTAAGCTTGATTTCCATTAATTAAAGCTTAAAATTGTTAATAAATATACCAAACAAATATGTACATATTTCCTATTTTTGTTATTCAAAAATATTTTCAAATATATTTACCAATTAAAAATTAAATAAATAAGTAGGCCAACTAATTCATTGATTGGACATGAACTAAGACAATTTTTCAAGAATTAATCTTAAAGGGAGAATTTTTGGTAAAACAATCTACTCAAACTAGATATGTCACTTTTTAGTGTTTAACCCAATATTGAAACCCCAAACTAGCTCATACCATTTTATAAACCATAATATAATTTAAATATAAAGTTTTAATTTATTATTATCAAATATTTTTATTAATTAACCGATCAATTTTTTAGATTAAGTTTAGAAATATGACTTATAATTTAGGGAAACTCTATCTTAAATAGTTTTTTCATATGTAAACTATTCGTTTAATAGTTTTAAATATAAATATATAATTTGTTTTTAGATAAGTTCAGATTTTTTTTAACAAGTATGCATAAAATATGTTCATATTTTTTATTTTTATTATAAAAAATACTTACAAATATTTATTTACCAATTTGATAAATAAATAGCTCAAGTGATTTATAAGTTGGGCATAGGCCAAGACAATATTTAATGATTAGGTGAAGCTTAAATTGGCATAAATGTTGAGTTAACTGGCTTCTGAATAACCTAAAATGTTTAGCCCAACTCTAACAAGTCAATCATAATCCATTCTTACAAAAGAGTTATGACATAAAATAAATTATAAATTTGATGGATGAGTAGGCAACTTTTAGGCTTTACAAAATATAGACAAATTAGTACATGGACAAATGTGATTTTACTATTATCATATGATAAATTAAAGAGCAAATTACAGTAACAGTTCCTATAGTTTGGGGGTTGTATAACTTTGATCCATGATATAGCGATTCCGGTTTTGCCTCGACCTTCATTATGTTCCGGACTCGGGTTCCATAGTTGAATATTTTATCCATGTTTTGCTTTCCTCCTTTGACTATTTGTATTTGAGTTTTGGAACTTGTTGGGCGAGTTTGGAACAGGTTGGTTGTTAGTTGGTTTAGATTGTTGTTGCCCAGATTTTGGCTTCTTCACTCGAGCGAGGCTTCTTGCACTCGAGCGAGCCTTGTGTAATTTGCTTCTTCGCTTGAGCGAGGTTTCTTACGCTCAAGCGAGAATTGAGAGTCCTCAGGTTTCTTTCCTAGACGTAGAATTTCTGAGAAGGTAAGGTGCTTCGCTCAAGCGAGACTTCTTGCGCTCAAGCGAGCGTGTGCATCTGAAATTTCTAAAGCTTTGCATTTTATGTTCGAGCGAAGCCACTGGTTGTGTCTGGTCGCACGAGCAACAACTCCTTCACTCGAGCGAAGGTCGCGTATATTAGTTCGCAGCAGAGCATTTTTGTATCACTTTTTGGTACCTCTTTCACTCAAAACCCTAGCCCAGCTCATTCTCTCTCTAAAATACTCTCTCTCTCTCTCTCTCTCTCTCTATAAATACACCTTAATTTGGGGATCTATCAACCCTAGTCCCTTTATTAAAAAGATAGAGCATCTTGTGGTCTTCCATTTCATCCGAGCAAAATCGAGTTTGGACATCTTTGAGGTTTCTTCCATTCTTCCTTTGAGCTTCTACACTTGAGGCAGGGATATTCTACTCTTTGATATGGGTTTTAACCTAGGTATTTGTCATTTTGTATAAATGATGGAATTTGGGAAGATTTGGGTAAAGTTAGGGTTTGGGTCAAAATTTAATAAAGGGGTTTCAATATTGGGTTCCATGAATACATATTTGAGATTTTGAATAGGAAGTTATATGGGTTGAAATGATGAAATTTGGTATTGGGTTTAATATTCGGAACAAGGGGGAAGATTGCCCCTAATTTGAATTAAATAAATTATTTTGTATAAATAATGAAATTGATGTGGGAAATATAAAATTAAAAGGGCATATAAATGAATGGTGGAGTTAGATTTGTTAAGTCACTCACCTATGAAAATTTGATAAATTATCTATTTGATAGATTGTATATCTGTTTAGAAATATCTGTTTTGAGCTATCTGTGGAGAATAGCTATGATTGTTATAGAAACTGTATGAGGACTATGAGAATTGAAACTAATCATTTGAATTATGTCATTGAATATGACGGTTTGATTTAAACCATTGAATATATGATTTGGTTAGTCATTGTATATGACAACGCTTTTAAATACATTGTATATGTATCATTGTTTAGAAGGAGATAGGGGATGTACTCCACTGTTTGGGAGGAGATAGGAGATGGACTCCATTGAAAATTAAGTTGGCCATAGTGTCCAGGGTGAAAGTCCCGAAATCTTATATATATATATATATATATATAGGGTGCCGATTCTCTCAGATGTGAATTCCGTAAAATGGCAGGAAAATAAAATTGTTGGATTGATGAATGTATTGAATTGTGAACCATTGAGTTGTAATCTCACTTTGATTGATTAAATAAGAATGAATTTGGTTAATGGATTAACCCGAAATGGATAAATGGAAATGGATTGAGGTATGGTTATCTATATTGAACATTTATCTGATGCTTATATGTTAGTTAAATCTCATATATTGTTTTAGCATATCTCTACTGGGCTTTGGCTCACCCTACTTGGGAAACCATTTTCAGGTACAGGTGACATGCCGCCTCCAAAAACATAGCTTGGGATGTTTAGGGCTGAAGGCTCCATTTTGTTATTTCGTTTTGTGTTAAATGTTTATTCAAGCCAAGGGCTTTATATGTATAAAGCTAGGACTCTTTCTTTTGTTGTAACCAAGAGATATCTTGGAAAGATGTAAAGCCCGTAGGGCGCTTATTTTGTTGTAATCAATTAGTGTTACATGCTGTAGTTTCAGAATGAATATTTATGAAAGTATAATGCATGTAATATCTTTTGTAATATAAACTCTGATGAATGAAAGTATTACCTTTTCTGTTAAGTTTATGAATCTCTTGGGTTGGCTTATCCTCTTTATTTCGAGGGCATTACAACTTGGTGTCAGAGCATACCGGGTTTGAATACTTTGGGTACGTAGGAAGTGGTTAGTACCACAATGGGTTTGTCTCGCTTGTTAGGGACTTAAGTATGGATGTTATGTGCTTTTATGATAACATGCTTATGTGATTATATGGGTATGGGGTTTAATTTCTAGGATGTTGATCAGGTCTATGGGTTTCTGGGAGTCCTGTTAGAAAGGCACTTTATCACTGTCGTTTCTAACTGGAACTCCAGTAACCCCGCGGGACGGTCATTATCCAGAAATGAAATTCGTATATGTTTATGTGATTATGTGCTTATGTGGAGTGAATTACAGTTGTCCATCGTATTAGGACGTAAGTGAATTAGCTACGGCACATTTGTAAATGTGCTAATCTCTTTGTTATCTTCATTAGGATGTCAAGACGAGGTTGTGGTGGTAGGCGTGGTAGGTCTAGGAGGCATGAGATGCCTATACCGGACGAAATTCCGACGCAGGAGGAAGGAGTTGGTCAGGCCAACGTGGCCTAACCGGTAGGTCAATAGGCCATGGGCGCCTTAGCCCGTGAAATGGCAGGAGTATTAAGGGAATCCATGGACATTCTCAGGGTTGAGAATCAAGTCCAGGCCCATGTAGCTAAAACAGGGCCATCGTTCTTAAAGAGAGAGTTCTTCCGGTCGAATCCAGACGAGTTTTTGGGTGATCCCAATGAGCCACTAAAGGTTGACGAGTGGTTGGAGTAGATGGTGAAGACGTTTGAGATGCTCGGCATCGAAGACGGAGGTTTGAGGGTGACCTTGGCGTCCTTCCAACTAAAGGGAGACGCGGGTCAGTAGTGAAAGTATGCGTGAGAACGCATTGGAGGAACTTGGGAGGCCTTCATTGACGCTTTCCAAGAGAAGTTTTTGCCTCCCCCAGTTAGGGAGAAGTTGAGAGACCAGTTTTCTAAGCTAGTGCAGCTGAACACACCTGTGGCAGAGTTTGAGGCCACCTTTACTAGCTTGTCTAGGTTTGCACCGGAGTTAGTGGCAACTGAGGAACACCGTTGTCTGGAGTTCGAAAAGAGATTGAGGACCGGGCTCATGTTTAGAGTTGTCGAGTCCATGATTAGGGATTATGGGCGCCTTGTGGAGGCTGCAGCCCATCTTGAGACTATCATGCATGCGGAGGAGGAGAGGATGAGGGGCTCTAGAAGGAGTTAGGATGGCCAAGGGGACAGTAAGAGGTACAAGGGTTCTAACCCCCAACAGTCCCAGGGGGCACACTTGAGGTCTACCTTTCTAGTATCAAGTTCGGGTTCTGGGAGAGGTGGTCAGGGAGACATTACCTGTTTCAAATGTGGTCAGTTGGCCACAAGTCTCTAGCTTGTCCGCAGAAAGGAGAAGGGCAGCGGGCAGCATTATCTTCGGCTCGTTCCCAAGGCCAGAGTCAGGGCAAAGGCCAGCCGCTCACTTGTTATCAGTATGGGCAGGGGGGGCATTTGAAAAGGTTTTGTCCACAGTTGGGTGGCACACCTGGTGCGTCTGGTTTAAGGCAGACACAGAGTCACCAGCCAGCGCAGTCAGTATAGGCCTCGAGGCCCAATTAGGGAGCCTCTTCGGCTCAATCAGTGTAGCAGTCTTATGCTCTGAGATGTGAGTAGGTAGATCAGAGACCTACGGGGTGCGTGTATGCTGTTATCGCGTCAGATCGTGTACTGGCTCCATTAGTAGTGAGACGTATCTTTCTGTTTTGCAATTCGATCGCTAATGTGTTATTAATACGGGTGCATCCCATTCCTTTAGTTCTTCTGCATTTGCATCGGTTTTAGGATTGGAGTTGGCACAGTTAGCATCTCCTATTTGTGTAGAGTCACAAATTGGTGGTGAGGTTATTCTGAAACAGGGGTGTCAGGGTTGTGACATCGAGGTTGCAGGCCGTCGATTACCCTTTGCATTTGTTTTGCTTGATATGACTAGCTTTGATAATATTTTGAGTATGGATTGGTTATCGTCATACCGGGCTGTTATAGATTGCTACCGTCAGAGGGTTACTGTATATACCTTGAGTGGTGATTGCTTTTATTTCTTGGGGAACCGAGTAGATAGAGTCTTATTACCGGCGTATGATCCGCGTGGGCGGAGTGAACTTAGTTGTCTTCTCACTAGCTTTTTGGGTAGTGAGTGTGATGAAGTTCGAGTTGAGTTGCTAAGAGTGATTTGTGAGTACTCGGATGTCTTTCCCTAGGATCTTATTAGTTTACCACCACACCAAGAGATCAAGTTCTCTATTGATCTAGTGCTTGGCACGACACTGATTTCCATGGCACCATATTGGTTTGCGCTAGTTGACTTGAATGAGTTGAAGATTCAACTCCAAGAATTACTAGATAAGGGTTTTATTCGCCCTAGTACTTCACCTTGGGGAGCACCGGCCCTCTTTGCTAAAAAGAAAGATGGGGCCTTGAGACTTTCTATTGACTATCGAAAGTTGAACCAGGTTACGGTTAAGAACAAGTATCCAATGCCACGTATAGATGACCTGTTTGATTAGTTAAAAAGATCACATTGTTTCTCTAAGATAGACTTGAGATCGGGCTACCATCAGTTGAGGGTCAGGGAGGAGGATATCCCGAAGACGGCATTCTGTTCGCGGTATGGCCATTATGAGTTTCTGGTGATGCCTTTTGGGCTAACCAATGCATCGGCTGTGTTTATAGACTTGATGAACCGAATCTTTCAAGAGTTCTTAAATTGTTTTGTAGTCATCTTTGTGGTTGACATTTTGATTTACTCATCCTCTGAGGAGGACCACAAGGAATACTTGAGAGTGGTGCTTGAGTTTCTTAGAGTCCATAAACTGTATGCTAAGTTTGGGAAGCGTGAGTTCTGGCTAAAGGAAGTTAAGTTTTTAGGCCATTTGGTATCTGGGGAAGGGGTGACTGTAAATTCATCCAACATTGAGGCAGTGCATGATTGGGCGCAGCCTAAGACTGCTTTCGAGATTTGTAGTTTCTTGGGGTTGGCCGGGTATTACCATCGGTTTGTAAAAGATTTCTCCAGATCAGCTTCGCCTTTGACTAGATTGACGAGAAAAGGGGTTAAGTTTATGTGGAGTGAGACTTGTGAAAAGTCATTTCAAGAGCTTAAGGTTAGACTTACCACCGCTCCAGTCTTGATTATTCCGGAGAGGGGTTTGGGCTATTCTATATATTGTGATGCCTCACGAGAAGGTTTGGGTTGCGTGTTGATGCAAGAAGGGAATGTAATAGCCCATGGCTCACGGTAGTTGAAAACACACGAGAGGAACTGCCCTACTCATGATTTAGAGTTAGCAGCTGTGATTTTTGCTTTGAAGATTTGGAGGCACTATCTGTACGGTGAGAAATTTGAGGTGTTTTCTGATTATAAGAGTCTGAAGTATCTGTTTTACACAGAACGACCTGAATTTGAGGCAGAGAATGTGGATGGAATTCATAGAAGATTATGACTTCAAGTTACATTACCATTTGGGGAAGGCCAATGTTGTGGCCGATGCCCTAAGTAGGAAATCCATTAGTAGTGTGGCTTGTATTGCTATCCAAGAATGGGAGATGTCTGGTGCCCTTGGTAAATTTGACTTGCATTTAGGCGAGTCTGTTGAGTCTGCAGCCTTGTTTTCTGTAGGCGCACAATCTACACTTGTGAACCGAGTGTTAGAAGCGCAAAAGTGTTATCTTGAGGTAGAATCCCTCTGGGAGAAGATCTCCAGTGGGAAGGTAGAGAAGGGTTTGACTGTGTATCCCGACTTGAGTGTGAGATACCGTGACCACTTGTTTGTACCGGAGTCTTGTCGAGAGAAAGTACTCTGAGAGTTCCACCATTCATGCCTTGCGGTCCATCTGGGAGGCACAAAGATGTATCATGATCTGAGTCGCCAGTTTTGGTGGGGGGTATAAAGAAGGATGTGGCAGTGTTTTTATCGAAGTGCCTTACTTGTTAGCAAGTGAAGGTCGAACATCAGAGGCCAGCAGGTTTGTTGCAACCCTTGCCTATCGCTGAGTGGAAGTGGGAGCATGTCACGATGGATTTTGTTGTGGGCCTTCCGAGGACTCAACGGGGTAGCGATGCCATTTGGGTGGTAGTTGACCGGTTGACTAAGTCGGCGCATTTTATTTCTATGCGCGTAAAAGATTCGTTAGATTATCTTGTTGACTTATATATTCGAGACATAGCGAGGTTGCACGGGGTCCTTGTGACAATTGTCTCGAATAAAGATCCACGTTTCACTGCTTGGTTGTGGCAAAGTTTGCAAATTGCCTTGGGCAATAGATTGACCTTTAGTACTGCTTACCATCCTCAAACTGACGGGCAATCTGAGAGTACTATCCAGATTCTTGAAGATATGTTTCATGGCTGTGTCCTTGACTTTAAGGGGTCGTAGGAGAGGCACTTACCCTTAATGGAGTTTGCTACAATAACAGTTTCCAATCGAGTATTGGCATAGCACAATTTGAGGCCTTGTATGGCCGACCGTGTAGATCGCTTGTGTATTAGACCAAAGTGGGTGATGCACCTTTGTTGGGCCCGGAGTTGGTGCGGAAAACGATGGAGAAGGTTGCACTTATCCGTAAGAGATTGGTTACAGCCAAGAGTCGCCAAAAAAGTTACGCCGACCGTAGGAGGAGACCCTTGTCCTTTGAGGTGGAAGACCATGTCTTTTTGAAAATATCACCTAGACGGGGTTTGATGAGATTGGGAAGAGTAGAAAGTTATCCCCTCAGTTTATTGGCCCTTTTGAGATCCTTGAGCGGATTGGGGAGGTTGCATACCGTTTGGCGTTACCGCCACAACTTTCCGGAGTGCATGACGTGTTTCACATTAGTATGCTTCGAAAGTATGATCTGAATCCATCGCATGTATTGGATTAGACCGACTTAGAGGTAGACGAGGATGCCTCGTATGAGGAGAGACCGGTGAGAGTCTTGGATAGACGGGACCAAGTCTTGCGAGGCAAGACAATTCCCTTGGTCAAAGTATTGTGGAAACATCACGGACTTGAGGAAGCAACTTGGGAGCGTGATTTGGAAGTCCGAGAGAAAAATCCGAACTTGTTTGTTGATGTTTGAGTATATATTGAAATTTTAGTTTTGTTTATGAACTATAAAAACATTGTATATGTTTTGGATTATGAAAGCATTGTATATGTTGTTTGAGTTTTGGAAATGCAAATATATCATAAACATTGAATATGTTTTGGAGATATGAATTATGTATTGAAGTTAGTTAAGTTTCGAAATATGCATATTGGTAAAATATGTTGGGCTATATATATATCATGGATTTGTTCTTTTGTGAGGAGATGAAATCACCGATAGGTGGGTCATGGTGATGAGAGTCGAATTGTAATCATTTTGAAAATTGGATAATCATGGTTTTGAAACTTGTACTAAATTTTCGGGGACGAAATTCTTTAAGGGTGTGAGGTTATAGCGATTCCGGTTTTGCCTCAACCTTCATTGTGTTCCGGACTTGGGTTCCGTGGTTGAATATTTTATCCATGTTTTGCTTTCCTCCTTTGACCATTTGTATTTGAGTTTTGGAACTTGTTGGGCGAGTTTGGAACAGGTTGGTTGTTAGTTGGTTTAGATTATTGTTGCCCAGATTTTGGCTTCTTGGCTCAAGCGAGGCTTCTTGCGATCGAGCGAGTCTTGTGTAATTTGCTTCTTCGCTCGAGTGAAGTTTCTTGCGCTCAAACGAGCATTGAGAGTCCTCAGGTTTCTTTCCCAGACGCAGAATTTCTAAGAAGGTAAAGTGCTTCGCTCAAGCGAGGCTTCTTGCGCTCGAGCGAGCGTGTGCATCTAAAATTTATGAAGCTTTGCATTTTACGCTTGAGCGACGCTTCTTGCACTCGAGCGAGGCCATTTGTTGTGTCTAGTCGCTCGAGCAACAACTCCTTCGCTTAAGCGAAGGTTGCGTATATCAGTTCGCAGCAAAGCATTTTTGTATCACTTTTTGGTATCTCTTTCACTCAAAACCCTAGCCCAGCTCATTCTCTCTCTAAAATACTCTCTCTCTGTATAAATACACCTTAATTTGGGGATCTCTCAACCCTAGTCCCTTTATTAAAAAGATAGAGTTTTGACATCTTAAATCTTTTAGGCTTAAATCTTGTAGGCTTCTATTTCATCCGAGCAAAATCGAGTTTTGACATCTTTGAGGTTTCTTCCATTCTTTCTTTGAGCTTCTAAACTTGAGATAGGGATATTCTACTCTTTGATATGGGTTTTAATCTAGGTATTTGTCATTTTGTATAAATTGTGGAATTTGGGAAGAATTGGGTGAAGTTAGGGTTTGGGTCAAAATTTAATAGAGGGGTTTCAATATTGGATTCCATGAATAAATATTTGAGGTTTTGTATAGGAGGTTATATGGGTTGAAATAATGAAATTTGGTTTTGGGTTTAATATTTGGAACAAGGGAGAAGACTGCCCTAATTTGAATTAAATAAATTATTTTGTATAAATAATGAAATTGATATAAGAAATATGAAATTGAAATGGTGTATAAATGAATGGTGGAGTTGGATTTGTTAAGTCACTCACCTATGGAAATTTGATAAATTATATGTTTGATAGATTGTATATCTGTTTAGAAATATCTGTTTTGGGCTATCGGTGGAGGATAGCTATGATTGTTGTAGAAACTGTATGAGGCCTAGGAGAATTGAAACTAATCATTTGAATTATGTCATTGAATATGACGGTTTGATTTAAACCATTGAATATGTGATTTAGTTAGTCATTGTATATGACAACGCTTTTAAATACATTGTATATATATATCATTGTTTGAGAGGAGATAGGGGATGGATTCCATTAAAAATTAAGTTGGCCGTAGTGTCCAAGGTGAAAGTCCCGAAATCTTATATATATATGGGTGCCGATTTCCTTGGATGTGAATTCCGTAAAATGGCAAGAAAATAGAAGTGTTAGATTGATGAATGTATTGAATTGTAAATGATTGGGTTGTAATCTCGTTTTGATTGATTAAATAATAATGAATTTGGTTAATGGATTAACCCGAAATGGATGAATGGAAATGGATTGAGATATAGTTATCTATATTGAATGGTCTTGAAAAGAATATGTGATGATTATGAATATTGAACATTTATCTGATGCTTATATGTTAGTTAAATCTCATATATTGTTTTAGCATATCTCTATTGGGTTTTGGCTTACCCTACTTGGGAAACCATTTTCAGGTGCAGGTGACATGCTGCCTCCAAGGACATAGCTTGGGAGGTTTAGGGGCTGAAGGCTCCATTTTGTTATTTCGTTTTGTGTTAAATGTTTATTCAAGCCGAGGGCTTTATATGTATAGAGTTAGGACTCTTTCTTTTGTTATAACCAAGAGATATCTTGGAAAGATGTAAAGCCCGTAGGGCGCTTATTTTGTTGTAATCAATTAGTGTCAGATGTTGTAGTTTCAGAATGAATATTTATGAAATTATAATGCATATAATATCTTTTGTAATATAAACTCTGATGAATGAAAGTATTACCTTTTCTATTAAGTTTATGAATCTCTTGGGTTGGCTTATCCTCTTTATTTCGAGGGCGTTACACTTGACCTTTCAATTATGATACATTTGATCCTAAATTTTAAATCTCGTTTCAAATAAGGACAATTGAAGAGATTGTTTCTCCATTTGAAGGGCAAAATTGTCATACAATTTATTTTTGTTAGTTAACTTATATGTTATTTGAAATATACTGGCATTTTTCTTTAATAAATAATGTCGAAATTTTATTGTTATAAAGTTCTGCTTGATTTGGTTTTCAGAATCTATTTTCAGAAATTTTTTCTATCAAACTAAAAATTAAATTGGTGAAAAAAAAATACATTTTTTTTTATATAATTTTATCTTTTGTGAGGTGAGAAATAATTTTTTTAAATAATTTTTTTTATATTTACTTTCATTAATTAGTTTTTATTTTTTCAAAAGTCAAGCTTGGCAACAACTTTGATATTATTATTAAACCAATCCATTAAATCGACAAAATCTAAAACTAAAAATATTTCATATATTAAACATATCAACTATACATTAAAAGTCTAATAACAATCCATGAAATGATAAACATTCAAAAATATCTGTTAACAACAAATACAACCATCTATTACATGATAACCATCCAAAAACATCAACAAAAATAACCACCCATTACATAGGTGATGCTATGGTACATTTAGATGTACCATACATTTAGTTATGAACTTATATCATTTTATATCATAACCAATATCATATTAGTCATAACTACTATCATATTAAGTCATAACTTAGTTATATTCAATTATTTACTTATACCATATTACTTCATAACCAGGTCATAACTAAGATATTTAAATAATTTGACTCTCAACTTAGGCAACCTGTTTAACCGGTTACCAAACAGAGCAAAAGATAAGAGTAGTCCAACAGTCAGAGTAGTCCATAGCATCACCCAGTTCGTTCTCTCTGGCTCGTGCTCTTGCTCTTCCCTTCTCCTCCCTCCTCTCTTCCACCATAGCCGAAGCTTCAGCCATTGCCAAAGACCACCAGCCCCGTCGGCGTCGGGGCCACCATTCTCTCAGTGTAGACATCTTTCTTCATAACCTCTCACTGTCTTGACGTGAAGAACTAGAGTTTCTTCCATTCTAATCGAATATTTCCAAGAGATATTTTCTGTAGCTCAGGTTTGTTTCTAACTCTAAACTTCATTTACATTAGGGCTTTTGATTTGAAAACCCTAACCCTTATTGAATATCTGATATGGATGTTAAACCACCAGCTGAACCGTCTGAGATGATAGCCTGTTCGAACAGAGTTTTAGGAGTAATTAAGAACAAAAACACTATTTCAAATTTTTTACAATAAGATAATTGAAGATACTTCAAAATTAATATGAATTTTAAAAATAAGTTTAATATAACTCGTATTGGGGGATTTTGTTTAGAAATGATATGGGTATGGTAGATTACTCCCAAAAATTTGTTTACATGAAGCTGCTTTGAGAAGTGATAATGAAAGGTGAGATTCAATATGAAGGCAAGATGGGAATGTTTATGAGATGATAAGTATGATTAGGGTACTGTTTTTGCAATTGATTCAATCATAGCCTTGTCCATTATGTTATTGCTTCATTTGGTTGTCATAAATGAAAGATCCAAAATCAATCATTTTTTTTCCTGGTAACCAAACAGAAGTCTGATTATATTTTTCCCCTCCATTTGATTCACAGCAAGAAACGTAGAGTAACAACTCCGATATAATAATTTAGTTTTGGTGTTATAGCAGGGGGTGCTTCTCAGGAAGTAATTTGTGCCTTGATGTTGCTTTATTATGATGTTTGGATTCTCTGCTCTGCCTTCTCTGCACTTTATACATCTCAACAAAGTATATAATTCCATGGTTTAAAATAAAAATGGAAAAAATATAGCATAACTACCGAATTCAATGGTTTAAATTTAAAATGAAAATAAAAATGACAAATTTGTATAACTACCTATCCTAAAACAATGTGGCTTTGCTTTAACTTTAACTGATTACCATTATTATTTCAAGGCCATTTTGGATTCACAATTCTGATATTGTATGTTAATGCACTCAACTCAAAATTAATTGATAATGAGCGGAGGAGCCTCTCAACTATGTTAACCAAGTTTGGGTGACTTAGAGAGTAGATTTGAGATAAATCTAAACAATGTAACAGAGAGGGAGTGGGACATAGGATTCAGATTCCTTTGTTCCTTACCTCCTCAAGTACTCTCTTCTGTCAGAAAACTATTACTTTCATCTTGTTTGGACCATGCTATGATCACTTTCTGCCGGAAAGGGACTGCTTACTTCACTTATGGTACCAGCAACTTTCATTCGCACCTTTGGTTAGGCCATCCAGTTGGACCCTTACCTATTGTTTACTAGTTGAAATTTTACACTGGCAGCATGATTTTAAATATAATACATACTTTAAAACTCAAGTACGAACAGAGCTAGAGAAGCAATTTAATCAAGTCAAGTAAGCTCCTCTCTCTCTCTCTCTCTCTCTCTCTCTCTATGTCTATAACAGTTGGGTTTCACCGTTTCTTCAAATATGAAACTATTGTATTCAATTTCGTGATGTTTTATCATAAATCCTTGATGGAGGTATATGCACATTTCGATACATATGTTTCTTGGCACCTCTGTATTACCGAATTCAATTATTGAATAATTTTCTTAGCATCTCTGTTCTTGATTTCTGATGTTTGCTGCAGAATTCTTGATTTCTTGTTCTTGAATATTTCTCTATTTCCTTATTTTTGAAAGTTCTTGATGGGTGAATTTCAATTCATATATATATACAATTCTCTACATATACATTGTTAGTATAAGATTATCACTGAATAATTTATGGGTTTGGGAATTTTACAAGCTCTGTAAATTCTGGAATCAATCTATCATACATTTACTGAATTTTTTCCCTTTGAATATTCATGACTCTACTTCTTGTAGTTTTCTGCAGAATTCTTGATTTCTTGTTCCTGAGTGTTTTCACTTTCATTAATTTATATATATATATATATATATTTTTTCAGTTCTTGATAGATGAATATCAATAGATATACAAATTTCTATATTTACATACACATGTTATTTAAGATGTTATGTTAGTCTGAGATTATCAATCAATAACTTATCTTCTTATTTTGATAAGCATAATTTCTAGGTTTGGCTTATGTTTTCTGAATATCATGTTACTATCTCCCATTCTCGGGAGGCGAAGCTTTGTGCATCATGGGATCAATCTATCATATAATTAGAGGATTTTCCCCTGTTTCTGTTCTTTGCATATGAGCGACTTGTTTGCAAATTTTTTTTTGTCTTCTTGATTTTTTCATGTGTAATTAAAGTTTGATTGAGTTAACATTTTTAATGATCTTTTTCACTAGTAAAAAATAAGCATAATAATATTAAAATTCTGGTCTAATTGAAAATTTCTAGATCACAGCATCTTTGGATTATCCTCCGGTGGCTTTGATCCAACCAAATGGAAAAGGTATAGGATGTGTGTAACTGTGTTATGCTTATGTAGTTCAATATCATCATCATCAATTTATTTTGTGTTGTCAATAAATCTAGCTGGTGAATTGGCAGTATGAGATGGGTGAGGTTATTGGATCCGGTGCCTTTAGTGTTGTTAATAAAGGTCTTCTTCTTGAGACTAAACAGACTGTAGCTATAAAGAAGGTGTATGCTTTTGTCAAGTAAGTCAACATGGGTGATGCTATGGTAATTTAGATGTGGTTTACGCGCTCCTCTTTCTAAACTCTGCAATTAATGAATTACAAGTGGATAATAGTGATTACTGTTTTTTCAGGGGTTAAACTTTCAATTTCACTAGACGTTGCAATTTTTTATCGATAACAATCATTAAATGGAGGTTTCTCATCACGGGTGATGCTATGGTACATTTAGATGTACCATACATTTAGAACTTATATGATTTTATATTATAACCAATACCATATTAGTCATAACTACTATCATATGATCAAGCCCAGCCATGTTTGGAAACCCCCTATGAGAGATTGTTCTAAGACGTAAGAAATCCCTAGTCAACCCATCATTGCCACCTCCACCACCACTGCCTTCATTACTTCCCCTCATTGCCATCCCATTGGCATTACATGGTCTAATTTATTTTTTTTTTATCACCCAAGTAGAGAGAGAGAGAGAGAGAGAGAGAGAGAGAGAGATAGCTTAATCCTTCAAGGTGACCATAAGGGACGAAAGAGCAACAAAAAGCACAACAAAAGATAATGACCTTCAATAAACCCCTCCCACTTCCAACTTAGTTACTCCCACTCTTCCTAGCAGGATTAGCAACCGTCCTTGGCTTCTTTTTCTTTTTCTTTCTTTCTTTCTCTTTTTTTTTTTTTTTTTGCTTCAATAGAAGGTAAGTAACAATGATAAACAGAAGCAATGATAAACAAAAGCAAATTAATAAAGAAAATATAAAAAAATAAAAAATCATCTGGATTGAAATAGAGTGATGATAGGATTACCTCCAACATTCATGTCAAATAACACATCTGACCGCATATCGAACTAGCAAATACACACATCTTGATTTTCCATTAAATAATAAAAAAAAATATCAAAATTACTTGATTCGAGAAAAACCTATTTTCATTCAAAACCCTCAAACTTCAAAGACACTAAATTATTAATTTACTTCTTATTTTTCTTTTTCTTTTCTTCCCCCCCCCCCCCTTTCTTTGTTGTTTATTGCTTTTTCTACAAGAGCATGAAGATACATGAAACAGAAAAATGCCTTTAAAAAATTATTGTTCTTCTGTTTTTGGGGTCTTTGATTTATTGATTCATTCCAAACTAGAGTTTATATGGGTTTATGTGTGGTATGTATGGTCATGCTGCTACACCCCTTTTGAGATGTGTACCGTATGCAAATTATAACATTTGGCCTAATTTCCAAAGGATTTACACTCTAACATGTATCCTAATTAATATGCTATATAAACCCTCATGTGTAATTGTAATTATTTTACATTTTTCCATCACTAATGATGCCCTTTCATATATGCTATTTTCCCACCACCTCATTAACTCTTTTACAAATAACAACTTCATTTTGAAATTTTTAAAGTTTTGACATGTTGGTTTATGTCTTTTAATTTTTTCCCCTCTCCCTTAGTTTTGTGTTTTGGTTGAAATGCTTCATTCCTTATTTTTTGCAGGTAAAAGGAGAGCCCAATACCCTTACATCTGTGCTTATATTTCGATTGACGGAGTACACTACAGCTATTGACTTCTAGTTTGCTGGTTGTGTTGTTGCTGAACTACTTCTTCGATAGGTACATATTTTTTCCTACAAGGTCCTCTATGCTTCAATATATTTAAATTATATGGTATGCGTGATGGCCAAATTAAAAAGCAAAATATTTATGATATAACTTGTACAGTCACACCCTCATTCATCACAGTTTTTGTATTAAAAAAAAAAACTAAGACTAAAAGTATAAGGTCAAAGTTAAAAATTGTGACCTTTAACCAATTTTGTAGTAGTGCTCATATATTAGTATTATTTATTATGAATCTAAAGTATCAATGATAGAATAAATGTAAATAATAAAATCAAATAATAAGCATAGCATTAATACAAGAGAAGCTCTATTCACAACCCAAGATTCAATTGTGAGTGGCAGTGGGTATAGCAGTATGCAAGGGTCCTTAGTGCATCAAATCTTTAGTTAGTGTATGTATATTACTAAATACAACTGTATCAAATCATTCTCCCATTTTCTAATTTCTTGTATTTTGTATTCTAAAAAACAAATTGCTTCCCTAAACATTTATAATTTTCAAGTGCTTTATGTGGTTCAAGCCATCCCCAAACCCATGCAGAGAATAAAAAAAAAAATTAGCAAGATAAAATATGGGAAAGTGAACCACAACATAGTTAAAACCAAAGCAAGCAAAACCAGTTAATAAAGATATTCAACCTTCTGACTGTACACCTAAAGTGAGACTTGAAGCAGCAAAGGAGCTATACATAACCATGACATCGTTTTTTATTTTTTTCTACAATAGTCCCAAAAATAAAATAAAAAACAATGTCGTTTTTATTATCAATTCGTATGGTGCCAAAATATTTGGCTCCTTTTTGCGACAAAAAAATTTCCTTACCAAATTACAAATTTTGTCCAAAAAAATTAACTTCTTTAGTCTATTTTTTATGGTAATGTGACCTAAGCTACTAGGGTATCATTTTTTGTTTATGATTAGAATTTTTTTTTAGTGTCTTTACTTTTTACATTGGAAACATAGTCTTTGTTAACTACATTATTATAAAACAAATCCATTCATGTGTGCATGTCGTGCATTTGATGAATGTACTATAACCTTTAAGATTTTTGTTTGTTTGTTTTTTTCCTAATCAAAGATATTATGAGTTTATTTTTCTTGTCTTTCTTTACAAGGAATTCTGATTGAAGCCTAATGGATAAACCGATGATCCTCCAAAGCGCCCGATCACTCCATTCATTTTCTTTTGGTATTTCGTTAATATCTATTTGTATGTAGTTATATATTTTCCATTATACGAATTCTTATATTCATTTTCATATGTTTATAGCCAAGAACAATCAATGGAGTTAAAAAAAAACCCAAATGAAAGTAGACGTGAAGGTAAGTGCAACGTATTCTTGTTGTTTGTAGTATTCCTTTTGTACTTGTAAGCTTGTATGTAATTGTTCACATGATTTTATGCATGTAATGTAGGATATTGGGGACAAATGGAATGAACTTCCTGAAGAAGAAAAAAATAAGTATATACAAATGGGAAAGCTGCAATCTGAACAATATGCCCAATCAAAAACTGTGGTCCAACAAAAGCCTCCAAAAGTAAAAATTCAAACCCAGATTGAGCTTACATCAATTTGTAAGATTATTAGAAGGTTGGACAAAGCACAACAACAAGTAGTGACTGATATGGGGTTTCATGGCATCCTAAGCCTTAGATGCACGCACATAGATCATGACTTGTGCCATTGGTTAGTTCAGAACTTTGATCCTTCAACTCATTCATTGAATGTCCACGGTCTTCGAATGCTTCTCACCATAGAAGATGTTCATGAGTTGATGGGATTACCTTCCAATGGTCTACCTGTGAAGTTAACAGAGTCCGTAGATGAAATTACAAACCTATGTGATGAACTTGCGGTGAAGAATAAATTTGTTCCGTTCACATCTCTGAAATCTTATCTGCTTGAAACAAAAGATGCTGGAACTGAATTTAAAAGGAAATTTGTCTTATACATCATTGGAGCCCTCTTGTGCCCCACCACAAAGGCAGGCGTACACCAATCATTCATTCAAATGGTTAAAAATGTTGAGTCCATCAGTCAATTCAATTGGGCAAAGCACACACTTGATTTTCTTGTCGACCGCATTGCTATTGCCAAGGTCAAAGAGCGGTCTGCTATGTGCGGCTGTTTGCTTCTTCTAATGGTACTTCCCCTTGATGTGTAATTATTTCATCTATTATTTTTTATTGCATATTGTCTAACACACATTAAAATGACTTCTTTTTTTTCTTTTTTTTTTTCCCATGTAGTTATTTTACTTGGAACAATTTGCTCGCAAAAGGGAGTTGGTGGCTACTTCCAACTCCATTCCTCGCTTATCCTATTGGGGCAATTCAGAAATTAAGCAGGGTTTGAATCAAATTAAAGCTTTGGGAGGATATTTAAATGTTGAGGTAAATATTTACAACACATGACTTTTTATAATTATAGCTCAATTTACATTACACCTGTGACATTAACAAGTTATTGTATATGTGTGAATAGGTGGCTTTGCCTAACATTGTTGAAAAGTCCAATGCAGTAACTCTTGGCCAGGGAAGAATTGACAACAATGATGACTCCCGATTGGCTAAAGTTAAGAAACAAGTCATTGAAATTCATGCCCTTTTGGTCCAAGGCCACAAGGACACAAGGCAAGATGGGGATGAGAAACGTCTAACCAAAGTGGAGAATCAAGTTGAAAAAATTCTTGAGCTGTTAGAAAAACACATGCCAGTTGATGGAGAACAAGTTAAAACACCACCAAGCAAACTACTTGCGGAGCAGCGACTGGTCAAAATGGAGAACCAAGTTGGTCAAATTCTTGAGTTATTAGAATGACGCATTCCATTTGATGGTGGACATGTTAAAACACCACCAAGCAAACTACATGAGGAGCATCGAATTGACATTGAAATGGTTGGTCTCGATGATAGTGGTATCGAAAAGGTTGCAGCCAATTCCCCGAAGTTTGTAGATGAGGATGAGATAAGGAATATGAATGACAAAGAACCAATGGAAACTTTGCATTTGAGAAAAACAAAACCAATCCTCACACCACCAAATGCAAAGGCAGTTGCAAAGAAACGAGCCAAATTGGTTGGTGGGAAAGCATTAAATAATGAACAACTTTCTATTCCACAAAAGGGGCAACCGCGTGCAAAAAAGACTGATACAAAGGAAGTTGAAGTGAATGCTGTAACAATGTCATCATCATGTAGTGTTGTTCGTGGTCCTCAGACTCGAGGGACCCAGAATTGCAAAGCCAGTCAGTGGTTGCGTACACCTTTTGTGAAATTTGATGTAATGAAGAAAAGACCACAGTTGAAGCCATCGTCAACTGACAACAACGTTGACAATAATATTCATGACAATCTCGATCAAGTAAACTAAATGATTGTGTCTCAAAACATATTTGATATATAGGTAACAAATAGTGTTTGTTTCTTACTTTTCTTTTACTTGTATCAGCTATTTGATAATTTACTTGATCAAATTGGGGGTAATGTTGTTCCTGAAATCCCAAAGGTTTGGAACTAACTATTATAGTATCTTTTGTATGTGTGGTTATTTTGCGCTAACTCCATCTTCATGAACATACACTAACCAAGCTTGATTTGTTTTATGCACTATTCTTTTCAATACCTTTACAAGTCATCTGTGCCTTTGCCAGACCCATTAAATGACTATGACAGTCTCGTTCTACGATATGCATTTGATGAATCTCTTTCAGAAGGGTACAATTTGACTACCTTTAACTTGTTATGTATAAAGTACTATACCTTCTAACTCACATAGTTATTCATGTGCTAGGGAATATCTTGTATGGATGAAACTGCACTACGTGGAAGCACAATCTGCAACGCGGAAGGAATTGTGGTCCTTGAAACCATATCAGTGGATATCCTCATGTGTAAGAATTTTCTCCTTCTCCTATTTTATTTGCTACCATTCCATCATCCAAGTTACTTTACTTTGCCTATTCATAAATTTCATATATTTTGCACTGCAGATTATAAATCTCATTGTTGTGAAATTGACAAATAAACAAAGGAAAAAGTTTCCAAATAAGGATCACAAGGTTTGGTACTTTCCGACCCATGTATCGGTAAGTATTAGCCATACCTAAAGACTTTTTTTATTTAGGCACAAGTTATTTATCTGTTAAAATTGAATATGCAGCAAAAGATTTGGTGTCAACCTTCTGATGACACAATGAGATATATGATTAGTGATTACAAGATATGTGATTTTGGTTATGAGCAGAGTGGTATAGTTATAAGTCAAAGGGTGTTTGGTTACGAGATATGTGATTAGTAGTTATGATATATGTGATGTTGGTTATGAGATATGTGGGTAATGGTTATGAGTAAAGTGGTGTCAAAGGGTGTTTGGTTATGCTATATGTGTTAGTGGTTATGAGATATGTGGGTAATGGTTATGAGCAAAGTGGTGTCAAATGGTGTTTGGTTATGCTATATGTGTTAGTGGTTATGAGATATGTGGCTAATGGTTACGAGCAAAGTGGTGTCAAAGGGTATTTGGTTATGCTATATGTGTTAGTGGTTATGAGATATGTGGGTAATAGTTATGAGCAAAGTAGTGTCAAAGGGTGTTTGGTTATGCTATATGTGTTAGTGGTTATGAGATATGTGGGTAATGGTTATGAGTGGTTATGAGATATGTGGGTAATGGTTATGAGCAAAGTGGTGTCAAAAGGTGTTTAGTTATGCTATATGTGTTAGTGGTTATGAGATATGTGGGTAACGGTTATGAGTAAAGTGGTGTCAAAGGATGTTTGGTTATGGTATATGTGTTAGTGGTTATGAGATATGTGGATAATGGTTATGAGTGGTTATGAGATATGTGGGTAATAGTTATGAGCAAAGTGGTGTCAAAGGGTGTTTGGTTATGCTATATGTGTTAGTGGTTATGAGATATGTGGGTAATGGTTATGAGTGGTTATGAGATATGTGGGTAATGGTTATGAGTAAAGTGGTGTCAAAGGGTGTTTGGTTATACTACATGTGTTAGTGGTTATGAGATATGTGGGTAATGGTTATGAGTGGTTATGAGATATGTGGGTAATGGTTATGAGCAAAGTGGTGTCAAAGGGTATTTGGTTATGATACATGTGTTAGTGGTTATGAGATATGTGGGTAATAGTTATGAGTGGTTATGAGATATGTGAGTAATGGTTACGAGCAAAGTGGTGTCAAAGGGTATTTGGTTATGCTATATGTGTTAGTAGTTATGAGATATGTGGGTAATGGTTATGAGCAAAGTGGTGTCAAAGGATATTTGGTTATGCTATATGTGTTAGTGGTTATGAGATATGTGGGTAATGGTTATGAGCAAAGTGGTGTCAAAGGGTGTGGTTATGCTATATGTATTAATGGTTATGAGTTATGAGATATTGGTTATGTGACTAGTAGTTGTGAGATATGTGACTAGTAGTTATGAGATATGTGATGTTGGTTATGATCAAAGTGATGTGGTTATGAGCAAAAATGTGTTAATTATAAGATATGTGATTAGTGGTTATGAGATATGTGATATTGGTTATGACAAAAAGGTGTTGGTTACGAGATATGTAACTAGTGGTTATGAGATATGTGATGTTGGTTATGACTCAAAGGGATTGGTTATGAGATGTGGTTATGATGTATGTGGGTAGTAGTTATGAGATGTGTGATTAGTGGTTATGAGATATGTGATATTAGTTATGACAAAAAGGTGTTGGTTACGAGATATGTGACTAGTGGTTATGAGATATGTGATGTTGGTTATGACTCAAAGGGATTGGTTATGAGATGTGGTTATGAGATATGTGATCAATAGTTATGAGATATGTGATATTTGTTATGATCAAAGTGGTGTTGGTTATGAGATATGTGATTATGATTATGAAATATGTGATATTAGTTATGAACAAAATGGTGTTGGTTATGAGATGTAGTTATAGCTAAGTTATGATCAATTTGATTATAGTTATGAAGAAATATGATTTTAGCTCATAACTATAAAAAGTGACCTGTTTAGCAGGTCACTTTTAATGATGTGGCTCAATCCTAACCATTGATTTTGTATGTACCGTACATTTTTTATACAAAATGTACTATACTAAAAATTAATTTGGTACAAAATAAAAAAAATAATGTAAAAGATTTATCATTTTTATAGAATTTTATCTTTGGTGAGTAGAAATAATTTTAAAAAAGTTTAAAAATACTTTTTTGACATTATTAATTTATATTTATTAAATTGACAACTTTATCCTTGAAATAGAGCAACAATGTTTTTAATTGTCTTTATTTGGAATGAGATTTAAAATTTAGAGTTAAATGTATTACAATTGAAAAGTTAGAGACTAAGTGACACAAACCCTAAACTACAAGGACCGTTAGTGTAATTCGCCCTAAATTAAAATTACAGAGCTCATAAGATGAAATGTATTTATGTTTTATCATAAATATAATTTTTAAAATTTTTACCAATTGAATATTTTTTATTAAGAATTTAGAACACATAATTAATGACACAAGAAAAAAAATCTTATGTGTAACTCTAATAAAAATGAATAAAATTTAATTTATTCTAAATTATTTTTACTACATATTTTAGATAAATTTTACATTATTATTTAATTTTAAAAATTAATTTATAATTATTTATCTATATATTTGTTATCCCGGACATAACACGAGTATTATGCTAGTTAGTGATATAAAACAAAAATCCAGTTCTATGTTATAGATTAAACGGTAAAACTCTATGTAGTAACTCGGCTTCATTTATCGCCTTGAATATTTAAAAGAAAATTCAGTCAAAATCTATCTATTGGACCCTTATTTGATAAAAATGACAACTTAAATTATTTTGCTTCATAAACTCCCTAAAGAGGAGGCACATAACTAAGTAAGGACAGAGTAATTTTTTTTTTTTTTGGACAATATTGTCCATGCATATATATATATATATATATATATCACATAACTCTTTTGACAAGCAACACTTTTATTTTATTTTATACAAGTTTAAAATGTTGTGTATGTGTATTTTTGATTGGTTCATCTAGTATGTATTTTGTTTTTGTAATGTTACTGTGAACTAAAATAACATGTTACTGTCAAACAGAGTAACATATTAATATTTACGTCAATTTCAACGGTTTTTTTTTTTTTTTTGAAGAATTTAATACTCAACATGGACCTTATTTGATAGATCTTGATGAGAGGATTCTAAAAATACTAATTTTATTAAAAACCAACATCCAAATCAAATGTTATATTATTTTAAAGTTTAAAATATTAAATTACCCACTAGTGTATTTTGGTAATAGTGATATATATTGACTTTTTAAGGAAATTTTTTTATATTTGCTCTTAATATATTAAAATTTTATTATAAAGGGGTTTCAACCAAATCCCCTGTGTACAGGAATTGGAAATGCTTTTACGCAAGCTGCACAACAGCAATTGCTGTGCAGCAAAATGGGCCCATTTCGGGATCCATTTAAATAATTTGAACCATTCATATTTTGAAATACATCAAGTAAAATATTCTTATAAAAAATTAAGTTAATCAGATATCGTTTACCCATTCATCCACTCACATTTGTATTGATTTTAATACTTTAAATCACAATTATTTTTTTATTTTTGTAGACATATTCTACTTGATGTATTCCAAAATATGAACGGTTTGAATTATCAAAATGAATCCCAAAATAAACCCATTTCACTACACAACAATTATTACTGCGCAATCCAGCACCATCCCCAATTCCATTTAAAAAGTGTCATGCTCACCTCAAATATATGATAAATGACGATCCTCAACTCTTAAATCATTGATCGCCTTATTGGAAATTTTGTATTGTTGGCCATCCTCCAATCTACAACATATATCTCTCCAAACAAATTTTAAAGGACTTATTGCCATCCTTTAAACAGTGGCGGAATTAGAATTTTAACTTAGGAGGGGTAATATTGAGTTAAGGTTATAGTGATTTACCACAATACAAATAATTTTGACTTTTAATTGAGGATAAAACAACTAAAAATAAACACAGTTTCAGATTTAAAATTTTAAAGTTATGCTCAAGTTAGTTAATTTTTTTATTTATTTTTTATTTTTTTATTGTTTATCTATCATTAATTTGATTTGCTATTTTAGTTTTGTGAACGTGATGATTATTATAATTTAAAATGCGATCACACACTATTATTAAAAATGAGAATGACAAAATTACACCCCCCCAAAAAAAAAAAAAAAGAGTGGAAGAGAAAGACATGAGGGAAAAGAGAGAAATAATATAGAATTTAAAAGAAAATATTTTAGCAAAATTAAATATTTAGAGTGACAAATTATAGGAATTTGTATTTTATTTTTAATTAATGAATCATGTTATAATGAAACTAATAAATTATAATCATAATGAAAATCAATACACTATATAACTAATATAAATAAATATTTTCAAAATAATAGAGAAAAATCATAAATAAATAACATGAAGGCTACAATCAATAATCAGATTGAGATATTGGAACATCTAACCTCATAATGAAAATGCAAGAATTCTTACTAATAGATTAACCCTATTGGTTTTGCAAAGATTTGGTCAAAAATAAAAAAACAAAAACAAAAATAGAAGATGAGATACAAAAAAATTGTGACATAATTTAAATTTTAGAAATTAATTATTTTTCAAATAGGGATAAAAGTGTAATTTTTAAAAATTGAGGGGAGGCACGTGACCCTCCTGATCTCAATGTGCCTCTGCCCCTGGCTTTAAACGATTCATTCCAATTTCCAAACTTATGTTTTAAAGGATTTATTTTAATTTCAGTTAGTTCCATAGAAAATTTCAAGGGATTTATTTTACAAATCAAATGTCTTTATCATTTTGTTGGAATCCCTTTAAAAGTATTTGATTCACTATGATGTAATAAAATACTAAAACATCATTACAAAGTGTTCCAATTATAAGGTCCTATTATTCAAACAGAAAATTAAGCAAATTAAAATTTCAATTAAAATACACTACAAGAAAATGCATGTTTGGCAACCAAACCAATTTTAGTCGCCAAAAACACCAGATTGTGCGACTAAAAATCTGCTTTAGTCGGCATTGATTGAACCTTTTAGCTACTAAAGTATTTTAGTCGCCATATAGTCTAATTGGCGACCAAATTTACCTTTAGTCGCTATTTGTTACCAATTTAGGCTACTAACATTTGATTTTGTCGCTGTATAATTTCATTTTGCGACTAAAAATTTTTGTCGCCAAAAAATGGGCATTTTTGTGATTACTTTTTGACGACCAAAGCTGGGTTAGTCGTTGTATATTCAGTATTGCCGACGAATTTTTGAATTTAGTAGCCAAAGAAGCATCTTTAGGCAACCAATTGTTTGTCGCCGTTAAGGTTTTTTGGCGACAAATAGTCGTTTAGTCGCGAAATCTTCGAAATTTTTTTTAGAGGGAAAATTAGTAATTTTGGCGCTCAGTACATATATTACACACACACTTTTTTGTTCTCTTTTGTCTCACACACCAACATCAACATACCAAACCCGTCCATACCAAACCCGTCGCTCACCACCGGCGATCATCACCATCGCAGGCCACCGGCGCTCGCCACCACCACCACTGCAAATCGGCGATCATCACCATCGCAGGTATGTTTCTGTCGTCTCTCTCCCTCTCTGTCGATCTGGTTCTATCTGTTTCTCGATGTCTCTCCCATCCCCTTCTCTCACAATGCAAGTAGGGTTTGACATGTTTTTTTCCTTTCATTTTCCATTTATTTCGTAAACAAAATTTTAAGGCTTTTCCTGATTTCGTGAATGGGTGTGGTTGAAATTGCGGATTGTCAATTTGGATTTTGGATTGTGGATTTGGATTGTCGATTTTGGATTCTTTTTCTATCGTTTAAATGTGCCTCTGTTTCGGCGAAAATGTTCCATTTCTGAACTCTTCAATCCTGTGTATTACATAATTTCTAAATTCATTTTTTTTTTGGCTCAGCCACTAAATTCATCGGAAAAAATATTAAAATTATAAAATGTTCCAACTATCTTAATTTCTTGGCTCAGCCACTACTTGTGAGGATGACTCGATGTGGAGTCAAACAAGAAAAGTTTAGACGAGGCTTCAAACATAGAGGTAAGAAGCCAGTGGCAGTGGCACACAGGACTAATGAACATGAGTCTCGTGTGGTGCCTCCTACTTACCGATGGTGTGACTCAAATTCGAATTAAGTAAAAGAATTTGTTTTTTAAAAAAAAATCACAAATCGGTTCGATTCAATCCTAGTTCTTGACAGTTAGGTCCATGATTTTATAGTTATGATTTTAACTTGAAATTGAACTGAATTATTTAAAGATATATATATATATATATTTGTTATTTGTCATACACTTAAGTATCTTATCAATATCACTTATATATTCATAAGTTTTTAACCATCTTCTCTTGCAAATCAGTTCTTAACCCTCTTCTCCTGCAAGTGTGTTCTTATATAATGATAAGACTAATTTTAAACAATTATTCAAATAATTATTATCTGTAAAATGATTATATATTGTTTGATATTTCAGAATGTTGTGATTATATTGTGCATGATGACTTGTTTATAGAAATCGTAGTTCCAAATTGAAATGAATCCCATTTTCATAGTTTGGTTTGATTTCAATATTTTCAAGATTCGGTTTGATTCCAAATTTCATAAAACCGTAGCTAATAATTCGATGTCAGTTTACTTCAAAACCAAACCAAATTGAACCTTGCTCTCCCCTAACTCGAATCGTAACCACCAAATCAGTTGAGACTAAGCCTGATGATCATAGTATGAGATCATCTATCCCAATTCCTATCCACCAAATCACTTGAGAATAAGCCCCTGACCACTTTATGACATCGTCTGTCCAAATTCTTGTGTCATTCTATATCCCAATCCCTATCTTGATTTTCTTTATTCAAGAGATGAAAGACAAGTGATATGGTTAAGCTCTGCATCTAAATTGGGTTAGGTAGTTGTCGTTTGAAACACCTCAATTCAATATTATTTTTTTTTTTTATAAAGAATTGCAAGTTTAAAATTATAAACTATCTGGATTCTCCTTTTAAAACAATTAGACACATCCAAATTGGTTTGTTTTTGTAGTCTATACTCTTCATGACCCATAGATTATTGTCTGACTTAAAACTCAGATAGTTCAGTACTTCTCTCTAGACATTTCAAGAAGAGTAAGACAAAGATAAAAGTAGCATTTAACCAGTAGGGTTATGCCAGTTACCCAGGATTTATAGGTTTCAACATCAGAAGTAAATACTATCTTGTATATGTAAAATGAGAAACTACATATACTTCAAATGCTTAAGCCCGGTGATTATCTGGTATATATGAGACGAGCGATTTTTTTTTTTTTTTTTTTGAGAATAATTGAGGCCAAACACCCTTGTGAACACATACCCCATCACGGCGTAAGTTTTATTGCATACGAATAAATTTCAAAAAATATTGAACTACCTTCGATGACCGCAACGGAGAAACATATACATTATGAACACATACCCCATCACGGCGTGTTGATGACCAATCAAGAAACACACTACGAAAAACTTGAGGTTTACACTGTCGTTGCTTTCTATAGTTGAAAATAATTTCTTTAAAAGTCAGCCTCAGTTGAGAAATCTGTGGCCACCACATAAGAAATTAGGATTACAAAGTGTGATTAATCAATAGCCTAAATACTCTCACATCTTTCTACTGCAAACCTTTGGAACTCCATAGAAACAATAGAGGATAATCTGGTCAATATGACGATTAAAGAACATGGTCGTCCTGTCACTCATAATTTGTTGAAAAAAGATGAAAAATAATCTCTCTGATCTCCTGGGATAGCTGTACCCTTTCAACCATACCGTTGATTCTGAAAGCACCTAACTTTACAATCTAAGTTGCACAAGAAGTTGCACTATGTTACTGTAGAATGGGGACAATAATAGAATGGCAATGGCCAATGTAAGGCACCAAACCATATTCTAACTACATTTTTTTTTGTCTAGGCCCTCAATAGGCTTGAGCCATCTCTGCTGTAGACCAAAATGCCCTTATTGGAAGAACACGAAAGCCATCAGAAAGTAGAAAACTCATAAAGGGGTGCTAATCTATGTAAATATATCACATTCGAACATTCTAGACCAAATGTACAATGTAATTAGTAGTAGTTGTTGGGTTTGAATTTTGGATTTTACTAATTGATTATTAGATTTTGTTGACTTTTTTAACTATTTGAAGTTAATAGTCTATTTACATGAGATTTACATGAGTGGTCTCATTACTTTTGTTTTTTGGTTAATAGTCTATTTTAAGTTAATATTATACACCAATTACTCTATTTTTTTAAATGTTTCAAAACTTTAAAATTTCATTACTTTTGTTTTACCCATCTGATTTTCATAAAATTTATGTTTACAAGATGTATTTGCTGTGATCTATTCAACGAAAGTTTCTATTGAATATCAAACTTAATTTCTCTTTAAATTTGGTTAGAATTATTTCTCTCCCTCTAAGATGACTTCACATAGAATTGTGAAGGTATGTCACATTTGCGTGTGAATACATGCCAAGTTAGTAGTGCAATTAGCCAACTATATGCAATTGACAAATTAGCAAAACATCTCGATCTGTTATTACTATTTTGTTCACTTCAAAAAACAATGCTAATCGAACCCCTAAACTTACTTAAGCTCTCTTCCATTACAGAGTATTTTTCCAAGTTGCCGTCCATTCCCAGGTTCATCTTCGCTTGATGTGTACTGTTCCAATAATGGACAAGAGTTGGATGATGATAACGGATAGGCTAAAAAGTAAAGAGTATGTACAAGGTGTTCAGTCATTTATTGAGTTCGCTACGAAGAATTTAGGGCCGCAGGATGAAATCCGTTGTCCTTGTGTTGATTGCTTGAACGGCACGAAATTACCTCGACATGTTGTACGGTTGCACTTGATTCGAAGAGGAATCGCATGTTCTTATCGAACTTGGGTCCACCACGGGGAACGTGTTCCCATGTTTCGTGCTCATCCTACTATGCGAAACGATGATACTCAAACCGACCGAGCTGGAATGACAACCAATCACGAAAATGTGGATGAACTTCCAACCATGTTACAAGAGATTTACATGAGTGGTCTCATGGATGATCATATCGACGAAGAACGTACTTGTTCGGAGAGGCACAATTTGTTGAAGTTCATGAAGTTGTTCGATGATGCTCAACGTCAAGTATATCCAGAGTGTGAAAAGTTCTCCATCTTGTCCTTCGTAATTAAGATGCTTCACGTGAAGGTGTACAATAAATGGAGCAACAAATCTTTCGATATGGTTATGCAAGTTTTCAAAGACATTCTACCAAAGTGTGATGAAAATGTTCCATGGACCCTTTATGAAGCGAAAAAGTTCTTACGTGAGTTGGGTTTGGGATATGAGGCCATTCATGCATGCAAGAATGATTGTACTTTATTTTGGAAGGACAACGCCACATTGGAGAATTGCCCTACATGTACGGAGTCTAGATACAAGTTGAACGACAAGACGGGTAAAAAAATTCCACACAAAATACTGAGGTACTTTCCTTTGACACCGAGGTTGAAGAGATTGTACATGTCGAAAAAAACAGCTGCATATATGAGATGGCACAAAGATAAGCGTGTGGATGATGGAGTATTACGACATCCAGCTGATGGTGAGGCATGGAAGGACTTTGATAGGCTGCATCCTACGTTCTCTGTGGATCCTCGGAATGTATCGCTAGGGCTTGCCATGGATGGTTTCAATCCATTCGAACATATGAGTACATCGTACAGCATGTGGCCTGTAATCTTAATGCCTTACAATCTACCCCCATGGAAGTGTATGAAAGATCCATTTGTCATGATGTCATTGCTTATTCCCGAACGATCCACACCTGGAAGGGACATCGATGTTTACTTGCAACCATTAGTAGAAGAGTTAACTAATCTGTGGGAGCCTGGTGTGCAAACATATGACACCTCAAACGGCAAAATATTTACAATGCATGCAGCAGTTATGTAGACCATCAACGATTTCCCTGCATATGGTTCCTTGTCTGGTTGGAGTACAAAAGGTTACCTGGTCTGCCCTAATTGTAACATGGATGCATCATCTCAGAGTTTGCGAAATAAGATAGGGTATATGGGTGCTCGGCGGTACTTACCTGAGAACCATAATTAGCGTAGAAGTAAGCTATTCAACGGTGAAATTGAGAATCGGTCCAAACCTATGGAGTTATTGGGAGAACAAATACTGGAGTAAATTAATTTGGGGACGTACAGGCCGTATGGAAAGCATCCAACCAACCAAAAAAGACAACGGATTGAAAATCCAACTCCGAACTGGACAAAAAGAAGCATTTTGTTCAACCTACCCTATTGGAAAACACTTAAGCTTCGACATAACCTTGATGTCATGCACATAGAGAAGAATATATGTGACAATCTGCTTGGGACACTATTGAGCATTGATGGCAAGAACAAGGACACCGACAAAGCACGTTTGGATCTGGAGGACATGCGAATACGAAAGGAGTTACACTTGATAAGGCATGCGAATGGCTCTTTCCAGAAGCCTCCGGCATTGTACACATTGTCCCCGGCAGAACGAATAGGGTTTTATGATTTCTTGAAATCAATTAAGTATCCTGATGGCTATGCGGCAAATGTATCCAATTGTGTCACCGCGAATGGTGGCAAGTTAGTTGGCCTCAAGAGTCATGACTGTCATGTCCTTCTACAACGACTTCTTCCCATTGGGATGCGAGGATACCTTCCTACCGAGATTGGGACCACGTTGTTTGAGTTTGGAACTTTTTTTCAAACAGTTGTGCTCAAAGACATTGAGGGTGACTGATTTGGAGAAATTGCAAGAACAAATCGTACTTATACTTTGTAAGCTTGAAAAGATTTTTCCTCCTGCTTTTTTCGATGTGATGGTCCACTTGGCAATTCATTTGCCTTACGAGGCTAGGCTTGGAGGGCCTGTCCAATATCGATGGATGTATCCTATTGAGAGGTATAACAACGAGTCAGAACTTTTTTCTTGTAATTATAGTTCAATATGAACATACTGACGATCACGCCGATGTTTATGTGTAGGATGCTCGGACTTCTTAAAGGATTTGTGAGCAATAAAGCTCGTCCAGAAGGATCCATTGCGGAGGCCTACATATCAAAAGAGTGTACGATGTTTTGTTCAATGTATTTGCATGGAATTGAAACAGTGTTTAACCGAGAAGAAAGGAACTACGATGGGGGTGACAATGGCCCAGGGTTGGCGATTTTCACTCAAAATCTTCGTCCTTTTGGTCTACTCCCAAGGGCAATTGATGTGTCCGTAGCTGACCGCGAATTGGCTTATTGGTTTGTCCTACACAATAGTTTGGAAGTGGACGAATATCTAGAGTATGCTTCTTCATCATATATGCAACATACCTTTTCTACATGGTTTTTATTTTTTAAAGTCTTCATTATTCCAATTACTTATGACTTACATTGTATTAACTAGGGAACACAAGCTCGTGTTGCAACAAAAATATGGAAGTTCATGCAACATTACAACGCGACAATGCAAAGAATTCCCTAAATGGTTCAAAAATCGCGTAAGATTATGTAACGTGTTACTGTAAAGTGTGGAGATAACGTTGAATTATTCTAAGTTTGAATTGACATGACATACTTTCTTGTGTAGATGAACCAATTGCGAAATGAAAACTCACCCGAAGCAACAGATGAGATGTGGTCATTAGCCAATGGACCTAATGCCTTAGTGAATACATATTCGGGATGCATTTGTAATGGCGTCCGATTCCATACTATCGACCGTGATAACCGTCGTAAATGTCAAAATAGTGGGTTGGTAGTGGAAGGAGACCACCAAGGCCAGTTGATAAAGTTCTACGGCTACCTTTGTAACGTGTGGGAACTGACATATTTGTTTGGACATCGGGTTGTTTTGTTCCAATGTGAATGGTATAACACCGGTAGTAGTCGAACTTTGTGCGTCGAACCACATATGACAACTGTTGACGTAAGAAGTTGATGGTTTAAAGATGACTCGTTTGTGTTCCCAAGCCAAGTTCAACAAGTTTTCTATGTTCCTGATACGAAGTTAGGACCGAATTGGCGAGTTGTAGAAAAGTTTCAATATCGACGAATTTGGGATGTGCCAGAGCTGGATGTGCCAGAATTTGATGAAGTGTTGCAAGATGATGAAAGTAGTACTGTTGTACCAACTGCACCTATTGATGATGATGTTGTTTTACGTCAGGATGACATTGAACTGCAAGTTATTTCAATGAAAGTTTCTCAGTCCAATAAGCGTGTACAACCGAAGGGTGTTATGGATGATGCTTTCATCTGCGATGACGACAATGAACTAACAATCTCAGGTGATGACGAAGAAGATGAGATGGAAAGTGATTTTGATACAGATACAGACCTAGAGTTTTAACTCAGTTTGTTTCTTTGTTCGGCTTGTTTTGTTGATGTCATGGGGGCAATTAAGAATATTGATGAAATTGTAATTTGAATTTCATGCCTACTCTTGAATTTCATGTAATTTGAACCTTATAATTTTAATTTCCTCTACGATTTCTATGAACTTTGGCAGCAAATTGAAAATCAAATTCATACTCAGTTCAGATTTTCCATTCGGATAGCTGTGCTGTTTGGCTGCTTTTCCCACAATCTGTGCAGATTTGCACATCTGCTCTGTCTCTGTTTGCTGAGTTGGACAGTTCGCTGCTATTTTTGTCCACTTTGGCTGCTTGATGCTTTACTGCTATGCTTAGGTGCTAGCTAATGGTAGGATGGTTGGTTGGCTGAGTTGGGATGTTGTCTTGGTCGCTTAAATGTATTCATGCTGCTCTGGTGAGGCCTTGTTTTGTTGTGCTGTGTGCTGCTGTTTGGTTGTTAATCGGTTTGGTTGTTATTCATGGCCAGTTGGTCACTAATGGTCAATGTTGTAAGATTATGTAATTTAGTTTTCGTATTTATTTATTTGTTCTCTGCTTCATATAACTTTCGTATTTATTTATTTCATTTTAATGGTGCCTATTGGTGGCACCAACTTCTGTAGTACCACAAATTTGTAAGATTATATAAATTATAGAGTTGAAATATTTTTCTGGCTGATTATAGAGTTGAATTTTTTTTTTTCGTTCTTCATTATTATAGAGTTGAAATATTTTCCAGGCTGATTACAGAGTGGAATGTATCAGTTTGTTAGTTACCATTGATCGTATTTGACTAGTTCCATTTCTTCCAATGCAGGGAAGTTTCCTACCCTTGTCACTCATCAAGAATATGTCGCGTCTAAAGTTAATGAGACTAAAGCGACAGTCAAATTCCAACTGAAGAAGGTTCTCTGCATGGGAGTTGCTGTTGGCAACCTCAGTCATCAAGTAGAAGCAGATTTTTCAAAATGTGCAAATGAGTGTTAATTTTCTGGTTTCATTGTTGAAGAAGAACTGGCAAAATGTGAGTTTAGTCTCTTTACACAACCAAACTATGAAGTGCCATGAATTCATGAAGTATTGCACTCATCAGGAAGCTACTTATCTATTGTGGTTGATCGGGTGGAAGCTACTTATCAGGAAGCTAAGCTAGCCTTTTCAGGAATATCGTAACGAAACCTCCATTTTCAATGACCTAGAGGTCTGTTTCCTATACTTTGAAAGGCAATAAAGGTAATGATTCTAGAAATTTCACATTGCAGTAGTGAAAGAGAGTTCTAAATGGACCTCTACACAGTTGGCAGTGCAACAAAACAAGAAAAAAAAAAGGAAAAAGATAAAATATAGTGGGATAAAAGACAAATTAGAATAGCTCTAAAACATTTTTCCTTCACATTGTCATGGGGCATGGATTCTCTATTCCCAATGCATGATTGTCACACAAATGGAAGTTTGGAACTAGAGAATTCGTGACCCATGTCTGGTGTTAATCTTAGGTAGGCTATGATGATGTTTGGTTGGATTTAAGAATTTTGTTCATATATCTGTCTGACTGAAAATCCTTGGGATGCTTTATAAAAGTGTTGGTGAATATAACAGAAGTTGTACTGCTATCTAATTTTGAAACTAATGAAAGAAAACTAGAACCTAAATGTTAGCACTTATAGCTGTATTCTTTGAGAAACAACTTAAGAGACCAGAATATATAGTCCTCAGCTTTTGCAGCTCACACTGCTGTCAAGAAAGTTAAAATTTATCTATGATGATTTTCATGATCCAATTAGATCTAAAGTTTCACCTTGAGCAATCAAGGAGACATTCTTAGTATACTTTACAGTTACTGTTACTAGGGGCTGTGTAGCAAATCTGGCACTGCTGTTACTTTTCTATTAGGCGTTTCCATTATAATCATTTTATTGATTTTGATTCTTACAGAATAGTTATAAAAAATATTACTATTATTGGTTGCCCTTATGCATCATCGAATAGTTACCTTTGTAGGCAATTAGGTTGTTGAATTGACTAGTGTATTTGCGATGTTTTCAAATTTCAGCTGATACACACACAAGCACAGCTTTAGGACTTTAAGAAGAGCTGCATTATAACAGAATAACGTGGTGAAATTGCTTATCAAAATAATTATATACAATAAACACAAACTAGATTAATGTGTTGAAATTGAATCGAAATATATATACGCCATACACCATAAGAGTGTTTCCAAATTGTGGAGGAAAAGAGTGCAGCATGTTCGTAAAATAGCTATGATGACCATGATTGTTAATAATAGTTTATAAAGCTTTATGCATTTCTTCATGGCACTTTTGAAGGACTCCTGTTTTCGGTGTAGAAGTAGAACACACCACTGCCGAATACCTCTTGACAACTTCATTGCAATTTTCATCCTAATCTCTTTCGCTGTGTTTTGTTAGGGGGTTTCGATCCTTATTTTTCAATGTTAAATTATCTTAATGACATTTTGTTGTTGATTGGAAATCAGGTGAGGTGCTTGTACCTGAAGAGTACCATGGGGAAACCAGTCCGCATCTTCTATACCTTCTTTCTCTGTACTCGAGTTGTTGTAGGGAGCAATTTAGTGTGAGCCAATGCTTAACAGATTTTTCTGGATTTTTTATCAGTTTTCCCCTTTTGGTATCTGTTTACTTTGACTTTGATGCCCTTTTCAATTTAATGTTTTCTATAAATTTTTATGGAGATGTGGAACTATATCATTCATTTACTGGATAATCCTTTTTGTTTCTGGTGGCATATGCATACTTTATCCTAGAAAATCTTTTTGCATATTGTTTGCTTCAGGGATCTCCTCAAATAACTTGATTTAATTTTTATTTTTTCTGCCAGCAAATTAGAGAATGAACAGCTTGTGTATAAAGATGACAGTTGGCGGAGTTAGGGTGGTGTTTTGTCGACTGAACAGTGCTATTGAGATTTGATCATTATTTTGTTGTTAATAATAATTCCAAAATTTGTTGGGGTAATGAGTATATTAAATGAACAATGGACAATTGAGAAGTTTGTTGTTGTATCATCATCATGTTCTCTTAGTTTATTAGTTACCATCGATTAACGAGCAATTTATTATTGAGTAGACATTGTTGTGTCATTATTGCAGCAGTTACACTACTAATGTATGCGATGTTTATTACTCATGTACGTTTGTTACGTAATGTAGGTACAATGGTTCCGGGAATCAAGACGGGACGACGGAAGAGAGCAACAAGTGGCAACGTACTATCAACATCTGAAGCATGTGCACAGGAGATTGGCACCCCGATGACGTTCTCTGATGAGACACAACCACCAGATGATACACAAATTGTGGTGGAGGAGACGCAGCCAGGTGGAGTGGGTAAGAGCATAGTATTTAGTTGTTTAAAAAAATTTTGGTTTTTTTTTGTTTGTTTGGGGGTGCATAAGTCATCAAGTAAGGCAATAAAAACCCCATAAAGGCAAATAAAACCAAAGGAAAAAAAAAAACTAAACATTACTTTACACATAACAAGGACACTTACACAACAAATAAAATACTAGGTACACAACCTTCCAAGTTGGCAGCAACAGTAGGCATAACAATTTACCAAGACTTTATCCAAGTTGTAGCATTATTTACCAAGATTTTATGCAGCCAAACAGTAGCTGGCAGCAACAGTAGGCAGCAAAAAAAAATAACAGGACCAAGAAGTAGCATTTTTTTTTTGTAGTCCATTCGCAATGTTTGTAATTTTGACTACCTTCCCCTTTTGTACCAGGGCAAACGAGGTCAACTCGTGTTCGAGGACCTACATTAGGCAAAGGCGTGCAGAAAAAAATTGCTAGGAAAAAATGGGAGAAATTACACGTCTATGTCAATCGGGTGTTGAACGCAATCACATGAGGGAATGCCACCCCAGCGACGAATGAGTTGGGCCTTCAAATTAGATGGTTGTGCCCTCTTCAGAGCGTGAAGTCATGGATAAAAATTGATCAAAGTACCAAAGATGCGGTCGTCCAAGCGGTGCTAGTATGAGATTCATCTTGCCATAATGTCTTTATTATGTAATTTGTAATTGGTTAAATTAATTGTTCTACTAATTCTCTTACTATGTTTGTAGGACAAGTTTGTTATCGGCGATGATTTTGATAATGATGAACAAGCTCAACAAATCCTCGATAGGAAGGCATATTTGCTATATAAGGATTGGAGGTACAATCTAAAGCAAGAGTTCCTTGAACTTGAGGAAAAGGGTGTTGATGACCCCTATAGTCATCCGCCTAGTGGAGTGAACTTGGAGGACTGGAAATATCTGATTGATGTTGCTTGGAAAGACGAATCTCACTTGGTAACAAATTAATTAGAAACCCCATTATTGAAATTAATTTATGTGTTAATATGTAAAACTTCTTCACTAATATATGTAAAACTTCTTCACTGAAACTTAGTAAAGCATGGTTTTTTTCTTTTTTCATATTTTTGTAGAAACGCTCTACGGCTGGTAAAGCAAATATGGGTATGCTCCCCTATAATCATACAAGTGGATCGCGATCATTTCCTATAGCAATGTCGCTTATGGTGACAAGTTAATTTAGTAATGTAATAGATGATTGATTCTTCTTGATTCTGAATATTATCATGTACTAATTCGTCAATGGAATTTTTCCAAACATAACAGGCAAATGAGGATGGAGATATAGATTTCCCCGAATTTTATAAGAAAGCACATAAGTCCAAGAAGACGGAAGATTGGATTGACCCCAAATGTGGTGAGCTACATGTGAGTATTGAATGTTGAAACCAAGTGTGATGCATATCAATTAATAAAGTTGTTTTAAATTCCTTCTCCAATCTTGACTTTATTGTTTTCTTGCCATTACAGGATGATATGGTGAATCTACAACTAACAGCCACCGATGCAGGGTTGCCATTGACCCACGAAGAAATATCAAGGCAAGTGCTCGGGGAAAAAAAAAATTACTTGCGTGGATGTGGGATAGGCTCACAACCCTCTTCCACAGTTTCTAGTGCGGCACGAGCACGTGATAAACATATGGAGTCAATGAGAGCAGAACTGGAGGTTCTTCGTGAGCAGCGTCAAAGTGATCACGAGGAGTTGCTGAAGGAGAAAGAGGAGCGCCAAAGAGATCGGGAGGAGCTATTGAAGGAGAAAGAGGAGCGCCAAAGAGATCGGGAGGAAATTACGAGGGAAAGAGAGCAGCTGATCAAACAAATCGATGAAGAAAAAAAAGCACGGGAGGCACAGGAAGTACAACTCAATCATCTGAACGACGTGGTGTCACGACTCACAACCCTCTTGCAGGGTTCAGATGGTCATCCTACTATTCAGTAAACAAAATTTTCTTAACAAGCTACTGCAACTTCTACAAAAATATGGATCATATTGACATAGAATTGTTTTCTTGGTATGCAAATATTTTTTTGTGATGTGCTTCAAATAGGTTTTGAGGCATAATGTGAGTAGACATTGTAGTAGCCGACCTGGTGTTTTGATACATTACACAAAGGACCGTAATCTGATTTCCATAAGGTAACCAAGTCCAATTGAATGTCATTTCAGATTTACGACTAATTGAAGAAACCAAGAGAAAGTAGAATGAATTTTGATTTAGTACAATATAACTAGTACAAAAGAGCTTTGATTTCAAAAATCTCACGAAAATCTGAAGAATGAATATGTGATATTAAGTTTCTTAATAATAAATCTATACAAATAAAACCAACACTAATTTGAACTGAATAATGTGTAAAAGAAAATTAATATTTGGTTTGGATTTTTCAGAAGCAGATTTTTGAGTTTTTAATTTGTATATTGAGACTTTTAGATTGTTCCTTGTTGGTTGTTTATTCGCTTGTATTATTTTTCGAGAAACTCAATTGTCTTCAATCTTCTCTTCCAAACTAACCAGCCTAAGAACTACACTCTGAGGGAATAAACTTTACCTATACCAATTTACTGGTTAAGAGTTGTGGGCCAGAACGTGCTTGGATGAACACTTATGCTTGAGGCTGCCCACAACAGATTATCAACCTGATTTGGCCTAGTTACAGGAGCTGATGCAAACAAAGTTTTGATCCTTGAAACCTCCACATTTTCCCAATCATAAGTTGCCTTCTAAGTGTGCCATGCATTCTAATCACCTTATCGGACATTTTCTTTGGTTCTTGGTAGTTTTCCAAGAGCTTATTGACTCATAAGAAGTATATTCAGACTAGAGAATCAAATCAAGGAAATCGGTTACAATATAGCCATAGGAATAAACAACCAAATTTCATTAAACTAAGGGAGAAAAATCCATGAATCCTCACCTTGTTGCCTACACTTGCATCCACCTGTACAATTGCAGATGCGCCTATGTTCAGGCTAAAATCAATTAAATGTGTTCTCCCACATGCTAACCAGGTGGTGGATTGGCTCATATAAAAATGCCACAAACATAACCGAGAAAAGGCCTTTGAGGGACGAAAATTGAAAGCAGCCCCCGAACCACTGTGAGGATGGCACGGGTAGCTTCCTCGTGTAAAATAGGACCTGTGGGGACAGACGGGATGTAATTAGCGCGTGTACGTTGGGCGTTGGCGTGAAATGCGCCATGAATTTAGCCGAAAAAAGGCCTTCGAGGGCCGAAAATTGAGAGCAGCCCCCGAACCACTGTAGGGATGGCATGGGTAGCTTCGTCATGTCAAATAGGACCTGTGGGGATAGACAGGACGTAATTAGCACGTGTACGTTGGGAATGGGCGTGAAAAACGCCATAAACTTAATCGAAAAAAGGCCTTCGAGGGCCGAAAATTGAAAGCAGCCCGCGAACCACTGCGGGGATGGCACGGGTATCTTCCTCGTGTCAAATAGAACTTGTGGGGACAAACGGGACGTAATTAGCACATGTATGTTGGGAGTTGGCGTGAAAAACGCCATAAACTTAGCCGAAAAAAGGCCTTCGAGGGCTGAAAATTGAGAGCAGCCCCCGAAGCACTACGGGGATGGCACGGGTAGCTTCCTCATGTCAAATAGGACCTGTGGGGATAGACGGGAAATAATTACCACGTGTACGTTGGGAGTTGGCGTGAAAAACGTCATAAACTTAGCCGAAAAAAGGCCTTCGAGGGCCGAAAATTGAAAGCAGCCCCCGAACCACTGCGGGGATGGCACGGGTAGCTTCCTCGTGTAAAATAGGACCTGTGGGGACAGACGGGACGTAATTAGCACGTGCACGTTGGGCGTTGGCGTGAAATGCACCATGAACTTAGTTGAAAAAAGGCCTTCGAGGGCCGAAAATTGAGAGCAGCCCCTGAACCACTGTAGGGATGGCACGGGTAGCTTTGTCATGTCAAATACGACTTGTGGGGACAGACGGGACGTAATTAGCACGTGTACGTTGGGAGTTGGCGTGAAAAACGCCATAAACTTAATTGAAAAAAAGCCTTTGAGAGCCGAAAATTGAAAGCAACCCGCGACCACTGCAGGGATGGCACAGGTAGCTTCCTTGTGTCAAATAGGACTTGTGGGGACAGACGGGACGTAATTAGCATGTGTACGTTGGGAGTTGGAGTGAAAAACGCCATAAACTTAGCCGAAAAATGGCCTTCGAGGGCCGAAAATTGTGAGCAGCCCCCGAACCACTGTAGGGATGGCACGTGTAGCTTCCTCATGTCACATAGGACCTGTGGGGATAGACGGGACGTAATTACCACATGTACGTTGGGAGTTGGCGTGAAAAACACCATAAACTTAATCGAAAAAAGGCCTTTGAGGGCTGAAAATTGAAAGCAGCCCGCGAACCACTGCGGGGATGGCACAAGTAGCTTCCTCGTGTCAAATAGGACTTGTGGGGACAGACGGGACGTAATTAGCACGTGTACGTTGGGAGTTGGAGTGAAAAACGCCATAAACTTAGCCGAAAAAAGGCCTTCGAGGACCGAAAATTGAGAGTAGCCCCCGAACCACTGTAGGGATGGCACGGGTAGCTTCCTCATGTCACATAGGACCTGTGGGGATAGACGGGACGTAATTACCACGTGTACGTTGGGAGTTGGCGTGAAAAACGCCATAAACTTAATCGAAAAAAGGCCTTCGAGGGCCGAAAATTGAAAGTAGCCCGCGAACCACTACGGGGATGGCACGGGTAGCTTCCTCATGTGAAATAGGACTTGTGGGGACAGATGGGACGTAATTAGCACGTGTACGTTGGGAGTTGGCGTGAAAAACGTCATAAACTTAGCCGAAAAAAGGCCTTCGAGGGCCGAAAATTGAGAGCAGCCCCCGAAGCACTACGGGGATGGCACGGGTAGCTTCCTCGTGTCAAATAGGACCTATGGGGATAGACAGGACGTAATTAGCACGTGTACGTTGGGAGTTGACGTGAAAAACGTCATAAACTTAGCCGAAAAAAGGCCTCCGAGGGCCGAAAATTGAGAGCAGCCCCCGAACCACTGCGGGGATGGCACGGGTAGCTTCCTCGTGTCAAATAGGACTTGTGGGGACAGACAGGATGTAATTAGCACGTGTACGTTGGGAGTTGGCATGAAAACGCCATAAACTTAGCCGAAAAAAGGCCTTCAAGGGCCGAAAATTGAGAGCAGCCCCCTGAACCACTATATTGATGGCACGAGTAGCTTCCTCATGTCAAATACGACCTGTGGGGACAGACGGGACGTAATTAGCACGTGTACGTTGGGAGTTGGCGTGAAAAACGCATAAAGCTTATACAAATATATTAAAGCTTATATATTAAAGCTTACAAATATATATGTGTTCTATAAGCATCTCTATATATGTACAGTTATGAATAAAATATATATATGTTTACACATTAGACTAAACTTGACTTAGGGTTGACTTGGAAATTTCTTTGCACTTTCAGTACAAGTTAATGTGTAAAGAAACTATATTGAAATTCCTAAATTCAAACTATATTTACATACAATTTCAATTATAATTGACATCCTTGCAATTTGTGTATTGTAGATGGCTATAACTTTTTGTTTACAATGGAACTAATGGGTGTAATTTTTGTTGTGTAGATGGCTTTTGACATTGACATGTGGATCTTCTATTTTTTTGCCCAGAAGATAATTCACACTTATGCAAAGTTGGGAAGTTTTTTGTCGTCCTATACTTTTTGTTTGGACTGTGGATGCATCGAACATATAATTTTTGGCGGGGTACAAAGTATTTTTGGAGCTTGTATTAATTGCTCTGGTGGTATAGCATCAATGAACCGTGGAATTTGGATGCATCGTACATATAATTTATGGTGGGCTACATAGTATTTTTGGAGCTTGTATTAATGGCTGTAGTATTAATTAACATATATTATCTTTTGTCGTGGTACATATTACCATAGTAATTTGTACCTTGTCAAATGGTCATTACAATGCATAGTATAGTAAAAATATTGTGTATAGAGGACATTGTTTTGGTAACGTATTTGGAATGTATGACGTTATTATTTGTAATTGGAATATATATAGTTGGTTCATACATAAGTTTACATTATTATTTGTAGTTGGAATATATATAGCAAGTGTTCATTTTTGTTTCATGGTTCTAAGTGAAACATGCATTACGGAATAAGTGATAATATATATAGGTTGTATACGTATTACAGGTTGCGGTGGATGCATACAGGTTCGGACGAAATTTAGTAAAATGAAACAAACAAAACAATAATATAAAATGACGCTTTTGGTGACAAATCAATTGGTAGCTAAAAAGAAATAAATCTTTTGGCGACTAAATATTTAGTAGCCAAAACGAATCAAAAACAGTTATGGCGACTAAATGTTTAGTAGCTAAAACTCAAACGACTTTTGGCGACTAATAATTTAGTAGCCAAAACAACTTGAAAACAGTTATGGCGACTAAATGTGTAGTAGCTAAAACTCAAAAGACTTTTGGCGACTAAATATTTAGTACCCAAAACAACTCCAAAACAATTATGGCGACTAACTGTTTAGTAGCTAAAATCCAACATATTTTTGGCGACTAATGTTTTAGTCGCCAAAACATAATAAAATAATTATGGCCGACTAAACATGTAGTAGCTGAAGTTGCACTATTGGCGACTAATAATGTCGTCGCCGTAGATATTTTACTTTTTGGCGACAAAAACTTTAGTAGTTAAATATGTGAGTTAAAGGAATTAATGAACCGTTTGGGCGACTAACATGTTAGTCGCTAATGTCACTTATCAACGACTAAGACTATTTTCGTCGCTAATACCTGTTATTTTTGCCTACTAAAACGTTAGTCGGTATTTTGTACTACTTATGGCGACTAAATGTATTTTAGTCGCTAATTCCTTCGGCGACTATGTATCCCCAACAAAGCCAGCGACCAAATTATTTAGTCGGCAAAGTGTTTCGGCGACTAAAATCAATACTTTTGGCGACTAATTTTTTAGTCGACAAAAGTGTATTTTCTTGTAGTGATAGAATCAGAGCCACAATTGCCAACGTTACAGCTAATGGTAAGTGATATCCAATATTTCTAAATCCATTTGATGAATTACTAGAAGGTGACAATGCAGGAGATTCTCCATTTGACAAATCACAAGAAATCGAAGCTTGAGAAGGGCTCTATTTGGTGAGTCATTGGCAATCGGAAATTGAGGAGGTGTTGTATATGGTGAGCCATTTGCAACTGCGATTGAGAAGGTACTGCATATGGTGAGCCATTTGTAATCAGGAATTGAGAAGGAGATTGAGAAGCTGGTTGTGCCATTTGGGTTGGCCATTGTGTGTCTCCTTGTTTCACATTTACTGAGAGAGCTTTTGGCCAACTTTCTCGCAGTGCAACCCTACACCACAAACGAAATATTTTGGCCCTGGGCTGTCGAGAGTAATTGTATCCTTTCCTGAAGCTAATCCTCCATCTTGTGGAATAATGCAATTCTTGTAGGCATTTTTGTTCACTTGATACACATTGTGAAGTCCAATAGTATACTTGAAAACTAAAATACAATATATTCAATAAAAATTAAATCAGTTTATTATTGCATATTTAATAGGAAGATTGGAACTCTCTCTAAAGAAGAGCTTCTCTCTCTACTTTCTCTTTTTAGGGTTCTTCGCTTGGGAGTGCAACTTAGGGAGGGGGAGGGGGGATCCGTTTTCTAGCCACCTCTCTACTTCTTTCTCCACACCCCCCTCCCTCCTCTTTTTTTTTTTTTGGTTCAATAAGCCTCGGGAGCTCTGTCTTCCCAACCTCTCTCTCCCTGTGAGGTGTTCTTCCCCTCATGGTGGAAGTTTTATTGGTTTGTTCCTCTCCCCTTCCCACCAATGCTAGATCTGCCATGTCCCTCCTCCTTCGCCTCTCACCGAAGCCGACACCACCATAGCGCCACTAGATCTGCCATGGATCTGGCCCGCCTTCGTAGATCTAGTTGTTTAGGGATTGAGGTCGAGTTTGTTTCATGTTTGTCTTGTTTATTTTGGTTTTCTGGTTGTGTTTCTTGGAGTCAATCGGTGCTGTGGTTGTAGCTTACCTATTTTGTGATTGTAACCTATGATTTATCTCAGACATATTCTATTGTCGAACTATTATCATCGGCTTCTACTTTACAATACGAGTACAAGCACGAGTACAAACACAAGTTGTGTGTCTAGATATTTTCATAGTTTTCTTCTTATTGCTTCTAGTACTGAATTTTTCTTTGTTTGGTGTAAATTTTATTTGTTGGATAGACTCTTCTGTAAGTGTCATTTGGCTTACCTTAATGGAAATTTTTATTGATCAGAAAAAATAATAGAAAGATTGAAGTATGAATATTTGATCTAATTGCAACATTAGGAGTAGATTTGATAACCCAAAGAATATATAAATGTGTGTACATGTATATAGTGAGTAAACTAAAAAAATTTATTATAAAAAAACATGTTGATCATATCAAGAAGTCTTATTAAGTATTATATTACCGAGTTTGTCTCCGACCGAAATTCTTTGCCCTTGGCCCAACCTTTATAATCATACATCGATGTCCATCCAGCTTCATCACCAACTGTGAACTCTCCAGCAAAAGTGACTGTTGGAAGAACAATGGCAATGATGGAAAAAGTGAATAAGATCTCACCATTGGGTTATTGTCGTAAGATAATAGATATGATTCTATTGTCTTGCAAGTTTCAATTTATTGAGGAATGGATATGAAGAAATTAAGAAAGGAGTTATTTATTGAGCTTTTTAAATAGAAGGTTTGGAGAACAAGTGGAAAATAGAATGTATGGGTGGGTTGTCTAAAGATGACCAAAAGAGAAAATATGCACATCACATCAATAAATGTGAATTACATGCCATATGCACAAGATTTAAAAAATGTGAATGTGTCAATATTTTTGGCGAATTGTGGTCTTCAAGCTTATTTTTCAATATATTTAGGTTATGAGACAACAATGGTTTCAGACCAATTGATGCCTTCGATTGTTGTGACAAAGTTTCCCGTCCTTATTTGGACTTGAGAAGGCCATTAGGTGTAGTGGTGGTTACAATGATAATAATGGTGGTGGTTGTAATGGGATTTTGTGGTGGTGATGTAATGATGGTGGTAGAGGCAACGGCAAAAATGAGAGTAGTAAGAGACAGTGATACTAATGTTGTGGTGTTGTGTTGGTGGTAATGGTGATAGCGATGGCGATGACAATAGTGGAAGGGGTAGAGTGGCAGCTACAATGACAGTGGCAACAACAACAGTTGGTGATGGCGGTGGTAGTGTTAAAGCAGTGGTGACAATGGATTATTGTCAGTGACATTGATAGTGGTATAATTGCTGTTTGTCTTGCTGAGTCTAGAAAGCCTTTCCATCTTTAATAATTGAATTTCTTTAAAATTTAAAAAAAAAAATTTGTTGCTAAAACAAGTTCATTTTCTGTTGATTATGATAAATCATTTTTTTTTTTTTTGTTGATTTTTATATTTTGTCATATCAAATATTAGGAAAACAAATAATTCAAAAAACGTTAAGACCAAATAAACAATTTAATTAAGATGTACTTCACCACCCGTTTGCTAACCATGAAATTATGGAATCAAGTTTAAGAATAGTAACTTTGTACATTTATGTCAAAGGTTAATTATGTGCCCCATAAAACCCTTCCAAACACCTATTATTAATGGTTACTAATTGTGCATTATTTAATTGTTTTTTTGGTAAATTATCAATAAGTCGTTATAGTTTGACTTAATTTTTATCAAGTTCTATTAAAAATAAGTTTTAATAAAATTTTCACTAAAAATAATTTCTTATGATGATTTTTTTGCATATGTTGTTAAAAATTGACATTTAGTAATTTTTTTATCACCTTTTTATAAATTGTAACTAAAACTTACAATTAGTGACATTTTCCTGTGACGAATTTTTCGAACTATCACTGAAAATTGAAAATTAGTGACATTTTTTTAATGATTTTTTTAAACCATCGTTAAAACTTATAATTAATGACATTTTTTGTGACAATTTTCAACCTATCACTGAAAATTAATAATTAGTGACATCTTTTTAATAATGTTTGATGAAAAACATCATTAATTCTCACAAGACCTATTAGACAATAAATCCACATATTAGAATCTACACGTAAATTCTTTGGTAGCGTTTGGTAGAGTTTTAGAATTATGATTTGATAATAGAGTGTATTTTGAGTTTGTGAGTTTTGAAATTATAATTTGAAAAAAAAAATTTATTTGGTTATGAGTTTTGAAAAGAGTTTACAATTTTTGATATGACATATGAAATGAGAAAAGTTGTTTAGTCCTGAGTTTTGAAAAACGTTTTCAAAACTTAATTCAAAAACTTATAACTCATAATCAAACACATAACTCAAAACTCTATTGAAAATTCTATTTAAAACTCATAACCAAACTCTTTTTAAAATTTAATTCAAAAAAATAATTTTTTTATTTAAAAAATTAAAAAAATTCCAAAAATATTTTTTTATTTAAAATATTAAAAAATATTCAACTAGTGTTTTAAAATTACTTTGGATTGTATATTTGGTTAGAACTTTTTTTTTTTAATTGTTTTGTTTAAAATGTTTTTTTTATTTTTTAAAAATTACTATGACAAATTAATTTTTATTTAAATTTTTTTTTATTAATTTTAAATAAATTTCCAAAGAATTTGTCATTTTGGTCTAAAAAATATAATTTCTATATTTAAAAAATATCAATAACCAATTTTATTTTTATTTTTTTTTTCAGATAACAAGTGCCAATTCTCTAAAAAAATTTATTCTAGATGACTGGCCGGACGTTAGGGGAACGACGTAGTAGATCCAAAAAATTTTGAAAACTGATTAGGAAAAGTTCTACCAAACGTGTTGTGAAATGTGTTTTGAAATGTGAGGTTAGAATCAATTTTTGAAAATTCTATCCAAACAGAAGTTTCACAGATGAGGGTGGAACTATAATTCCAGAACTACACCAAACTCGGCATTTATTTTTAATATGCCTCACCAAAAGTGACTGCACATCAAAGTCAACAGTTGGGTACATAACATTGAATTTACTTTGCGTAACTATTATTAATTGATGCTTTTTATTTATTTATTTACAATCGATAGAAAAAGGAATAGAGTAAAGAGCTAATTCATTACAATCACAAAATGAATAAAGGAAGGGGATGTTGCATCCCACAACGGCTAGTGTCAAACTGAAATATCATGCTTGATAATCCATTAAATCAACACCTTAATCTTAATAATTGAATCTTTTTAAAAGGACAAATAAGTATCCCATTGTAAGAAAAAAATATTTCTTAAAAAAGTTTAGGGTAAACTTGTAATTTTCTCAAACATTGTTCCAGAATTTGGAAAGTCCAAAAGTAGGTGAAATTTTTGATGACCCCAAAAAGGTGCAAGGACTCTTGGTTGCTAGTCTCTTTTTCCAAAGGGTTCAAAAGCAAGAGTTGGGTTTGCTTTGTTCCTTTTCAGTGATGATAAAATTCACTTTAGGAGTTTATTCAAAGTACTTCTGAAGCCATTCTTTTGTAGGAGATGAGTCATAAAAGGATATATTCCTCTGTTGGGTGATGAATCATTCCTACCTCATAGAAAGTTGCCTTTTCCTTGAAAAGAAAAAAGAAAAGAAAAGAAAAAAAAAGAAGAGCATAGAACAAGGCTTCAAAATAGGCTTTTCTTGCTAGGAAAAGAAGAAAATATTCCACTTGGCCATGGAGTTAAAGTGGGAAAGTGAAAGAAAAAGAAAGGGTACTTTGAAAATCACCGCAACCCTGTTTGTTTGGTGAGAAAAAGGTTGCAAAAAAGAGTACAAATTATTTTTTAAAATAAAAAGTAAAAAATTCAAAATTGATACCCCAACCACTTGTGCGTAACGCAACTGTTAGTTGAAGTGATTGTTAATACTTATAATTGTCTTTACTTTCACCAAATCTCTCAACCATGGTGAAAGTGAAAGAAGAAAAAGGAAACCAGAGATCACTATCTAGGCGGAGAAACCGGTATTTAGATTCAAGGAAGCTCGAACTACTTGAATTGCAAAGCAAAATTACTTTGAACAAACTAAACAATATATCAGAGCCATTTTCCGGTAATTAAGTATACGTTTTCAGGGATTTTCTGGTGTAATATTGCATTCATTAAAGATTTAATAAAAAATAAACCTTGTTATGCAAAAGAACTGCAATTTACAAAATTCTGGATTAGACAAACCTGAAACAGGCCAAGTACAAAAAACAACCCACTAACTGGCAAGATTCTTCTATTTACAGCGTTGATTGATAGACCCAAAACAGATGAATTCACCACTCGTGGATCATGTGTGCATCTTCTGAATCTCCAGCAAGCAAAATGCTTCCATAACTTTATTGTGCAAACCAGAGTCTAGCATAAAATTCCTCGAAAGACCCTGTAGCGAACGGCCAAAATCAAATTCTTCAAAAAGCTCATCGCATTTCATTTTTAGGTGCTCTCTTGAAATGTATGGGAGCGAGAAAGAGCTGCAGGGTTGGCTTCTAACACCTGAGTAGTATCTGATGGATGGCCCTTGCATTCACCACCGCTAGGTTTGAATGGTTTGAAAATCCCACATCTTGATTCTTCAGTTTCTTTCTTGTTAGACTTAAAACCTAATGTGCCCCAGATAGAACTCTTAGAAGCCTCATTGGAGTGATCAATTCTCAGTGTCTTGGGAACTAAAACACACTTATCTGACTCCTCATCCATCAAATTTGCATCCCGGGAATGCTTTCCTAACGTTGGTAAGTTGTTGCTAGTGGATGATGATGGAGATTGGCCACCATCCACTCCCACCATTGGTATATGTCTTGTTCCTGTTGTCCAAACAGGCAAGCAACCCCAATATGATGCAGGTACAAACTGTACAGGAATGCTCGGCGGGCAAAATCCAGGAACTGCAAGCATTGGTGTCGAGCACCATTGAATTGGGTTTGGATTACCATCAACTGGTGCAGAAACCATTTCAGAAGAGCACCGAGATGCCACCATGGAAGCTCCACCACTCCATGCTTGATTCCAAGGGGAAACCCAAGGAGGAACTGGATAACATTGCAAGGGATTTGGCTGAGAAAGCTCGTTAACCTTTTCAGGTATCTGATTTTCCTGCATACTGGATGCTGTAATTGAAGAACCACATGAGGGAGGGTCCTCTCTTTTATCTCTGGACAAACCAAAATCAGAAGCACAGCTTTTCTGATCTTTGAGATGAAGCACAGTTGTCATGGATTCACATAAACGTCCTTCGGGACCAAATTTTAGCACTGTTCCATTGCTAGTTAAAGGATTCAACGTGCTCTGAGATTCACCACAAGAGAAAAGTTGTTGATTGACGGAGTCAGGGATTTCGATTCTTGTTGCTGGTACTGTATCGGGGGACACCACTATCTGACGATATTGAGAAGAGAAGTGCTTGTTCTTTCGCCTGCCAGCACCAACAGGAACATTTCTCATTGTTCCACCAGCTGTCCAATATCTTTGGCAATTCTTGCAAAAATGTCGAGGCTGATTGACATTGTAGTTATTGAAGTAGCAGAACTTAGTGTCGAAACTGTTGCACCGAGGACATGAAATGACCTTGTCAGGTTTCTTGAAAGCCTTGTCTTGGTCAACACCGCTAGTCTCAGCCGGGTTGTCCTCCTCCTGACCATCCTTTGAACCAGAAGACTTGTCTTGCTTTCCAGACTCATTGAAATGAACATCCTCAGCTTCTGTTTTTGATATTCCACTACACAACTCCTGAGATAGAAAATAAAAAATTCTCAACATTTATGACCCGTTTGAATAGATGTGGAATTCAAATCAACAGATCTGAAGTTAAAAACATTGGAGAGTTAGCTACTATAGGTGGAGAGAAAAACTATGAAAGAAGATAGTTTGAGATAAAAGAGATATATTTTAATAGGATACTTACAGCTAGTAAAGAATCCTAAACATGGTTTCAAATAATTACTTTTACAAGAGTCATTTCAAATACATCATGATAGAGCTATTTAGTTCAATCTTGAAATTCATAAGTAAACTATCAAATCTAAATTAGAGTTATTCTCCTAAAATGATTAATATCAAATCAAATCCATGCATTTAAAATTCACATCCATCTAAGCGGATGATTAGTGTTTACAAAAATTCATCTACTAATAAAGTACAGCTTCAAACAAGAAGAATAAGCACCAGTCACTCCAACTCATTAAAGTAAATTAGAAATAATGATAATATAATCTAGTCCTTTCTGGGATATATATTAGTTAAGACTAAAACAAAATTTAAACAGATAATTCTATTACAAACTACCCGAGGTCACTAGTAGGTACCCTATATAGCAAATTTTCAAACACAAAATTGTCTAGAAGGGTGGAAAGTATGCATGAAAAATACAAGATAAACATGAAATTAGAAGCTATGATCCTAGGTTACTGTTTCACTGTCTTGGACTGAAGCTGGTCAAGGAAATACTTTTAAAAAATTAGAAATAAATAAATAAATACACACACACACACACAAAATCAGTTTCATTATCTCTCTGTTTGACTTCAGTGGAAATTAGAGAGAATAAGTGGAAAGCAAAATTTGAATTATAGGTTCTATTTAGTTATGTTTTGTTAAAATACTTAGCTATATAAAAGATTACCATTAGGGTCATTTGAGAGAAGGATTGAGGTTTTCTAAGGACTTAAATAATGAGGAAATCTTAAATTCGAATTTTCAATTTCTTTTCCCAATCTGTTTTCTGAAATCAAACAAAGCAAGGGAACAAATTCCCTCAGGCTTTCCAACATATAATAGATAAGGAAAAAACACATTCGGAAACAAATTGGACTCAAATTGTAGGCAAAAGCAAAATCTAAAGATAATAAACAAAAGAAAATAAAGGCCAAAAAAATTTATACTTTTTTTTTTTCAAATATTTATATATTTATTTTTAGTTGGTTTTGATTAGTTAGAATAACAAGCATGCGCCATCATTTTCAGGAAACTAATAAAACTGACATTACTTCTTCAGCACCCTTTTACTGACCAATCAAATAACATCTCCCAAACTTATCCATGGTCTGTTTGGTTACCCAGAAACCACAAGAAAATAAGCAAATACACTGGAGTTCAGTCTTCAAGAAACAGTTAATAAGAAATATTCTTCTTATTTTCATTTTCTAGCAGTTTCTCAGCAACCAAACGGAGCATCAAGACCTACCCAATCATCTATTCGTGTTTTGGTAACATGGGTTATAAATTTTCCGAGAAAATCAAATAAAAGACATGAATATTTACCATAACTTGGGACTTGTCCGGAATCTGACAACCCACATCGGATTTCTCGCCAGACTTTCCCGGAAAATGACATTCCGGGAGAGGAATCGTCTTTCCAAAGAGCTTGATGGCTGGATCCTTGGTGTCTGACGAATCTCCACCGTTCATTTTCTTCCACAAACATAGATGAGAGAGAAAGGTTTATCAAGTCTTAAAACCCAGAGAAATCCTCTCAAAGTGGAGAGAGAGGAAACTTTTGGTGACATATATATGAAATCAAAGTCTTCACAAAAAAGACTCAAAAAGAAAAAAGAAAAAAATGCACAAATAGCGTGAACGATGAGGCATATTACTTTTTAAATTATATTTTACTTTATTAATGAAAAGTGCTTCTTCTCACTTTCTCTTTTGCCTTTTTTTCTTCCCTTTTTTTTTTTTTTTCTTTTTAATTATTTATGGTTCATTTGTATCAATAATATTAGGATTGTCATATTTTTGTAACCAAAAATATGCATCACTTTATCCGTTTAATTAAATTTGTATAAAAATTTCACTCAGAATGATCTGTTTTATTTATAATTGAAAGTCAAAATTTTTAAAACTTCAATATCCATTATACATATTTTAATAAATTTTGTAGGATTTATTGGTGATAAATCCATTTCTATGAAGGAACATGACATTAGATCCAATGATTTAAACATGATCAATGAAATTATTTGGTGAGATTAAAAATTATTTTTTTGGTAGAATTTTTTTCATTTGTAATATTGTCGCTAAACGATCGCTTCACCACTATTGAACTGTCACCGGTGTACAAAAAATGCCTAAAAAAGTCGTTGGTGATAGTTGTCGATTGTTGATGATGGTGATATTGACAATAAACAATTTAGGTGGATAAATAGGTGATATGTGGACAAATAAAGGAAATGACATGTGAGTAATTAGACATGTGAAATAGTGGATAGATAAATAGACAGATAAGTTGGTAGGTTTTATATGATCTTTTAAATTACTTTATCCTTTTAATTCCAAAAGATTTGGAGTTATTGTCTAAATTTTCAAATTAGACTTGTCCCAAGTCCCTTATTTTTTATATATTGATCCACTATTTACATGCATATAAAGGTATCCACAACTCTATATCTGATTTTTTTTTTTCCACCAAAAACTCTTGAGAATTTCTCCATTATTAAATTTTTGTAGGAAAAATACTATTCAGTGTACTTTCAGAAAAATAATTACACATTTATTGAAAATTATAATTTTAATAATTAATATTAATATACTTTATTACTGGTATGTAATTAATTTTTTAGAAATCAGCTAGTGTGTAATTTTTCTATTTTTGTACAAATAGCAAATATCTTTTATGAGAATAAAAAAATAAAATAAAAAGGGAAAATGTGGTCTAAGGATAAACAAATAAGGTCATTGGCAAAATTGAAAAAAGAAAAAAGTTTTATTATAATATACTTAATAAAATTTACTTTTTATTATTATTATTCTAACTAAAAAATTAAATTCACTTTTTAAACTCAATAATATATCAATAAATTAGATTATCTAAAGTAATTATGTCTTTTTAATTTTTTTTAATTATCAATCAATCATATTACTTATATATTATTAAATTTACAAAATAAATTTAAAATGTGAATTTGTATATCATTTTATTTTGTTTTGGGAAATTGAAATTGGACTAAAATAACCAATAAAGATAAAATAGATTAAAATAGTTAACAAGACAAAATATTACATTCAATCATAATTATTTTAGTTTTTTTACTGACAATCATCAAATCAAGGCCTATTTTCACAACTAAAAAAATAATAATTTTATTGACTTCTTGACTTATTTGAGTTATATCTTTATTTTTTATATATTTTTTAAAAAAAAGTCAAAAAAGATAATAAAATAAATTTTTTTCTATTTTCCAAAATAAGTCAAATTTATAAAATAAAAATAAAAAAATCAACTATCTTCTCAAATAAATTTTTTTAATTAAATTAAAATAATAAAAAAATAAAAACGAATTAAAATAGTCTATTTTCAGACCAACAATGATTCATCCCACTAAAAACACCACCACTAATAGCACTAATGCATTAAAAAAATAGAAAACAAAAAAAAAAATACAACTCCAAGACCAAAACATCACATCATTTCTGGCGAGACCCACTGCCACCTAATTAGTGGGAGCACTAATTAGTGCTCCCAAGCATTTTTCATTTTCAGACCATATCTGGCTTTTGAATTTTGATGTCGATCAAGAGGAAGAAGGGAGGGGGTAGGGCTGGGCAGTGTAATTTTGTGCCAGCTAGCGTCCACGTAAGCAGAGTGGTGAATCGTAGCCAAGAGCTTTCGTGGCTGTGGATGGAGATGACGTCAGACGACATAAAAGGTTAATGTGGGGGCCACCTGAAAAAGAACGAAAAAGTGTTACCTAAAAAGCTGATCTCAGAGACAAAAGATAGGTACTGTATCAATAAGCCGCCAACAACCCAATTGAAAACTTTGTAATTTAATGCCAGAAAATTATTACTCCAATATAAAAGCTGAATTATATTATTTACTAAAAAAAAAGCGCTGGTTTCCGTCAGTAAACGATCAGATTGAAAGATACTGTTAAATCCGTGAGAGTTTATTATGAATTTTATTTTGATAATTTAAATTATTTAATAAGTAAAATTTATTGAATATTATATATTTATAATAAATCACTTTGATCGAATATTAATAAAAAAAAAGACTGAGACCCCCTTTCAAACTTACCCTCACAACCCCTTTACCTTTTCATTGGTCAAAATTGTTTTTTTTTTTTTTTTTTCCTCCCCCACTCACCAACCCCCACGTGTGTGTAGGGAGTGGTGGGGGTGGGAATCTGTGGGGATCTTGATCACAGCTGTATTAATAACTACATGATTAAATTATTTTTGTGTTAAAAAATAGACAGTGAAAAAAAAATGCTTGATAGAAATCTTATCCAATGAGATACCTATTAATATCCGATCAATGTGATTTTTTACAGACATATAGTACTCGACGAATTCTACACGTTGAACGGTTCGGATTATCAAAATAAAACTAGTGATGAACCCTCATAAACCTAATAATACCTCCCAATCTAATTACGGATTATAAAAAAGCCCAACTCTTAAAAAAAATTATATTCGTTCAGAATCTTTAGATTGTGCTACTTGAAAACGAAACAAACTATTTTTTTTTTAAAAAAAAATTATTCAATAAGTGATTAATTATATAGTTAATTAATGAAAGTTCCACACACAAATGTAGAGATGTAATAATGGTCCGGTTTGGTTCATCCAGCCCTACGCTTAGGCCTGTCCAAATGGGTTTTGTGGGCTCAAGCTTTTTTATCGATCGTGTCGGGTCGGTTCATGGGCCGAAAAGTGAAGCCCAAGCCCAAACCCAGACCCACTTAGAATAAGGTCTAGGCTCAAGCCGCGAGCAGGCTTTTTTTGTTTTTTGAAGAAATAAACGATAAATATATTATTTATGTAGATTATTTATTAAGAATACAAAATAAAAGAAAATTTATATTATAGTATTTTAGTTAACATTTTTTTTTTCATTCATTGCAAATTGTAATGATGTGAGTGATGCTGCATAACAAGGCAAAGGAGGCAGGAGGTAGGGCGGCACTAGGAGGGGGCAAGCATCAACTCTGTCTTCTCCGCAAGGAAATGACTTGTCCTTTTTTTATTTATTTTTTTATTTTATTGTTATTGCAAGATCAAGCCTTTATTTTATTTATTTATTTATTTTTAATTATTTAACCGTTGCAATTTGCCTTTTATTTTTTTTTATATATATATTTTTTGAAATTTGACCGTTTGTAGAGGAAGGACCCGGTGGGTCGAGCCGAGTCGCCCGCAAGGCCCAAAAAAAAATTGGGACGGGTCGGGCTTCAAATGGAAGGCCCAGGCCCAAAGTCCTGGGCTGAGATCAGGTCCGGGCCTAATCTGATCGAAATGGGTTGGTCCCACCTCGGGATGTGAGCGAATTTCAGGCCGCCTACGGATCTCGAACCATTTTTACACCCCTACATAGATGAAACTATATATTATTTGATCTTAAATTAAATCGAAAAGTTGTTTGCACACAAAAAAATAAATTAAAATTTGTTGGAGAAGTCATTGGTGGCCAATTAAAATGAGTGATGGTAATGTGAATAGATATATGAGCCTTCGTTTGGGATGTGAGTTGGTTTTTTGACTTCTTAATTTTTTAGCTAGTTTAGTTTGGGGCTAAAAAATCTCGTTTGAAATAGACTTTTTGATTTTTTTTTTTTTTTTTACTTTTGCGAGAGAAAAAATGAAATGATTATAATCTAGATGTGACATTTTGTTTTATTAGGTTAAAAAGTTTATTTTGTTTTTTTGTGGCTAAAATAGCTCCAACCCAACCCAAACCAAACCTTCATGCCATAAATAAGTAACACATGTATAAATATGTGACATTTGAATAAATAATTTGACAAATAAATAACACGTTTCTATATAGATATCTTACCGGTAGATTAATGTCCTTTTTTGACTTAAAAAGATTTAAACTTAGCCTATTTACTCAAAAATTTGAAATATAGATCTTTGAGTGTCCTTAATTATGAATATAAAAATAATTATATGAAATTAGATAATCATAGCCAAATAATAATGCATATGTACAAGCATATCTTTAAACACCCCCTCCCCCCCCCCCCCCCAAAAAAAAAAAAAAAAAAAAAAGGCCATCTAGCATATTACCCAACAAGATTTAAATTAATAAAAATTAATTTGGTAATAAATAAATAAATAAATGTCTCAAAGATTTATCAATTTTACATAATTTTATCTTTAGTAGGTAGAAATAATTTTCAAAAATTTAAAAATATTTTTTTGACATTTATTTTTTTATCAAATTAGTTTATATTTGGTCAAATTGACGACTTTACCGTTGAAATTGAGCAATACTATCTTCAATTGTCCTTATTTGGAGTAAGATTCAAAATTCAAGGTCAAATGTAGCACAATTGAAAAGTCAGGAACCAAAGTAATATAAGGCCCAAACTATAGGGACCGTTAATGTAATTCGCCATTTGCCATTTTTTAAATTTAAAAAAAAAAAAACAAACAAACAAACTATTTGACACAAAAATTTTGTTACAAAGTAAATTACATTTGACCATATTTTTAAAATTATTTAATTTTATGAGTTATATACATTATATCCTTATATGAAAATTAAGTTATTCTACTTAGGCCCAATTAAAAATTACTTAAGATAAATTTAAAAAATTAAATTTCAATACATTTTTAAAAGGGCTAGACTTCTCTCATGTTCAAATCTGAATATGGCAGTCATGTTCGGCTCGTTTGACCCATCTCGAATTCTAATCTAAATTGTTCATTTTATAGACCATCCATTCATATCATCCATAAAAAAAATTCAATTGATCTAATAGTTGTAACATTTTCAGTTTATCGTGTTTGTCTAAAAAAAAATAAATGTTTATTTTCAAAAACACACGCGTCTATTTTCTCAGAGACAAAAGTGATAAATTTAAAAGATTATGATTATTGTCATGTGCTATTTTTTTTTTCATAGATGGTATACATAAACGATTTGAATTATTGAAATGGGACTTGTGATAGGCCCTATATTAAGTGCAAATTTTTCAATGAATAAGAAAAATGTAAATGTTTAGGAAATATGAATATCTTTTTGAAAAGTGTAAATATTCATACCAACTTTTACACTTTCTAAAAATTCACAATATTTCATTTATTGAAAATATAAATATTCACGTTTATAATTATTATATTTTTTCAAAAATTCGCACTAAAGAAATTCACATTATTATCTAATTATGGTGATTTTTTTTCAAAAATATAAATTTCGATAATCTATATTTATACTATTATATAAACAAAAACATTACTAGGCCTTTGATCACTAAAGTTCTAAGGGGATTTTTTTTTTTTTTAAGATTCCTGATATTAAGATTTTATAGCATAAAGGATACCCAATATTTTCATAATATCTAAGGTCGCTCAACATCGATTTAGAAAAAATTCGATCAAGAGAATTTCTTTAGACTTCCCAGAGAAATTCTCTCCACAAAAATTTTCTCTGGACTTCCTATTCTCCAGAAAAATTCTAGACTTCCCAGAGAAAATCACCTCTTTCTAAAAAATCTTCACAATCTCAAGCTCCAATACGTTATCATCACCGACCAGGGAAAATTACTCCCTTTAGTACGTAATTTTCTCTGATTTCTCTAGACTTTCCAAAGAATTTCTCTAGACTTTCTATAGAATTTCACTCCATAGAAATGGTGAGAAGACAAGAGAAATTCTCTGGATTTCAATCTAGAGATTTTCTCTGGATTTCCAAAGAATTTCTTTGGTTTTCGCAAGAATTTCTATGGGTTCAAATCAGAAAATTTCTCTGCATTCCCAATCACGATGTGCAATACACAAATCGATCACCCAAATAAGCATCTATGGACTTTCCAAAAAATTTCTCTCTAAAGAGATTCTGGGAAGGCCAGAGAAATTCTTTGGATTCTAGTCTAGAGATTTTCTTTGGATTTTCTCTGGATTGCCTTCCCAATCATGATGTGCAATACACAAATCGATCACCCAAATAAGCAACAACAACAACCAATATATATATATATATATATAAAGAGAGAGAGAGACTCACTGAAAGGAGAATTTCTTGGATTTTCAAAGAATTTATTTTGTTTTTTGTAAGAATTTTTCTGGGTTCAAACCAGAAATTTTCTCTACCAAGAGCAAGAAAAATCAAGATTATAGTTTGGACGAGAAAAAAATAGAGGGATGAAAGAAACTCAATTAATTGTAGAGAAATATGAGATGAAATAATAGGGAATCATCCATATAATTAAATCCAAAAAACTCATGAAGACAATTTTACTTTTTTGTGGTCAAGATGAGACTATAGCTTCAAAATCCTAATCATACCTTCTATATTCACTTCCAGACTTCTTAGCTTAATCTATTCTTCACCTATTACAAATCTATCTTCGAACACAATCTATAAACTTACCTGTAACAATATGTGCAACTCTAACAACGATTCTTCATATACCCATCAGTTGTTTTCTGCCTAGGTCCGCCGCGGAGCTGGAAGTGGTGACGGCCACTGTAAACTCCTTGTCCTACACCATCTCCACCATTCCTCTAGCCTTTGAAAAGCAGCAAAACACGAAGCATGAAAACTTGCAAGCACTCAATCGAAGAGAAAACAAGCAAGAGATCAAGCTGAGCTTGGAAAATGAGGAGGCTGAAGATGATGAAAAAACCCTAGCTGTGGTGAAGAAGATGTATCTGTGAGGCGAGGAAGAGATGATCAACATAGTCTGTGTAGAGAGAGAGAGAGAGAGAGAGAGAGAGAGAGAGAGAGAGAGAGAGAGAGGCGTGGGGAGACAGCAGCTCTCTGGTATGTCAAATTTCTTTACGATATATGGGTGTTGGGTTGAGGAACCTTGGACATCACAAAATAATATTGTATATCTCTTCCATTACTAAAAATAAAACAGGGACTTTAGACTAATTTTCTCAAGTTCTAACTCTATTTTCATAAATTTTTTAATTTAGAAATTATATAAATACACGTGGCGCACATTATCATTAGTTGTTCTACTTTAAAGTTTTAATTAATTACTTGATTAGTATGAAAAAAAAAATTAATTTATTAATTTATGAACTATTTATGACATCTATTATCAGTACTATCTATATCTATAATTTAATTTTTTCATATAAAAAGTCAAAAAAAAAAAATGTTTTAACTTAAATACTGCCACACCACGACATAGTCTTTCTACAAATTAAAATCTATCACAATAATCAAAATTATTTAAAGAGAGATAGAAGAGGAGTTGAAGAAAGAAAGATACAAAAAAATAAAATAAAATAAAATTATTATGTCAGTGGACAAACTTTGGTATGATCAAAAATACAAATAAGAAAATAAGGGAATTTGGTCAAAACTTCCTAATAATAAAATTTTCATGAATTAAAGACAAGTATAAAAAAAGAAAATTTAAAGTCCAGCACATATCATTATTATTAAAATATCCTTAGTGGGTAACTTAATATTTTAAATTTTAAAATTATATAATTTTTTATTTAGATGCCACTTTTTAATAAAATTAGTATTTTAAAAAAAAATTCTTCAAGATCTATCAAACAAAATTTATGTTGGCCATAAAGTTTTTTAAAAAAATAAAAATAATAAAATTTTTACCGTCAAAATTAATGTCAACAATAAAATTTTACTCTGATTCACAGTAAATTCTATTATGAAATTTTAGTATTTAAATAGTAAAACACTATGGAGAGATAAAATATTGGTCCAAGCCCAAAGCAATCAAGTGAACAACCCAAAAGGAAAGGGTCCAGATAAATCTTTTAAGGAGCCCATCAAAAGGCAAGTAGCAATAAACTGGTGAGTGGCCACGAGCATAAGGAACAATAATGGGATAAAAAGGATCTGTGGAATGTGAGAGGAACGTCGGATTCATCTTCATAATGGTAGAGACATAAAGCAACAAATACAGAGACACATGTCAAGCCTACTAGACAGTACAACCGTCCAATCAACTTGATCGAACGAACATAGCACTTGGCAAGCTAGCCACTAACATCTGACATAATCTAAGTTGTCTATGAGAGGATGATCCAACGATCAAAGGCAAAAATAACTTGACCAGTTGCCTGACCACAGCCAAGAATAGGCAAAACCCTTAGATTAAACATTGATTCAATGAATAGGATTAGTCAAGAAAACTATAAACGGCAAAGCAGGTGAGACAAAGAGGACGAATGAGAGGTAGCACAAGTAACTCTTAATTAAATATAAAAGTTAACTATGGCTAATCAGTATTTTGATTTGACCGTCGGAGGGTCCTTTCGACCAACACTAGTCGGAGGTGATCACTAACATTTTGGTTTCTTCTGATAGAGTAAAGGAAGGGACATGTCATTTCTCTTTCCCTATGAAGAAGAATTCTACCTTCCACAATTGGCGCCGTCTGTGGAAACGACGAGAAGACGAGTAACCATCCATCTCTATAAGAGATACAAAGTGATCGTCAAAATACCCTGGTCAACAATACGCTCAGCCAAAATTTTTGCCACGACTCAGAAATGGCACTTGTAGATTCAGAGAGAATAGCTCTCCCTTTTCTAGACAACGATAACCAGCAAATCCAACTTGTAGATCAGCTTCTAACTCAGGTCGAGGCTCTCAATGAAGAAATACGAATAGCTCAGAGGGGACTAGAATCCTAAACAAAGATAATTGAAGTACAAAGTGTCTAACAAAAGAGGGTTTTCTCTTATGAGGCTACAGCCAAATTTGCTAGCAATCATCTCGGACAAAAATAAAAGAAGCGCCATGTCACCAAACGAGATGGCTCGCCAGAGTATCAAAAGAGCGACTTGAGGAGTTGGCTCGATGAACAAACCGAGGGAAACCCTAAACCGATTTGAAGAAAGCTTTTCACACAAGAAATAGCTTCCTCGTTCCCCCAAACAATTGATAGCGCTGATTTGCCGAAAAGATTCACCCCTTCAAAGTTCAATCTATATGACAGCAAGGGAGATCTGATCAATCATATTCAACACTACACTCAAGCTATGAGCAACAATGGGCTAATTATGTGTGGGATGTTCTCCTCAAGCCTGGGAGAAATGGCATTTTACTAGTATTATAAACTACAGGCAAGATCGATCATGTAATAACCCCGACCTCCGATTAATGTTAAAACATGATTAATTATGCCTAATAGTAATTTAGAAAGAATCTGGGATTAATTTGCATATGCATTGCATTATCTTTGTGTTTTTATCTGTTTGCCATAAAATGATATGTTCATGTTTAGGCTTCGAATTGCAAATTGAAAGCCTTATCGGCGCCCGATTCCGAAATTAATTAGTGTTATGTGCTAGTTAGAATTTATGTGATTTTATGGTAGATTTAATTTAAATTTGATTCGGTATGGTTAAATTAGATTAAATAATGTTGAATTACATTAGTTTGACTTATTCACCAATTTGCCACTAGGTGGACTATGCTAGACAAATTGATTAGTCTTGAATCACACTTAGAAGCACAATATCTCCTTAGCCATTTCTTGGAGTCAAAACGTGAGATAGAGTGAGAGTGTGAGGAACTTGTGCTCAACAAGAGATTTTAGCTTGAACTTGGAAGAATTGAAGAATTGTGTGCATATTTGAACTTCTAGGCTTGGAATTGAAGACTCAAGGTAGGAGAATTACCTTCTTAATTGTGAATTGAGTTAGTTCTTGCATGGTTTATGTGAAATTACTTATCTAAGTCTAGAATTTAGCTCAAACATGTTGAATTAGAGCTTAACCCATGCATGCATACACATCTTCTTGGATTTTGGGAGTTGTTCTTCATGAATTTTCACATGCATGTCCACATTTTTGTTATAGTCCATGGATTCATCATGATTTTGAGTTTAATCTTGCATTTGATTACATTTTGGGGCATTGAATTCAATTGAACACTTGCATGTTTGGTTCTTTCATAATTCTTGGTGTTTTATTTGAAATTGTATTTAATTGACTCACCTTTGGGCTTTGATTTCTCAAATTGATCTTCAAAACATGTTATACTATGAGTTTAAAGTGTTTTTCCAGAAAATGGGCCCAAGAGGTTGAGATTTGGGGTGTTGAATGCTTGGTTTGAGCTTGGGAGGCAAATCTGGAAATTCTAGAATTTGGCTTCCTCGCTCGAGCGAAGGATTCCACGCTCGAGCGACCATCGTTTGTTCAGAGCTCCCCTCGAGCGAAGGAATGGTGGCTCGAGCGTAAATTGCAAGCTCTCAGGTTTTTGGTGCACGCAGACGCACACTTGAGCGACGAGACCTACGCTCGAGCGAAGGGTGTGTCTCACGCTCGAGCGAGCATCGAGCGTGCATCGAGCGTAAATTTTCAGCAACCAGTACTTTTGCATTTTTACAGTCCGCTCGAGCGAAGGAGTCTACGCTCGAGTGACCCCTTTGTTTTGACAAGCTCGCTCGAGCGAAGAAAGTCACGCTTGAGCGAGACCCCCATTTTCAGCAAGTTTTGAAAATTGTTTTCCAAGGCACCTTTGCTTCCTCATTCCATCCTAGGCATTCCTAGGCCATGTTTAAGACTCTATAGTGAGAATTGAAGGTTAGAAACACACTAAGAACCAACAACGTAAGTTTTGTACTTTTAGATTATGTGTTTCAAGTGTGTGTCCGTTATGTGTTATGTAGGTCACGTGCCGCGTTCTGTCTGACCTCTCTGCTCCATCTGTTTGTTACAAGACCAACTGTGAGTAATAACTTAGTAAAGTTATGTTCAAACTGTATCTATTTTCTGTGTGATAAAACAAGATATGTTTTTCCGAAATGATATGTTCAGTACAATGAATGATTGTCCAATTTCCGTTATGTATTTGTGACATCCTTAGCATTATGTGAAATCTATTCTCTGTTACCCGGGTCCGGAGGTTCCTTCATGGAACTGACAAGCTATCTGTGCCCGGCCGGAGGTTCCTAATCGGAACTGACAAGTTCACAAGCTCCCAGTCCGGAGGTTCCTTTATGGGACTGACAAGTTATCTTCACCCGGTCGGAGGTTCCTCTGTGGAACTGACAAGTATGGTCTAAGATGCTTTGTAATTAATCTGTTAGCGCTAACGGGTGGACTATGTATGATCGAACTTGACTTATGATTTCTGTATATGATCTGGACAAATAATGAATTTGATATGTAACTAGAATATAGTTTCTGAATCTGTACGGACTCATTCATATAACCCCTTTACTCTGTTATTATTCACTGGGCTTTCGCTCACAGTTTATATTATGTGTGTAGGTGAGACGGCACCTGACCAGGGTCAGAGTTGACGGCCTTCTGTTCTGTTTTGTCAGCCAACTATCGTGCCTCCCGAGGAGGTTCCGAACGAAGCCTAATGCCATAGCTGTTTCTTTTTGTGTTCATGCTAGTCACTGTATATGTTTTGGATAGACAGGTCTTGGGATGTACATTGTTGTAAATATTGTGTATCTGGACTGGCATGTTTATGTAAATATATATAAGTTTTGAGATGTTCTGTTCCATGTACGTTATCACAGCTCATTGGACCTTGTTTATTTTGTATTATTGCTTCCGCAGCCCCTTATTACTTGGTAATCTGTTCTGAGGCCTTTGGTAATCCACAGATTACTGGCCGGTTACGGTGCTAAACCTACAGGGGCGGGTTTGGGTCATGACAGATCAGCGATTGGAAACAGCTGCAATAGGCATTTATCTTGCGCTTTATCACTAATAGCCGACCACCAAAAAAGGTGGATGTGCTCCTTACAATTAGGTTTTTGCATGGGTTATGACGGCGATAGTGGCTGAGGAGGAAGAGCGGTGCAAACCCTAGATCTAGGGTTTGTAAAAGTCTTACAGTAGTGAACCAGAGAAATAAAGAAAAGGCTCGTGACAGAGGTGGTTGGGCAACGATGGCACGAGAAGGGAATGGGTTGGCGAAGATCGACGATAGTGGCATAATCAAGATCAAGGTTGAGATCGTGAGAGAGAAAAGGGAGCTCACATCTGTGGTGCTGATATGGGGCTGACCGGAGCTGGTAGGGGCGGATATGGGGGGGAGGAGGCCGAAGGGCGTCAGTTGTGGAGGTGGGTGGTCGCATTGGTAAGGGTAGGTTTGGTAGTTTTTAGAGAGAGAAAAAAAGAAAGAACAATAAGAAGAAGGAGATGGGATGAGGGGTTGCGGCGGTGAGGCGGGTATGTGGTGATGCTGATGGTGGAGGGAATAAGGGGGTGTAAAGGGTTTGAGATGGATATCAGCATTAGAGGGGTGGTGACAATGATGGTTGCCGACAATAGGTTTTGAATCTTTTCTCTATTTTTTTTTCTTTTTTGTGGTAAATTTTGCCCCAAAACGAAGTCGTCGTTTTGGGGCATTGTAGGAAAGCCCACAGAGGATACAAACTCATCACAACAGACTATTGTTCCATATTCCACCTGTTTGGAATTTGTAGAGTATTTTTTTTTTTTTTGTTGAGCTTTTTTTAATGGTCTTGTTAACAAGGGCTCAAGGGGCAAAATAAAATAAAAAATTTATTTAAAAAATGTACATAGAATTCAAGGCAATTATTTGTTAATTTTATAACACTTTTCACTCATTTTAAAATTTCTTTCTACCTTTTCATCATTTTTCAAAATATTTTAATCCCAAAAATAAAAATACACATAGGACTTTTGTTAACATTTGTCTTTTTTAGAAGTGATTTTGAAAATTATTAATTTTTATATAATTAAATTTTAGCCATACAAAAAATTACTCCAACATCACTCTAGAGCAGTGGCGGAGGCAGCCAAGGACGAGGGGGGTTACGTGCCCCCCTAAAATTTGGGATTTTTTTTTTTTTTTTGCAAATATAAATAAAGAGGGTGATTATTGATTTAATGGTTAAGACTTGATCTAATAACCTTAAGGTTATGGGTTCAAGTCTTGGGACCACCACTTTGTGTATTATGTCAAAGGTTAGGTGTGTACTCAATTTTTTTCCTCCCAAACACTATAAAGATATGAAATTTATTGGATTGTTAGTTACATCTGACATGTGAGGTTCACTCTCTATGTGTTTATTTACTATTAGTTGGTGATATCACATACTAATGATGACGGGGTATTACCATTATATTGAATTTTTAATCAAATTTTGTATAAATTTTTTTTTATCATTATATAATTTATTTTAAGACTTTATCCATATTTTTTTATATTGTCCATAATACAATAGTTATAAATAACATTATTTTTTTTGATGTTCCTCGAAATCAATCGTAAAAACTTGCGTTAAATATTTTTATAAAATTTTTCAATAATATAATTAATAAGTGCCCCCTTTAATTTGATTTTCTGGTTCCGCCACTGCTCTAGAGGATCTAGATTTGTACCACCGCGTTTCTAAAGTTTGTTCAAAAAATAAAATTTTTAAATATTAGAATAATTGGCCAACGGTCCATGTGATCGGTGTTTGAAACGAAAAACTAAGGTGACGTTTGGAAACCTTTACATTTTTTTTATTTATGTTTATAAAAAAATTGTAAATTAATTTTTGTTCATTTTTAGAAAAATAAAAATTGTAAACGCGTTTGGGTTGAACCAAAAAAAAAAAAAAAGCTTATTTTCATTTGCTTCAGAATGAAGCTAATTCGGTTTGAACTCCTGACCTCGCACCCCTCCCTTCCTTCCATTTTTCTTCAGCATTTCGTTCACCTTATCATGTTTGTATCAATTTATAAACAAATATAAACACCTGTTTTTGAATTTATGATTTTTGCCTTAGTTTTTAATTTGAGGGAACTTATTTATAAATTCAAAAAGTTAACAAATAAGTTTATATGATAGTTTTTATTTTTTTTATAAACATAAACAAAAATTAAAAATAAAAACATTACCAAACAGATCCTAAAATTTGATTTTTGTTGGTTATAAGAATATACGCATCACTTCTTGACTAGGACATTCAAATATTTGGTGGCAATGACAATTTTCAATATTTTTCCTATTTATGAGTATTTTTTGCTAAAATTTTAAAGTTATAATTTTAGGAAAATTTACTTATAAATCTCATATTCAGGAATGGTGATCCGTTTAGTCCCAAGAGTTTTCTTATAAATCAATTAGTGCCATTGATTTTGGAAAGAGAGATTTAATATATTATTTAAAAATTTGATTTACGGTTGTACTCTTATTTCTATTATGTTTTCTTTTTTTTTTTCCCCTCACTTTTATGCTAAAAAAGGGAAGATACATAATTTATGAGAATCAAATTTGGGATTAACTTTTATATGAGAATCTTTTTTATTTGGAATGACTTGAAATGTGAAAATTTTCAAACATTTTAAAAGTACTACAAATAATTTAAAATATGAAAATTTTCAAACATTTCAAAAGGAATAATTTACACTATAACACTCCAATATAACACTCAAACGTAACACTCCAATGCAAAATTTAAAAAAAACTTTTTAGTGTATTTTTTTCAAACGTAACAATCAAATGAAACACTCCAAAAAAAAAAAAGAAAAAAGAAAGAAATAAAGAAATAAACTCTTTAGTGTAACACTCAAATGGAAGATTTCAAAAAAACTCCTTAGTATATATATTTTTTTCCAAACGTAACACTAAAAAAAACCTCTTAGTATACTTTTTTTCAAACGTAACACTCAAATATAAGATTTCCAAAAAAAAACTCGTTAGCATATTTTTTCCAAATGTAACATTCAAATGTAATATTCTCAAAAAAAAAAAAAAACCTTTTTAGTGTAACACTCCAAAAAAAAAACTGCTTAGTGTAACATTTTAACGCAACACTAAAAAAAACTTTTTAATGTACTTTTTCCACACTTAACACTCCAAAACAAGGATAAGGAATTCTTCAAACTATTTGATAACAAAAATTCCGTAGTATATTTTAGGTAAATATATAATTTCAAACTGTAAGTGTTACACTTGGAAAAAGTACACTAAAGAGTTTTCTTAATGTTTCTGTGTGTTATATTGGAGTGTTATGTTTGGCATTACATTGATTAGAATGTTACGTTTGGAAAAAGTACAATAAGGAGTTTTTTTTTTTTTGTTACATTGGAGTGTTACGTTTAGAATTACATTGATTGGAGTGTTACGTTTGAAAAAAATACACTAATGAAGAGTTTTTTTGTATGTTATATTAGAGTGTTACATTGGAGTGTTACGTTTAGTAAAAGTTTGGAGTGTTATGTTGTTACGTTTAGAAAAAGTACACTAAATAATTTTTAGTGTGTTACATTGGAGTGTTACGTTATTAGAGTATTACATTGGAGTGTTATATTTTTATTCGTAATATGGAATTTGTTTTAGAAGAAGCGAAAATCCAAAATCTCTATAATGCGGATTGCCCAAATGTGTAATTTCACATTTAGAGAAACCCACTTTTATCTCTAAAAAATTAAATCCAAATGTGTAAATGACTATCTTTTTATGTAATTTTCACTTTAATGGGATTTTGGGGTTCATAAGAAAAAATGAAAGACTAAACAATTTACGAGATCATATTTTGGGATTTATTAGTGCTTCACCTATAATTTTAACTATATAAATCCATTTTTAATAAAAAATAATATTTCTATATTCATCTTTTTGAATTATTTAAAAAAAAATCAATATTGAATATGAAATTAAAAAAAAAAAAATCAAATTGAATTTAGTCTTATATTTTAAAATTCATTAGAGTCAAAATAATAATTTTTTTTCCCTGCAAAAATAACAAATCTACGCTTTCTTCAATGCATGCATTTGCTTTGATCAAAAGTAATAATCCACCATAACTGAAGTAATCAAAATTAACAATCCACCTTCTCGTCTTCTCTATAAAATGTCATTTCAAAAACCCTTGTACTAGATACATGTGGTATGAAGGTTTTAAAGTGTATTTGAAGAGCATTACTCATCACTTTGTGTTATAGTGGTATATTTTTCAATTTTCATACTGGAATATGCGACTTCGAATCCTATGTAGGGCGTTTGGGATGATCTCTTTTATCTTTCCTTTTAAATTTAGATTAGAGAATAGATTCTAGTGAATGAAAAATATAAAATAAAGTGCAAATTATACTAACGGTGCTTATAGTTTAGGACTTGTGTCACTTTAGTCTCTAACTTTTTATAACTCGACTTTTTTGCGCCCCCTTTCGAAAGTTTGAATATAAGCCCTACAGTTCGGATTCCTGCGGTTCTGAATCTAATCTCACAAGTGCAATGTGAAATAGAAAATCACCAAAGAGTCCAAATCCAGTTGTAGCACCTATATCCTTCAAAGCTTATGGGAAAGTGTATTCAAATCCTTTATTTTTTATTTTGGAAATCTTTGGTGTTGTTATAGGTTGGTTTTGGAGGAGTACAATCCGATTTAAACTTGTTAGATTTGGTTGTTCGCACTTATTCTTGTCAAAAGTTCCTTGGAGACTTAGAAATTCTATTCTAGGGTCGACACTAACCTTCCTAAGGGTCGACCCTTACCTGTTGGTGAAGTTTCTGAGAGTGTTGCTGGAAAATAGGGTAGACACCAGACTGGAGAGGGTCAACCCTCTTATGTCTGTGTGTTAGTTGCTAGAAGATAGGGTAGACACCAGACTGGGAGAGGGTCGACCCTCTTATGTCTGTGTGTTGGTTGCTGGAAGATAGGGTCAACCCCCTTCTGTCTAAGGATCGATCCCTGCTTGTTTTTTTCAGATTTTTGAGGTCCGAATGGGCCCTATCTAAGGGGGTTTTTGGGCCTATTATTTTGTTTGACCTTAGGGCTTTTCCTCACTACTATAAATAGGCCTAAACCATTTTTTTCTCTCATGATTTTTCTTCCATTTTTTCTTTTAAACCGTGATTCCTCTCTTCTCTCTCTAAAACTCAACTTTTTCACTTAAATCTCTAAATCTACTCATTTAGAGTGATCTTTTCATCTTGCTTCTTTCAGATAAAGTGTAGAGCTTGTCAAGGGCTTCGTTTTAATTGGGGCAAAACGTGGTTTCGTCGCTATCGACTTTTGAGCTTTCTCTCTTCTCTCTCATCTAAGCTTGAGGTAGGGATATTCTACTCTTTAATATGAACTTTAACCTAGATATTTGTCATTTTGTATAAATGGTGAGATTTGGGAAGATTTTGGTAAAAGTTAAGGTTTGGTTCTAAACTAAAGAGGGTTTTTCATGTTGATTTACAAAGTAACCTTGGGGTTTTGTGTATGAGGTTCTTTATTGTTGAAGTTGTGAGATTTGGATCTATGGGTTGATATTTTGAAAAAATGGAAAATTTTGCCCTAAGTTGAGTTGAAATAACTATTTATGTAAATAATGAAATTGGTTTGAAAATTATGAAATTGGGGAAAATGTGATTGAATGGTGTAGTTTGGTTTCATAAATCACACACCTATGGAATTTGATAAATTATCTGTTGATAGATTTATTTATCTGTTTAGATATATCTGTTTTGGGCTATCGGTGGAGGATAGCTATGATTGTTGTAGAAACTGCATGAGAATTAGGAAGATTGAAACTAATCAACTAAATTATGTCATTGAATATGATGGTTTGATTAAACCATTGAATATGTGTTTTGATTAGTCATTATATATGACAAAGTGTTTAAATACATTGTATATGTATCTTTGTTTGGAAGGAGATAAGGGAAGGACTCCATTGATAATTAAGTTGGCCGGAGTGTCCAGTGTGAAAGTCTCGAAATCTTATATATTTATGGGTGCCGGTTCCCTCGAATGTGGTTCCGTAAAATGGCAAGAAATATAAGTGTTGGATTTGATGAATGTATTAAATTGTGAACCATTGAGTTGTAGTCTCATATTGGTTACTTGATAATAATGAATTTGGCTAATTGATTTACCCGAAATGGTAGAGTGGAAATAAATTGAGGTATTGGTTATCTATATTGAATGACCTTGAAAAGAATATGTGTTGGTTAAGAATGTTGCACATTTATCTGATGCTCATATTTTAGTTAATTCTCATGTATGGTTTAGCATATCTCTACTGGGCTTTGGGTCCCTACTTGGAAACCATTTTCAGGTACAGGTGACATGCCACCTCCAAGGACATAGCTTAAGAGGCTTAGAGGTTAAAGGCTCTACTTTTGTGATTTCATTTTTTGTGTTTATATGTCTTCTTTTAAGCCGAGGGCTTTAATTGCAAAGAGCTTCTGATTCTCTCTTTTGTTGTAACCAAGTGATTACTTGGAAAGATGTAAGCCCTTAGGGCATTTATTTTGTTGTTCTAAACTAGAGTTACATGCTATGATTTCAAGATGAATATTTATGAGAGTGTAATGCATGTGATATCTTTTGTAATATTAACTTTGATGAATGAAAATATAATATTTCTATTGTGCCTCTAGACCTTATGAATGGTTGATTTGTATAATATTTTGAGGGCGTTACAACTTGGTATCAGAGCATACCGGGTTTGAATACTTTGAATACGTGGGAAGTGGTTAGTACCACAATGAGTTTGTGTCGCTTTTTAAAGACTTATGTATGATGTTATGTGCTTATATGATAACATGTTTATGTGACTATGTGAGTATGAGATTTAGTTTCTAGGATGTTGATCGGATCTATGGGTTTCTAGGAGTCTTGTTGGAAAGACACTTGATCACTGCCGTTTCTAACTGGAACTCTAGCAACGCCGCGGGACGGTCATTATCCAGAAATCAAATTTGTATGTGCTTATGTGATTATGTGCTTATATGGAGTGAATTACTGTTGTCCAACATATTAGAACACGAGTGAGTTAGCTTCGGCACATTTATGAATGTGCAAATCTCTTATTACCCTTGTTAGGATGCCTAGACGAGGAAGTGACAATTTCCCTCCTTCCACACGGGAAAAGTTACGGAACCGGTTTATGGAGTTACGCCAAGGTAATACACCTTTGATATAGTTTGAAGCATGGTTTACTAACTTGTCGAGATTTGCTCCAGAGTTTGTTACAACAAGGGAGCGACGTTGTCTTGAGTTCGAAGGGAGGTTGTGTGATGCTATTTGGAGAAGAGTTGCTGGGCAATGCATAGAGATTACCATGCCTTGGTAGAGGCAGCGGCTCACGTGGCGACCGTCATCGATAGTGTTGGTCAGGATGAGGATGAAGAGTCCATACTGACAAGTTCAACTGTTTGGAGAGGTGGTAGACCTAGTAAGGCAGGCGTAGTTGACGCCTCGGGCTACTCTCGTTTCATCAGACTCGTCCTTCAGAGAGTCTAGCCAGACTTAGGCGTTCTCGAGTCAACCTCGGAATAAAGGATCATTTTGGTGTTTTTGATATGGTTGGACAGGCCATGTTTGGCGCCGATGTCCTCTGAGGGAGCAGCGCCAGTTTTAGTAGTCCAAGCAGGGACAATAGTGAGGCTGGAAGTGTGAAGGAGTTTTGATTCTTCGCAGTGTTATTTGATATTATATTATGAAAGGCTGTATGCCTACGGATATGGTTTATATATGTGTATGTGGTTGTAAACCCAAAAGGTGTGGTTATGTAATTAACTTTGTGCTCATTGGCAATGTGTTAATAGAAGTAGTATGAATTGAAAATCCTAGTGTTTTTTATGCCATATTGATGTCGTGGGAAATAGGTTGGCTTGTAATGTCTCAGCTCAGTCACGAATGCCTTGTGAAAAGGCAGGGATGTGTTTTATTTTGGACTTTGAGTCTTGAGGATAGAGGACTGGTGGTTGGGTTGTATGGTATTCGAAATTGGTTGGTACGTAGTCACCTTGGAAATTGTTCTCGGGTTGCGTTAATGGACTTAGGGGCGTGAGGGCCTCACTTATGGGTGCATTTGATTGGTGTGGTTATATAAAACCCATTGAATTGGGGCAACGTATTAATGTGAAAATTTTGCAAACGCCTTACGCCATTGAATTATGACGATTAATATTGTTGGTGTTATATTGGTTTGAGACTTCCGTGATTTGGAAAGTTATGTGTATTGTACTATATCTCTTGGTACTATATGTATCTCTATTTATTGTTGTGATAGAAATTTCATGGGAATTAGGTAAATTAAAACTAATTTCTCACCCATTGTCATTGAATATGATTATATCTTTAAATAAATTGTATATGTAAGATGTTTGGAGTCACCGTAGGTGTGATGGTTGTGATTAGGTGAAGGTTGAGATTCACCAGATATTGTTGGGAAATAAGTTGGAGGATAAGTTCGGCTCTGTGGCCTTTTATGGCATTCATTTCAACTGAAAACTCTGATTTGAAATTTCGTGGATTGTTTGGAGAAAATGTTTGCAAAACAATTAGTCTCCTTGAGATTTTGGAACAAAATTTTTGTTGGAAAATGATATAAGTTTGAATAATTTTTTAGAAAAAGGGGGTAAGTGGTGAAAGAGCCTTTGAAATAATAAGAAAAAAACTGTTGTTTTAATCAAATTATGTGATTGTTCTGTTCAACATTGTAGGGTTGAGATTCCGTTATGGTTGGATTTCAGTTACTAGTTATGTACGTTTTATTTTTTGATCTGTTGTTTCTTATGAATGGGTGTTAGTCCCTTATCGTAATATTGGTTGTTAGCATTGGTGGGGTGGTGTGTTGTGAGCAGCTGGTAATATGTTTCAGGCAGAGGTATAGTGGAGGTTTCCTAAGTTTTAGGACTCTTTTATTATGTTTGAATGCGATAGGTATGTACCTTAATTCTGGTTAAGTCAGGTGACGTTGTCGGAAGGGTTGGTTGGGTATATAACCCATGGTTAGGATGTGACCTGTGTGTAGGGTCACAGTGGTTTGGTGCTTATGGGCAAAGGTTTGGGATAACGGCGAGGAGATTGAGGACTTCATTTGTTCTTTTGGAGAGTTAGGACGGTAAGTCTTTGAAAGCCCTGTTGGTGTTTTGCGTTGGCGCTAGGGCTTAGTTCGGAGTAGTTGTTTAGCAGTAGCAATGGCTAGTGGATTGACGCGGAGGCTTATTATTTTGATTGTACTCTTGTGACGAGTGACGAATAGAATGTGGAATAAAGAGTTGACCTTATTGGTCATTAAGGGATGGAGGTGTTATGTTTGCTTGTGTTCGATTCGAATAGTTACGTAGTAACGAGGGTGTTGTAACGTGGTAAGCCTTTACTGGTTAACTTGGTGTGAGGGAACAAGTGGGTAAATTTCGTTATTATGAATTCAGTCGAGGTTGTGAGTACATCCTCAAAATGAGGAATTCAGTGTGAGTGTAGAATATCATGCATTAAGTGAGAAGGTTTTGCTAGTATGGTATGTGGTGGTGTGTAGTTCGTATGTTGTTATTAGAAAATGTGTAGAAGGGGATCGGTCACAAGGCAATCCCAGGAGAGTGCCTTGGTAAGGCAATTGTGTAGTTAATGATTGGGTTGAGTAATTTAATGTTCGAAATTGTTGGGTCACTTTGGTGTGGGTGTTTGTCGTCCAATTTGGATAGTGGAACTCCGAGTGAGGCAGTAAGATTGTGTAGAGTGAGTGATCCACTCTGTCAGAGTTGTTTCAACTTATTCGGTCCTTGTGTGCGTTGACTTGAGATGGTGTATTGGGTTTGACTTGAAAAGTTCAGTTAGGACTCAAATGTGAAGCAAGGATGTGTGTGCCACTTAGGCATACGCATGAGGGGTGAATGAAAAGTCAGAGTACCATGGGGTAACTTTGAAGAATCCAGAGTGATTCATTGAACCGGAGAGGTTGTGTATGGAACTCCATTTAGAAGTTGGCGAGGTTGAGCAAGATGTTGGTGTTGAAGACTGGCACAAGTGAATAAAGTTAGATAGCTGATTGGTTAATACTTGGGTTGGTTGACCTATAGTCACCTCGAGAATCGGTCAAAATTGTAGGTTGTGTAATTAAACGGTGTCTTGGTGTGGAATGTAAGTCCCTCATGGACAGTTGGAAGGTTGTTTGAGTGGTAGTAACCGGTTTGGGATTTCGGTTGAGAACTTTGGTTTTATAAGCGCTTTGCACCATTATGTGATCAATGGTGTGCAATTTCTTCCTTTGTGTTATTGCGTTACTGGCATTTCTAAAATTTATAGGGGTTCTCATTGTGGAAAATCTTGTTTTGGGTATTGTAACACCACCGTGAGTGTGACGGGTTTTGTGGGATGACTATGTTGTGATTTACTTGAGGTATGTTGAAGAATAATTTGGAGGAAAACCAAGTGTTTTGGAACAAATGGGATAGATTAAGCATTTTCTTTAACTTGAACGGAATATCTTATATCATGTGTTAAGAAATCACATTTTGATTTAGCCTAAGTTATTGGTTACATGTTGTATGTCCTTTGGCAAGGGCTTGGAATTGTTGGGTATTGATTTGCCATGACGTTATTGATTATTCATGTTTTATTTTGCATTCTCGTTCTACGAGAGTTGACTGAAAGCCTTGTGTGCGAGTGGTTTTCTTTTTCCTATGTTGGAGTGTTAAACATTCAATGGTGATTCGAGTATTGTAAGTAGTCAAGTCATGGTAAATGTCATGAAGCACGGTTGTTATTGACGACGTTGTTATTATTATTATCTGGGAAATGTGTTCTTGTCTTATAAATCGCCGCGAGTTTGGGCTGGTTGGGAAGGTAATCATATTCGTTCCTTGTTGTTGAGTCGAGTCTTGTGAAGCAAGACGATTCTATTAGTTACGGTATCATGGAAACATCTCGGGATTGAGGAAGCTACTTGGGAGTGTGAATTGGAAGTCCGTGAGAAATATCCAGACTTATTCGTTGGTATTTGAACATATGTCGAGATTTTAGTTTGTTAATGAAATGTTAAAACATTGTATATGTTGTGGGTGTCTTGAAAACATGGATTCAATATGAGCATTGTATATGTTCTGGGAATATAGAATATTGTATGTGTTGTATCAAATTTGGAAACATTGTATATGTTTTGGATTATGAAAGCATTGTGAATGTTAAATATGTTTCGGAAACGCAAGTTTAATTTGAACATTGTACATGTTGTTTAACTCTTGGAAATGCAAATTTATCATAAACATTGAATATGTTTTGGAAATATGAGATGCATGTATTGAAATTGGTTAAATTCGGAATATTCATATTGATAATATATGTTAAGATATATCTATTGTAGATTTGTTCTCTTGTGAGGAGATTGAATGGCCAGTGGGTGGGTCTTGAGGTTGTGAATTGAATTGTAATCATTTGAAAATTGGGCAATCATGGTTTTGAGACTTGTACTAAAATTTCGGGGACAAAATTTCCTAAGGTAGGGAGGTTGTAGCACCTGTATCCTTCAAAGCTTATGGGAAAGTGTATTCAAATCCTTTATTTTTTATTTTGGAAATCTTTGGTGTTGTTATGGGTTGGTTTTGGAGGAATACAATCCGATTTAAACTTGTTGGGTTTGGTTGTTCGCACTTATTCTTGTCAAAAGTTTCTTGGAGACTTAGAAATTCTATTCTAGGGTCGACACCAACCTTCCTAAGGGTTGACCCTTACCTGTTGGTGAAGTTTCTGGGAGTGTTGCAGGAAAATAGGGTAGACACCAGACTGGAGAGGGTCGACCGTCTTATGTCTGTGCGTTAGTTGCCGGAAGATAGGGTAGACACTAGACTAGGAGAGGGTCGACCCTCTTATGTCTGTGTGTTGGTTGCTGGAAGATAGGGTGGACCCCCTCCTCTGTAAGGGTCAACCCCTGTGTGTTTTTTTTTTTTTTCAGATTTTTGAGGTCCGAATGGGCCCTATCTAAGGGGGTTTTTGAGCCTATTATTTTATTTGACCTTAGGGCTTTTTCTCACTACTATAAATAGGCCCAAACCATTTTTGTCTCTCATGATTTTCCTTCCCTTTTTTCTTTTAAACCGTGATTCCTCTCTTCTCTCTCTAAAACTCAACTTTTTCACTTAAATCTCTAGATCTACTCATTTAGAGTGATCTTTTCATCTTGCTTCTTTCAGATAAAGTGTAGAGCTTGTCAAGGGCTTCGTTTTGATTGGGGCAAAACGTGGTTTCGTCGCTATCGACTTTTGAGCTCTCTCTCTTCTCTCTCATCTAAGCTTGAGGTAGGGATATTCTACTCTTTAATATGAGCTTTAACCTAGATATTTGTCATTTTGTATAAATGGTGAGATTTGGGAAGATTTTGGTAAAAGTTAAGGTTTGGTTCTAAACTAAAGGGGGTTTTTCATGTTGATTTACAAAACCTTAGGGGTTTGTGTATGAGGTTCTTTATTGTTGAAGTGGTGAGATTTGGACCTATAGGTTGATATTTTGGAAAAAGGAAAAATTTTGCCCTAAGATGAGTTAAAATAACTATTTATGTAAATAATGAAATTGGTTTGGAAATTATGAAATTGGGAGAAATGTGATTGAATGGTGTAGTTTGGTTTCATAAATCACACACCTATGGAATTTGATAAATTATTTGTTGATAGATTTATTTATCTGTTTAGATATATCTGTTTTGGGCTATCGGTGGATGATAGCTATGATTGTTGTAGAAACTGCATGAGAATTAGGAAGATTGAAACTAATCAATTAAATTATGTCATTGAATATGACGGTTTGATTAAACCATTGAATATGTGTTTTGATTAGTTATTGTATATGACAAAGTATTTAAATACATTGTATATGTATCTTTGTTTGGGAGGAGATAGGGGATGTACTCCATTGTTTGGGAGGAGATAGGGGATGGACTCTATTGATAGTTAAGTTGGCCGGAGTGTCCAGGGTGAAAGTCTTGAAATCTTATATATTTATGGGTGCCGGTTCCCTCGGACGTGGTTCCGTAAAATGGCAAGAAATATAAGTGTTGGATTTGATGAATGTATTGAATTGTGAACCATTGAGTTGTAGTCTCATATTGGTTGCTTGATAATAATGAATTTGGCTAATTGATTTACCCGAAATGGTAGAGTGGAAATGAATTGAAATATTGGTTATCTATATTGAATGAGCTTGAAAAGAATATGTGTTGGTTAAGAATGTTGCACATTTATCTGATGCTCATATTTTCGTTAATTCTCATGTATGGTTTAGTATATCTCTACTGGGCTTTGGGTCCCTACTTGCAAAACCATTTTCAAGTACAGGTGACATACCACCTCCAAGGACATAGCTTGGGAGGCTTAGAGGCTAAAGGCTCTACTTTTGTGATTTCATTTTTTGTGTTTATATGTCTTCTTTTAAACCGAGGGCTTTAATTGCAAAGAGCTTCTAACTCTCTTTTGTTGTAACCAAGTGATTACTTGGAAAGATGTAAGCCCTTAGGGCATTTATTTTGTTATTCTAAACTAGAGTTACATGCTATGGTTTCAAGATGAATATTTATGAAAGTGTAATACATGTGATATCTTTTGTAATATTAACTCTGATGAATGAAAATGTAACATTTCTATTGTGTTTCTAGACCTTATGAATGGTAGATTTGTATAATATTTTGAGGGCGTTACACGGCAAATCTTTTGGAAAATCGATTTTGAATCAAAATGTCAAAATTGGACTGATTTGCCAAATACAGAGTCGTCACCTAAATATTTTATTTATGGGAAATTTAGGAAATCCATGACTTGTGCCAAAAGTTGCGTGTCCGTCATCACCAAGAATGTCTCGGTTCGGGAACTTTGGTACGAGAGGGGAAGTTTATGAATTGAGCACCCCACTTGCTCGATCAAAGATCGGCCTCTACTAATCATGATATGATTTTTATCAACATTATATGCTCTTGTTCCGATTATTAGGCTAGCATTACTATGTGATGTGCACACACACAAGTATAGACTAACTTACAAGAATTGGAACATCTCGAGTCATATTTATTTTGAAAGTTGTTTTGAAATATGTGTCACTTGAAAAAGTGATCATATATGAACATTACTCAAATTATTCCAATTCAAGCAATAAGCCTTCATCCACATGTATTCAAGTAGTTTAGCATTTAAGCAATTAGCCCCATGGCAAGCATGCTAGACATGGCAACATTAAAACTCATGCAATTATGCCAAAACGAATAAAGGCTTACCTAGTACTACAAACCAAAAAAGAAACAAAGTTAGAAAAATGCATGTTCCAAACTTTATGCAGTTATGGCTAATGCAACATATGCGATATGCAATTACTAGGCTTGGCTACTTAACATGGCATATGAAACAATGAAATATCATAAGGTCTACGCACATATTCAAAGAAGTATTGAAACGACAATGCAGTTAGAATGATGAACCGAATCTCGATGCATGCAATATAGATAGATGCAAACATGAAGAATGCTAATTGAAACGTGATGTCCTTAATCTAACCATCATAAGTAGATAAATAAAAGGGATAATGACGTGGGGTTAGAAAACATACACATTATTACATCATTTGACCCCTCACGCAAGAGGGTGTGAATCAATGTCCGAAAGTCCAAATTAAGCTAACTATTACAAAACCGAATGAATGAATAATAATTAACTTAACTAAGCTAATTAACTACTTGTAGACACCCCATTTTTGACCGCCCTTAAGACTTAGGCGTTATTGATGGTTTACTTGATGGTGAAAGATGTGCAGAGCAAAAGTTCGATTTCTTTGGCAAGAGGAGAGTCAAATCCCAACTTCACACCCCATTTTGGACCAAAACTATTTTGAATGGTTTTTAGACCTTAAAACCCTCTCTTTCAAAATATTTTTGAAAAGAAGTTCCTACGATGTTCCGAGGCTCGCATTTTGTCCAATGTTACACTTTTCGGTAAACCGAGCAAGGACAAAGTGGAAATGAATGAAAGAGAGATGAAATCTTTGAAAAATCTTTCAAAACACTTTGTTTAGGGGTCTGAAGTTGAGGAAAAGAAGAGAAGAGGGAAGAAACCAAGTTGGAGAAGAAGATGGGCATGAATAGCTAAGAGAGAGTCGAGTAGCCCTCGCTAAATCAGGCCTATCCTTTTGAATACTTGGATTTCAGCTATAAGGCTACCACCGTTGGAAATATTACTTCTGGGGCTTCATTTTTCACTCAAGAATCTCCTAAAGCCGAGTTCGGATGGGGGAGATATGATTGGCTGAAGTTGGGTATCATTCCGGTTGGACCGAAACTGAGCAGCTTTCACTAAAAGAGAGATATCTCTTAGAACACATGGAATTTTGAGATGAGGCTTCCAAATTTGGAAAGAAGACTTCCGGGGCTACAGTTTAGGCTCAAGAATGACCTAAAAAGGAGTCCAGATAAAGGAATTAGGCTTGCTTCAAGTCATGGACCAGGACTGATTTTTCCCATCGGCCTCTATGGCACTGCATCGGCCACAATTTGACCTCAGCAGCTATATGTCGGCCAAAAGTGAACCTTATCGGCCACAAATGGTGGCCGGTCGGCCAAAAGTGTCCAGAGAGCCCAGAATTGATAGATATTTATCCTCCAGCTGTTCCGGGCTGTCCTAGATATTTCTAAATTGAGATATTTTCGAACCAAGGCTCATATATTGCTATATATTGAGCCATATCTCAAGGGTTAAAGGGTTGGCAATGGTGGGACTCTCTCTCTCTAAAAAAACTCCTCTCTCTACAATATTTTGGGAGCAAAATCTGAGCCTCTCTCCCTAGAAGCTCCTTCTCTTCTTGTTTTGAGTCTTAAGCTTAGAATCCTCTACACTTTTGCAAAGAGACCCTTAACCAAACTTAACCACCATTGGGCTGAGGTTCTTTGAGGATCATTTGGTGCTTCAAAAGGCTGATTTTGGCTTAGGTTTTGGCTAGTTTTGCTGCTGTCTTTCAAGGTGCTTCAAGGGTAAGCTCTTGCTCCTTTAAACCTTTGCTTTGCATGCTTGTTTTGCCACCCTTTTAAACTGTTTTTGGCTTGGTTTTGAACTGAAGAAAACTCTATTTTTCAGTCCTCAAAGTGATGGTTTAGGCCTATTTTGTGTTAGGGGGTTGTCTCTCCCTTTGCTCTTTGGCTTGTAAAGCTTTTAGAGCCAACTTCCTAAGCTTTTGAAACTATCTTTGTTTGGCCTTTTAACCACTGAAATCCAGTGGATTTTCAATGGTAAAAATGTGGTTTTGAGGTTCAAAATGGGAGGGGGTGGTCCCCTCTCCTCTTGTCTTGGTTGTATGTCTTATTGGCCTATCAAATGAGTATGTGTTTCTACCATTTTGAGGCTTAGTTCAGGCACTTTTTTGTGACTTTTAGGACCTGCCTTAACTCTGTCCATGGTTGGTTTGGTCACCTTATGCATGCTTTATACACTTGTAGTGTAATTCTCGCAAACTAGCCTTACATGCCTCATGAAGTAGCATGTTTGTTAAGCATGTTTGGGCTCCATTTCAGCATGTTTTTGGTCATTATTTAGCATGTCATAGCTCTGTCTAAAGTTGGTTTGATAGCCTCTTGCATGCTTCATGTACTTGTAGTGCAAATCTTGCTTACTAGCCTTGTTTGCATGATGTCTTGGCTCATTATTATAGCATATTTTGGCTATGCTCCAGCATGATTTTATTCATATTTTGGGCTATTTTACGACTGTTTTGGGCTGCCATGGTCATATGACTCATGTTTTGTATAGCTATAGTGCAAATGTCTTGACTAGTCTTGAGTTTTGAGGCCCCTACCATGCTATACTTGTGATGTTTGCATGCCTTGGCATCATTTGGAATGATATTTCAGAGCATATAGTGTTGTTACACTTCCATATTTTCCACTCTTTAAGTGCTCTTGAGAGTTGTACCTTTATGCCTTATTTGTGAGCCATTGCATGAGTCTCATTTTCTTGCCTTTCCAGCCATCATCTCAGTCCATTTTGGCTACTGTTTTGGCCTGCATAAGGTCTATTCGGGCTGGTTTGGCCATTTGAGCATTGTTTTGCATGCCTCTAGTGTAATACACTTCACTAGCTTTGATGCTTGAGCCTTGCAAAATGCATCACATGAGTTGTTTGCATGATTTTAAGTCATTTAGCATGACATTTCAGTGCTGGAACATATGCCATTGTACTCCATGTTTCATCCTTTCAATGCCTTTGGAGAGTTGTGTCTTGTGCCTTAATCTTGCATTAACATGTATGCATGCTTGGCTAGTCCTTAGAGTCCCTATTTCAGCATGTTTGGCCACTGATTTGGGCATGGCTGAGGTCTGCCTATTTCGGTTTAAGTCCATCTTTGCATGTTGTTGCATGCCTATCCATCTCACATGTTGTTGCATACTTGTTAGATTGTATGTTGTCGCATGCTTGTTGTTGGCATTGTTGTTGCATGCTTATTACATTGCATGTTTGCATGTTTAGGTTGCATTGCATTTGGCGTGCTTGTTACCTTAGCCTTGTGTGCATGCTTGAGTCATATTGCATTTGGCATGCTTATGTTGCATTGCATAGTATCTTCATGCTGCATGCATTGCATTGTGTTTGGTTTGAGGTGTCAAACCAAACACGAGGAACGATGGACGTTTCATACTTGAAATGATGAAACGTGCCTCAATCTTCGGTCGCCGACACTCTTGATCCAACATGATAGAGTGTGAGGCATCCATGTGTTTTTGTGCATTCATTTTACATTGAATTACACACTTGGCGCCTTTGGCCATCATGCATTGAGATGCGTGATTGGTGGCCCGAGGGTCGAGCACTACATACCTTTGAGCCTTAGACATGATAAGGGGTGTAGTTGCACACATTTTCTTGCAAATGTATTGCCATACCTCTGTTTGTCCTCTGCTGCAGCAAAAGGAGCATTTTATAGGAAGAGATGGCCGATCGGCTATCTAGAGTGCCGATCGGCTACATATTGTTGGCCGATAGCCTTATATTTGGTCGATGACCATTATCCACTGGCCGATAGCCACCCCTCTTGGCCGATGACCTCTCAGAGTGTCCATGAGGTGGTTCAGAAGCATCACAGGGATTTGTACAGTTTTCAGAGGTGCAAAACAGTGCAAACAGAGGCAACATGAGGCATGGCAACGGATTTCTGAGAGAAGCCGACCGAACACGCATGCATCCCTCGTCACGAGGCCATTTCAGTGTTTTGATAACTTAGAATAGTTATTTGTTTCGATTTGGTTGTGTAATTGTTAATTAGCTAGGTTAGTTGATTAATTAGTTGGTTTGTATTATTCATTCGGACCCTCCGTCGAGAGGGCGAATTTTGTAATAAGTGTGCGTGTGTGCGATGCATATCTTCCAACCCCACATCTTTCTCCCTTTTATTTACCTGCTTTTGATGGCTAGTTTTAGGGAATGTTTCAATTAGCATCCTTATGTTTGCATGCGTGCATCATTCATCTGTCTTGCATGCATCAGGCTCGGCGCATCATACTAACTACATTGTATTTCAATCCCTAATTGAATACATGATTATCAAGTTGCATCTCATGTGCCATTTTAGAATAGCCGAACCTATTTCTAGTTGCATTTTGCATGTGTTGCATTAGCCATCTTAACATGAACTAGGATCATGCATTGATTACTAACTAGTTTCTGTTTTGGCTCGGAGTACTCGGTGAGTGTTTATGCTTTAGCATCTTGCATGAGTGTGAGTGTTGCCATGATAGCATGCTTGCCATGAGGCTATGTGCTTATTTGATAGAACTACTTGGATGCCCGTGGGTGAAAGTTGGATTACTTGAATTGGAACAATTCATTGAAACGCGAGTTTTAAGCCCACTTGAGAGTGGCAAAATCATGTTTTCTAAGCCCACCTGAGGGTGGTAAATCCACGTCTTAGCCTACTTGCGAGTAGCACCTTCAAACCATTTTCAAACAAACAAATATGAGATGTTTTGTTCCAACTTAGGCAATCTAGTCTATACTTGTGTGTTGTGCGCATCACATAGTAATTCTAGGCTAATAACCGGAATAAGAACGCATGTGTCTTCAAAACAAAATATCATGTTAGTAAATGCCGATCTTTGATCGGGCGAGTGAGGGAGCTCATTGCATGATCTTCCCCTCTTGTACCCAAGTTCTCGAGCCGAGGCAACTTTGGTGATGACGGACATGTGGCCTTAGGCCTGAGTCAGGGTTTCCTAAATTCCCCCAAAACAAAATATTTAAGTGGCGACTCTATATCTGGAAAAGCAGTCCATGTTTGGCACTTCTTTACAAAAATTAGTTTTCCAAAACGATTTGCTGGATTTGGACTCTTTGGTGATTTATCAGTCTTACATTGCACTTTGCAAGATCAGATTAAGAACCGTGACATTTGAGTCCGAACTGTAGTAAGTCCAAATGAACAAAACGGGATCCCCCCCCTCCCGGGACATTCGGGCGCGCCTACACTACTTTATTACAACAATTAAATCAATTAACTATTCTAGTTAACTGACTAATTACAAAACGAATTTGAATAACTAATTGACTAACTAATTAGTTACAACACTTTACGAATTAACTAGCTTCAAACCAATTAATTACAACAAGATTAATTTACATTCGACAAAATGCATAAGGGAAAATGGATGAAGGTTGCATGCACAACACCTGAGAGCTACTCAGTCTACCTAAGCCGCCTCTGTTTCACCTTCATGCACTGTCTCTATTTTCTGCAAAACTGCACTACTGGCCACATACTGATGACTGGCTGTGCATCACTGATGGCCGGCTGTGCATCAATTTGGTGCAAAGCGCTATTTTTGTGTTCTGAGTTGAACCAGTGCAGGCAGAGTGTCCTCAAGCTCTGTTTGTCCCCTTTTTTCCTTCTCTGTCATGGGAAAGCCTCGAGAGAATGTTGAAATTAAGTCCAAAGCTATCAATGAGCAAAATGATTCCGTGATGGTCTCGGATTCAATTTTGGACAAAAGTCAACAAAATGCAAAGAATAAGACCAGCCCTCCCTCTTGTCATAGTATGAACTCAAAGAGGGAGGTTGCAACGCTTCAAGAATCATAAAAATGCCATGAATTAGCATGTGATGATTCTTGACACAAGGAACTTGGCATAACGTTCGGCCAAGTTGAGGCAATTTAAGCCACTTTCTTTATCTGTGTTGATCCAAGTTTTAGCTCATTTTGTTAAGCCTTGCCATTCTTTAGTCCATTTGTCCATGGTGATATTGAAATCCTCTAAACAAGAAGTAATGTCAAACGAGAGGTTCTTCTAAGGCATGAGAGAGAGACCACACCGTTGGCAATGAATCTTCGAAAAATTAAGCCATTAAGTAAGAGTCTCCCTTACATGTCTTGAACAACCTCAATCGGTTAAAATCATTCTCAAGAATGAAAGAGATGGATGGTGGATTAATTGTTAAAATTAGACTCTTAAAGATGAAAATGAACAAGGAAAGCTTGGAACAACATGCAATAAGTTATGTATGCCAACTTATGAGACAACAAATGAACTAAACAAAGCATGAATCAATTTAAAAGGCTTGGAGAGTCCTAAAACAACCCTTAACATGTGAAAAACAGAGGCTAAACATGCATGAAAAGAGCTTAAAAAGCTAAGCAACAAAGAGAAGAATGAAGGTTAGTAAGCAAGAAGAAGACTTTTGAAACTTCAAAACATGATTTTTGGCCCTTTGAAAACTCTGAAAATTAGTGTAGATTTCAAAGAAAAAGAGTGGAAAATGAAGGATTTAAGCCATAGATAAAGGTGTAGACAGAGCAAGCTCTCTCTACCCTTTTGGTAGCTCTTCAAACCCAACCTTAAACACTTCAAATAGACTCAAAACAACACAAAACAATAAGAATTATGAAGCAAATGAAAAAAATGAAAGCAAGAGAGAAGAAAACAACCTTATACCTTTCAAGGGGTAAGCTTGTTGTTTGTGATCCAAACTTGGTTTCAAACCACTCTCAAACTTGAATTATACTTCTCCAAGATCAACCAAGGCTCTAAGGTGGTGAGACAAGGATTTATATGGAGTATAGAGATGACACAAGGAAGTTAGGTTAGCTTAAAGGTTGCTTACAATGGAAGAAGAAGGATGGAGGAGCTCTCAAGGTGTATATAGGCTTTCTAAATTTTGTTCAACCCTCAAAACAATCACACAGCTTCGTTTTTATAAAATTCGAGCTCAAAAGGTGATAAATATCTTCAAAAATGGACAGCTGGCGGGCTCTTGCCCAGAATAGTGTTTTTCGCTACCAAGGGCCGGCCAGCCATTCATAGCTATGGCCAGCCATCACTGATGCACGGCCGGGCTTTGATGCCCTTTCCTGTTTTTTGGTTCAAACTCAGCTCAGAGTGGAAAAAGGTCCAAAAATGAAACTCACAGGTTCAAACAAGGTAAATGTTGAAGATTTGAAGTTATTTCGAGAGTCTGATTGAATTCGAATCGCTGTGAATTCAAAGCACACAATTCAACTTTCATCATCAAGTGTATCGAACCAAGCGTCTAAGTCTTGCGGGCGGTCAAAAATGAGGTGTCTACACTTTTTAATTGTGATGCTGATAAAAAAAAAACTTTTTAATTGTGACACATTTGACTTTGAATTTTGAATCTTGTTCCAAATAAGGACAATTGAAGATATCATTGCTCAATTTTAAGGGCAAAGTTGTCAATTTGATAAAATATAAACTAATTTGACAAAAATAAATTTTAAAAAAATATTTTTGAATTTTTAAAATTATTTCTACCTACCAAAGATAAAATTATGTAAAATTGATAAATCTTTTACACATTTATTTATTTATTTATTTTACCAAATCAATTTTTATTATGTGTTTGAGTAATGATCATGTAATGAATGGTTATTTTTATTTTCATTAAATTAGTTTCTATTTTTCCAAAATTTAAATATAGCGACAAATTTGATATCATTATTAAACCAATCCATTAAATGAAAAAAAATCTAAAAGTAAAAACATTTTATATATAAAATATATCGATTATACATTAAAAGCCTAACAATCATTCATTACATGATCATCATCCAAACACATAATAAAAATTAATTTGGTAAAATAAATAAATGTATAAAAGATTTATCAATTTTATATAATTTTATCTTTGGTGGGTAGAATTAATTTTTAAAAATTCAAAAATATTTTTTTGACATTTATTTTTGTCAAATTAATCATATTTTATCAAATTGATGACTTTGTCCTTAAAATTGAGCAATGGTATCTTCAATCATCCTTATTTGGAACAAGATTCAAAATTTATGGTCAAATATATCACAATTGAAAAGTTAGGGACTAAAGTGACATGAATCCCAAATTATACAGACTGTTAGTGTAATTCACCCTAAAATAAATAAGGATTGGATTATCTCCGGTTAGACTTAACTGGAGAAGTCCTATAGGGTTTTGGTGGGTCTATCTCGATGATTTGAACTACTTATTTTGTAAGGTCGATTGAGTAGAGCATCTACATAAATAATAATAATAATAATAGGACAAACACATATTCGGATCATAGTGGTCTTAAAAATAGATGGTCTATTATCAAAGTCATATGTGTCATGTATTTTTTTTTTTTTTAAAACAAATGTAATCTAACTATGTAGTTGCTGATATTTGATCAATTTAATTTTTTTCATAAATAATCCCTTTAATTGACCTTACAATATGATAATCTGAATTATTGAGGCGAGTTCCAAAATGAGTTGTCAAGCCAAATAAGACTGCTCCAATTGAAGAGGATTCATTTCTTTAAAATAATTACTTCTTTTTTTGTTTTTCTTTTTAGAGAAATGTAATAAAGATGATGTAATATCAACTTAATTCTTTTACTATTAAGCTCAGATAATTAAATTAGGCTCGATAATGGGTGAGGTCAAACTTTTAATTTGACACATGTACACAAATCGGACTAAGGGGTTGTTTGGGATATCTTAAATAAGTGTATTTTTTTTAATTTTTTAGACTAAAAAATTGAGGAAAAAAATATGATTGTTTAGGTTAACATTTTGACTTTTTATGAAAAAATGTGTATTAAAAAATTGTATAAATTAGTGTGTAGGGAAAAATTAGGATTGGGAGTTGTGCAACCGTAATTTTTGACTTTTGATAAATAGTGATAATTTTTTAACTTTTTAAATAACTTTTTGACTTTTTAATTTTTTTTCAACTTGTCAAACTTGACCTAAATCTAATTCAATTTATTTGATGACTACCCCTAGTGGCACCGCCCACAATCATGGGCAAGCTATAGCTAATGTAGTGGTGTCAATTGACACCACTGGAATTCCAAGAATGTTTTAGAGTAAATGTGAAATTTTATTCAAAAATTGGATTTTAACAAACTAAACCTAGTTAAACTCAGGAAACAAAAAATTAATTTTAGAATTTACAAATTGGTTTAATGTAGTTAAAAATAATAATCTAAGTTATACAAAATTTTCAATATTTTAAAAGAAAGTACTATACAAACTAATAAATTTTACAAAATTTTCTTACTAATTTATATATCACGCAATAATAAATTTTAAAAATTAAAAATTGTCACATCAGTGAGTAAAAAAAGTCTATGACATTTATTGACTATTTTATTGAAGCGATGGTTTTAATATTTTGTTTTTGCATATAATTTGACTAGTTTGAATTAATTTTGTCAATAATTAAAAATACATGAAATTTGTATAGTTAGTCTAATATGATCTTTAATATTGATAGCTTGTGTAAAGCTAAAAATATGATAACTTAATATATAATTTCTAACTATGTCACTGTCCACAATAACAGCAGTTGCTGTCCTTGTTGCCCAACCACTCTGCCACCATGACCGCATCCGACGCTGCCTCTACCACAACTACTGGTACATGCACATCAATTTTACGGTCACAATTAAATATAATAAAAGTAAAAATAAATTAAAAAATTATGAAAGATATATATATATATATATATATTGATAATCAGAACACCCCTAAGACAAAATTTTTAAGATCTACCCTTACAAGTTAAATTGAGAAAAATTAGTTGATCTACCTAAATCGTCGGACTTTTACTTAAATGGTAGGAGGTTCGAACCCTAATCAGTAAAGATAGAAGTATACTCCCTTACCAACTAGAATGACTTTTGTGGTGATATTTTGTAAGACTAGTTGGAGAGCTCCAATTCAGTCAACAGCAGAACTTAATGGAAATCAAGTTGATGAGCACATTCTTGGAAGCATGGCAATAAGATGTCTTATTTTATTATTATCCACGGTTATTGTTATACATATATAGGTAGATAGATATGTATGAAATGAAATTAAGGTGGTGGTGGTGGTGTACTGTGGCTGGGGTTTGCTTCTGTGGGAGGATAATCCAATATTATATCCATATCCATACTCTCCTTGTTCTTCATTTTCTTGTCATCCTCATCATTATTCTCTATCATCATTTCCATACTTGAGCTTCTTATTTGGTCTCTGTACTCTGTGCTTTCCATTTCTATCTTCTCTTTTCCAGATGCTCCTCCTTCCAACTCTGTCAACTTCCCTTCATCATTCTTCACATCAATTCCACCCTACAAGATTTACACAAATCTTGTGTCATTATTTCAGATATCAGTATATTGATTGAATGAAGATCACAATTGTATAGCCCAATTATGTATCAATTCAAGACTGATATATCCGTTCATAGCTAGTCGGTTTTGCTAATACACTTGATTTTTAGTACTATTATACTACAATTAATACCAATATGCCTCTTAATAACCGCCATTTAAGACCAGCTTTGACTTTTTCGAGATTTAAAGTGAACTTTTAATACGGGACATTATATACATATTTAAAAAATAATAATAACTATGCTATTAATTTTATTTATTTTTTGGTATTTGATCATACTCGTTAAAAGGTTACATCCCGTATATATTTATTATTGATAATATATATCTATTAAAATTTATTTAAATATATATTAAAGTTTACAATAAGAAAAATGATCAAAATAATCTAAGTTGAACTATCAAATAAAAAGTGAACAAACTGTAACAAAAATCACTTAAACATTATTCTTTTCACATCTTTAGCTGTAAAATTGCTAATCTAATTCACATAATCCAATTTTTAAGCTAAATCATTTTTTATAGATAAAATTGCTAATCTATTTAATATTTCATTTGACATATTTGAGTAAATGCAAGATTTAATCAACTTTAATTTGAAAAGAGCAACTGTAAGTAATATAATCAATCATATTTTATACATGATCCATACGTTTGCAAAATAATCATTCAATAATTTCAAACAATTCACCACATCAATAAGTTTTTTAATTTCTTTCCATAAAAAACAACTATATATTAATTTTAAATAATTTACCAAATCAAGCATTTGTTAATTTTAAATCATGACTGAATTTTGTTGAGACCTTTTAAATTTCAGTGAGATTTTTTTTTATAAACTAATATAATAGTTCACAAAATTTTAGGATTTTAAAAAAAAAAATTTTGATTAATTTTTTGAAGCCCAAAACGACGTTTTCGCCGACTTGTACCCGAAGCCAGCTCTGCCGGTATTTAAAATCGTGGTAAGCCGTATCCTATGCATGCTAGAGAGAGAGAGAGAGAGAGAGAGAGAGAGAGAGTACCTGAGCCAGTAGATTGGTGGTCAATGTATCTTTCTTAATTGAGATCAGGCTCCCTGACAACAATAAAAATTTATATAATCATGTCACCGATATATTTATGCAAATATTAGGGGGAAAAAAACAGCAAAAGAGCTTACTTGATGTAGGAATAGCAGTAGATGAGAGAATGTAAGAGAAAAGCAGGGGCAGTATTAGTAGCCCAAGACATGGCTTTACACCCATGTTGTTCAAAGAGATGTAAGTTGTGATTGCAAGTGAAGGCAGAAACCATCTTGCATTATATATATAGATAAATGGATTTTTGTCTACATTCTCTTTTGCAATAAATATAAAGATTTGTAAGATCAACATAATCTTCATATTATTCACCCAAAAAGACATAATCTTCATACATAGTAAACAAACAAATAAAGAAATAAAATTTAATTGTATAAAATTTAATTAGAAAATTACTTTTTAAGTATTTATATCTCAATTAATTCATAACATATTTTTCTATTCTAATAAGTTCTATAATTTAGATATTTGATTCATCAAATCCTAATTCTCATATTTCATATATTTTATGGATAATTTTACCCTTACAAATATTTTTTGAACAATTAGCAACTTGATATGATGTGAACATTCATATTTTACAATGTGAATATTCACATTAATAGTGTGAATGTTCACATCACGGAACGTTTACACTGTTAATGTGAATGTTATTATTAGGGGTATTTTGATAACTATGTCACCTATAAAACTTATTAGAATATAAGAAGATAATTTAAACGGGTGTTTGATAACCAGATTTAGCACTTAAAACTGAATGTGTTAAATGATAATCAATTGAGTCCGTTTGATAACCATAATTAATATCATTTAAAAATTTAAGTCTTTTAAAATATAGGCTAAAATTAAAATAAAATAAAATAAAGAAATATGAAATTTACTTAATTCTAATTGAATTTATAAATATTAAACATAACATCAATATATACTATTACAAAACGTTCAAAAATATATACTATTACAAACTCACCACTACCACCACCAATACCATCACCACCACCACCACGGCCATCATGTCACCGTGTCACGACCCAAACCCGTCCTTATGGGTTTAGCACCGTAACCGGCCAGTAATCCGAGATTACCAAAGGCCTGCTTAACAGTAAGACAATAAAACAGAGTACAGGGGCATGGCGGAAGCCAATATAGTAAATAAACAATGTCCAATGAGCTGTGACAGTCTGTATGCAAAAAGACTTTTCATACATATATATATATACACAGTACAGAACAGTATGCACAATATTTACAATCATTCAAAACAGGGACCAAATCCCTGTCAACAGTACGACAACAGTCTATACAGATACAGAGACAGACAGGGGGAATAAAAAAAACAACCCTAAGCCATAGCTTGGCAGGCTCGGAACCTCGCAGTGAGGCACAGTGGTTGGCTTGACAAAAAGGGAAGTCTACCCCAACGCTCCTAGCTGCAGTCTGGTGTCTGTACACCTACATATATATATGAGCAGTGAGCTAAAACCCAGTGAATAACATAATGCGTAAAGGGGTTTAGAATGAATGTCCTTACAGTAATGAAAACAGCTCATTTCAATCAGTATATCAGTTGTTCAGTACAGTAAACAGTCATATGTGGTACATCCATTAGCATAACAGTACAGTAAACAGTAGGTCTAAAAGACCGAACAGTAAATGATGGCCATCAATCAGTAAACAGTAGTGGTTCCAACAAGGGAACCGACAGAGATCTCTGTAACAGTAACAGTAAACAGTAGTTGCTAAGGATGCCATAATACAGTTCAAAATATAGGACATACATTCATTCAGTTAACAGAAGCAGTTCAGAAAACAGTACAGTTCAATTGTTCAGAAGATAATCATTTTTGAACATATCTTTACACAGTTGTTACTCACAGAGTTCTGGGCTACAGTAGGCTAGAGCGTCTCCTCGAAATGCCAACCCTAAACAATACAGAATGAACACACTCTAAGCTACACAGTTGGGAAGGATAATAATAGTTTAATCCCTAATTGCCTCGGTGTGTTCTACATCTATATCCTCATTAAGATGTCTTAAACTAGGCCTAAGAATGCCTAGGATGTGATGAGGATGCAAAGATGTATTCAGAAAACATTTTCAGAATTTTCAGTGAAACAGGGTCCCGCTCGAGCGCAGATTACTTCGCTCGAGCGGACAGGCAAACAAAGGTCCCCGCTCGAGCGTCAACTTACCCGCTCGAGCGGACCAAAAAGTACTGGATAGGTGAAATTCACGCTCGACGCCCGCTCAAGCGTGTCACCCAATCCTCCGCTCGAGCGTACATTCCTTCGCTCGAGCGGACTTATGAACAGTGCAAAGTACTAGGAGCACGAATTTTCCGCTCGAGCGCCGTTCTCCCCACTCGAGTGGAAGACCAAAATCTGGAAAATCCAGAATTGAGCTCCAAGTTCAAAATCATGTTTTCAAACACCAAATTCGATCATCTTGGGCCCATTTCCTAGAAAAACACTTGTAAACACATGATATATTATATTTCAAAGGTCAATTTGTAAAAAGCCAAGGCCCAAGGGTGTTTAATTAAACTCATCCTCAAACCAAATTTCTTGAACAATATTCAAACATGGCATGCATGAATTCAAACCAATTTAAAGCTTCAATACATGCTCTAATGAGCTCATTCTTTTCAAAATAAGATGAAATCATGGACTTAAACATAAATATGAGCATGCATGTAACCTTTTGCCATGAAAAACAACTCAAACTCTTCAATATACACACATGCATGCATGGAATGAGCTTCAATTCAACATGCTAGAACTAAATCATGCCTTAGCTCTACAATTTGACATGAATCATGCAAGAATCAACTTAAAGACAACAATGAGAGGTTGAATTCCTTACCTAGGACCTCAAATACAAGTCTAGAGGCTCAAGAAGGCAAATCTCCTACAATTTCTTCAAGTCTTTCAAGCCAATTCAAGATGAAGCAAGATGAACTCACTCTCTCACTTCCTCTCTCTCTATGGTCGGGTATGCTCTCAAAATGAGCTGAGGAAATGTTTGCTAAGTGTATAACAAAGCTTCAAAAAGGTTTAGATAGTGGGCCACTAAGTGGCAAAGTAGTAATTAAGTCTAATTTGTGCATTTTATCAATATTTAATCTAATTTAGTCATACCAAATCAATTTTCAATTAAATACACCATAAAATCATATAAATTCTAATGAACACAGAACATCAATCAACTTCAGATTCGGCCGCTGATAAGGCCTTCAATTTGCAGTTTAAACACAAAGACATGAACAGATAATCAAACGATCAACAGATAGAATACACTTAAACAGATACAGTCAATCAGTCAGTTCAGTATTTCAATCAATTCAATTATCAATTATAATCATTCTCAGTTTAGCAATAATCGGCAATTAATCAGTGATCAGTGATGAGGGTTGTTACAGTCTCCCCTCCTTAAAAAGAGTTTAGTCCTCTAAACTCGAGTTACCTTCATTCTGGAAGAAAACAGGGTTCAGTGGAAACAGTTCAGGATATCTTTTAGCCATGTCATCTTCCCTTTCCCAAGTGGCATACACGCCACCATGGTTTTGCCAGTCAACTTTTACTAACGGGATCTCTTTGTTTCTCAATTTCTTGATCCGTCTGTTCACAATCTGTATAGGCCGTTCCTTGTAAGTGTAGTCATCACTCAACACTATACGAGTAGGCTCTATCACATGGAAAGGATCCCGGAGATAATCTCTCAACATAGAAATGTGGAAGACGTTGTGCATATGCTCCATTTCAGGAGGAAGCGCAACTTGATACGCCACTGGATTGATCTTCTCAGTAATCTCATACGGTCCGACATATCTTGGCGCTAACTTGCCTTTGACTCCAAAACGAGTCTGGCCTTTCATCGGTGTCACTTTCACAAACACGTGATCACCCACTTCATATTCTCGGTCTTGCCTTCTGACATCTGCATAACTTTTTTGTCTGCTCTGTGTAGTTTTCAGTCTCTGCTGTATCAGTTTCACTTTCTCAGTCGTTTCATAAACAATCTTGGGCCCAAGCAAAGGCCCATCTCCAACTTCTGCCTAGCAAATTGGAGATCTACATTTTCTGCCATACAATGCCTCGAAAGGCGCCATACCGATACTTGAATAATAATTGTTGTTGTAGGCGAACTCAGCCAATGGAAAATGGCTTTCCCAGTTTCCCTAAAAATCAAGGACACATATTCTCAATAAATCCTCCAGAGTCTGGATGGTCCTTTCTGACTGGCCATCTGTCTGAGGATGATAGGCACTACTCAGTCTCAATTCAGTACCCAATGCAGTCTGTAGGCTTTGCCAGAATCTCGATGTAAACTTTGAATCCCTGTCAGAAACAATAGACACAGGCACTCCATACAGTCTAACAATTTCATCAATATAGAGTATAGCCAATTTGTCCGCATTATAAATTGTCTTGATAGGTAAGAAGTGAGCAGATTTAGTCAGTCTATCAACAATAACCCAAATTGAGTCCATACCTTTACTGGAGCGAGGCAATCCCACAATAAAATCCATAGTAATATGTTCCCATTTCCACTCCGGTATCGGTAAGGGTTGCAATAAGCCTACGGGTCGTTGATGTTCAGCTTTGACTTGTTGGCAATGAAGGCATTTCGATACAAAGTCAGCAATTTCTTTCTTCATTCCCGGCCACCAGAAATTCAGTTTCAAATCTTGGTACATTTTCGTATTCCCCGGATGAATAGAAAATTTTGAGTTGTGGCCCTCTTGCAGAACTCTTCTTTTCAGTTCGGTAGCATTCGGTACACACAGTCTTTCTTGAAACTTCAGTACATTACCTTCAAATTTGAACCCCGGTCTCGGTTTAGATTCCCTTTCTTCGATGATCTTCTTCAAGAAGTCATCCAGTTGCTGTTTCTCTTTAATTTCTTCAATCAGTGCCGGTTGAGCAGAAATAGCAGCTAAGGTTCCACCTTGTTCTCTCAAAACAATTTCAATTTCAAAATTTTCAAGGTCACAAAGCAACTCTTTCTGTCCGGTGAGCAAACAGGCTAAATTGCCAATCGATTTCCGGCTCAGTGCATCGGCAACGGTGTTGGCTTTTCCCGGATGATATAAAATCTGTAGGTCATAATCTTTAATCAGTTCTAGCCATCTCCGCTGTCTCATGTTCAGTTCATTCTGTGTGAAGAAATATTTCAGACTCTTGTGGTCGGTATATACTTCACATGTCGCCCCATAAAGGTAGTGACACCAGATTTTCAATGCAAATACCACTGCGGCAAGTTCCAAGTCATGGGTCGGGTAGTTCTTTTCGTGCGGTCTTAGTTGTCGGGAAGCATAGGCAATTACTCTCCCATTCTGCATTAAAACACACCCCAAACCCTTATGAGAAGCATCACTAAATACAGTATAACCATTCGTACCTGAAGGTAAGGTAAGAACTGGTGCAGTCACGAGTCGGGTTTTCAACTCTTGGAATGCTAATTCCCTTTGGTCAGTCCAGTCAAATGATATCCCCTTCTGAGTTAATTGAGTCAACGGTAAAGCAATTCTGGAGAAATCTTTGACAAATCTTCTGTAGTATCCAGCTAAACCCAAAAAGCTTCGGACTTCTGTCACATTTGTTGGTCTAGGCCAGTTTACTACTGCTTCGATTTTCTGTGGATCAACTGAAATTCCATCTTTGCTAACAACATGCCCCAAAAACATAACATGATCAAGCCAAAATTCACATTTAGACAGTTTAGCATAAAGTTTCTGTTCTCTTAAGGTCTGTAGGGCAAGTCTCAGATGATGTTCATGTTCTGTTATACTCTTCGAATAAATCAGAATGTCATCAATAAATACAACAATAAAGTCATCAAGGTATGGTTTAAAGATTCTGTTCATGAGGTCCATAAATGCAGCAGGCGCATTGGTAACTCCGAAAGGCATAACTAAAAATTCATAATGTCCATACCTCGTTCGAAAAGCAGTTTTATCAATGTCTTCTGGTTTAACTTTCAGTTGGTGATATCCGGATCTGAGATCAATCTTAGAGAAAACTTGAGCACCCTGTAACTGATCAAATAAGTCATCAATTCGAGGCAATGGGTATTTATTTTTCACAGTTACCTTGTTCAGTTCGCGATAATCAATACACAGTCTCAGTGAGCCGTCTTTCTTTTTCACAAATAAGACAGGTGCGCCCCACGGTGAAGTACTGGGCCTGATGAACTTTTTATCTAACAGTTCCTGCAATTGGACTTTCAATTCTTTCAATTCAGTCGAGGCCATTCGGTAAGGAGCTTTAGATACTGGCTGGGTACCCGGAATCACATCAACGGTGAATTCAATCTCCCTGTCAATCAAATCCCCTGGCAGATTATCTGGAAAAACATCTGGAAATTCTCTGACTATGGGAATACTGTTCACATTAGCATTATCATCAGTAGATACAGTCAATACAGAACAGAAATACCCTTTACACCCCTTTCTAATCAATTTAACAGCCTTCACAGATGAAATCAAATACGGAGGAGGTACTACTCCAACCCCATCAAACACAAATTCAGGTAAACCCGGTGGACGGAAAACTACTTGTTTCGTTACACAGTCTATGGTGGCATGATATTTCGTTAACCAATCCATCCCCAATATTACGTCAAAATGGTCAATGTTCAGTGGCAGTAAGTTAATAAACAAATGTGCATCTCCAACAATAACTTCACAAGCAGGGTACATGTATGCACAAGTCATGGATCCCCCAACGGGTGATGATACAGCTAACAGATAGTTCATAGGTTCTAAGGGTCTATTCAATTTTCGCGAAAAAGCATGCGATACATAAGAATGTGTAGACCCCGAATCAATCAGTACATATGCATTTTGAGTACAAATAGAGAGGATACCTGACACAACGGTCTCAGTATTTTGCACGTCTCCCGGTACTAGGGCGAACACTCGGCCCTGCCTCATGGGCTCTTTCCCGGTAGCTTTGGGGTTCGGTTTTGGTGCAACAGTTGATGCTGCTGCGCTTGGTGTAGCTTTACTACTGGCCTGTGGAGCAGAGGGGCAGTCTTTAACCATGTGGCCCACCTTGCCACACCTGTAACAAGCACCAGATAGTTTATAACAAACTCCCTTATGATTCTTACCACATTCGGAACAGGGCGGTATAGACCGATTCCCTTGACTAGAAGTAGTCGTTGACCTTGTATTTTGCTTTTTGTTCAACGGGTTGTTTTTGCCTTTCCTGAATTTAAAACCCTGCCTTTTACCACGCCATTCGGACGCTGGTGTTTCAGTTTTCAGTGCCTCGATGTTCGCTTCAGCCATCAAGGCTCGGTCAAGAACATTCACATAAGTCGGTAATTTCAGAACACTTATTCTGTCGAGTATTGCAACATTAAGGCCGCCTTCAAACCTTCTGGCCTTCTTGTAATCAGTGTCCACCATGTGTGGTGCATATCTAGCAAGCTCGGTGAACTTTGTTTCATATTCAGCAACGGACATTGTGCCCTGTCTCAGCTGTTCAAATTCAGTCACCTTTCTGTCCCTGACACACTGGGGGAAGTACTTTTCAAAGAAGGCTCCCTTGAATTGAGCCCAAGTCATAACAGTGTTATCATCACGGGTAAGCATCCACCACCTTCTAACCTCTTCTTGCAAAGTGAAGGTAGCCAACAGTACTTTATGTGCCTCCGAGCACGGAAACACCTCAAACAATTTTTCGGTCTCCAAAACCCATGCTTCAGCTTTTAATGATTCAAGGCCTCCCTGAAAGGATGACGGTTTCAGTTTGCTGAACTTCTGGGTAAGAGCAATTATGTCCCCATCATTAACATTCACATTCTGTTCCAGCTGTACCGGAGGAGGAGGTGGGGGCTGTTGGTTCTGTTGTTGATCTAGTCTTTCAGTTATCAGTTCCATCATTCTTTCCAGTCTTGCCATTCTTGCCTCAGAGGATGAGGATTCAGATTCATTTGCAGTTCTTGTATTATCCATTTCACTATAAGCAGTTATAACAGTTATCAACATAAGCAGTTGCATACTTAAACAGATTACCATATTAGTACATATTCAGTCATGTCCACACACACTTATCATGCTCATGCGATGCCCTAATTGCTTTTCTAGGACATCCTATAGCTCATTTGGACACGTGTGTGCGGTATAACTCGTGGTTAAGTATCGCTCTGATACCACTCTGTCACGACCCAAACCCGCCCCTATGGGTTTAGCACCGTAACCGGCCAGTAATCCGAGATTACCGAAGGCCTGCTTAACAGTAAGACAATAAAACAGAGTACAGGGGCATGGCGGAAGCCAATACAGTAAATAAACAATGTCCAATGAGCTGTGACAGTCTGTATGCAAAAAGACTTTTCATACATATATATATACACAGTACAGAACAGTATGCACAATATTTACAATCATTCAAAACAGGGACCAAATCCCTGTCAACAGTACGGCAACAGTCTATACAGATAGAGAGACAGACAGGGGGAATAAAAAAAACACCCCTAAGCCATAGCTTGGCAGGCTCGGAACCTCGCAGTGAGGCACAGTGGTTGGCTTGACAAAAAGGGAAGTCTACCCTAACGCTCCTAGCTGCAGTCTGGTGTCTGTACACCTACATATATATATGAGCAGTGAGCTAAAGCCCAGTGAATAACATAATGCGTAAAGGGGTTTAGAATGAATGTCCTTACAGTAATGAAAACAGTTCATTTCAATCAGTATATCAGTTGTTCAGTACAGTAAACAGTCATATGTGGTACATCCATTAGCATAACAGTACAGTAAACAGTAGGTCTAAAAGACCGAACAGTAAATGATGGCCATCAATCAGTAAACAGTAGTGGTTCCAACAAGGGAACCGACAGAGATCTCTGTAACAGTAACAGTAAACAGTAGTTGCTAAGGATGCCACAATACAGTTCAGAATATAGGACATACATTCATTCAGTTAACAGTAGCAGTTCAGAAAACAGTACAGTTCAATTGTTCAGAAGATAATCATTTTTGAACATATCTTTACACAGTTGTTACTCACAGAGTTCTGGGCTACAGTAGACTAGAGCGTCTCCTCGAAATGCCAACCCTAAACAGTACAGAATGAACACATTCTAAGCTACATAGTTGGGAAGGATAATAATAGTTTAATCCCTAATTGTCTCGGTGTGTTCTACATCTATATCCTCATTAAGATGTCTTAAACTAGGCCTAAGAATGCCTAGAATGTGATGAGGATGCAAAGATGTATTCAGAAAACATTTTCAGAATTTTCAGTGAAACAGGGTCCCGCTCGAGCGTAGGTTACTCCGCTCGAGCGGACAGGCAAACAAAGGTCCCCGCTCGAGCGTCAACTTACCTGCTCGAGCGGACCAAAAAGTGTTGGATAGGTGAAATTCACGCTCGACGCCCGCTCGAGCGTGTCACCCAATCCTCTGCTCGAGCGTACATTCCTTCGCTCGAGCGGACTTATGAACAGTGCAAAGTACTGGGAGCACGAATTTCCCGCTCGAGCGCCGTTCTCCCCGCTCGAGCGGAAGACCAAAATCTGGAAAATCCAGAATTGAGCTCCAAGTTCAAAATCATGTTTTCAAACACCAAATTCGATCCTCTTGGGCCCATTTCCTGGAAAAACACTTGTAAACACATGATATATTATATTTCAAAGGTCAATTTGTAAAAAGCCAAGGCCCAAGGGTGTTTAATTAAACTCATCCTCAAACCAAATTTCATGAACAATATTCAAACATGGCATGCATGAATTCAAACCAATTTAAAGCTTCAATACATGCTCTAATGAGCTCATTCTTTTCAAAATAAGATGAAATCATGGACTTAAACATAAATATGAGCATACATGTAACCTTTTGCCATGAAAAACAACTCAAACTCTTCAATATACACACATGCATGCATGGAATGAGCTTCAATTCAACATGCTAGAACTAAATCATGCCTTAGCTCTACAATTTGACATGAATCATGCAAGAATCAACTTAAAGACAACAATGAGAGGTTGAATTCCTTACCTAGGTCCTCAAATACAAGTCTAGAGGCTCAAGAAGGCAAATCTCCTACAATTTCTTCAAGTCTTTCAAGTCAATTCAAGATGAAGCAAGATGAACTCACTCTCTCACTTCCTCTCTCTCTATGGTCGGCTATGCTCTCAACATGAGCTGAGGAAATGTTTGCTAAGTGTATAACAAAGCTTCAAAAAGGTTTAGATAGTGGGCCACTAAGTGGCAAAATAGTAATTAAGTCTAATTTGTGCATTTTATCAATATTTAATCTAATTTAGTCATACCAAATCAATTTTCAATTAAATACACCATAAAATCATATAAATTCTAATGAACACAGAACATCAATCAATTTCAGATTCGGCCGCCGATAAGGCCTTCAATTTGCAGTTTAAACACAAAGACATGAACAGATAATCAAACGATCAATAGATAGAATACACTTAAACAGATACAGTCAATCAGTCAGTTCAGTATTTCAATCAATTCAATTATCAATTATAATCATTCTCAGTTTGGCAATAATCGGCATTTAATCAGTGATCAGTGATAAGGGTTGTTACACACCGCCACCGCCATTACTACTACCGCCACTACCACCACCATTGCTATCGCTACCATTATCACCATGCCATTGCAACTGCCACCACTACCACCATCACTGCCGCCACTACCATCACTACTAACACCACTTTTATCACCATTGTTAAGCACTACCATCATTTTACTACCACTACTACCACCACCATGCCACCACCACCACTATGCCACTGCCACCACTGACACTACCGCCACCGTCACCATTATGCCACCACCACCACCACCACCACAACTACTACTACCTTTATCACCGTTATTATTATTGCTAGAACACCACCATCATTTTACTTTTGCTATTGCTACCGTCACCACTGCCATCACCATCATCATACCATCACCACCACCATTACAATATAAAAATTAAAATATATAATTTGCAAATAATAAATTTTAAATTTGATCTTATACATATCAAACGACTTATTTTTAGTTCGGCACTTAAATTTTTATCAAATAGTTTTTTAACTTAAAAAATTCAACATTCAATTTTCAATACTTAATTTTCAAGTTTCAGTTTTTAAGTTTATCAAACACCACCTAAATAAAATACAAATATCTGAAAAGAGATTTATAAATAATGCCTCTAATATTAATATTATTATTATTATTATCATCGAATGTATATCATCCAATCCAATATTATTACACCTTCTTTTTTTTATTCTTTTTTATATTTTTTAATGTGAAATCTGTAATCTAATGTAATTCCTCATTTATGAGAAACAATCTAAAAAAAATATTTAAATTAGAAAGTAGACATTTGTAGATCATGCAATCCAACATTTTTACACCTAGTTTTTATTTATTTTTATTTTATTTTTTAAAAGTTTGTAACACCACTTTGTAGTGTAAAGTTTTGTGGGTTCAAAGCATATGTATAATATCTTTTGGTGTTGCCCTCTTTTCCAACTAACAATTAATATTGGTGACCAAAAAAGAAAAGAGAAAACATAACATTAGTGGTATTTTTTAAAAAATTATTACAAATTAATAGTAATTTTTTTAAATATTAATAATTAAAATTTTAAATTTTTGCATGAATTTATAATTTTTTTTCAAAGTACCACTGATCAATATTTCTTCCAAAATAAAAATAAAAAACTCAACTAAAAGGCGATACAGTATTTTTCGAGTTTTAGTACTTTGACATATTTGTCTTGTATATTATGTTATCTACAAATAAATGCATATATCTATATAATAAGGCAGAAGATATAATTGCACTGATTTTTGGATTGTAAAATTGTTTCCTTTATTGCTTATGAGATATGTGGTAAGGATATTTATTGGTTCCATTTGGTTTGTAGCCTTTCGGACTCCTTGTCGTAATAGAATCATACTTGACACTTCAATTATCATAATTGGGAACCTTTGTAATCGATATTTGAGTCTTCGATGAGACATTACCTTAATGGTTGGTTGAGGTTAGATCAAAAATTCCAAATTCGAAAAGTTATTTCTGAGTAGTCTTCACTATTTATTATTATTATTATTATTATTATTATCATTTTCTCTCTCCACACTTTGAATTTTGATGTAAAGCTAGAACCATTGAAAATCTTATTTTTGGGGCTTCAATTTAGACATAAAAACGACCTAAAACGGAGTTCAAACAAGAGAGTTATACTCGATCAAAATTTGTGAATCTGAACTGTATGCATAGTTCACTCGAGCGCGAGTTTCACCGCTCGAGCGGTCCATAGACCCTTCCAACTCTGCTTTTTCAAAATTGTCTGAGATACTGCAAGCCTTGATTTACCGCTCAAGCGCACTTTTGACCGCTCGAGTGGTCTGTTCAAGAAAATATAGATACTGAGAGATTTCATTCACCGCTCAAGCATAACTTTGACTACTCGATCGGTTTGTGCGGGAACAGGCCTTTAAAAAGTCACTTTTGGCCCATTTTTTTCTCACTTTTTCAGATCCTGCTCTCTCTCTCTCTCTGTGTGTGTGTGTGCGCTATTTTTGAGCTTCCAAACTCTTTAAACCCTAATTTCATCTATTTCTAAACATCTTTGGGCCCTAGTTCCTTATACCAAAACATAGAACACGGTAAGGGTTTTCTCTTGATCTGAGCAAATCATTTTTTCATCGCCAGTGGATTTTCGAGCTTCCTTCTTTCTCTTCAAGAGGTAGGGATTTACTTGCTTCTCCTCAAAACTTTCATATAGATAGATGTGTGGTATTTTTCTATTGCATAAAACATCACATTTGAAAGAGATTTGAAAAGTATGTAAAGGAAAGTTAGGGTTTTGAAATAAAGAAGTTAAACTTATGATTTGTAGTGGATTATAGAAGTTTATGTCATTAGAACAAGTCTATATGATTTGTAACAAAAAGCCCTAATTTCTAATTATGAAATAATGTTGAGTAACGGAATAAGTTAAAGATTTAATAATTATAGAGTTATGTTAACTTTTTTATTAGAAATTTTTGGTTTATGAATAAGATAGAAATGATCATTGTGGAGTTAGCCTAAATCATGGGGATGGGTAATGTGAAATTGGTGAGGTAAATTATGAAACGCGTACGATATTGTGTTTATTGATTTAATTCTCATAAAGGTTATTGATATTGGAGTATGGAAATCAAATTGTCTCATTGATGAGGACTCATGTGATCAAACATCTAGAGGTTTTATCCTTGGCCATCAGTGAAGGATGGTATTGATTGTTGTAGATTGGGTTATCTATGTAATATAATGTTGATTTAATTTTATGAATTGAAACGATGAATTATAAAGGAATTAATAGATTAAAATTTTGGAAAGAGGGTTCATTTTCTTCCGTTGTATGACCGGTAAAGTGTGGCGCATTGAAAGAGTTTCTGCTTTCCTTCTGGTTTGTGTCTGGTAAAGCATGTGGATAGTTAGGCCATATAGAGGTTTTGCTTTCTTTCCAGCTAGCCACCGATAAAGAGTGGTGCTTTGAGATAGGTTTCAGATTTCCTTCCTGAACTGTGCCCGGTAAGCTGTGTCGGAATGGTTTATCGAAGCCGGTTTCTTTTTAGTTATGTTATACTTGTTGTTGAGTTACATAATTTTGTAGATATACAGGATGTGGTGGATTTGTGAAAGGGATTTAAACTGTGGGATTATTTATAATCAATTGAATGAGGTTGTTCGATTAAATGATAGATGTTAGTTTGTATAATTAGTGTTGTACAGAATAGAGTAAGTGATAGATGGTGGTACAATTAATGTTTTTGGATTAAAGGTTAAAATGAGTGAATGAATGATTGTTTTAAAACTTCTTTATAAAGTAAAGGTAATTTGAAAAATTTTCTTTAGAATCATAACTGATGAGATGGAAAGATGATAAATGAGTTTTCCCTGAAAAGTAAAAAGACGAATTTTGAGAAGAAAGTATATATATTTATGTACATTTTCTTTTGGATATAAATAAGCACATTACTTACCTAATAATCACCTGATAACATCTATGATCACATGTATGTATTGGCTCTATTGTTGAGAATCATTGTAAATTCCTACTGGACCTATGTATTCATCTCATATTGTTTAACAAATTTTCAAGAACGGATTAGATTTCTAACCTTAACCATCCACAACATTAATAAATAACAACAACATATAAATATAGTTTTCTGAAATACGTATCCTTTCATTTCATATGATTTCGTGATACAAAAGGTAGCACATACGGTTATACATTCACAAGTCCTAACCATGAATTTATAACATGTGTTACAAGTTAAGGATATGAGATAAGAGTTAAAACAAAGAAGAAATGCCCTAAAGGTTTACAACTTTCCAAGACAATACTTGGTTACAACAAAAGTGAGATTAAACTCAATACAATTAAAGTCCTAGGCTTGTATAAAATAAATACAACAAACAAACAAAATGAAACTCTTGCTCCAAATCCTCCCAAGCCATTACCTTGGTGGAGACATACCATCAGCATCTGAAATGGTTTTCCCACATAGGGTGAGCCTTGTAGAAATATTCTAACACAGTTTATGAATCTTAAAAAATATATAAGGTGTATGCATATGCAATGCTCGTGTCGAAAAGATTTTATATCTCTTTCGAAAACCATGCCATGCTAGGTTTATATCTCAACTCATGAAACCATTTCCTTATAATAGAAAACAGGGCAATGAATCACTCTTTGGGAATCCCTAGGTACGCGTCTGCAAGTAGACTATACAAGTACCACCAATTGTTATTTTTACCAGTATTAACGGGAAGGCTCGACATTTATTCGCGCGGGTTTCTGGATTTTCACCAAGGACATACAGGCCAACATAATACCATAACCACTACTTACCCAGATTCACCAAGGTATTCACCCATTTTTCTCAAACAATAGACATTTTCAATGTGTGAAATATACAACAATGCTTAATGCGATGGATGAGAAAATAGTTTTAATTCTCCTAATTCTCATGCAATTTCTATAACAATCATAGCTATCTTTCACTGATAGCTCAAAACAGATATCTCTAAACAGATTATTAATTTCCATAAAGATAAACTTTCCAAAAATCTCAAGATGGGAGTGATAATACATATCCAACTCCGTCATCCTCATCAATATCAATCTAATTCTACATTTCCAATATCAATTCCATTTATCATCTCAAATCAACATTTGATATTCTTTGGGCAAAATCCTCTTTCCTTTATAAATCAATTTCAAAGATAAAAAAATCCCTCATTTTATCATGACTCAACAATAAATACATTTCCTCAATCATTTCTAACAACCTATTTAAAAACTCCTTTTTTTGATTTCAAGCCAAAATCCTAGATTTGTCCAAAAATTCCCAAATCACAATGTTGTTTAAAAAACACAAATAATTAAGTTAAAAATCATAAAAAAGTGCAAAGATATCCCTACCTCAAGCTTAGAAGACAAGAGAAAGAATGAAGAAACTTCAACAACGCCGAAACCCAACTTTGCTCCGATCAAAAGGAAAAGTGTTCTACCTTTTTATCAAAGGGACACGAGTGAAGAAATCAATGGATTGAGGTGTATTTGTAGAGAGAAGGTGAGTTTTAGAGAGAGAGGGTCTCAACTTAGGGTTTTTAGAATGTTTAGAGAGAGAGAGTAATGAAAAAGTGAGCAAAAAATGTGACTTTACGGACTGATATATGCGTAGACAGCTTGAGCGCAAGAAGTGTCGCTCGAGTGACCAGACACAACAAGTGAGACCGCTCGAGCGAAGAATTTTACCTCTCGAGTGAAGAATACAAACTCCCAGAAATTTTGCAGACAGAAGACCATCGCTCGAGCTAAAGAAGGACCGCTCGAGCTAACACTGCTCGAGCGCAAGATTGACCGCTCGAGCGTAGAATGCCAACTCTCAGTATCTCTGCAGGTCTGAAAAAGTACTGAGAGTTCTCAAAAATTGCTCGAGCGCAAGAAGTGTCACTCGAGCGAAGAAGCCAAAATCTGGGCAGGAACTATCTTGAAAAACTAACTTCCGACCTGTTCCAAACGCAACCAAGACACTCCCATAACCAAACTCAATGAGGAATAAAGAAGATAAGACATGAACAACTATATAAGACAAAGAAACCCAGATTCTAGAACATCAACGAGTCGGGTCTAAACCAAAATCGCTATAACCTCCCCTCTTAAGGAATTTTGTTCCCGAAATTTAAACCAATAACAAAACCATGCTTAAACTAATTACAATAATGATAGTAAATCAAATTCATCACCATGACCCATCCACCAGTCATTCATTCTCATTACCATGATAAGCACGTGCTCATTACTGAATATACAATTTACATTTCCAAAACATTTTTATATTAAACAAAGACAAGAAGTTCAATATAAGTTCAAACATCAACAAATAGGTCTAGATACTTCTCATGGACTTCCAACTCACGTTCCCAAGTTACTTTCTTAATCCCGTGATGTCTCTACAACACCTTTACCAATGGAATTGTCTTGCCTCATAAGACTTGATCTCGAGTATCTAAAACTCTAATCGGTCTCTCCTCATATGAAGCATCCTCATTTACCTCTAACTCAGTCCAATCCAACACGTGTGATAGATCCAGCTCGTACTTTCAAAACATATAGATATGAAACATGTCAAGAACCCCAGAAAGTTGTGGCGACAAGGCTAAACGATAAGCTACCTCCCCAATCAGTTCTAAGATCTCAAAAGGCCCAATAAATCTAGGAGACAACTTAACGCTCTTCCCAAACCTCATTAAACCCCGTCTAGGTGATATTTTCAAGAAGATGTGATCTCCTACCTCAAATGATAACAGTTTCTTACTATGGATAAGTGCAACCTCCTCTGTCGTTTCCCGAACCAACTTTGGACCTATCATAGGTGCATCAGCCACCTCGGCCCAACACAAAAGAGATTTACACAGTCGACCATACGAGGCCTTAAATGGTGCCATGCCAATACTTGATTGAAAGCTATTGTTATAGGCGAACTCTGCTAAAGGTAAGTGCTTCTCCCATGACCCCTTAAAGTCAAGAACGTAACCTCGAAGCATACCCTCTAGAATCTGAATAGTACGCTCTGACTGCCCGTCAGTCTGAGGATGATAGGTGGTGCTAAATGTCAATCTAATGCCCAAGGCATTTTGTAGGCTTTGCCACAACGGAGCCATAAAACGTGGATCTTTATCCGAAACAATGGTCATAGGGACCCCATGAATTCAAACTATGTCCCTAACATAAAGGTTGACAAGGTAATCTACCGAGTCACTCGTATGCATGGGTACAAAGTGTACTAACTTAGTTGATCGATCAACTATCACCCAAATGACATCATTTCCCTGTTGAGTTGACCCATAACAAATCCATCGTGACGTGCTCCCACTTCCACTCGGCTATAGGCAAGGGTTATAACAAATCCGCTGGCCTTTGATGCTCGGCCTTCACTTCCTGACAAGTAAGGCATTTCGATACAAACACGGCTACATCCTTCTTCATCCCCTTTCACCGAAACTGGTGACTAAGGTCGTGGTACATCTTCGTGCCCCCGGATGTACCACAAGGCGTGAATGATAAAACTCTCAGAGTACCTCCTCTTGACAAGACTCCGGCACGAAAAGACGGTCAAGATATCTAACACTCGAGTTATAATACACGTTCAAGCCTTTCTCTACTTTCTCACTAGATATCTTCTCCCAGAGGGTTTCTACCTTATGATCACTCTATTGTGCTTCTATAACACAGCTCATAAGCGTAGGTTGTGCAATTGTAGTAAACAAAACAGTTGACTCAACGGACTCACCAAGATGCAAGATAAACTCACCAATGGCACCCAACATTTTCTATTCTCGAATGATAATACTAGCTATATTGCTAAAGGATTTCCTACTCAATGCATTGGCCACTACATTGGCCTTCCTCGGATGATAGTGCAACTCAAAATCATAGTCCTCTATAAACTCCATCCACCTCATTTGCCTCAAATTCAGATCTTTTTTATGAAAACATGTACTTCAAACTCTTGTGATCGGAGAATACCTCAAACTTTTCACCATACAAGTAATGCCTCCAAATTTTCAAGGCAAAGGATCACTGCTGCTAGCTCTAGGTCATGTGTAGGATAGTTTCTCTCGTGTGTTTTCAATTGGTGTGAGCCATAAGTTACTACATTCCCCTCTTGCATCATTACGCAACCCAAACTTTTCCTAGATGCATCATAATACATAGAATAGCCCAAACCCCTCTCTGGAATAATCAACACTGGAGTAGTGGTAAGTCTAACCTTAAGTTCTTGGAACGACTTCTCACAAGCCTCACTCCATTCAAACTTGATTCCCTTCCTCGTCAATCTAGTCAAAGGTGAGACTAACCTAGAGAAATCCTTCACAAAATGGCGGTAAAACCTGGCTAACCCCAAGAAACTAAAAATCTCAAAGGCGTTATTATGTTGTTCCTAATCTTGTATTGCTTTTATTTTGAAAGAATCTACAATCACCCCTTCCCTATATAACACATGGCCTAAGAACTTCACTTCTTTAACCAACTTAGCATACAATTTGTGGGCTCTAAGCAACTCAAGCACAACTCACAAGTGTTCCTCGTGTTCCTCGTATTCCTCCTTAGAGGGTGAGTAAATCAAGATGTCATAAACAAAGGCGACCACGAAACGGTCCAAGAACTCACAGAAGATTCGATTCATCAAATCCATAAACAAGACCGATGCATTAGTTAACCCAAAAGGCATCACTAAGAACTCATAATGGCCATACCGCATACCTAATGTCGTTTTCTGGATGTCCTCCTCTCTTACTCTCAACTGGTGATAACCCGACCACAAGTTTATTTTGGAAAGACAACAAGGCCCCTTCAACTAGTCAAACAAATCATTTATACGAGGCAATGGGTACTTGTTCTTAATAATTACTCGGTTCAACTTTCGATAGTCAATACAAAGTCACAATGCGCCATTATTTTTCTTGGCAAAGAGAGTCGATGCTCCCAAGGCGATGTATTAGGGTGGATAAAACCCTTATCTAACAATTCCTGGAGTTGAATCTTCAACTCACTCAACGCAGCGGGTGCAAACCTATACGGTGCCATAGAAATTGGTGTCGTGCCAAGCACTAAGTCGATAGAGAATTCAATCTCACGATGAGGTGGTAAACTAGTGAGATCCTTAGGAAAGACGTCTAGGTATTCACAAACTACCCTCGGCAACTCAACTAGGATCGTATCACTCTCAACACCCAAGTATGTAGTAAGAAGGAGACTATGCTCACCCAGACCACGCGAATCACACACTAACAACAAGGCTCTGTCAACTCTATCTCCGAAGAAATAAAAACAATCACCACTCGAGGTAGATATAGTAACCCTTTAATGGTAACAATCTATAACAGTTCGATAGGATGACAATCAATCCATGCCCAATATAACATCGAAACTTGACATATTAATCAACACAAATGCAAAAGGAAGTTGGCGACCAGAAATCGCTATCCCACAACCCCGACATCGCTGGTCCAACATAACCTCACTATTAACTAGTGACTCTACCCTGAGTGGAGATGTTAACCGAGCCATTTCTAACCTCAATGCCGATGCAAATGCAGACAAAATAAACGAATGTGATGCACCCATATCAATCAACACTTTGGCAATAGAATTACATAACAAGAAGTTACCTCTTACCACTGAAGGCGCTGGTATTAGATCTAGCGCGGTAACAGCATACACCAGCCTTATAGGTCTCTGCTCTACCTACTCACCCCTCGGAGCAAAAGTCTAAAACACTGACTGAGCCGTAGAGGCTCCCAGATTAGCCATCGAGGCCTGTGTTGACAGTATAGGCTGATAGCTCTATGTCTACTTCTGATTAGACGCACTAGATGTGCCACCCGACTGAGGAAAAAACCTCCTTACGTGCCCTGACTGCCCACACTGATAATAGGTAGGCGGTTGTTCTCTTCCCTGACTTTGGCTCTAAGAACAAGCCGTTGACGGTGCAGACTGTTGTCGTCCTCCCTTTTGCGGGTAAATTAAGGACTTGTGACCCAGCTGGCCACACTTGAAGCAAGTAATCCCTCATTGACCACCTTTCCCTGACCTGGAACTCGGTACTGGAAAAGTGGACCAAGATTGTGCTCTCTGGAACTGTTGTGGGGTGAAACCCCTCTGCCTATTATTATCCCAAGTCTCTTCCTGAACCTCATGACTCCTCCTAGAACCCCTCATCCGCTCGTCCTCCATCTAAATCATGGTCTTAAGATGAGCTGTAGTTTCCACAAGGCATTCACAGTCCTTAATCATTGACCCGACTACTTTGAACAAGAGCCAAATCCTTAACCTTTTCTCAAACTCAATGCAATGGCATTCCTCCATCGTTACAAGTTCCGGTGCGAACCTAGAAAGGATAGTAAAAGTTGTCTTAAACTCAGCTACTGGTTTGTTAAACTGCTTGAGCTTCAGAAACTGCTCCCACAATTTCTCCCTAGCAGTAGAAGGCAAAAACTTGTCTTAGAAGGTGTTAACAAAGGCCTCCCAAGTCACTCCAATGTGCCCACATGCATACTTCCACCACTGACTCGCATCTCTCTTCAGTTGGAAGGATGTCAGGGTCACCCTTAACTCATCGTCCTCGATGCCAAGCATCTCGAACATCTTCACCATCTGTTCAAGCTACTTATCCGCCTTCAGTGGCTCCTTTGGATCCCCAAAAAACTCATCTGGATTCCACTGGAAGAACTCCCTCTTCAAGAAAGACAACTCTGTCTCAGCAACATAGGCTTGGACTTGATTCTCAACTCTGAGAACGTCTATGAATTCTCGCAAAGCTCTCGCATTTCGCTGGCCAAAGCCCCCATGGCCTGTTGACCAACTGGTTTAGCCACATTGGCCTGACTAACTCTTTTCTCTTGCGCCAGAATTTCATCCGATAATGACACCTCATGCCGTCTAGGCCTACCACGTCTACCACCACCACCACCACCACCACATCCACATCCATATCCTGACATCCTAATAAAGGTAACACAAGAGATTAGCACATTTACAAATGTGTCGAAGCTAATTCACTCGCGTCCTAATGTGATGGACAACAATTAGTTCACTCCACATAAGCACATAATCACCTAAACACATACGAATTTCTTTTTTAGATAAGAATTGTCCCGCGGCGCTGCTAGAGTTCCAGTTAGAAATAGTAGTGATCAAGTGCTCTTCTGAAAAGACTTCTAGAAATCCGTAGACCTAGTCAACATCTTACAAATTAAATTCCATACCCACTTAGTCACATAAACATGTTATCACATAGCATAGCATACCATACATACAATTATCTCTATCAAGCGAGATAAACTCATTGTGGTAAGAATCATATCCCACATACCCAAAATATTCAAACTTGATACGCTCTAATACCAAGTTGTAACGCTCCGAAATAATTACAATAAACCATCCACAACATTAACAAATAATAACAATGTATAAATATAGTTTTCAGAAATAAGTATCCTTTCATTTCGTATGATTCCGTGATACAAAAGGTAGCACATGCGGTTATACATTCATAAGTCGTAACCCTGAATCTATAGCATGTATTACAAATTAAGGATATGAGATAAAAAAAAAAACAAAGAAGAAATGCCCTAAGGCTTTACAACTTTCCAAGACAATACTTAGTTACAACAAAAGTGAGATAAACTCAATACAATTAAAGCCCTAGGCTTGTACAAAATAAATACAACAAATAAACAAAACGAAGCTCTTGCTCCAAATCCTCCCAAGTCATTGTCTTGGTGGAGGCATATCATCAACACCTGAAATAGTTTTTCCACATAGGGTGAGCCAAAACCCAGTAAAAATATTCTAACACAGTTTATGAATCTTAACAAAGATATAAGGTGTATGCATATGCAATGCTCGTCCCTAAAATATTTTATATCTCTTTCGAAAACCATGCAATGCCAGGTTTATATCTCAACTCATGAAACCATTTCCTTACAATAGAAAACAGGACAGCGAATCACGCTCTGGGAATCCCTAGGTACGTGTCTGCAAGTAGGCTATACAAGTACTACCAATTGTCATTTTTATAGGTATTAACCGGAAGGCTCAACACCTATCCGGGCGGGTTTCTGGACTTTTACTAAGGACAAACAGGCCAACATAACACAATAACCACACCCCCTACCCAGATTCACCAAGGTATTCACCAATTTTTCTCAAAACAATAGACATTTTTAATGTGTTAAATATACAATAATGCTCAATGTGATGGATGAGAAAATAGGTTCAATTTTCCTTGTTAACATACAATTTGTACAACAATCATAGCTATCCTCCACCGATAGCTCAAAACAGATATCTCTAAACAAATAATTAATTTCCATAAAGATAAACTTTCCAAAAATCTCAAGATGTGAGTGATAATACATATCTAACTCCGCCATCCTCATCAATATCAATCCAATTCCACATTTCTAACATCAATTCTATTTATCATTTCAAATCAACATATTCTTAGGGCAAAATCCTCTTTTCTTTATAAACCAATTTCAAAGATAAAAAAATCTCTTATTTCATCATAACTCAACAATAAATACATTTTCTCAATCATTTCCAACAACCATTTTAAAAATCTTTGTTTTTTATTTCAAGCCAAAACCCTAGATTTGTCCAAAAATTCTTAAATCACAATGTTATTTCAAAAACACAAATAACTAAGTTAAAAATCATAATAATAATAAAAAAAAGTGCAAAGATATCCCTACCTCAAGCTTAGAAGACAAGAGAAGGAATGGAGAAACTTCAACAATGCTGAAACCCATCTTTACTTCGATCAAAAGGAAGCTCTCGGAGTGTTCTACCTTTTTATTAAAGGGACACGAGTGAAGAAATCAATGGATCTAGGTGTATTTGTAAAGAGAATGTGATTTTTAGAGAAAGAGGGTCTTAACTTGGGATTTTTATAATGTTTGGAGAGAGATATATGAAAAAGTGAGCAAAAAATGTGACTTTACAGACTGATATACGCGCAGACCGCTCGAGCACAAGAAGTGTCGCTCGAGCGACCAGACACAATAAGTTAGACTGCTCGAGCGAAGAAGTTTACCACTTGAGCTAATAATACAAACTCCCAGAAGTTTTGCAGACAAAAGACCATCGCTCGAGACCGCTCGAGAGTAGAATGCCAACTTCTAGTATCTCTACAAGCCTGCAAAAGTACTGAGAGTTCTCAAAGACCGCTCGAGCACAAGAAGTGTTGCTCGAGTGAAGAAGCCAAAATCTGGGCAGAAACTATTTTGAAAAACTAACTCTCGACTTGTTCCAAACGCAACCAAGACACTCCAATAACCAAACTCAATGAGGAATACGAAGAATAAGACATGAACAACTATATAAGACAAAGAAACTCGGATTCCAGAACATTAACGGGTTGGGTCTAAACCAGAATCGCTATACGATTGCACTTTCTGACGATCTAAAAGTCATATTATTGATGGACTATTCCTTTAGATTGTGGATGAAGGATTAATTTACTGTAAAAATGATATAGATCTTATATTATGATTGTATATTTTCGTAAGCTTTGATGTAAGCTTAAGGTATTGATTGTAATTTGTTGTAATGTAAACTCTATCATTTGTATATTACGAGAGAGAATACTTTCCATCAACCTGTTTGTATTCTTGTTTTCGCACTCATGTTATGTAATTGGACTTAAAAGAGAAATTTGGTAATAATTTCGAATAATTAAAATTGGGGCGTTACATGGTTGGTCTTATAAGTTCATTTATTTAATTTATTTTCTTATTAATTCTTTTGATAAAAAAGAGTGAGATTTTCTAAAGTTATAATTTGTCATTTTTTTTAAAAAGATGTTTGTTTGAAACCATTAAAAAGTATGTACAAAAGAGTCTCATTTCTTTTATTTTAATTATAATTTTTTGGGTAGCTCTAAATGCACCCTAAAAATTAGGTCAGACACCCTATTACTTTATTCACCAAGAAACCCCCCCCATTACTTTGAAGGCCCTAACCCTAATTTTAAATTTCGAATTTTATTTGTTGGTCACCCCTTCTCTAGCCGCCATTCACCACCTTTCATTCTTATTCTTATTCTTCTCATCCTCTTGAAACCCTAGATCTAGGGTTTTGAGATGAGGAAGAAAAGAATAATGGGTTGTAATGGTAGTTGCGACAGCCATTTGGTGAGCTGAGTTTTACTGATTTAGCCCTCTTCATCGCTGATTCTTTTTGGGTTTTTTTGTCCTAACATTAGTGATTGTAGTGGTTATCGAAAATTCTTGATTTACAAATTCGTTTGGATCGACAGCAAATTGGGTTCTTCGATGACTCAGTTTCGCTCTCTGTGTCTTGAAGAATTACAGAGCCAGACCTAGCATCAGAAAAACTCGGTTAACAGAACCGTGATGGCGACAGCGAAGATGGCGATAGATGGAGTTTGCAGTAGAAGAAAAAGAAGATGATGATGATGAAGAAGGAATTGCAAATGTTGGTTGAGGTGACGAGGGTGGGACATTACGGGAGAGATTGAGAAGTAGTTGTTGGTGTTAGGGTTTTGGCCATTTTGGTCATTTAGTTAGCAGACAAAATTGTATTAAAAAAAAAATTAGAGAAATGAGGTGTTTAACCTATTTTTTGGGGTGCATTTAGAATTAGGACGTTTTATATATTTGCATAATAAAAAAGCAACAACTCATTTAATCAAACAAGTTCAACTTTTTTAATAGATTATCAAAAGTTGTAGCAAATATATTTACAATTTATTTAGAGTTTTTTTAAATTAATAATCTAAAAATTATAATAATAAAAGTTAACTCATAACTTATAGCAAACTGGCCAATTACAGTTTTTTTTTTCTATATATAAATATTTTTGGCTATAAAGTTTAGTATAAAATTTACTTTACCCTAATTACGTAATCCTAGAGGAGTACAACTTAGGAGAGGCCAAGAATAATATTTTGGGGATTTTAATAAAAATTTTGAATAAAGAAAGTAATTTATGGAAATAAAGAGTTATGAGTAGAACTTTGGAGAATTCTTAAGAAAATTTCCTAATCACTAACTTAAAAGAAAAAAATTGTTAAATGGTAAGGAAAATTTACCCATAAATCCTAAATGGAAAATGTTTATCCATTTAATCTTAAGAGTTTTCTTATGAACTATGTCACGCCTCAGATTTACGAGGTCCGGCCCACGTGAGTAAACCACCCAACGATAGACGATCACTAAAAATACTCATGCAGATGTTTATAATATAAGTACACAGTACATATGTTATTCCAATTTTATACATTCTTAGATACAACATCTAAGTCAAATGGATGCTGTGTAACAAAAACATACAAAGATCTTATAAATCAAATTAAAATGCCCAAATGCTTACATCATATACAAAGGGTGTAACCCTTACAAGAATGGCACACGGTCAACAAACACATAAATGGCCCTTGCCCGACAAATAAAGGAACCACCCTATATAGTTCTAAACACAACTTCAACGTCTCAGTCCATGTCCGTATAAGCATACCTAAAAAATATTTTCAGCCACGTAGGGTGAGCATAAAGCCTAGCAGGAAATATTTCAAAAACGAAATATGCTCCACCAGTGTAAATGATCATGAATGCAATACATATATAATATGCTCAATGCATTCTCAAATCCACTTGCTTTCTCAATAAAAATCTTTTCTTTCCAATCTTTCAAACCTTTCATTTATTCAAAACATTTTTCCGAATTCAGTACATTAGTTTGATATAAAATCCATTTCTACAAGTCAATCCAGGTATCTCAATGCCAACTAGCAATTTCATTGCCAAATTCCAATATGAATACATCGTTAACCAACAGCACATACATTGCTAAAAACCATTTAAAAATTATTTCTTTCCAAAACCAGAACGATAATAAATAAAATGGTTAAATCTCTAAACCAATACTACATTTCACGAAAATTTCGTCCGCGGGAAACTGTCAAATGGGACCCATGTAAACGTAGGCTATACAAGCACTACAATTGTCATTTTACGAAAATTTCATCCGCGGGATCGGCACCCATGTATACGCGCGATTTTCGGGACTTTCACCTTGGACACACAGGCCAACTTAATTCAATGGAGTCCATCCCCTTTCTTTTCCCAACAATAGAGTACATCCATTTTCTCCTCCCAAATATTATACATATACAATGTATTAAAACACACACATATTCAATGACAACCATTTATCAGATTTACCATTTTATTTACTCTTTCCAAATAGTACAATACATGTGACCCAAAATATGATTTTCAAAACGAAACAAATGCTCTTAAATATAACACAAGAATTTCCAAAGTCTCTTTCCAAAACATACAATTTAAATCCTCAAAATCCATTGCATGTTCCATGATATGCATGATTTATAAACAGTCTAGTTTGCCTAGTCAATATGCAATTTCTACAACAATCATAGCTATCCTCAACCGATAGTCCAAAATAAATATATCTAAACAGATAAATAAATTCTATTAAAGATACACTCTTCCAAAATCTCAAATGGGAGTGATAATACATATCAAACCCCATCATCATCATTTCAATTTCACATTTCCCAACATTTAATCCATTTCTTTTTACAATCTCAACAATTACATTTTTAGGGCATAACTCCCTTCCTCTTTGAAAGTTCATTTCAATGCAAGAAATAGCTCATTTCAACATACATCAACTCTAATTTCATAATCACAACCTTTTTCAAGAAAACATTTAGAAACCTCTCTTTTACATTTTGATTTGATAATCCAACAATTTCCCAACAAGACCAACATTTTAGGGTTTCTGCAAATTAGGGCTTTTCAGTTTTAAAAACTTATATACATTTTTTATAAGTGAAAAATAAACTTTTGTGGCTAAACCCTAGCTCAACAAACCCATTTGGAGCAAACCCTAACTTACAAACAAATCATCAAAAATCAATCCAAGAACAATGGGGTCAATATATTTAAAATACACCACAAATACACTACCGAACTCATATTAAGTTTAAGAAATAGACCCTACCTCTTGAAGTAAGAATGAAACAAGTTCAAAAAATCACCAGCGACGAAACAAAGATCCGTTGAGATTAAATGGAAGCCCTCGTCATGCTCTACGTTTTGGTATATGGAACTAGGGGTTGAAGATGCATGAAAATAGATGAAATCAAGCCTACAAAGCTTAAGAATCCAAAAATGGCGGAAGGAGAGAGAAAGGGAGGTGAGAAATGAAGAGATTTGATCCAAAAAGTGGTTTTTAAAGATCTGATTTTGCGTTGTATGCTCAAGCGTCGAAAGTTACGCTTGAGCGCACTATGCTAACAACACATATTTGCAAATTTCAAATAGGTATATCTTTCTCGTCTGGACTCCGTTTAGGGTTGTTCTTGTGTCCAAATTGAAATAATGCCAAAACCAAAAACCACGCAACGATGACAAGGAAAACAACACTAACTCACGTTTAGATCCATCGTGGGATACTCTAGGTTTAACACCTCGGGGCCCCAAAGACGTCCGAACACAAAACACTAAGGAACAAACACGTATGCCTCTACCCACATGACTCGTAGTGGTCTTTGAAACAAGAAACAACAATCACCACAACAACAATGGTAACCACTCGGACTCAAAGACGTCAACCACGCTTGAATCACCTACAACACCAAAATCGCCACCGAGTGCTCAAACGCTCAGACACAAAAAATAAGAGGACTGCTCGCACACCAGACTCTCGATCCACTCTCGGAACGAGAACACAAGGTAAAATACAGCTAAAGAATAACGACTACGACATAATAAGCCTCGAACAAATTCTAAACCCCCATAAGGTAAACATATAACACATAACTAGCAGCTCAGGCTAGATTACAACACACCGCACAACACAAGGTACCACATCCAAGTTAAAGAAAACTCCTTACTTTTCCCATTTGTCTCAAAACGGTTTGCTTTTCCAAAAGGTGCCCAAACCGCACCGTCACAATCCAAATACATTTTCAACCGTCCACAAGAAAATTTAGAGATTTCCAAACTATTTTTTCAAAAACCATAGATGATATTTATAACATAAAACCATTTTCATTTTGTTTCTTATTTGTTGGATTCAACTTTTATTAAACCAAAAACTTACGTTTTAATTCAAAACTGTTTTAGTTCAAGAAAAGTATTGAAGGCCACAACACTAATTTTTTTTTTTTTTGCAAAATCATTCATTAGCATTCCTCCGGTGAACCACAACACGGTCACCCAACCAAAACCCATAACACCCATAATGATGCCTCAATACGAAAACCAAACTTCCACGATGAGAATCTAAGAATTTTCCAAAATGCCAACAACGCAATAATACAAGAAAAGAAATTTTACACTCATAATCACATAATGGCGCAAAAGCACAGTAAAAACCGTAACCCAAACCGGTTAACTCAAACTCAAAATAACTTCCCAACTGTCCATATGGAATTTACATGTCACGCTAAGATATCGATCAATTACACAATTCTTCAATTTCATCCTATTCTTGAGGTGACTAATCCAAATGCCAACCAATCCAAATGCCAACCAATCTATTATTCAACACCACTATCCCATACTAGCTTTCAAACATCGACATGCCACTTAACTCCATATCTCAACACTACACCAATACATATTACCTAACCAAATTAACTCCAGGATGGAGTTCCTCACACAATCTTACATTCTCATTGAATCACACTAGATTTCGCAAGTTAACCCATACTACCTAAAATCTTAGCCAATCCCATGCACTTATGCCTATATGGCAATACTTCCTTGCACCACACTTGAGTTCGAGCTAAACTCCCAAAGATCATCATATACACTCACCCCGAGACCAATGAAGTAAATAACAAACTTACACAACTCACTACTTGTTCCACACAACCTTACCATACCACTAGAAGTTCCATCCTCAAACTAAAACCGTAACAGAAAATCACCCCAACATTGGAGATCTTACATGGGGTTTATAAACAATCTCCACTTATGACGAAAGTAATTTAACTTAGCACACATTAAACCACGCAACAATACAATAAGCATTTATTACCACACCAAGGCAACCTCCTAGGATAGTCCTATGATCAATCCCCTTTCTACACATCTCCTAACAACATACTTCTACATACTGCCAATCTAAAACAAGAGAATCTATACTTAAAAACAATTCCATAAAATCAACAACTCCCTTAATAGATTAGAAATAACTGCCCCACAAAAGAAACTCAAGCCACTCTCATGCCAACCACTCTTACTAATTCAAACACCAACACTGCCAACTCCTAAAGACCTGATAAGGAATTCTTAAAGATGTTATAAGGACATCGATCTGTTTAACCCACTTCTTGGCATAAACAACAACACTTTACCCTTCACTGACCCACAAGACTCGCACTTTATTCGCCAAACTACTCCTCACTTAACACCAAAACAACAATACTCCAACACCAAACACCCCCAAAATGGGTTCCAAATACACACAAACTACTCGAGCAACCAAAACACCACACTTCCAGAAATTACAAACAGAAGCTAACCGCTCGATTTCAACAAGTAACGCTCGAGCGCAACACCGCTCGAGCGCAAGAAACACCGCTTGAGCGCAAAAAGAGCCGCTCGAGCGTAGAATACACTTTCCCAGTAATTTTGTAGACCTGCAAAAGTACTGAGAGTTTGCAAAGACAGCTCGAGCGCAAAAAGCTACGCTTGAGCGTAGAAGCCAAAATTTGGGCAACCAAAGTTTTGAAAAAAAAAGAAGCTACCAACCCGTTCCAAATGCAACCAACGCAACCCAAAAGCCAAACTCATGGAAGGAAATGAGAAATAAGACATGAACAATAGTATAAAACAACAAAACCCGAATCCAAAATATCAAATGGGTTGGGTTTAAACCAAAATCATCATATCTCTGACAAAAACCAATAACCAACATCAACCAAACTAAATATATCGACTGGTAAAACTCCACCCTCACAATAACCCAACAAGTCACAATGACCCTCAAAATACTCATCTTCCACAACCAACTCTTTCGTCCATCAATTCTAAATCAATTCCAACCAAACACATTATTTAACATAGCATACAAACCCTAATCCAAATAAGGCTCTTCGACCCTCACATTCCCAAGTCAAATGTAATAGTTCTTACACTTTCAAATGAAGATTTTCCAATTCCACAACAACTCACATCCCAACCAACCATACTTCACAATACTAACCTCTAGGTTACCAACACCATAGTCAGAACTATACACCAACACTACCCACATTTACAAGGGCAATCCTAACTCTTCGTCTTCTAAAAACTCTAACACCACCAACACCTCTTCAATGGGTTACAAAACTTAAAACAATTCACTCAATTGGGGAACACACCCCACGCCTCTAACCACTCAAGGTTATAACTAATTTCAACACATTTTAGTCCACGGACTAACGACCCACACCAAACCTACACGACGTCACTTAAATTAGTCTAACGACTCCATCCAACCACCAAGCACAAAGGACTCAAAACATCACCGTCTCTTAAAGACATATTAATTGTCACTAAGGACAAACCAACACTAACTCATAACTTATGCTAATACATAACATATCACCAGTATAGCACTCACCGAGGTGCCCACTCTGAGTCCACTACTCAACCCAAAACGTTTCTATAAGAAGGGAAACACACAACTTAGGATACATAACATTGTCACATTTCCCCCAAAACAATAAACACAATCACATATCAATTACTCAAAAAACCCCATTGAGGCTCCAATTAATTTACATACCTTCTACCACATAACACATAACATGTAATCGCGCTATGTCTACAAAAATAATCATTCGTTCCAGTACTCGCTTAGATTTCTCATTCGAAACAACATTGATCAAGCGCGTTTCCAATAAGACCTCAAAGTTAGTTAACTAGACACCGAATAATATCCATGAGTCTCAATGCCATGCCCACATAAAATGCAACACATAAGCATGTTATCATTTAGCACACAACATACAAATGTCCTTACCGAGCATGATAAACCCATTATGGTTAACCACTTCCTGTAAGCCCAAGGTTTTCAAACCCGGTTAACTATGATACCAAGTTGTTACACTCCGGATTTACGAGGTACGACCCACGTCAATAAACCACCCAACGATAGACGATCACTAAAAACACTCACGCAGATGTTTATAATATAAGCACACAGTACATATGTTATTTCAATTTTATACATTCTTAGATACAACGTCTAAGTAAAATGGATGCTCTGTAACAAAAACATACAAAGATGTTATAAATCAAATTAAAATGCCCAAAGGCTTACATCATATACAAAGGGTGTAACCCTTACAAGAATGGCACACGGCCAACAAATACATAAATGGCCCTTGGCCGACAAATAAAGGAACCACCCTACACAGTTCCAAACACAATTTCAACGTCTCAGTTCACGTCCATATAAGCATACCTGAAAAATATTTTCAGCCACGCAGGGTGAGCATAAAGCCTAGTAGGAAATACTTCAAAAAATAAATATGCTCCACCAGTGTAAATGATCATGAATGCAATACATACATATATAATATGCTCAATGCATTCTCAAATCCACTTGCTTTCTCAATAAAAATCCTTTCTTTCCAGTCTTTCAAACCTTTCGTTTATTCAAAACATTTTTCCGAATTCAATACATTAGCTTGATATAAAATCCATTTCCACAAGTCAATCCAGGTATCTCAATGCCAACTAGCAATTTCATTGCCAAATTCCAATACGAATGCATCGTTAACCAACAGCAAATACATTGCTAAAAACCATTTAAAAATTATTTCTTTCCAAAACCAAAATGATAATAAATGAAATGGTTAAATCTCCAAACCAATACTACCTTTCATGAAAATTTTGTCCGCGGGAAACCGTCAAATGGGACCCATGTAAACGTAGGCTATGCAAGCACTACAATTGCCATTTTACGAAAATTTCGTCTGCGGGATCGACATCCATGTATACACGCGCGCGGTTTTCAGGACTTTCACCCTTGACACACAGGCCAACTTAATTCAATAGATTCCATCCCCTTTCTCCTCCCAAACATTATATATATACAATGTATTAAAATACACAAACATATTCAATGACAACCATTTCTCAGATTTACCATTTTATTTACTCTTTCCAAATAGCACAATATATGTGACCCAAAATATGATTTTCAAAACGAAATAAATGCTTTTAAACATAACACAAGAATTTCCAAAATCTCTTTCCAAAACATACAGTTTAAATCCTCAAAATCCATTGCATGTTCCATGATATGCATGATTTATAAACAGTCCAGTTTGCCTAGTCAATATGCAATTTTTACAACAATCATAGCTATCCTCCACTGATAGTCCAAAACAAATATATCTAAACAGATAAATAAATTCCATTAAAGATACACTCTTCCAAAATCTCAAATGGGAGTGATAATACATATCAAATCCCACCATTATCATTAATCATCATTTCAATTTCACATTTCCCAACATTTAATCCATTTCCTCTTTACAATCTCAACAATTACATTTTTAGGGCATAACTCCCTTCCTCTTTGAAAATTAATTTCAATGCAAGAAATAGCTCATTTCAATATACATCAACTCCAATTTCATAATCACAACCTTTTTCAAGAAAACATTTAGAAACTCCTCTTTTACATTTTGATTTGATAATCCAACAATTTCCCAACATGACCAACATTTTAGGGTTTCTTCAAATTAGGGCTTTTTACTTTTAAAAACTCATATACATTCTTTATAAGTGAAAAATAAACTTTTGTGGCTAAACCCTACCTCAACAAACCCATTTGGAGCACACCCTAACTTACAAACAAATCATCAAAAATCAATCCAATAACAATGGGGGTCTATATATTTAAAATTCACCACAAATACACTACCGAACTCATATTGAGTTTAACAAATAGACCCTACCTCTTGAAGCAAGAAGGAAACAAGTTCGAAAAATCGCCAACGACGAAACAAAGATCCGTTGAGATTAAATGGAAGCCCTCGTCGTGCCTTATGTTTTGGTGTATGGAACTAGGGGTCAAAGATGTATGGAAATAGATGAAATCAAACCTACAAAGCTTAGGAAACCAAAAATAGCGGAAGGAGAGAGAAAGGCAAGTGAGAAATGAAGAGATTTGATCCAAAAAGTGGCTTTTAAAGATCTGATTCTGTGTTGTACGCTCGAGTGTCAAAAGTTGCGCTCGAGCGCACTATGTTGACAGCACAGATTTGCAAGTTTCAAACAGGTATATCTCTCTCGTCCGGACTCCATTTAGGGTCATTATTGTGTCCAAATTGAAGCCCCGGAAGAAAGTTTTCCAATGGCTCTAGCCTCACATCAAGATTCAAAGTGTGGAAAGAGAAAATGATAAAAGAGTGAAGACTACTCAATAATAACTATTTAAATCTGGAGTTTTTGATTCAATCTCACCCAACCACTATGGTAACGCCTCAATCAAGGCTCAAATATCGACTAAAAAGGTCCAAAATCAAGATAATCAACTAGTCAAGTATAATTCCATTATAATAGGAATTACAAAGTGCTACAAACTAATTTGTCTATTTTGTTTTGGAAAGTTGTATTTATTTGATTTAGTATCATTTGAGTTTAAATGAATGTCCTTTTGTGATTCATTTTTCTAATTTTCTAATTCATTTTTTGGGATGGGAATGAAAAGGTGAGGTGTGGAAGATTCTTTTTAGGTGGATTAGTAGCTGAAGTGTTGGTTGTCGAGCGTTGAAATTTACATTGCTATTAATGTGGCTTTCTGGTGCTACAATAGAATATTACGTTAGAGTGTTGCATTTGGGGAAAAAAAGTACACTAAGAAATTTTTGTGTGTTACATTGATTAGAGTGTTACATTTGACAAAAAAAATATAATAAAGAGTTTTTTTAGAATGTCATGTTGGTACGTTTTAGAAAAATACACTAAGAAATTTTTTTAGAATATTTCGTTATTACGTTTGAGGAAAGTACACTAACGGGCTTTTTAGTGTGTTACATTGGAGTGTTACGCTTGGCAAAAATATAGTAAGAAGTTTTTTTTGGAATGTTACGTTATTATGTTTGAGAAAAGTACACTAAGAAGTTTTTTAATATGTTACATTGGAGTGTTATGTTTGGGAAAAGGTTACTAAAGAGCGTTATGTTGATTAGAGCATTACGTTTGGGAAAAATACATTAAGGAGTTTTTTTAGAATGCTACGTTAAAAGTACACTTAGGAGTTTTATAGTGTGTTACATTAGAGTGATATGTATTTTGAATGTTACACTAGAATGTTACGTTTGGGAAAAGTATACTAAGGAGTTTTTTTTGAAGTGTTACACTTAGTAATTTTAATATTATGAGAAAACCCATATTTGTTCCTCAACATATAACACAAGTGGGTTTATGCTTGGCCGTTTATATATTTCACACTAAAATGAGCCCTTTGGGTCCATAAAAAATAAATAAATAAATAAATAAAAATATAAAAAAAAGAAGAAGAAAAGACCAAATAATTTATAAGATCACTATTTAAAATTTATTGATATTTCACCCATAATTTAAAGCCAAAACTTTGAAACGATTCCTAATAAGGTTTTGAAATAGGTAATAATACTTTATTGTTAATATTATTATTTGGTGGTATCAAGCGTGTTGCCATATTGAGTAGAGGCCCGTTGGAGAGACATTATGTAATGTCCTGATATTTCTATACCATTTTATAGATTACCGTTATTATTACTTGATTTCATAACATTAATGTGAATAAGAAGTAAAAGACAACAATCTTATAAGTCAAAACTCATCTAATTTTCATAAATTCTTCATCAAGTTTCTTACATTAATTTACAATAAATGAATTATAACATATACATCAAATTGCCATAAGTGCTTACATCTTGCAAGGCTAAGGGTCTTAATCACAACAAAATATAATCCTATCCCGGCAAGTACGCTCGATAGCTATAAACAAAGTAACATCAAAAGAAGTTTCAATGTTCCATCTAGAACTCCATTTTCTTTCCAAAGTGTTGGAGACACATCTTCTGTAACACCCTAAAAATAACAACCATAATTCATCTCACGATAATTATTAAATAATAATACAATTATGAATATAGTATCCTTCCATTCATATGATTCCATTTTACAAAAGGTAACATATGTAGTTATACATTTATAAGCCCCCAACCTTGAATCTATAGTATGTGCCATAAGTTAATGATATGAAATAAAAGTCAAACAAATATATAAATGCCCTAATGGTGATAATTTTTCAAGATGATACTTGGTTACAATAAAAGTGAGTTTAGACTCAATACAAATAAAGCCCTAGGCTTGTACAAAATAATTACAACAATAACAAAAGGAAGGTCGTGGCTCCAAGTCGTCCCAAGCTACGGCCTTAGCAGAGGCATATCATCAGTACCTGAAAATGATTTTTCACATAGGGTGAGCTAAATCCTAGCAGAGATACTTTAGTACAGTGTATGAATCTTAACAAAGCTATAAAGTGAATACATATGTAATGCTCTTGCCAAAACATTTTATATCTCTTTCCAAAACCATGCAATGCTAGGTTTATATCACAATTCATGAAATCATTTCATTTACAATAGAAAACAGGGCAGTAGATATAATACTGGAAATCTCTAGGTACGTATATGTAAGTTGGCTATATAAGCACTATCAATTGTCATTTTTACCACTACTAATCGGAAGGCTCGGCACCTAACCGCACGGGTTTCTGGACTTTCACTAAGGACATACAAGCCAACAATAATACCACAACCACACCCCATACCCAAATTCACTAAGGTATTCACCAATTTTTCTCAAAACAATATACATTATCAATGTGTTAAGTATGCAACAATGCTTAATGCAAATAGATGAGAAATTAGTTTTAATTTTCCTAATTCTCATATAATTTCTACAACAATCATAGCTATCCTCCACCGATAGCCCAAAACAGATATATCTAAACAGATAGATAATTTCCAATAAAGATAAACTTTTTAAAATTTCAAGATGAGAGTGATAATACCTATCCAACTACACCACCATCATCATCATCATTATTCCAATTCCATAAAACTCAACATCATTTCCATTTCCATTTCCTTTTTACAAAATCAACTATTCGCAATTTAGGGCAAAAATCCCCTTTTCCTTTATAAATCAATTTCAAGGATAAAAATCCACCATTTCATCCTAATTCACCCACATTTACAAACCCACAATCATATTCAAGAACCCCTTTAAAAACTTCTCTTTTGATTTTTAAGCCAAAACCCTAGATTTTGTTCAAAAATTCCCAAATCACAATATTGTTTAAAAAATCAAATAACTAAGTCAAAAACTGTACAAAACTGTGGAGAAGTCCTTACTTCAAAGCTAGAAGACAAGGGAGAGAGTAGAGAAACCTTGATGAAGTCGAAAACCAACTTGTTCATATTAAAATGAACCTCTATGTGAGCTCTATCTTTTTATCAAAGGGACTAGGGTGTAGATATCAGTAGATTGAGAGTATCTGGAGATTGAAGATGAGTTTTAGAGAGAGAATGTCTAGATTTTGGGTTTTGAAATGTTTAGAGAGAGATATGAAAAAATGACTCAAAAAGTGAGTTTTACGAACTGATATACGCGCAGACCGCTCAAGCGATTAAAATACTGCTTGAGCGACTAGACACAATAAGTGAGACTGTTCGAGCGAACAAAGTGACCGCTCGAGTGAAAAACACTACCTCCCAGTAGTTTTGCAGACAAAGGCTAATTGTTCAAGCGCAAGAAAGACCGCTCGAGCGAAAAAATACAGTCTCCTAATACTTTTGTATACTCTTTAAACAGTTTGTGATAGGTAAAATAGTAATGGAGTACATAGATAAAAATTAAATTAAAAAAATATAAAAAATTACCTTTTTTTTATATTTTAGCTAATAAAAAAAAGAGTATGATTGGAGTTGCTTTTAATAATTTATCGACTGCTTTGTAACACAAACTTTACAACTACTTTAGGAACATAAATAATTTCATATAATTAGACACATGTAAGATAAATTTGTGGAAGCTATGTATAGAAAGTTTATGGACCAAAAAAATTACCCAAAGTTTTAGATCTATGGTTTATGTTCAAACTTCTTGATGTGGGACCACAGCATGAATAAATTTTAGCCATTCATTACAAATTTTGGATTTTTTATCCAATAATGTTAGGGATGTCAGATGTTTTATAAATATTTTTATCAAAGGTCTGATATGAAACCCATATGGTATCAGTCTCATACCCATATAAAATATTTGATAAAAATATTCATAAAACATTTGAGATTCTTACCATTTTTCTTTGTATTTGGGCCGCTAGAACTGCTCATCTACATAAGTGGGTTCATATTTGGGGCCCATTTTTTTGGGTCTTATATTTGTATTTTATTCTATGAAAAGGTGTTGTGCACTTAATACTACCATGGAGAACATCAATAAGTCTATGTGCAAAGAGATGAAACACAAATGTCTCATTCTATGTTTCTGTGTTCCTAAAAATACTCAAGAGAACATATCTAGAGCCGAATTTTTTCTATTCTTTTTTAGGACATTTGTTCGTAAATCCCTCTTCACTTATTTATGTTTCACTTTATGCTGTGTTTGGAAAGAGATTTGAGAAGAGATTTATAAAAAGAAAGGAAAAAGATATTTGAAACTATATGAAATGTAGGTATATTTTATTCATATTTTACCTACCTTTTTCATTTTCCTTTCCAAATTCATTTCCAAATACCCAAACCAAACACAGTGTTAGTCTAAATTATTTTTTTTTATGTTCCAATAAGTCATATGAGTGACATAATTATGAAAATACCCAAATAATAATATTCACATTAACAATGTAAATGTTTCGTGATTTGAACATTTACATTGTCAATGAGAACATTCACACGCTAATGTGAATATTCACATTATAAAATATGAATGTTCACATTACCAAATTGTTAACCATTCAAAAAATATTTGTAAGGGCAAAATTGTCTATAAAATATGTGAAACATAAGAATTAGAATTTAATGGATCAAATATCCAAATAATAAGACTTATTAGAATACAAGAGTATATTATGAACTAATTGAAATATAAATATTTGAAAAATGATTTCTTAATAAATGTCCCTTATTAGTATTATTATTATTTTGACGGAGAAATGACTCACTACAACATATAAGAGTTTTAGAAACCAAATTTTTTAGTCTCTAAAAGTGAAAATTTTGTTGCAAAAGAAATTTAGGGACCGATTTCTATTGTCGTAAGGATAGTCGTTAAAAAGTCGTCCCGAAAAGTCAAAAACAAGACTTTTAGTGATAAAAATTTGAAAATGTCACTAATAAATAGACTCTTAGGAACAAAATAATTTGGTCTCAAAATAGTTTATTTTTTGAGACAAAATTTGGTCACAAAAGGATAATAATTCATCACTAATGTTCAATTTTCGTTGCTAAAAATATAATAGCAACACTTTTCACAACAAAATTATTTGATCCCTAAAAAATAATTTTTTCCTTAAATTTTAATTTCTAAAACCTTAATTTTTTATAGTCACTATTGAAAGAAATAGTTTGGGGCTGTGCCAAGTTTACAAGAAATTTAAGAAAAAATTATAATTTAGTATATTTTAAAAAATATTACAAATTCATTGCAAAATTTATAATTTTAATTATTAATATTAATAAAATTTAGGAGAAGAATTAAAAAAAAAAATCTTAAGTTTTGAGTCTTGTAACAAAATAAATTCTAAATCTTTAATTTTATCAATTCAAATTCTAGTCTTTTGATTTGTTTTCAATCTAAAACATTTATCTATTTTCATTAAGTAAATTGATAGAAAAATAATATTTTAGTCTTTAAACTCAATAGAAGTGTACGGAAAATGTTTAAAATATTTTTTTTCATTAAATTTAATTACTCAAATAAACTTTTTTTAATAATTTTTCTCAACGAAAATAAATAAACGATTTAAAATTAAAACAAATCAAAATATTAGAATTTGAATTGATAAAATTAAAAATTTAATAATTACTTTGTTAAAAAGTTCAAACATTGAAATTTTTATTATAATTTTTCCTAAAATTTATCATATTGATATGTAATTATTTTTTTAAGAAGTACAGACGTGTAATTTTCCCTCAATTTAATGAGAGCCACCATGTGGCTGGTCAGCACCATAAATAACAAGAGCAAAATCAACGACTTAGCCTCAGATGGGTATTTGGGCTTAATGATGGGTTTATGAGGGGTGATTCCTTTTTATACTCAAATAATAATTTAGTATGTTTAATTTAAAATTTGAAATTTTAGTTCTAATTATATTATAATGTAAATTTATTAATAAAGACAAAACATTAAACCTTAAAATAAAATATATATTTTTTCTCATGGTACACCCAAACTATTTATACATATTTTTCATATTCAACACTCTTCACTTTCTTCCTAAAGTTTCAATTATTTTATGTTCATCTTCTTCCTTACTTCAAAAATTCAATACAACCCATCAAAACTCACCATTATCATCAATAGCATTGTTTCTTATTGTGTTATTATAAAAAAAAAAATTTATAATTATTTTGGATCTTTTTATAAACCAATCAAAGCTTCAGATTCAACAATACAACTTTTCTTTTATATTTCTCTCATAGTAATTTGTTTCTAATTAGTTTCATTTCATTTTGATAACTTTAATCGAATATTGAGATAAAAGTAGTAGTTGCTGTTAAAAATAAAAAAAAAAAAAAAAAAAAAGGGGAAAAGAAAGAATTGAAGTTTCAACTATTTGGATGATTGCATAAGCTTTAATTGGGTGTATTAGAAATTTTAGGTTTAAGCTTCATAATTTTATTTTTATGAGTTTCCAGGTAAGAATGGTTATCTAACAAAAATGATCTAACATATACAAATAAATCAAAAATAAAAAACAAAAAAAAAAAAAAACAAAAACAAAAACAAAAACAAAAACAAAAACAAAAAAACAAAAACAAAAACAAAAACAAAAGAATATTGTCTAAATAGTCTATAAATCATATCTATGAACACGTATATATATTTATTTGATATGATTATATATTAATATTATCATATTGAAAGAGAATGAGGAGGTCAAGATGAATAGAAGCGTGTGTTCCGTTGTCCTCTTTCATTGTTCTTCTTTACCGGTGTCGTCGTTTGTGAACAAAATGAATAATTATAATGAGAAATATGTTTAAGGATTTTTCAAAGGGATGTAATTTGAGGTTTTAGATCTGTCTATTATTATTATTTTGGTATACCTTGAAGGGTAATTTGAAAAAAAAAAAAAAATTGGTTTATTGAGAGTAAATTGTATCTCTAAATAATTTAATAAGATGTATTAAGAAATTAAGCGTACTTAGGGTTCGTTTGCAAAGAGGGGTTGGGTTGGGTTTGGAGTTATTTTAGCCACAAAAAAACAAAATAGACTTTTTAGCCCAATAAGGCAAAATATCGCATCTAATCTATAATCATTACATTCTTTCTCTCAGAAAAAGTCAAAAAAGCCAAAAAAAACCCTTCCCAAACGAGGTTTTTTACCTGCAGGCTAAAATAGCTAAAAAGTCAACCCACTTTCCAAAAGAACAATAAATGATTTTTTGGGTGCAAATCTTTGCTTGCTTGGAGTTTTCCAAAAACACTTTTCAGAAAATTATACTTTTTTATTTTTCGTATTTTTTTGTTTTTGTTGAATTTTTTTAATATTTTAAGTAATTTTTTTAATTTTTAGACATACCTAACATAAATATACCTAATAAGTAAAAAATTTGTGAAAAAACCTTTTAAAAATTCACTAAATACCAAAAAAAAAAAAAGAGAATTCAGTACATTATTTGTATTTTTATGTATTTATTAATTTTTTATTATATTTTTTCACAAATTCTTTACTTTTTAGATACATCTAAGTAAGGTGCATTTAAAAAAGTAAAAAAATTGTTTAAAATTTTAAAAATATTCACTAAAAACATGAAAACAAAAAAAATTTAATTTTTAAAAAATTTAATTCAAAAAATTCAAACCAAACACATTAATATCAGCCGGGCTTAAATCATACTGGCCTCACTCTTTGACCTAGCCTCAGCATAAGGGACTGGACTGGGCTAGTCCAACCTCGGGTCAGGCTTAATCTGGCCTATTGGCTATGAGTTTTTTCTTGAGGCATATGCCAGAGTTTAGTTGCTACAAAAACATGCAGATAAGAATTGTGCAATCATATATATATACATATATATAAACTAGCCCATCACATGTGCTATACACGGGATAATTATAGATATTTATATTTGTTTTAGATTTTTTTAAATATATAAATTATATTTTTTAAGATTTTATAAAAATGAGATAACTTCAATCATACAAATCACAATTTTTTTAATGCTATCTAACTATAATCATGTTTTTCTCATAATAAAAAAAAAATAACTTTTAAAAAAGAATCATTAAAATAGCAAATAAAAAGATTATCTAGAATCATTGAACAAATTACAATCACATTTTTCTTTTTGTGAGTATTTATGTTTATCTTATTTCAATCATGTTGGCCTCACTCTTTGACCTAGCCTCAGCATAAGGGACTGGACTGGGCTAGTCCAACCTCGGGTCAGGCTTAATCTGGCCTATTGGCTATGAGTTTTTTCTTGAGGCATATGCCAGAGTTTAGTTGCTACAAAAACATGCAGATAAGAATTGTGCAATCATATATATATACATATATATAAACTAGCCCATCACACACGTGCTATACACGGGATAATTATAAATATTTATATTTATTTTAGATTTTTTTAAATATATAAATTATATTTTTTAAGATTTTATAAAAATGAGATAACTTCAATCATACAAATCACAATTTTTTTAATACTATCTAACTACAATCATGTTTTTCTCATAATAAAAAAAAAAATAACTTTTAAAAAAGAATCATTAAAATAGCAAATAAAAAGATTATCTAGAATCATTGAACAAACTACAATCACATTTTTCTTTTTGTGAGTGTTTATGTTTATCTTATTTCAATCATATTAAAAAAAATCAAATTATAAACAAAAAGAGATAACTTCAATCATACAAATCACAATTTTTTTAATGCTATCTAACTACAATCATATTTTTCTCATAATAAAAAAAATAATTGAAAAAAAGAACCTTTAAAATAGTAAATAAAAAGATTATTTAAAAGTATTGAACAAATTACAATCACATTTTTCTTCTTGTGAGTGTTTATATTTATCTAACTTCAATCATATTCAAAAATTAAATTATAAATAAAAGGAGATAACTTGAGTCATACAAATCACATTTTTTTTAATGCTATCTAACTACAATCACATTTTTCTCATAATAAAAAAAAATAATTGAAAAAAAGAACCATTAAAATAGTAAATAAAAATATTATTTAGAACCATTGAACAAACTACAATCACATTTTTCTTTTTGTCGGTGTTTATGTTTATCTAACTTCAATCATATTAAAAAAATCAAATTATAAACAAAAGGAGATAATTTCAATCATACAAATCACAATTTTTTTAATGCTATCCAACTACAATAATATTTTTCTCATAATAAAAAAAAAACTTTTAAAAAAGAACCATTAAAATAATAAATAAAAAGATTATTTAGAACCATTGAACAAACTACAATTACATTTTTCTTTTTGTGAGTGTTTATATTTATCTTACTTCAATCATATTAAAAAAATCAAATTATAAACAAAAAGAGATAACTTCAATCATACAAATCACAATTTTTTTAATGCTATCTAACTACAATCATATTTTTCTCATAATAAAAAAAAAATTGAAAAATAGAGCCATTAAAATAGTAAATAAAATGATTATTTAGAAGTATTGAATAAACTACAATCACATTTTTCTTTTTGTGAGTGTTTATGTTTATCTAATTTCAATCATATTAAAAAATCAAATTATAAACAAATGGAGATAATTTCAATCATACAAATCATATTGCTTTTAATGCTATCTAACTACAATCACATTTTTCTCATAATAAAAAAGAAAAAAGAAAAAAAGAACCATTAAAATAGTAAATAAAAAGATTATTTAGAAGCATTGAACAAACTACAATCACATTTTTCTTTTTGTGAGTGTTTTAACTTCAATCATATTAAAAACAATCAAATTATAAACAAAATGAGATAACTTCAATCATACAAATCACAATTTTTTTAATGCTATCTAACTACAATCATATTTTTCTCATAATAAAAAAAATAATTGAAAAAAAGAACAATTAAAAAAGCAAATAAAAATATTATTTAGAACCGTTGAACAAACTACAATCACATTTTTCTTTTTGTGAGTTAAAACTTCAATTATATTAAAAAATCAAATTATAAACAAAAGAAGATAACTTCAATCATACAAATCATAATTTTTTTAATGCTATCTAATTACAATGACATTTTTCTCATAAAAAAAAAATAATTGAAAAAAAATAACCATTAAAATAGTAAATAAAAAAGATTATTTAGAACCATTGAACAAACTACAATCACATTTTTCTTTTTGTGAGTGTTTATGTTTATCTAATTTCAATCATATTAAAAAATAAAATTATAAACAAAAGGAGATAACTTCAATCATACAAATCACAATTTTCTTAATGCTATCTAATCATCATCAATAATTAAAAAAATCAATCACAAATTAAATCAATTGATAATTAAAAAGCACAATAATTTATTTTTCAAAAAACATAGTGAGTTAAAAAGATCAATTACAATTTTTTTGGGGTCAAAATACAATCTAATCATCATTAATAATTGATACATTATGTGACATTAATGAGTACAATCCATTTTGTTTTTCAAAAAACACAATGAGTTAAAAATCAAATCACAAATTAAGTGAATTGATAGTTAAAAAAACACAATAATTTTTTCAAAAAACATAGTGAGTTAAAAAAATCAATTACAATTTTTTTTTTCAAAATACAATCTAATCATTATCAATAATTGGTACTTTAAAAATCAAATCTGAAAAAAAATCAAATCAAATCACAAATATTTTAATGCTATCTAACTACAATCATATTTTTTTCATAAATAATTGTAAAGAAAAACCATTAAAACAGTAAATAAAAGATTAAATCACATTAAAAAAAAAGAACCATTAAACAAACTACAATCACATCACATTTTTCCCATAATAAAAAAATAAATAAATGAAAAAAAGAATCATTGACTAACTACAATCACATTAAAAAAAAAGAACCATTGAACTAACTACAACAATCATATTAAAAAAAAAGAGCCATTTAACAAACTACAATCACATCACATTTTTCCTATAATAAAATAAATAAATGAAAAAAAAAAAGAATTATTAAACTAACTACAATCACATTAAAAAAAAGAATCATTAAACTAATTATAATTACATTTTTCTCTTTGTGAGAGTTTATATTTATCTAACTTCAATCATATTAAAAAATCAAAAATAAAATTAAAATAGTAAATAAAAAGATTAAATAACATGAAAAAAAACATTGAACTAACTACAACAATCATATTAAAAAAAGAGCCATTAAACAAACTACAATCACATCATATTTTTCTCATAATAAAATAAATACATGAAAAAAAAGAACTATTAAACTAACTACAATCACATTAAAAAAAAAGAATTATTCAACTAATTATAATCACATTTTTCTCTTTGTGAGAGTTTATATTTATCTAACTTCAATCATATTAAAAAATCAAATTATAATTTTTTATTCGTTAGACAAATCACAAATATTTTTATGCGCTATCTAATTACGATATTAAAACAGTAAACAAAAGGAAAAGTCAAGAAGGATAAAACAAAAAGAAGACTTACTTTTGCATACGTGGTCACTGAAGTTGAAAGTGTAGAAGTGAGAAGTCAAGAATGAGAAAACAAAAAGGAGACTCACTGTTTGCAATAGGTATGTGAAAAGTTAAAAAAAAGTGTATATATTGGAGAAGTTAAAAAGACTTGGAAGAATTTAATAAGTGCTAAGTTTTTTTTTTTTCAAAAAAAATCAAAAAAACTCTCACAAAGCTTGTGGGTTAGAGATAGATATAAATAAATCGATAGATATAGATATAGATATTTATATTTGCTTTAAATTTTTTTTGATATACAAATTATTTATTTTGAAAAAGGTACTACAGTAATTATGAGAAAAGTCAAAAAGTCTTGTGGGTTGAGAGAAGTTAATAAATGTTGAGATTAATTTTTTTTTTAAAAAAAAAAAAATTAGAAAATTAGGATTGACATATTGAAACTCCTACAGGCCTTGGGGTTAAAAACCCTCTTTTACTTAATATATAGTATAGATAAGTAGTGTTTTTACCTTTTCTAAGTGGCATATTTTATAAGTTTATTATGGGGTACTTACCAATTAGTCCTATTAACTAGACTTATTTACCTACAGGTCCTAACTAATAAATTTAACACTATAAAAATAAGAGAGTGATAAATTTATCACTAAAAATTTATTTATAAAAACAAAGAGACTGATAAATTTATCACTATAAATTTTTTCATAAAAATAAAAGACTGATAAATTTATCTTTATCACTTAATAAATTTATCAAATAGGACTTAATGGGTAATAAGTCTCCAAAGTAGGACCTATTGGTAGTTTACCCTTTATTTTTTTCTAAAAAGCCACATAGTATGTTTTTTTTTTTATTTACATATAAAGTTCTATATAAATTCAATTTCAATTATAATAATTAATTTTATATAAATTCTATTTGAGAAATACGTATTTTTCATATATTTTTCATTGTATATTCAGTTTTTTCGTTATCAAATTTCTTTTATATAGTTAATATTTTAATTTAATTATTATGATATTTGAAAAAAAATATCTCGATATACAAATAAATAAATAAATAAATAAATAAGACATAATATACTTAATTATATGAATCGCACAAATCAAATTAATTTTCTTTTAGATTTTTTTTTTTAATTTTTTCTTTATCTTATTGATATCTTAATATTAATTTATATTTAATTTTTATTTAACATGAAATTATTTATTACAAAACATTTATATTTGATTTAAATTTTATATACCTACATACAATATGTATGAATAATTCAAAAAGAATATTAAAGAAAAAAATCAATACTCTACATAATTAATTTATGTATTTTCTTTTCAATCCAATCACAACATATTTATATTTAACATTTTAAATAAATTTTGTGTAGTTCTAGTTCTACATATTTTTATTTTTGAAATAAATATAAATATAAAAATAAAAATAAAATTAAATAATTAGAATCACTTTTAGTTTTATATTAGTTCTCCTTTTAATTTAACTATTATTTTTAATATCAAAATGAGTGTTTATTTTTTAACCTAATAATTTAATATATATATATATATATATCATATAAAATTATTATATGATAATTACGCTTTTATAGCACAATAGAACTAAAATTATCAACATAAACAAATAATTAAACTCAATTTATTATATATCAGTATTCAAATACACTTTTGTAGAACGATAAGTCTAAGATTATTAAAATAAATAATTAAAATTACAATTTTACTTTAAATTAAAATTAATAATATTCTTTTATAACACATATCATAATATAATACACCATAAGTTATAACCAAGTCATTATTTGTGTCTTATAGAATTTTTCGTTATTTTTATTTTTTTCAAAAAAAAAATATTTTAATACAAGTGGAATTCATGATTTTTGGTAAATTTGATTAACACAAATGAGATTTGATTTCAGGTTCAAAATACACATTTTTTTTCCCTATTAACTTTGAAATAAATAGTGTTTTTATCTTTCTTACGTGGCACATTCTAAAAGTTTACATTTAAAAAAAAAAAGAAAAAAGACACATTAGCATATCTTTCTATTTACATATAAAATTCTATACAAACTCAATTTCAACTATAATAACCATTTTTTTATGAACCCTATTTGAGAAATATTTATTTTCTATATATTTTTCGTTGTGTATTCATTTTTGTCGTTATTAGATTTTTTTATATAGTTGATATTTTAATTTAATTATTACGATATTTGAAAAAAAATTATCTCGATATAAAAATAAATAAATTAATAAATAAGACAGAATATACTTAATTATGTGTATCATACCAATCAAATTAATTTTCTTTTATATTTTTATGTTTTGTATATCTTATTAATGTCTTAATATTAATTTATATTTAATTTTTTTATTTAACATGAAATTATTTATTACAAAATATTTATATTTAATTTAAGTTTTATATGCCTATATACAATATGTATGAATAATTTAAAAAGAATATTATAGGGAAAAAAAAATCAATACTCTACATAATTCATTTATGTATTTTCTTCTTAATCCAATCACAACATAAGAGAGGTCAGATAGACATTCATCCAATGGTGGGAGCATTGAACACATAAGACTAGGATATAGGTTGGGCTTAATAAGGGGCAAAATCGTCCAATCAAGCTCAATCCTACGGACGAGACGCTCGGCAAATTGGCCACTGACATCTGATATCATCCAAACCGTTTATATACTAATGATCCAATGATTAGAGGCGAAACATACTTGGCAAGTTGCTCGACCAAAGCCAAGTTTGGGCAGAACCCTCCGATCAAAGCAAGATCCAACGGATGAGATTTGAGCCAAAATATCTATAAAAGGGTAGGCAAACAAGGCATAAAGGATAAGGAAATTCTATCCAACCCAATCAAACTCTATCATATACAAGTAATATTTTTCTTTTATGTTATATACTATGGTCAATCATTGTGTTGGCTTGATCGTCGGAGAGTCTTCCCTGCCAATCCTGGTTGAGAGTGATCACTGACATTTGGTTTCTATTCATAGAGTATAAAAGATTAGGCGCATCATCTCGCTTTTTCTGTGGAAATAATTTTACCTTCCACAATAAGTATTCAAGTAACACTTTTATAGAATGATAAGCCTAAGATTATTAAAATAAATAATTAAAATTAAAATTTTATTTTAAATTAAAATTAATATTATTCTTTTTAAAAACGTATCATAATGTAATATACCATGAGTTATAACCAAATCATAATTTGTGTCTTATAGAATTTTCCATTGTTTTTATTTTTTTCAGAAAAAAAATATTTTGATATAAGTGGAATTCATGATTTTTTGTAAATATGATTAACGCAAATGAGATTTGATTTTAGGTTTAGAATACAATTTTTTTTTTTTTAATAACTTTGAAATATGTAATGTTTTTAACTTTCTTAGGTGACGCATTCTAAAGATTTACATTTAAAAATAATAATAAAAAAGACACATCAGCATATCTTTCTATTTATATATTGTAACGCCCCAAGAAAATACACAATAAAAGTACACTAACCACTGCTCCTTACGGTAAACCGAAATAAATCTCCAACACTTGCATACACAAATATAAGAGATTTACAAAATAGTTCCACATGCGACTATACATTCAACGACTTTAGTATATGAATTTATAGCATGTAAAACATCCAGTCAAACATAAATAAATGCTCTCAAAGGCTACAAAGTTCAAGGCTTAAGTCCGGTTATACAAAATGGTTGCTCGAACCTATACAAATATAGCCGTTGGCTTGCAAAAATATAATCACAACAAAAACAAGAGCCTTGTGCTCTCAACATACATATCCATGCCCTTAGTTTGGCAGAATCACCATATCTTTTCCTGCACAAAATCCCATAGGGTGAGCATAAAACCCAGTAGGAAATTCTTAACAAAGTATATACATTTATACAAGTCTCATGATAATGAAATGCACATGCCATGCTATACTTTTAAAAGAAAGTCACATTTTCTTCTGTTAAAAACCTTCATGCACAATGAACTATTGACATTTGTAGACACCCCACTTTTGACCGACCTTAAGACTCAGACGTCATCGATTGAGCACTCGGTGATAGTGCATGTTGTGCTCGTTTCGAGCTTCGGAGTTTTGGCTGAGAGCCTTGCCTCCGGGTCTCCGAACTCTTTGTGCTTTGGCTCGGTTTGTGGACCGAACCTTGTTTTCTCTTCCCAGAGGGAGGGAGAGGTCTTGTAGACCATCTCTTTGTGGTCGTAGACCACTTTTCGCGGTCGTAGACCACTTTTTCCCATTTGGAGATCAGTTTCCGGTTTTCGGAGCCTTTGGCCGTGCGCCTTGTCTCGGGACTGCTTAACGTTCTCCGTTTGGCGTGATTTTTGAACCACACCTTGTTTCCTCTATCTAGAAGGACACTGTGGTCTGGGAGACCACTTTTGTGATCGTATACCACTTTTGGTGCTCAACAGCTGGGTTTCAAGGCTCCCGACTGCGCGCTTTGCCTCCCGAACTCTCGTTTTGCATCCGTGTTGGTTTGTTTTTGGTACAAACCTTGTTTTCCTTTCTTGGAAGGTGGTACGAGGGTGGGAGACCAGTTTTTCCCTTGGAGACCACTTTCCTTCCCGCCAGCCGGTTTTCTGGTCGGGAAACTGGTTTTCTTGGTCTTTGGGCCACCTTTTCTGGTCTCCCACCCCACCATTGGCTTGCTTTAAGTGTAGAGACCACCAATTCCCCCTGCTGACCACTTTTTTTTCCTGGGAGACCACTTGAAGTGGTCGGCCGACCACTACAAGTAGTAGGCCGACCACTTTAAGTGGTCGACAGCTCTTCTCCTGTTTGGGCAGACTGTGTGGATGCCAGCTGTGCCAGCTGGCATGCACAGACTGTATCCTCCATAAACGTGTATGGAGGGATTGCATCCAAGTTTTAGCTTCTCCAAGAAGCTTGAACCTTTGTTTTCTATAAGAGAGGCTCTCCCTCTCCATGGCAGAGGTTCAAAAAAATTTCCTAAGGCATAAGCATATATATCTCTCTAGATCTCTATATTTGGTGCCTAAAGAGTGTGTTGTTCTTCACTTTTGCACCACAACCCTTAACCATAGACCCCCATCATTGAACTGAGGTTCTTGGAGGACATTTTTGGAGGTTAAAAAAGCTGATTCTTGGCTGAGAAATCTGCTGGTTTTGCAGTGCTTCAAGGGTAACCTCTTTTCTCCCTTTTAAGCTTTATTTTGGTTGCTCTCTTGGTCTCATTTGCATGCTTATTTAGGCCTTGTTTTCAACTGGAAAAAGTTTTGTATTTAAGTGTTTTTTATGTTTGTTTAAGGCCTCTTGGGTGTTGAGGGTCTTCTACCCTCTTGCATGCCTTGTTTGGCCTTGTTTTGTGCCATGGTTTAAGGCCTTTGAGCTAGTCCTTGCTTGGCCTTCTAGCCACTGAAATTTAGTGGATTTTCAGTAGTAGGCATGTGATTTTGAGGCCTCAAATCAGAAGGGGGTGGTCCCCTCTCTTTTTGTTTTGTTTGCTTGCATTTTTGGCCTATCAAAGGAGCATGCATCTTCATACTTTCAAGGCTTGGTTCAGGCACTTTTTCATGAATTTTAGGCCTGTCTGAGCTCTGTCTATGGCTGGTTTGGCCACCTCGTGTTTGCTTCTTGTATGTGTAGTGTATTCCCATTTGTGGCTCATCAAAGTAGCATGTCTTTCTAGCATGTATTGGCTCCATTTCAGTAGATTTTTGGCCATCATTTGACATGTCATGACTCTATTTTTGACTGGTTTGGTAGCCTCTTGCATGCTCCATATGCTTGTAGTGTAAATCTTGTTTACTAGCTTTGTATGCATGATGTTTTCGCTCATTATCCTAGCATATTTTGGCTATGCTCTAGCATGATTTTGTTCTTATTTTGGGCTGTCTTAGCTCTGTTTTGAGGCTTCTTGGTCTAATGAGGCTTGTCATGCATGCTTGTAGTGTAATAGCCTTGACTAGCTTTGAGTTTTGAGGTCTCTTGCATGCTTAACTTGAGGTATTTGCATGTTTTGGCATCATTGAGAATGATATTTCAGAGCATGTAGGGTTGTTACACTTCCATATTTTCCACTCTTCAAGTGCTCTTGAGGGTTGTGCTTTTGTGCCCTATTTGTGAGCCATTGCATGAGCCTCATTTTCGTGCCTTTCAAGCCATCATCCCAACTCATTTTTGCTACTGTTTTGGCCTGCATAGGGTCTGTTTGGGGTTAGTTTGGCCATTTGAGAATTATCTTGCATGCCTCTAGTGTAATCCACTTCACTAGCTTTGACGCTTGAGCCTTTCAACATGCATTACATGGGTTGTTGGCATGATTCTAAGTCATTTTGCATGCCATTTCAGTGTTGGAACATATGCCATTGTACCCCATGTTTCATCCTTTCAATGCTTTTGGAGAGTTGTGTTTTGAGCCATAAGCTTGGGCCGATATGCATGCATGTTTGTATAGCATTTTGAGTTTCTATCTTAGCATGTATGGCCACTGATTTAGACATGGCTGAGGCCTATCCATTTTGGTTTAAGTCCATTGTGCATTGAGTGCCATGTGGTTCACAGCATTGAGAATGCCATGTTGTTGCATGATTTATTATTGCATTTGTGCATGCCATGTCCATTGTCTAGCGTATGCTAGTTACCATGTGCATTGTGTATACTAGTTGTCATGAGCATTGTGTATGCCATGTAGTTCATAGCATTGTGTATGCTAGTATGTTAGTTGTATGTTTTCATGCTTGTCCCTTGCATCGTGTTCATATGCTTGTTTTATTGCATTGAATGTTTGCATGTTTGAGCCGCATTGTGTATGCCATGCCATGTTATTTGTTGCATTGTGTTTGGAATAGGAGTTAGTCCAAACATGGGAAATGAGGGACGTTTCATACTCGAAGTGATGAAACGTGCCTCAATTCTCGATCGCCGACACTCTTGACTATACATGATGGAGTTTTAGGTTTTATGTGTTCGCGTGTGCATTCATTTCATATTGAGTTGTGCAATTTGGCTCCTCGGCCATCATGCATCGAGATGCGTGATTGGTGGCCCGAGGGTCGAGAACCACACCCCGTTGAGCTTATGTAATGAGAGGAAGTGTGGTTGTGCATACATGTGTTGTAAATACTTTGCCATGCCCCTTTCTTGCTCTCTATTGCAGCAAACTGAAGTCTGGCAGCAGAAACTGGTCGGCCGACCAAATAAAGTGGCTGGCCGACCACTTTTTTCTGGTTTTCAGCACAGAAAGTGGTCGGCAGGTGGTCTCCAATGCCAACAACTGGTCGGCAGCCCTCCTATAGATTCCCATGATGGAGTTTCAGCCTTCTAGAGCTTTTTGCAGTGTTCTGAGACTAGTTGCAAACAGAGGCAAATCGGGGCATCGCGATGGATTTTCGCACGAGGTGACCGGGCACGCATCCTTCGTCATCCAAGGCAGATTTGAGGTAGCCTATTTCATATATTTTACATGCTTATTCAATTGCTAACTTAGTTAATTTGTTAATTAGTTAGAGTTATGTATTAATTAGTTGTAGCTTGTTATTCATTCTGTTGTGTAATAACTAGTTTTATTAGATTAGCTAGTTGGTTCTGTATTATTCATTCGGACCCTCCGTCGAGAGGGCACAACTGTTGTAAATAAGTGTGCGTGTGTGTGATGCATGTCTTCCAACCCCCATTTCTTTCTCCCTTTTATTTACCAGCTTACGATGGTTAGTTTTAGGGCATGTTTCAATTAGCATCTTTATGCTTGTATGTTTGCGTCCATTCATCTGTCTTGCATGCACCGGGCTCGGCGCATCATACTAATTGCATTGTATTTCAATTCCTGTTTGAATACATGTATCAAATTGCATTTCACATGACATTTTAGAATAGCCAAGCCTATCTTAGTTGCATTTTGTATGTGTTGCATTAGGCATTCTTGACATAGCTAGGATCATGCATTGATTTCTAACATAGCTTTTGTTTTGGCTTGGAATACTCGGTACGTGTTTATGCTTTAGCATCCTTGTATGTGTGTGAGTGACTGCCATAATAGCATGTTGCCATGAGGCTAACTACTTATGTGATATAACTGCCAGAATGCCTGTGAGTGAAGGTTGGATTACTTGAATTGGAACAATTCGTTGATTGCAAGTTTTAAGCCCACTTGAGAGTGGCAAATCACCATGTTTTCTAAGCTCACTTAAGGGTGGCAAAATCCGCATTTTAGCCTACTTGCGAGTAGCAAACCGCTTTAAAAAACAAACATGAGATGTTTTGTTCTAATTTAGGCGATCCAGTCTATACTTGTATGCTGTGCGCATCACATAGTAATTCTAGGTTAATAACCGAAATAAGAGCACATATGTTTTCAAAAACAAGATATCATGTTAGTAAAGGCCGATCTTTGATCGGGCGAGCGGGGGTGCTCATTGCATGACCTTCCCCTCTCGTACCCAAGTTCCCGAGCCGAGGCAACTTTGGTGACGACGGACACGTGGCCTTAGGCACGAGTTAGGGTTTCCTAAATTTTCCAAAAATAAAATATTTAGGTGGCGACTCTGTATCTGGCGAAGCAGTCCATGTTTGGCACTTCTTTCTAAAAATTAGTTTTTCAAAACGATTTGCCGGATTTGGATTCTTTGGTGATTTATCAATCTCACATTGCACTTTGCAAGATCAGATTAAGAACCGTGACATTGAGTCCGAATTGTAGTGAGCCCAATGAACAAAATGGGATTTTCCCGAGACGTTCGGGCGTGTCTTCAGTTTCTGGCGACTCTGCTGGGATTTAGAGAACTTGACTCGAGCTTATGATATCTTGTTTTGACTACACTTATGTGTTTCTTTGCATTGCATGTGCATTGGTGCGCCTAGGACACAGTGTTCGCTGTCTGCTATTCCTAAACGGTTTGCTGGAGGCTCGCTTTGAGAAGCGTGCCATAAGGCTGACCCGGTTGCGGGCTCTACCACGACGGGAACACAAACCCCGATTTTACCGGGGCACCCTCTTTGACCATTTGACCTAGTGCATATTCAGAATCTATAGTGACTATTCCAAACTAGGACAGGTTGCTTACCAGATTATAGGTTGTTTAAAACCGCTGTGTGCGTAGTGAAACCCTAGCTCCTGACAAAATAGGACAGGGAGACCCTACCTCAACATAGGGGTGTTTTGGCTCTCATTTGCTTGCTATGTGCTGTCAAGGAGTGTGTCTCTACAGGTTACACGTATCAATTTGGAAGTTTGGGTATCAGGCCTGAGGGCATCAGTATTTGAGAATCAGTTATATTTGCGGGTATCAAATTCAAATTTGGGGCAGTAATTTGGGGAACAGTGATCAGTGGTCGAATACAGTTATTCAGCTATGTTTATGTCTGTTCTGGTGAAATTAGGCTGAGATGCTGCCTGCTTTCTTTTTCAATGTTCAGAGATTCGGTTTAGAGCAACCAGTGTTCTCTTTCGCTGAGGCAAGGCAGAGAAAGGCCAGTCAAGGCTCATTGGTTCATCTGATCTGTTAGTCACCAGTCATATCCCCTCCGTTCAGTGAAGCAGACTCGCGATGACACAAAATTCAGAAGAAATTGTGGTCATGGCAGCAGCATTAAACCAGGGAATCACCATACAGGGTGAGACCGATGTTGAAATAGAACATCCGCCCAGGTCACCTACCGCACACCTGATCTGGGACCCCAACCATTTCAAACCCGTGAGCCCACCATTTTCTAGCTTATGGGAATGATCGGCGATCTTCAGAGATCTGTAGCTAATCTAGCCTTCAGAATGTCAGCTCTACCGTCGACCATGTCACATGTTGGGAATTTCATGCCAGAAGAGCCCCCGCTACTGGTGTGAATTGTAATTGAACCCAGCCAACCGAAACCCATCCTAAGTATAGGCAATGGCATGCCAACAACAACAGGACTTCGCACTGATATAGCAACCCAAACTTTTGACCAAGCTGAGGCTAGTGGAAAGAACAAGATGGGGGCAGACACTGATCCCTATGAACAACTTCTACAGGCTGTTGAGGCTCTGAAAGCCTGGGGACTGAATAAGCAACAGGTACTCGCGGTTGCTGTAAAAACTGTGGATGACACCTTCCCTACTCAGACCGAGGGCAATTCAAGCCAAGGGGAAAATCGGGAGAAGGACCGTCGTACCAAAACTACTTCTTCCAACCCTAATTCTGCGCCCGGGAAAAATCAGCAGGACAAGCCAGTGCCTGCCGACCTTTTTGCTAGTGCGCCTAGCAAAAATCCACAAACCTCGAAGTACCAACCCCGGGGTCGCAAGGTCTTCCATGCCCTCTATATGCCTTTGTCTAAGGCTCTTCAAATCCTTGTTGAGAAAGGCCATCTCAAACCTCTTGAGCCTCGTCCCCTCCCGAATCCCCTTCCAGCTAAGCATAATGGTACCCAGTACTGTGCATACCATCAACAAACCGATCACAGCACTGACAATTGCTTTCGTCTTCGCCACGAAGTGCAAGATTTGATCGATGACGAGGTTATCATCCCACCAAGCTCAGCAAAGTCTATTGTCACTGGATTAGTGGACTTGGGGGACAATACGAGTATGTGATCGGGGGACAAACCACCTGCGGGCAGCTTTCAGTTTACTCTAGATGTTACGTATGGAACGTACTGTTTTGAGCATTTGCGAATGCTGTTTATTTTACGTTCTGGCTTGGGTATTGAGTCAGTTCTGTTGTGTTGTTTTGAGTCTGTCTCTTTGTTTTGAGTTAGTCTTTTTGTTTGGGGTCTGTCTTGTTGTATCGAGTCAGTCCTATTGTATAGGAGTCGGGTGATTCCGGGAGTGTTACCTCGGACATCACTATCTTATTTTGTGTTTGTCTTTTGCACCCTCTCTTTTGAGTCTGTTCCTGCCGTGGAGCCGGTTACACCAGAAGATCTGAATGAAACAACAGTGACTTTTCACACTCTTGTGTTTGCTTCTGCCTTGTGCCAGTTGCGCTAGAAGTTCTGAATGAGATGGCAGTATTTGACTAGAAACTGTGTCTTTTCTGTGCCTTTTAAATCATTGCATTTGACCCAAGTTTTTCAAAATGTTTTTCGAACACTGTGGTGAAAACGAAGAGGAAGGAATTTCTCGGGTTTTGTAAAATTTGATCAATTGAGAGAAAGAGAGGCATGCTAAGCCCATAATGATTGAGATCATGCTTGTTAATGTGAGTACTAAGAAGGATCCTGGCTTGATCCAGATTGGTTCTACATTGTCTTCAGCATGAGCGATTAGTCTCTTTCTTAAAAGATTTGAAAAATGTTTTGCGTCGTCCTGTGAAGACCTGTGTGGAATCGCTCTTGAGATTGCGCACCATAGGATCGCTCTCAGCCTCGAGACTCGACCCCTTTTTGCTTTCAAACCTTGAACTTGGTTTCACAATGTTCAAAGGTCAATCATGATGTGAGGCCTATGTGGCCAAATTTGAAGCAGCCCATGAACTAGGGGCAAGAAAGTCAGATCAAGAAGATCAGATGTTATCAAAGGAAACTTGCGAAGCTATATCAGAAGCACCCTTCGAGCTAGGGGCAAAAATGTCAGATGTGCTCGTAGAGTCAAAATCGGGACATTTCTCAAGCCAACGAAGATTGGCAAGAATGCCAAATCCCAAAAGGGAGGAAAGAAGAAAGTATTGCTGAAGGGCAACCGAGTTCCTATCCACAACACCGGGGGCAAATTCAGCCCCCATTGGATGGACTCCTACATCATTAGCGAACAACAGCTACTCTCCTGGATTCAGATGGCTTCGAGATCCTAAAACCATTTGACATGGACCAGCTACACTTTTACCCTTGAGAGGCTTGCTAGGCCGAAAATCCAGAAAGGCGACCCAGGCAAAAGTTAGAGCAAATGAAAAAAAAATAATAAAAGAAAAGACTGAAAAAAAAATGATGAAAAAATAAAAAAAATGAAAAAATAAAAAGAATGAAAAAAAAAATGAAAAGAAATGAAAAGAAAAGAAAAACATAGCTCGCAAGGTTGAAAACCCAAAAGGGCGGCCTTGGCAAAAGTTAGAGCGTAAAAGGAGAGGTGAATACCCGAGTGTACCTACCCGGAACTACGTAAGGCTTGATTCCCATGTTTGGGATACATAGGCAACTTCATTCTGAAGTCCAGCCATAAACACTTCCAAATCGATTGTGTCCATGTAATGGTTCTGATCATCTTTGTCTTCTCTGTATCCAAGAGTTTGATTGTGACCTTCATTATGAGAACTGGTTACAGTGTGCTGCGGTACTATTCAAACAAGGGGCAACTTTTCGTTGTCGTTCAGTGTGCTGCGGTACTATTCAAACAAGGGGCAACTTTCCGTTGCCGTTCAGTCTGCTGCGGTGCTATTCAAACAAGGGACAATTTTCCATTGTTTTGGATCTGAGGTTACGCATCTCAAGAGTAAATTCTGTGTTGGTCGAGCAGTGGCCATTTGTAAAAACAGTTTTAAGAATTTTTTAATGAGGTTGACTAATTTTCTCTCGAAAATTATTCTATTTTTTCCAAAACTAGACCATTTCTTGGACCCAAAAAAGGAAAATTTTCAGTGCTCATAGCCTAGCATGATTTTGAATCAAAAAGTTGAACAAGTATGTTAATCTAACTCTCATATTGGTCAAAAATTGTTTTAGTAGAAAACCGAAACAAAAAATGGTCAAAATGATGAACTAGGGGCACAGTTGAGTCAGGTGTTCTGTCTTTTCCCCATTGTCAACATACTTGCCAGAAAGGGCGTTCTACCTGCCAGAAAAGGGCACAACGGAAGCTAGCAGAAAAGGGCTGAAAGCTCTCAACATCCTCCAAGCAGCGAGGTATCAAGCCAAGTGCGAAGCACGAAATGGAGTGGATCAGGATATTCCACTCCCTCATCTAGATAGGTCTGATCATATCCATACTGGCTAAGGGCATCGTCAACCGCTGTCAGTTATGGATCTGCTGCACATCCTGTCATAATTCCTCTGTGGAAAAGTTCACTGGTGTGAGCAAAAGAAGAAGAATCTAGCGGAATGCTAGGGGCGAGAGCCCGCAACATCTTGTTTATCCATCAACCACCTAGGGGAGGGACAAAAAATGAGAGATTGAAGAATAGAGAGATGTGCGATGAGAGAAAAAGTGAGAAAAGGGCTTTTTCAAAAAACAAGAGATTGAGTGTCAGAGTGATGCGAGAATCACAAATAAGAAAAGGGTGGGAAACAATACCCGAAGAAACTGACTCCTCGTGAACTGAGAGGTCTCTTGCCATTGGAATACATCTGAATGTCGTGTGTGTTGTTTTGTTTGTCTCGATTCTTGTTTTGAGTTGTTTCGAGTGTTTCTCGATGTATTTAGGTTGTTTACCTTTCGTTTTTCTCTTTATTGAGCCGTTTTGGCTATGGTCAGTCGTAGGCTCAATGCCCGGTTAAAAACTCATTTCTTAAATTCAAAATGATTTGTTTTGTGCTCAGAGTGCTGTGCCATTCTCTACATGTTTGCAAAACAGGATTTGTTCTTTCATAAAACCGCAGGGTTCAACCCAGGTCATGGCAGAACAGTCAAATCAGGACCTATCTGAAGCTATATGGGTTCCAGACTGCAAAGCAAAAGAAAAGAGGGAAATTTTGGAGTATTTGAGTTTGTTTCAACCTCTGCAAGTTCCGTTACTACATCTCGTATATTCAGAATAAACTGTGTGTTCAAAATGAGCTGTGTGCCCAAGATGAGCTGGGTGCCCAAATGAGCTGTGTACCCAAGATGGGCTATGTGCCCAAATGAGCTGTGTGCCTAAGATGAGCTGTGTGCCTAAGATGAGCTGTGTGCCCAAGATGAGCTGGGTGCTCAAATGAGCTGTGTACCCAAGATGAGCTGTGTGCCCAAATGAGCTGTGTGCCCAAGATGAGCTGTGTGCAAAGATGAGCTGCGTGCCCAAATGAGCTGCGTGTAAAGATGAGCTGCGTGCCAAAATGAGCTGTGTGCCAAAATGAGCTGTGTGCCCAAGATGAGCTGTGTGCCCAAGATGAGCTAGGCGCCCAAATGAGCTGCGTGCCCAAATGAGCTGTGTGCCAAAATGAGCTGTGTGCCCAAGATGAGCTACATGTCCAAATGTGTTGTATGCCCAAATGAGCTGCGTGCCCAAAATAAGCTATGTGCCCAAATGAGCTGCGTGCCAAATTAGCAGAATGATGTGCGCAAATTGTGTATGTCATGAACAAAGAGCAGTATTATGAGCCGTGTGCAAATAAACAGAATGCTGTGTTATGAACTGCGTGTTCAGATTGAACAGTGTGCTATGTTATGAGCCGTGTGCAAAGAAAACAAAATGCTGTGTTATGAACTGCGTGTTCAGATTGAACAGTGTGCTATGTTATGAGCTGTGTGTCAAATAAATCAAAAACTGCATTATAAACTGTGTGTTCAGATTAAGCAAAAACTGCGTTATGAACTGCGGGTTCAGATTGAGCAAAATACTGTGTTATGAACTGTGTGTTCAGATTGAGCAAATACTGTGTTATGAACTGTGTGGCAAAATACTGCGTTATGAACTGTGTGTTCAGATTGAGCAAATACTGCGTTAGGAACTGTGTGTTCAGATTGAGCAAAATACTGCGTTATGAACTGCATGTTTAGATTGAACGAAATACTGCGTTATGAACTGTGTGTTCAGATTGAGCAAATACTATGTTATGAACTGTGTGTTCTGATTGAGCAAATACTACGTTATGAACTGTGCGTTCAGATTGAATAAAACAATGTGTTATGAACTGTGTGTTCAAATTAAGCAAAATGCTGCGTTATGAACTGTGTGTTCAGATTGAGCAAAATACCGCGTTATGAACTGTGTGTGTAGATTAAACAGAATACTGTGTTATGAACCGTGTGTTCAGATTGAACAGTGTGTTATGTTATCAGCTGCGTGCCAAGTAAACAGAATACTGTGTAATGAGCTGTGTGTTCAAATGAATAGAATGCTGTGGTATGAGCTGTGTGCCAAGTGAGCAAGGTGTATCCTTTTGAATACGTTGTGACCCCTCCGCGAGGTAAATCGGAGGTTCCGATTAAATCGCTCGCGTTAAGGCTTGTATTTCCTCATTCGGCATTTTGTTTCGAACATACTATTGAAGTTGCACTTCTCTCGCATTGTCATGCACCCTTTCCTCTCTTGCATTTGTTACACACACTTTAAGCGTGTTGTTATGCATGTCTCGTCGCATTGTTATGCACACCACTTCTTGCATTGTTATGCACACCACTCGTCGCATTGTTATGCACGTTTCGTATTGTTAGGCACACTTTATTTGTGTTGTCACGCACATTTTGCTCGCATTGTTTTGCACATTCCTTTTGCATTGTCATGCACCCCTTTACCGCATTGTTATGCGTTACACTTAGGTTGCATTGTAATGCATCCCTTCCGCATTGTTATGCGTCACACTTAAGTTGCATTGTTATGCACCCCTTTTCGCATTGTTATGCGTCACGCTTAGGTTGCATGACACTTTGCTTGCGTTGTCAAGCACTTTTCACATGCATTGCCATGCATGTCTCTAACGATATTGTACCTGTTGAGTTTCTTTCTTTTGCAGGCACGATATTGTATGTACGGTTCATTTGAAGCTGGTGCGACCAGACGAACCAGACAGTATTGTATTCTCCGTGTGAGACGTAGCGAGAATTGCATAATTCTCTTACATTCTTTCTGCATGTAATATAGTTCGATTTGTATTCGTTTGCTTAAACTGTCGCATTTATTGTGTATAATTGCTTCATTACAAATTTCTTTGCATGATCATAAGTTATGTCCGGCATTGTGCATGTCTTTTGCATTTTGCCCCTGCCTGCGGGCACGTCTCTGTATTATCTCGCCCGTTTGTATAAGTCTTCTGCCTTGTCAAAAATGAGTCGTCTTTGGGCTTTGACATTCACTCCCGTCACTTATGACTTTTGAGTTCTGTCAAAGAGGGGCAATTGTAGACACCCCATTTTTGACTGACCTTAAGACTCAGACGTCATTGATTGAGCACTCGGTGATAGTGCATGTTGTGCTCGTTTCGAGCTTCAGAGTTTTGGCTGAGAGCCTTGCCTCCGGGTCTTCGAACTCTTTGTGCTTTGGCTCGGTTTGTGGACCAAACCTTGTTTTCTCTTCCCAGAGGGAGGGAGAGGTCTTGTAGACCATCTCTTTGTGGTTGTAGACCACTTTTCGCGGTCGTAGACCACTTTTTCCCGTTTGGAGATCAGTTTCCGATTTTCGGAGCCTTCGGCCATGCGCCTTGTCTCGGGACCGTTTAACATTCTCCGTTTGGCGTGGTTTTTGAACCACACCTTGTTTCCTCTAGCTAGAAGGACACTGTGGTCTGGGAGACCACTTTTGTGGTCGTATACCACTTTTGGTGCTCAACAGTTGGGTTTCAAGGCTCCCGACTGCGCGCTTTGCCTCTCGAACTCTCGTTTTGCATCCGTCTTGGTTTGTTTTCGGTACAAACCTTGTTTTTCTTGCTTGGAAGGTGGTACGAGGGTGGGAGACCAGTTTTTCCCTTGGAGACCACTTTCCTTCCCACCAGCCGGTTTTCTGGTCGGGAAACTGGTTTTCTTGGTCTTTGGGCCACTTTTTCTGGTCTCCTACCCCACCATTGGCTTGCTTTCAGTGTGGAGACCACCAATTCCTCGTGCCAACCACTTTTTTTCCTGGGAGACCACTTGAAGTGATCGACAGCTCTCCCCCTGTTTTGGCAGACTGTGTGGATGCCAGCTGTGCCAGCTGGCATGCACAGACTGTATCCTCCATACACGTGTATGGAGGGATTGCATCCAAGTTTTAGCTTCTCCAAGAAGCTTGAACCTTTGTTTTTCTATAAGAGAGGCTCTCCCTCTCCATGGCAGAGGTTCAAAAAATTTTCCTAAGGCATAAGCATATATCTCTCTCTAGATCTCTATATTTGGTGCCTAAAGAGTGTGTTGTTCTTCACTTTTGCACCACAACCCTTAACCATAGACCCCCATCATTGAACTGAGGTTCTTGGAGGATATTTTTGGAGGTTAAAAAAGCTGTTTCTTGGCTGAGAAATCTGCTGGTTTTGCAGTGCTTCAAGGGTAACCTCTTTTCTCCCTTTTAAGCTTTATTTTGGTTGCTCTCTTGGTCTCATTTGCATGCTTATTTAGGCCTTGCTTTCAACTGGAAAAAGTTTTGTATTTAAGTGTTTTTGATGTTTGTTTAAGGCCTCTTGGGTGTTGAGGGTCTTCTACCCTCTTGCATGCCTTGTTTGGCCTTGTTTTGTGCCATGGTTGAAGGCCTTTGAGCTAGTCCTTGCTTGGCCTTCTAGCCACTAAAATCCAGTGGATTTTCAGTAGTAGGAATGTGGTTTTGAGGCCTCAAATCAGAAGGGGGTGGTCCCCTCTCTTTTTGTTTTGTTTGCTTGCATTTTTGGCCTATCAAAGGAGCATGCATCTTCATACTTTCAAGGCTTGGTTCAGGCACTTTTTCATGACTTTTAGGGCCTGCCTGAGCTCTGTCTATGGCTGGTTTGGCCACCTCGTGTTTGCTTCTTGTATGTGTAGTGTATTCCCATTTGTGGCTCATCAAAGTAGCATGTCTTTCTAGCATGTATTGGCTCCATTTCAGTAGATTTTTGGCCATCATTTGACATGTCATGACTCTGTTTTTGACTGGTTTGGTAGCCTCTTGCATGCTCCATATGCTTGTAGTGTAAATCTTGTTTACTAGCTTTGTATGCATGATGTTTTGGCTCATTATCCTAGCATATTTTGGTTATGCTCTAGCATGATTTTGTTCTTATTTTAGGCTGTCTTAGCTCTTTTTTTGAGGCTTCTTGGTCTAATGAGGCTTGTCATGCATGCTTGTAGTGTAATAGCCTTGACTAGCTTTGAGTTTTGAGGTCTCTTGCATGCTTAACTTGAGGTATTTGCATGTTTTGGCATCATTGAGAATGATATTTCAGAGCATGTAGGGTTGTTACACTTCCATATTTTCCGCTCTTTAAGTGCTCTTGAGGGTTGTGCTTTTGTGCCCTATTTGTGAGCCATTGCATGAGCCTCATTTTCGTGCCTTTCAAGCCATCATCCCAACTCATTTTTGCTACTGTTTTGGCCTGCATAGGGTCTGTTTGGGGTTAGTTTGGCCATTTGAGCATTATCTTGCATGCCTCTAGTGTAATCCACTTCACTAGCTTTGACGCTTGAGCCTTTCAACATGCATTACATGGGTTGTTGGCATGATTCTAAGTCATTTTGCATGCCATTTCAGTGTTGGAACATATGCCATTGTACCCCATGTTTCATCCTTTCAATGCTTTTGGAGAGTTGTGTTTTGAGCCATAAGCTTGGGCCGATATGCATGCATGTTTGTATAGCATTTTGAGTTTCTATCTTAGCATGTATGGCCACTGATTTGGACATGGCTAAGGCCTATCCATTTTGGTTTAAGTCCATTGTGCATTGAGTATGCCATGTGGTTCATAGCATTGAGAATGCCATGTTGTTGCATGATTGGTTATTGCATTTGTGCATGCCATGTCCATTGCCTAGCGTATACTAGTTACCATGTGCATTGTGTATACTAGTTGTCATGAGCATTGTGTATGCCATGTAGTTTATAGCATTGTGTATGCTGGTATGTTAGTTGCATGTTTTCATGCTTGTCCCTTGCATCGTGTTCATATGCTTGTTTTATTGCATTGAATGTTTGCATGTTTGAGCCGCATTGTGTATGCCATGCCATGCCATGTTATTTGTTGCATTGTGTTTGGAATAGGAGTTAGTCTAAACACGGGAAACGAGGGACATTTCATAATCGAAGTTATGAAACGTGCCTCAATTCTCGGTCGTCGACACTCTTGACTATACATGATGGAGTTTTAGGTTTTATGTGTTCGCGTGTGCATTCATTTCATGTTAAGTTGTGCAATTTGGCTCCTCGGCTATCATGCATCGAGATGCGTGATTGGTGGCCCGAGGGTCGAGAACCACACCCCCTTGAGCTTATGTAATGAGAGGGAGGGTGGTTGTGCATACATGTGTTGCAAATACTTTCCTATGCCCCTTTCTTACTCTCTGTTGCAGCAAACTGAAGTCTGGCAGCAGAAACTGGTCGGCCGACCACTTTTTTCTGGTTTTCAACACAAAAAGTGGTCGGCAGGTGGTCTCCAATGCCAACAACTGGTCGGCAGCCCTCCTACAGATTCCCATGATGGAGTTTTAGCCTTCTGGAGCTTTTTGCAGTGTTCTGAGACCAGTTGTAAACAGAGGCAAATCGGGGCATCGCGATGGATTTTCGCATGAGGTGACCGGGCACGCATCCTTCGTCATCCAAGGCAGATTTGAGGCAGCCTATTTCATATAGTTTACATGCTTATTCAATTGCTAACTTAGTTAATTTGTTAATTAGTTAGAGTTGTGTAATAATTAGCTGTAGCTTGTTATTCAGTCTGTTGTGTAATAACTAGTTTAATTAAATTAGCTTAGATTAGCTAGTTGGTTCTGTATTATTCATTCGGACCCTCCGTCGAGAGGACACAACTGTTGTAAATAAGTGTGCGTGTGTGTGATGCATGTCTTCCAACCCCCATTTCTTTCTCCCTTTTATTTACCAGCTTACGATGGTTAGTTTTAGGGCATGTTTCAATTAGCATCCTTATGCTTGCATGTTTGCATCCATTCATCTGTCTTGCATGCACCGGGCTCGGCGCATCATACTAATTGCATTGTATTTCAATTCCTGTTTGAATACATGTATCAAATTGCATTTCATATGACATTTTAGAATAGCCGAGCCTATCTTAGTTGCATTTTGTATGTGTTGCATTAGGCATTCTTGACATAGCTAGGATCATGCATTGATTTCTAACATAGCTTTTGTTTTGGCTTGGAATACTCGGTAAGTGTTTATGCTTTAGCATCCTTGTATGTGTGTGAGTGACTGCCATAATAGCATGTTGCCATGAGGCTAACTGCTTATGTGATATAACTGCCAGAATGCCTGTGGGTGAAGGTTGGATTACTTGAATTGGAACAATTCGTTGATTGCGAGTTTTAAGCCCACTTGAGAGTGGCAAATCACCATGTTTTCTAAGCTCACTTAAGGGTGGCAAAATCCGCATTTTAGCCTACTTGCGAGTAGCAAACCGCTTTAAAAAACAAACATGAGATGTTTTGTTCCAACTTAGGCGATCCAGTCTATACTTGTATGTTGTGCGCATCACATAGTAATTCTTGGTTAATAACCGGAATAAGAGCACATATGTTTTCAAAAACAAGATATCATGTTAGTAAAGGCCGATCTTTGATCGGGCGAGCGGGGGTGCTCATTGCATGACCTTCCCCTCTCGTACCCAAGTTCCCGAGCCGAGGCAACTTTGGTGATGATGGACATGTGGCCTTAGGCACGAGTCAGGGTTTCCTAAATTTCCCAAAAATAAAATATTTAGGTAGCGACTCTGTATCTGGCGAAGCAGTCCATGTTTGGCACTTCTTTCTAAAAATCAGTTTTTCAAAACGATTTGTTGGATTTGGACTCTTTGGTGATTTATCAATCTCGCATTGCACTTTGCAAGATCAGATTAAGAACTGTGACATTGAGTCCGAACTATAGTGAGCCCAATGAACAAAGCGGGATTTTCCCGGGACGTTCGGGTGCGTCTACAACATTTCAACAATCCAATAAATTTTTATTCAAGTTTAAGGGACGGTAAATACGGCTCAAGTAAGCCCTAAGTTGGTGTCTGCAAGTAGGCATAACTAGCACTACCAAATCCCCACTTTTCCAGTAACTAACCAGAAGGCACGTGGTACCTCCTCTGCGCGTGTTTTCGGTCTTTCACCTTGGACACTCAAGCCAACTTAGTCAATTCCATCTACACCCCCTGTCCGGACTTACCAACGTATTTACCCTATAAACAAATCAATGAGATCTTGTTTCACAAAACATTCTTTTCTCAATGCAAAAGTTTTCAAATCTCAATTCAAAATTTGTAACAACCAAATGAATTGAAATGCCAATGCAACGATTGTCAATGCAACATAATATTCCTCCATTTTCAATTCTTCCACATAATTTTTCCATTGTGATCACAATTCTCATTCCTCTTTCCAATGCAATTTCACAAGATAACCATATATTCATTTAAATCCATCAAAGAGTAGCAACATTTCCACACTCCATGCATTCTCAACAATTTAGTCATTTCATGACTATATCCACATTTTGAACAATAACTTCAAAACCAACTATTTCTTATATTCCATGGAATTTCTCATTTATATACAACAATAAGAAATTTCCAATCATTCATTCATTTTGACACTTTAATGAGTAAAAACCCATAAATTCTCAATATCTTTCCAAAAATCTCAAATTTCTAGGTTTTTCACCAAAACTAGACACTTCCTCATCTTTTGAAAAAATCTCTCCAAAAATATCTTTCCTCAATCAATGTAGTTCAGACTTCTCAAGAATTTTTTTTGAAAACAAGGTGTAAACCCACTTTTTAAAATCATTAACATTCTTGAGCAAAAAATCAAATTTCAACACCACCAAAGGAAGTTCCAAAATCAACATAATCTTGTAAATATATAAATATATATATAATTCTAAGAAAATCCCTATCTCAAGTTCTAGAAGGGAAGAGAGAAGAATGCCTCAAAATTGACAGTGTTGAAACTTGATCTCCACCGCACAAAACGTAGCCCTCGAGAAGTTCTCCAACTTTGATGAAGGGACTAGGATCAAAACTCCAATAGATTTGAAGAAATCAAAGATTTAATCTAATTTGGTGTAGGAAATATAGAGAAAAGGGAGAGAAAAGTGTTTTAGAGAGAGAGAGAAAGAGAGAGAGAGAGAGAGAGATGTGTAAAAGTGAGATACACTTAGCCCAAGGAGAAGAAAAGGAAAAAAAATTCAGACTCGGCGCTTTTCCGCAAGTGCGCGCCTTTTCCCACACGTGCAAGACTCACCTTCGCACATGTGTCACTCTCTCCTGCACCTCTTTTCGCAGGTGCATATAATGCACTAGTCGGTCCAGAATTTCCCCTCCTCACAGCATGTGCGGCCCCATTCTCGCACGTGCCTAGCACGTGCAATTTTGCCTTTTTGCCCCCAAAACGGCACCAGTAAGTCCTGGACACCCCAGATCAAATTTCACGCCCTCCGAGACAAGTAAAACTCAACCCTGAGAAAAATAGGACCAAGAAAAAAGAATCCGAAAAATGGTTTTCAAGAATGATGAACCCAACAGTCGACGAGACCTTAGTTTAATTCCCGACACTCCCACTACGAGCAAGATAAACACAACAAAGAAGAACGGGATGAGTTACGTACCCAGTCAACATAACCTCTCCATCTTAGGAAGTTTCATCCCCGAAATTGAATCAACCTCTCAAACAAAATTAGGACAACAAGTGATCAAAACCCACACTAAATACAATTTTAATTCAACGATAATAGTAACTCCTACACAAGTACAAGTATCTCAATTCTGAACAAAATTCCTTATCATCATCATGATTTCCAGGTGCTTTAGTTACAATATTATCAATAACAATTCGTGACGAGCGTAAGCATGAAATTTTCCAACCACAATTATGATAATCATAATAATCACATGCTTGAAATAACAACATATAATAACACGTGGTTAACAATTTAACACATTTTCCTCAAGCGCTAGTAAACATTACAAGTTAAAACAACTAAGCATTTTCAAACAAATCCGGATACTTGGAGTGGACCTCTGCCTCCCGCTCCCAAGTTGTTTCGTCGACCCCATGGTGTCTCCACAACACCTTTACTAATGGTATAGTCTTTCCCCTCAACACTTGTTCTCGGGTGTCTAAAATTTGAACCTGTCGCTCTTTGTAAGAGGCATCCTCATCTACCTCCAAATCAACCCAATCAAGTACACGAGAAAGGTCGGGTTCATACTTCCTAAGCATGTACACATGAAACACGTTGTGAACCCCTAAAAGTTGTGGCGGTAAGGCTAACCGGTATGCTACTTCCCGAATTCACTCAAATATCTTGAAAGACATAATGAACCTTGGAGACAATTTATCACTCTTCCCAAATCTCATCAAACCTTGCCTTGGTGAAATTTTAAGGAATACATGGTCACCAATTTCAAAAGATAAGGGTTGTCTCCTCTTGTTAGCATAACTCTTCTGTCAGCTTTGGGCCGTATTCGAATGAGAGTAATTTTCTTGATTATCTCTTTAACAATCTCCAGACCCAACAACGATGCATCACCTACCTCATCCCGACAAACTGGCGATCTATAGGGTTGGCCATACAAAGCTTCAAATGGTGCCATCTCAATGCTAGCATGATAACTGTTGTTATAAGCAAACTCAATCAATGGTAAATGTCTCTCCCAAGACCCTTTGAAATCAAGGACGCAAGCTCTAAGCATGTCTTCCAAAATCTGAATGGTACGCTCCGTCTGACCATCGATTCGAGGATGGTAAGCGGTGCTAAAGGTCAATCTAGTTCCCAACGCCTCTTGAAGGCTTTGCCACAACCGGATGGTAAAACAAGGATCTCTATCCGATACAATGGTCACAGGGACCCCATGAAGTCGAACTATCCCCCTAATGTACAACTTTGCCAAATGCTCAACTGAGTCACTGGTGCGCATCAGAATAAAATGTGTAGACTTAGTCAACTTATCAACAATCACCCAAACGACATTATTGCCCTGTTGTGTTCTAGGAAGCCCAATTACAAAATTCATGGTAACATCTTCCCATTTCCACTCGGCTATCAGTAAGGGTTGTAGCATACTCGGTGGCTTTTGGTGTTCGACCTTCACTTGTTGACAAGTAAGGCATTTCAATACAAATAAAACGACATCCTGTTTCATACCCCTCCACCAAAATTGGCGACTAAAGATCATAATACATTTTGGTGCCTCCCGGATGTACCGTAAAACGTGAGTGATGGAACTCTCAAAGTATCTAATCTCTACAAAATTTTGGTACAAAAAAATGATCTAGATAACATACACTTAGATCTGAGTGAATGTTCAAACCCTACTCTTCCTTCCCGTTGGAGATCCTATCACGGATTGACTCCATCTCACGGTCCCCCTATTGTGCCTCTATGACTTTACTAGTCAAGATAGGTTGAGCAATTGAAGTAAACAAGGTAGCACCCTTGCTGGACTCACCCAGTTGCAAATCAAACTTATCGGTATTGCCTTGCCAAACTACTCATAGATTTTCGACTCAAGGCATCGGCCACTACATTGGCTTTCCTCGGGTGATAGTGTAACTCGAAGTCATAATCCTTCATAAGTTCTATCCACCTCCATTGGCGTAAATTTAAGTCTTTTAGGGAAAACAAATACATTAGGCTCTTATGATCAGCAATGACCTCAAACTTCTTACCATACAAATAATGCCTCCAAATCTTCAAGGAAAAAATTACCACTGCTAATTCTAAATCATGGGTGGGGTAGTTTTTCTTATGAGTTTTCAATTGTTGTGAACCATAGGCCACAACCTTCCCCTCTTGCATCAAGACACAACCAAGCCCATCTCGAGATGCATCACAATAGACGGTGTAACCTAAACCTCTTTCCGAAATTATCAAAACCGGTGCGATGTTCAATTTAGTCTTAAGTTCTTGGAATGATTTTTCACAAGCTTTGCTTCACACAAATTTGACACCCTTCCTCGTCAACCTAGTCAAAGGTGTGGCTAGTCTAGAGAAGTCTCTTACAAAATAGTGATAATATATGGCTAATCCCAAGAAACTCTGGATTTCAAAAATATTTTTAGGTTGTTCCCAATCCTGCACGGCATCTATCTTGGAAGAGTCTACAGTTATTCCATCTCTTGACACCACATGCCCTAAAAACTTCACCTTGGTCAACCAAAACTCGTATTTATCAAATTTGGCATACACTTGGTGCTCCTTAAACAAATCAAACACTAACCGCAAGTGGTTCTCGTGTTCCTCTCGAAGGCTGAATAAATCAAGATGTCGTTCACAAAGAAGACCATAAAGCGGTCTAAGAATTCTCGAAAAATTTGGTTCGTCAAATCCATAAAGGAAGCGGGTGCATTAGTCAAATTGAAAGGCATTACAGGAATTCATAGTGGCCATAACACGTACGAAAGGCCATTTTCTGGATGTCCTCCTCCCGAACTCTCAATTGATGGTATCCCAACCTCAAATCTATCTTCGAGAAGCAGCAATACCCTCTAAGTTGGTCATATAAATCATCTATTCTGGGTAGAGGATATTTGTTCTTAACGGTAACTCAATTCAACTTGCGGTAATCAATACATAACCGTAATGACCCATCCTTCTTCTTCGCAAACAGAGCCGACGCTCCCCAAGGTGATATACTAGGGAAAATGAAGCGCTTATCTAAAAGTTCTTAGAGTTAAATCTTCAACTCATGCAATTTGGTAGGTGCAAATCTATACGGCGCCACGGAAATCGGTGTCGTGCTAGGCACTAAGTCAATGGAGAACTCGATCTCTCGGTGGGGTGGCAAACTAGTAAGATCCTCGGGAAAGACATTCGGGTATTCACAAACTACCCTTGGTAATTCAATATGGGCCGCGTCACTTTCATTATCCAAGAGAGTTGCAAGAAGACCACTAAGCTCACTCTTACAACGAGGGTCAAAAATTGGTGACAAGACCCTATCAACTCGGTCCCTCAGAAAATAAAAACAGTCACCACTCGAGGTGCACACTGTGACTTTTTGACGATAATAATCAATCATAGCACGGTACGAAGATAACCAGTCCATGCCTAAAATGACATCAAAACTTGACATGTCTAGCAACACAAAGGCAAATGGAAGTCAGCGCCCGATAATCTCTATGTCACAATTGTGACATCCTCGGTCTAAGTCAATCGTACCCACAGTTAATGACTCTATCATGAGCAGAGACGCTAACCGTGCCACTTCTAACCCCAATGCAGAAGCAAATGCAGTAGATATAAATGAATGTGACGCACCTGTATCTATCAACATATTTGCCAAAGAATTACACACAATGAAAATACCTCTCACAACTGAGGATACTGGTAACTGCTCTGGCGCGGTAATAGCATACACGTGCCCCTGTGGCCTCTGATCAACCTGCTCATCTCTCGAAGCATAGGCCTGTTGCACCGATTGAGCTGAAGCGGCTCTTTGATTAGCCTGTGAAGTCTGAACTGAACGAGCCTGCTGGTGGCTTTGAGTCTACCTCGACCATGATGTGCTAGATACGCCTCCCAATTGCAGGTATGCCCCAACTGACCACACTAAAAACAAGTAAGTCTTTGCTCTCTATTCTGAGACTGACTCTGAGATTGGCTAGGTGGTGGTGGTGGTGGTGGTAACATCTGCTGTCCTCCTCCCTTCTGTGGGTAGGAAAAGGCCTTGTGACCCAGTTGGCCACATTTGAAACACGAGAAATTACCCAGTGCATTTTTCCCTAGGCCTGCGCTAGGCAAGAGAAAAGTAGATCTAAACGGTTGTGACTGGGATTGGGATGAAAAGGTGCCCCTATTTTTCTTGCTGGGTCTATAATCACCCTGTGACTTTTGACCCTAAGATCTCGAACCCCGAAGTCTCTCATTCTCGACCTGCACAGTAATCTCTACATGCACTGCCGCCTTCACAAGACGGTCATAGTTTTGAATCATATTTCCGACAACCTTGAACAAAATTTTAGTTCTCAACCTCTTCTCAAATTCTATGCAACAACACTCTTCCATTGCTACCAATTCTGGTACAAACCGGGACAAACTAGTGAAGGTCGCCTCAAACTCGGCCACGTTGCCTCAATCTCTCCCTAGCAGTGGAAGGTAGATACTTGTCGTGGAAAGAAACTACAAAAGCTTCCCATGTCGACTCCACTCTATGCTTGGCGTACTTCCATTATTGGCCCGCATCTCCCTTGAGGTAGTAACTCGCCAGAGTCACTTTTAGCTCACTATCTTCGATGTGAAGCATCTCAAATGTCTTCACCGTTTGTTCGAGCCACTTATCCACTTTCTTGAGCTTGGGGCCACCATGGAACTCATCCAGTTTGGCCCGCAAAAACTCTCTAGTAAAAAAACTCACCCTTGTCTCTACAGTGCTCTCTCGAGATTGGTTCTCCGCCTTCAACAAATTCATTGATTCTCTCAAAGCCCCTGCCATTTCTCAGGCTAGGACCCCCATTGCGGCTTGACCCACTTGCTTCGGAATCCCAGCTTGCCCCACTTGCTCGGCCATATTAGCTTGGCCCGCTTGCTCGACCACATTAGCTTGGCCGAATCCTTCCTCTTGCACCAGAACCTCATGGACCGGTACTTCATGTACACCTCGGTGAGGCCTACTACGGCTCCTGCCTCTGCCACCACGGGCTTGACCCCTTCCTGACATCCTAATTAAGGAACATAGTAAACAATTTAGTACATAACCTCAAATGTACTCGCAACTTGCCTCACACGTTCGACTATAACAATTTTACATATTTCTCTACCACATAAACATTTTAATTTCACTCCACATAAGCACTTAATCACGTAAACACATACGGATTATTCCTTTACGACGAAATTCGTCCCTTGAAATACCAAGAATTTTTAGTAGAACGAGTATTGATCAAGTACCATTCTCATAAGACCTTAAGGAATTTAATAGGCGTGAACCACATCCCAAAAGTCCAATTCCATACTCATCTAGTTATACAAACATGTTATCACATAGCCACAAAATATGCAACATCTCCTAATTAAGCGAAATGAACCCATTGTGACTAAACAACCATTTCTACAAGCCCCAAGTATTCAAACCCGGTAGCTCTGAAACCAAGTTGTAACGGCCCAAAAAAAATACACAATAAAAGTACACTAACCACCGCTCCTTACGGTAAACTAAAATAAATCTCCGACACTTGCATATACAAACATAAGAGATTTATAAAATAGTTCCGCATGCGAATATACATTCAACGACTTTAGTACATGAATTTATAGCATGTAGAACATCCAGTCAAACATAAATAAATGCCCTCAAAGGCTACAAAGTTCAACGCTTAAGCCCGGTTACACAAAATGGTTGCTCGAATCCATACAAATATAGCCATTGGCTTGCAAAAATATAATTACAACAAAAGCAAAAGCCTTGTGTTCTCAACATACACATCCACGCCCTTAGTTTGGTAGAATCACCACATCTTTTCCTGCACAAAATCCCATAGGGTGAGCATAAAACTCAGTAGGAAATTCTTAACAAAGTATATATATATAGACCACCCCGAACTCTCTCTACGCAACCCCCCTTTCGGAGAGGGCGCGGACTGGGTTCTAGCTACTACAGTTCGGACTCCTGTAACGGTTTTGAATCTAATCTCACAAAGTGCAATGTAAGACTGATAAATCATCAAAGAGTCCAAATCCGGCAAATTGTTTTGGAAAATCGATTTTAATCAAAAAGCGCCAAACATGGACTGCTTTGCCAGATTTCAGAGTCGCTACCTAAATATTTTGCTTTGGGAAATTTAGGAAACCCTGACTCGTGCCTAAGGCCACATGTCCGTCATCACCAAAGTTGCCTCGGCTCGGGAACTTGGGTACGAGAGGGGAAGGTCCTGAAATAAGCACCCCTTCTCGCCCGATCAATGATCGGCCTCTACTAAACATGATATGTTGTTTTTGAAAACACATGTGTTGTTATTCCAGTTATTTAGCTAACTTACTACGTGATGCGCACAGCATACAAGTATAGACTAGATCGCCTAAATTGGAACAAAACAATTCAATGTTTGCTTTCGAAAATGGTTTGAATTTGCCACCCTCAAGTGGGCTTAGAAATGCGGATTTGCCACCAAACAAGGTGGGCTTAAAACATGATGATTTACTACTCCAAGTGGGCTTAAAACTCACATTCATCGAGTTGTTCCAATTCAGACAGTCAAGCCTCCACCCACAGGCATTCATGCAGTTAAGCACTTAAGCAAGTAGCCTCATGGCAAGCATGCTAAAGCTGGCAATCACTTACACACATGCAAGGATGCTAAAGCATAAATACTTACAGTGTACTCCGAGCCAAAATAGGAAACTTAGTTAGAAATCAATGCATGATCCTAGCTATACAAAATGCCTAATGCAACACATGCAAAATGCAACTAATTAGGCTCGGCTATCTAAGATGGCATATGAATGCAACAATTGATACATGTATTCAAATAGGAATTGAAATACAATGCAGTTTGAATGATGCGCCGAGCCCGGTGCATGCAAGACAAATGAATGATGCACGCATGCAAGCATAAGGTATGCTAATTGAAATATGCCATAATCTAACCATCGAAAGCAGTTAAATAAAAGGGAGAAAGAAGTGGGGGTTGAAAGACATGCACACACACACGCACCCTTATTACAACATTATGCCCTCTCGACGGAGGGTCCGAATGAATTAGCTAAGATAATCTAAGCTAAGCTAAGCAACTAATCTAATTAAACTAATTAGACTAATTATTACAAACCAATAAAGAAATAGCTAAACTAAGCTACTTAATTATTACAACACTTTAACTAATTAAACAAATTAATTAAATTACAAAACCAAATGCTAACTAACAGGTAAAGCACTAAATTAAACTACTTCAGCTCTGTTTGAAGATGTTGAACATGCATGCTCGCATTCGGTTTCTCGCCCCGAAAAGCTCTCCGGTTTGCTCTTTAGAGGCTCTGTTTGCAGGGTGTCCTTGAGAACTTGCTGCTGAACCTTACCAAATCAAGGCTGGGGAGTGCACCAGTGGCCTGCCGGCCATCTGCAGGCCAAAAATGGGCCTCTGCCGACCAACAATGCAAGGGTGCTGGCCATCAATGTGGCACTACCGGCCACTGGTGTGCTATGACACCAAACTACAACTGAGCACAAAATAGAGAAAATGGAGGGTCTCCCTAGGAACATGTGTGTACTATGCCACTCCATATCATCTCAAAACATCAAGGGAGAGGCATCATTGGATCCAAGACCATTAATCAAGCATACAATGCTTGATGGCCAAAGATCCAATCTTTTACACATTCAATAAATGCCATGCAAACAAGACTTTAAATCCACTACCTCATCATGGATAATCAAAGGCAATGGAGACAAAGGGGATTGGCTCACTTTCATCACTTTGAGTATGAAGTGGACTAATCCATCTTGTGTTCAACATAACGTCCGGTTGAACACGATGCAATGCAAACAACATGCTAATCTTGACATGTTTTACTTGATTGATTTTATTTACACATTTTGACATTACCAACCATTCTTTAATTGGTTAAGTCCAAATGTAAAAGTCCTCTAATGATAAGGGGTCAACCAAAAGGGGAGTTTAAGGCATGAGAGGGATGATGCCTTTGACTAGGAGGAACCCCCAAAAGAGGGTTAAAGCCATTTGAGCACCAACCCTACCTCATGTTTAAACATAACCTTAAGACCAGACAACCTTCAAAGCAAATTGAAGAATGAAGAAATGAGGGAGGTGGCAGCCATGCAATGCATGATGTGGCATGAAACACAAGACTCCAACATGCAAACAACGCATGTACAACATGTTAAGAGACTTAAACATTTAAAACTAGTGAAGGACACAACACTGGAACCATGCAATACAATGCTCAATGGACTAAACCAGCCCCAAATAGACCTCATGCATGCCAAAACAATGGTCTAAACATGCTGAAATGGGAGCTCAAAATGCTAAAAGAACATGGACACATGTTGGCCTATAAGCAAGGCATAATACACAACCCTCAAAAGCTATGAAGAAGTGAAGTATATGAGAGTATGACAGTGAAATACACTCTGAAGTCACATATTAAATGATGATATATCATGCAAACATCACAAGCAAAGCATGCTAGAGGCCTCAAAACACAAGGCTAGTGAAGGCATTTACACTATAGCTATGCAAAGGAAGCCTCAAAAGGCCAAGACCACTCAAAACAGTCCTAAAGCATGCTAAATTAGAGCCAAAAATATGCTGGAGTGGAGCATACACATGCTAGATTAATAGGCTAGACCATTAAGTACACTAGGCTAGTGAGCAAGTTTACACTACAAGTGCAAGATGCAAGCAATGAGTGGCCAAACCAGCCAAAAACAAATTTTAAACATGTTAAAATATAGCCAAGAACATGCTCAAACTAAGCTAACATAAGCTATAAAAACATGCTACTTTGTAAGGCTAATAAGGCATGACATAGAGAAACAGGGAGGGGAGGCCATCCCCTCCCATTTGGGACCTCAAAATAGGTTTTCTACCACTAAAATTCCTCTGGAATTCAGTGGTTAAAGGGCCAAACAAAGGTTGTTTGAAATGCTTTAAAAGATGGCTCAACATTTTGCAAATAAGCAACAAAGGAGGGTGGACCACCCCTAATTTCAAAGAGGCCTCAAACCATCATTTTAAACACTTAAAAACAGAGGTTTTTGTAGTTGACAACTAGGCCAAAATCAGCATGCAAAGGTGGCCAAGATTGTGTACAAAAATAAGCTTAAAAGAGGGAGATGCTCACCCTTGAAGCACAACATAAGAGTAACCCCTTTTCTTGAGCCAAAACCACCTTTTGGAGCTCAAACAAAGTCCCAAGTTACCTCAGCCCAAAGATGATCCACTCTTGTTAAGGGTTGATAGGTTGAAGATGGTTGCATACAAGCTTCTAGCACAAAAGCTTAAGAGAGAGAGAAAACTAGAGAGAGGTTTTAGAGAGAGAGGCTCCCAAACCTTTTGCTAAATTGTTCTAACCCCTCAAAACCATAGAGAAGCCTCTCTATATATAGCAAAACACAAGCTTTGGTCGAAATATCCCCAAAAGGGACAGCTGTACCAGCTGGACAACAAATATCTGCCAAAAACTGCTTTCTGCCATCAATGGCCGGCACTTCTTCACTGATGGCCGGCACTTTATCATTGTTGGCCGGAAGCACACTTCCTTGGATGGCAGGGGGCCATCATTGGCCATTCATGGCCGGCACATGGCCCAAAAATTCCATTCATGGTCATAAACTTCCAGTTCTGGTTGGATAGAAAAATCTGCTTTTTAGGCCCGACTTCAAATGGACATAACTCCTTCATCTGGACTCCTTTGCAGGTCATTCTTGAGCCTAAATTGAATCCATGGAAGTCTTCTTTCGAATGGTTGTAGCCTCACATCAAAATTCCAAGTGTGAAAAAAGTTATGCTCATTTGAGTGAAGACTGCTCAGTTTCGATCTTACCCGGATTCATGCCGAACTTCTCCCAAACCAATTTTCTTCTCTCCTCTCCTCTTTTCTTCAAATCAAAACCCCTAAACAAGGTGTTTTGAAAGATGTTTTCAAAAGCGTTCATCTCTCTTTCATTCATTTCCACTTTGTCCTTGCTCAGTTTACCGAAAAGCGCGACATTTAACAAAATGCGAGCGTCGGAACATCGTAGAAACTTTGTTTCAAAAATATTTTGAAAGAGAGGGTTTCAAGGTCTAAAATATTTTGATCAAGATAATTTTAGTCCAAAATGGGGTGTAAGGTTGGGATTTGACTTTCTCCTTACCGAAGAAACCGAACCTTTGCACTACGCAACTTTCACCACCAAGTAAACTATCAGTAGCGCCCAAGTCTTAAGGGCGGTCAAAAATGGGATGTCTACAATACATTTATACAAGTCTCATGATAATGAAATGCACATGCCATGCTATGCTTTTAAAAGAAAGTCACATTTTCATCTATTGAAAACCTTCATTCACAATGAACTATTGACATTTCAACAATCCAATAAATTTTTATTCAAGTTCAAGGGACGGTAAATACGGCTCAGGTAATCCCTAGGTTGCTGTTTGCAAGTAGGCATAACTAGCACTACCAAATCCCCATTTTACTGGTAGCTAACCGGAAGGCACGTGGTACCTCATCCATGCGTGTTTTCAGCCTTTCACTTTGGACACGCAGGCCAACTTAATCAATTCCATTTACCCCCTATCCGGACTTACGAACGTATTTACCCTATAAACAAATCAATGAGATCTTGTTTCACAAAACATTCTTTTCTCAATGCAAAAGTTTTCAAATCTCAATTCAAAATTTATAACAACCAAATGAATTGAAATGCCAATGCAACGATTATCAATGCAATATAATATTCCTCTATTTTCAATTCTTCCACACAATTTTTCCATTGTGATCACAATTTCCATTCCTCTTTCCAATGCAATTTCACAAGATAAAGATATATTCATTTAAATCCATCAAAGAGTAACAACATTTCCACACTACATACATTCTCAACAATTTAGTCATTTCATGACTATATCTACATTTTGAACAATAACTTCAAAACCAATTATTTCTAATATTCCACGGAATTTCTCATTTATATACAACAATAAGAAATTTCCAATCATTCATTCATTTTGACACTTTAATGAGTAAAAACCCATAAATTCTCAACATCTTTCAAAAATTCTCAAATTTCTAAGTTTTTCACCAAAACTGGACGCTTCCTCATCTTTTGAAAGAATCTCTCCAAAAACATCTTTCCTCAATCAATGTAGCTCAAACTTCTCAAGAATTTTTTTCGAAAACAAGTTGTAAACCCACTTTTAAAATCATCAACATTCTTAAGCAAAAAATCAAATTTCAATGCCACCAAAGGAAGTTCCAAAATCAACATAATCTTGCAAAAATATATATATATAACTCTAAGAAAATTCCTACCTCAAGTTCTAGAAGGGAAGAGAGAAGAATGCCCCAAAATCGACGGTGTTGAAACTTGATCTCCACCACACAAAACGTAGCCCTTGAGAAGTTCTCCAACTTTGATGAAGGGACTAGGATCAAAACTCCAATAGATTTGAAGAAATCAAAGATTTAACTTAATTTGGTGTAGGAAATGTAGAGAGAATGGAGAGAAAAATGTTTTAGAGAGAGAGAGAAAGATGTGTAAAAGTGAGATACACTCAGCCCAAGGAGAAGAAAAGGAAAAAAAATTCAAACTCAGCGCTTTCTTGCGCGTGCATGTCTTTTCCCGCACGTATGGCACTCTCTTCCGCACCTTCTTTCGCACGTGTATATAATGCAGTAGCCAGTCCAAAATTTCCCTTCCTCACCGCACGTGCGGCCTCACTTCCCGTACATGCAACCCCATTCCTGCACGTGCCCTGCACGTGCAATTTCTCCTTTCACCCCCAAAACTGCACCAGTGAGTCCCGGACACCCCAAATCAAATTTCATGCCCTCCGAAACAAGTAAAACTCAACCTCGAGAAAAATAGGACCAAGAAAGGAGAATCCGAGGAAGGTTTTCAAGAATGATGAACCCAAATGGTTGACGAGACCTTAGATTAATTCCTGGCACTCCCACTATGAGCAAGATAAACACAACAAAGAAGAACGGGACGAGTTACGCACCCGGTCATCACATATATAAAATTCTACACAAATTGAATTTCAACTGTAAGAGCATCCCCAACAATTACTTAACCCTAAAATATTATTAAAAAATTCATTCCCTATTTTAGGAATCACTTTTTCATCTATTTCTCCCAACATACTCCCTATGCTTTCTCTATTCTATTAAAATAATCCTTTTAATTGTTTTTAAATTTAAATATTTTTTTAATAATAAAATAATTAAACAGTATAATTAATACAAGTTTGGAAAAGCATTGAAATTAATAATATAAAATAAAGTCAAAAGTGAAGGCTCAAAGGCAACTCTATGTTTTTCGCTAAAGTCAAATAATTACAGCAGATAAAGTAGCTGGCCGACCAAATTAATTGGCCGACTAGACAATAAGTTGGCTGGCCGGCCAATTAATTAACTGGCCGTCCAAGACATAGTGCAAAATAGCACCAACAAAGCAACAGATCAAAGCAGTCGAAAACAAAGAAGGGCGGTTGATCGACCAGACGACCAGGTGGTCGACTGGTCAGGCCAATTTTGGACATTTTCCTTCTCCAGCTACAAGCACTCACGGGACATCTAGGAGGACATTTGACGAAATAAAATAAGAATTTATCATATATGAGGGAGTTACAGTGACTCCTTACAAATAGGGAGTCACTATAGCAACACTTATATTTAGGGGGTTGGATAAGGGATCTGCTGGGGAAAGATTTCTGAAGAATTAACCCCTTATAATAGCAAAAAGATATTATAAGGGAGTTGCTGCGGATGCTCTAATAACAAATTTTATATAGACTCTATTTGAGAAATACTTATTTTTCATATATTTTCAGTGTGTATTCAGTTTTGTCGTTGTTAGATTTCTTTTATGGGCTGTGCTGCATCCCCCTAATTTTTGGCCCCCTAATCCCCCTAAATTTCAAACCAAGGCAAAAAAAAAAAAAAAAAAAAAAAAAGCCCAAAACGACGTCGTTTTGGGCATTAGGGGATTAGGGGGGGCTTTTTTAGGAGGACAAATCATTTTCCTTCTTTTATATAGTTGATATTTTAATTTCATTATTATGATATTTGAAAAAAAAAATTATCTCAATATAAAATTAAATTAATAAATAAATAAGACAGAATATGCTTAATTATGTCCACCGTACTAATCAAATTAATTTTCTTTTATATTTTTTATTTTTTGTCTATCATATTGATGTCTTAATATTAATTTATATTTAATTTTTTTATTTAAAATTATTTATATTTAATTTAAATTTTATATACCTATATACAATATGTATGAATAATTTAAAAAGAATATTAAAGAAAAAAAAATCAATACTTTACATAATTAATTTATGTACTTTCTTCTTAATCCAATCACAACATATTTATATTTAATTTTTTAATAAATTTTGTATAGTTTTATTTCTACATATTTTTATTTTTCAAATAAATATAAAAATAAAAATAAAACTAAATAATTAGAATCACTATTAGTTTTATATTAGCTCTCTTTCTAATTTAACTATTATTTTTTGTATCAAAATGAGTATTTATTTTACTATTTGATAATTAAAAATATATATCATATAAAATTATTATATGATAATTAGTTTTTATCGCACAATAGAATTAAAATTATCAAAATAAATAAATAATTTAATTAAATTTATTATATATAAGTGTGGAGGGAATAATAATGATATCAGGCCCAAGCCCACTCATGACAGCCCAAGGCAAAACTAATAAGCCTCATGACAGCCCAAGGCAAAACTAATAAACCTAAACGCATCCCATGAAGCCTACAAAGGACAAGATCTAGGCTCGTGGGGAAACAAAGCAATCATAAAAGATAGGGAAATTTATATACAAGTTGTAATTTATGAACTTATATTCTATAAAGTACTAACTAAGATTTTTTGGATCTTCAAGTCTCATTAAGTTTTTAATAGTTGGAATTGCCTTTCAAACATTGATTGTTGATCATTTATGATTATTTATAAAGGAACATGATGATTTGACATTTATTTTGATTTTTAAAACTTTAAAATATCAACTTCCAAATTGAAAAAATAATGATGTTTTTATAAAAAAAAAAAAATTTTAAATTGAATTATTTTTCTATACAAAACTAAAAATTTTGTATCTATAAAGGAGTATGATGATGAAACATTGATGTGCAAAAAAAAAAAACAAAAACTTTAAAAATAAAAAAACTAATAATATTCTCAGTTTTAAAACTGGAAAAAATTGATAATGTCTCGGTTTTATTAGATTATTGAATTAAACCAATAAGTAAAAGAACAAAAATGTTTAATCTCATAATCTATTTTTTTTTTATCAATTAGTGAAACAATTATCTTGGATATTACTATGCAAAGTTTTAAAAATTAGAAAAAATTGGTAATATTCTCAGTTTTATTAAATAAGACTTTTAAATAATTAACTCTAAAAAATAGCCTTTTAGAAGGCCAAAATTGCTAAGTAAATGAAAGGCATCAGATAGAACTTCATCCAATGGTGGGAGCATATAACATATAAGAGTACGATATAGACCGGGCCTAATGAGAGGCAGAATCGTCCGATCAAAGCTAAATCCAACAGATGAGATGCTCGGTAAATTAGCCACTGACATTTGATATCATCCAAACCATCTATATACTGATGATCTAATGATCAAAGGTGAAACATACTTGGCAAGTTGCCCGACCAAAGTTAGGTTTGGGCAGAACCCTTCAATCAAAACAAGATCCAACGGATAAGATTTGAGTCAAAATATCGATAAAGGGGTAGGTAAACAAGGCATAAAGGACAAGGAAATTCTATCTAATCCAATCAAAACTCAATCAAATTAAGCAATATTTTTCTTTTATATTATATACTATGATTGATTATTGTGCTGACTTGATCGTCGGAGGGTCCTTCCCGCCAACTCTGGTCGAAAGTGCTCACTGGCATTTGGTTTCTCTTCATAGAGTATAAAGGATTGGGCGCATCATCACGCTTTTTCTGTGGAGATAATTTCACCTCCCAAAATAAGTATTCAAGTAACACTTTTATATAACAAGAAGCCTAAAAAAAATAATTTAAATTGAAATTTATACTATTCTTTTGTAACACATATTATAATATAATATACCACGAGTTATAACCAAGTCATGGTTGGTGTATTATAGAATTTTCCGTTGCTTTTATTTTTTTAGAAAAAAAAATATTTTGGATACAAGTGGAATTTATGATTTTTGGTAAATTTGAGAATTTGGTTTGAGGTTGAAAATACCCATTTTCTTAATAACTTTGAAATAAATTATTGTTATAAACCTCTGACATAGAATCGCACACAGTGATAAAAATTTTTATTAGCCATTGTCAAATCTGTTTATATTTGATTTTTAATTATTAAAACTTTTTGCACATAAAATATTAAAACTCAAAATTATTTTTTCATTTTAAAAATAAAAATATAGCACACATCACCTACTACTGTATCCATACGTAAGAGCCAAAACACAAAGGTCACTTGGGACCCATCATAAACATGTAACATCATCTTATGCTAAGTCATCCAATTAAGCCTTTATTGGTGAAAATTATCTTGATGGAGAGTGCCATGGCATTCCAATAAATATTTCGATAAAGCTATCATATCTAAATAAGGAGATATTATCTTCAACAACCCTTTTTTATCTTTTTATTTTTTATCCACTATCTTCAACAACTTATGCTAGTGGTTACATCTATATATCTATATATAAAAGGCCCAATCTCCAAAGGAAGAAACACTTCATCATCTCTAGTGCAAAAAGTCCGTTGTTTCTTTCAGTTTTTATTCATAAAGTTGATTTAACTTACGTATCAGAGTGTCCATCCAGCATAGGTCGACGGAATATTACTTGTTTGGTTGTAATTTTTAAAATTTAATTTTTTAAAAATTGAGATTTTTATTTATATATATATATTTTGTTTTTAATAAATTTTAATAATTTAAGAAATGTTTTTTTACTTTTTAAATACACATAATCTACATATACCTAAAAAGTTAAATGTTTATAAAAATTAATAAATATACAAGAATACAAAAATATAATTTTCATATTTTTTTTATATATTTTTTCTATTTAGTGAATTTATTTAAAAAAAATTCACAAATATTGCACTACTTTTTAATTGTATTTATATTAAATATATCTAAAAATTAATTTTTTTTTCTTAAAATAGTAAAAAACGATTCACTAAAAACAAAAAAAATACAAAAAAAAAAAAAATTCAATTTTCAAAAGATTAAATTCAGAAAATTAAAACCAAATGTTTTTTTTTTTTTGGTAGATTCGAGGCTCGTTTGTCATCTCTTTGTTGCTTCAATCATCAACAATGTGGATTGAATTTTTTCTTACACTGACTATTATATAAAACACACACTTTGCTTGTTGTGGATTTTGTCACGACTTTTTCCATTTCAAGAATACTTTCACCTAACTGTCTAAATCAACTGTTTTAACTTCTTACCTCATGTAATTGTTCAAATCAAATTCAGATTGAATTTTGTAACTTCTACAATTTTAAATAGAGGACTAGATGAGTTTGTTTAGAGGTTGACGAAAAAGAGGTGACATGATGCGAATGGACACAAAAACAGGTCAAAACAAAATCATAGACAGACACTTCTTCAGTATGGATGATTACACACAACATGCATTTTGCTTCAACTTTTATCCGATCATTTCGTCAAATGTAGTTTTATCAACTCTGCCTACCACGAGACAAAAAATAAAAATAAAACAATTCTATGAAATTTCACATTTTTGTAGCCCTCTTAACATATTATGATTTGTTAACCAAAATATGTTCCAAAAATTTGCCATAGTAAATCCTCTCTCAGCATTTTAGCAACAATAATGCAACGCTTACAAAATTTTTATACTATATAACATGTACAATTTTATCTGTCAATACAATATTAGTTTAATGGGTCTCATGACTCGTATACATCTCCAATATAGTACTAATGCTGACAATTAAATTGACACATTAGATGATAAAAATATATCATAAACATAGCATTACTTGTAATTGCGCATGAGAAAATGCCAAATAATATAAAAGTAGGTTCTCAACTAATGAGCTAGCTAGACATTGGGGATTGACCCAATAGTCTAGTAGCCACACCTTAGAATTTAGTGAGGAGGAGGTCAAGTGTTCGAACCGATGAAATAATGGTGAATTCTTTCAGTTGGAATCTAATTATACTAACCTACTAATATTATTTTTGTAAGAGTAGAAGAAGAAGAAAAAAAAAAAAAAAAAACACTTACGAGCTAGCTAGTTGGTCAAGAGCGTTTGCACTTGATAAGGAGGTCAGGATTTAATCTCGTCCCAGTTGCACATGGATCTTTCTTTTTGTGTTTGTTTGGCATCTTTCTAGGATTTGTTGGTAAAAATGGTTAGGAATTGACATTTAAGCCTATAAAATCAGGTTGAGATGAATTTTTAAGATTATTTATTAAATAGACCAGACTCGGAACTCGGAGAAATTTTTGGGTGCAAATAGGGTAAGTGCTATGTGGTACCTTTCTATTTTCTCATTAGTTGAGAGAGTGGAAATTACATTTATGTGTTGGGTGATGAAGAGACAACATGAGAGGCCATAATATTTGTGATTGGTTAAAGGCATTATGTGACATGCTACATGGTACCTTATCTGCACCTAAGAATTTTTCTGGGAGCTCGTAGGCTAGCCCAACTCAATTATTAATATATATTATATATAATAGTGTATATGTATATATATTATTTAATGCTTTATTTTTATTTTTTTTAAAAAAAAGGCAGTTTCCTAAGTTTGAATGTAGAATGTAATGGCTAAAATTTGTTAATCTTATTTATAATATTATTATTAAATTTTAGTATTATAGTACGTGTTTTTTATTTAATACTTGGGTTTTTTTTTGGGTGAATTGGGCTTGGAGGAGATTTTTAATTAGGGTAATCGTGCTAGGTTAGGTTTAAGATTTTTGATATTTTCTAGCATCAGCCCAACCTGAGCCAATGTATGCTTACTCTTTAGGGCTGAGCAAAGAATTCAAAAAATTCGCAATCCGAACTAGTCCAGTCTAATTCGATAGGTTTGGACTGATTTTTTTAATTAGTGGTTCGATTCTGGTTTAGCAAATTGGGTACTAGTCTCCATGGATCGGTTCTGGATTTGAATTCATGGGTACAGATTAGAACCAAACCAGACCAGACCGTACACGACTTAAACCATATACATCCTATACACCCTGTTGTTATTATTGTTGTTCTTTTTGATCGGCAAAATAAAAATTTTATTGATGAAAACAAAATGCAATACATATGAAATACATCAATAAAGTAAGGCAAGAGCAACAAACATCATAGTGAATCTTCTAATCCCAACTAGGTTGGCATCAAGAGGAACACTCAATCATGTACAAGCTCAAGCTAAAAGAGTTGGTGAAAAACCAAAAAAAAGAAACACCAAAATAAACTACCAATCATATAACCACCTTACCAAGTTTCAATACAACAAACTAGGCAAAAAACCACTCAAACACACTACCAGAATGACCACCCAAATCTTCATATATCACACAACAATATCAGTAGCAGCAGGAGAGAAAAAAAACAGTGATAAACTCCTCCCCTGCTTCACCTCTATCATAACTAACATGGAGCAGCCATCTAGCATCAGACCACCAAGATTCCCAACTCCATCAGTCCACTACTCCCTTGTAGATTACACGGACATGAGGCATCCTTACAGTAACAAGACATCCCAACACCAAGCATCCTCATAGCACTCCTCTCGTACCACCAAACAGAATCTAATATACTCCAATTTGAAAATAAAATCATGCACTGTGAATTGATGATCCCTAAACACTTCCTTGAACCAAACAGCCATTCTAAACTTTATCAGATCACTCACACCTACTACATTTGGGACAACATCCCTAAACAAGCATTCATTACGATGTTTCCAAGAAGACCACATTACCGTTATAGGAAGAGCTTCCCACATCATCCTCTTTTTTCTGCTGAGCCTAACCCCTGCCCACCAATTAAGAATAGCCTCTACTGTATCTGGCTTATAATCAGCTAAACCCATAGGATTCTCCTTCTTAGAGACCAAAGTGATAAAAGAACTACTGATCTCTTTAACCAGGTGACTAATTTCAACCATGAAATTGAACACATCACACTTCATTACTTTCCATATTTTCTAAATACATGTCAAGTTAAACCTATCTGGGTGTGGAGCCTTATTACCATCACAATCTTTGACAACACACCTTATCTCTGCCTCAGTAAACTCTGCTTCCAACAAATCAAAATATGGGCTGTTCTTCGCTGACTTAAATGATCCCTCCAATGTAGGTCTTGATTTCCAATCCTCTGTGAATTGTCTTTGTAAATAGGCTTGAACCTCTTACATTACTTTGCATGGATCTTCAAATATCTCATCCCCAACAGTTAAAGAGTTTATCTAATTTCTTCCCTGTTTACATTTGACTACCACGTGGAAATATCTTGTATTTTTATCTCCTCTCAAATCCCAATTCAATCTTGATTTTTGAAACCACAACCACTCTACCATCCTATGCATTCTGCAAGCTTTATCGCTAACCTCTCTTCTTCTTGCTTTTTTTGCCATTTCAAGCTCTCTTTCCTCTGCTACCAAACTAATCTTATGCAACTCATCCTTTGCTTGCTTCAGTTTGTATTTACATTCCCAAATGCTTCACTATTCTACTGTTTCAGTGCTAGCTTCAACTTTTTCATCTTTTTAAATTATCTGAAACCAACCCATCCCTCCACATCATTCTCCTTCTACCACTTTCCCACAAAAGGTAAGAAGTTTGGATGTAGTGTCCATGCATTAAAAAACCTAAAGGGCCTGGGACCCCAATCTCTCTCATCCTCCATCAAGAGTGAAGGACTATGATTGGACAGTACTCTAGGTAACCCCCACAGCTTTAGATTAAATGATTCCAACCATTTTGGTTCTACTAATACCCTGTCAATACTGCTCCATTTTTCCCCTTCCCATGAGTTGCACCATGTATACCTTTTACCTAAAAAGGGTAAATCATTCACCTCACTTTTATCAATGAAGTCATTTAGCTCCTTCATACATTTGTCCCTTCTAGAACACTCTTTTCTCTCTCCAATATTCTTGATTTCATTAAAATCACCCCCCAAGCACCAAGGATTAGAGAACTCACCCTTTAGCTTCAACAGACTCTCCCATAGTTTCCATCTTTGTCCCACTTCCTTTGGTGCACATAAATTAACTATGACACATTCAAAAGAAAAGAATAAGGTACTTGATAGAAGAATGTATCTTTTACTGCAGTAGCAACCTAAGACCTGAGACACTTCTGGATCCCATATACATAATAAACCACCAGCAATTCCTTTCAGCATCCACTGTCATAAAATCCATCCTCTCCCTAGCCCAAAATTCCCTCACCTCCTTTTCTGACATAGATGCTTTCTTTGTCTCCTGGAACATTACAATGTCAACTCCTTTAGCTTTCATCATGCTTTTAATTTTACTCATTTTTTCCTTTCTTCCCAATCCCCTTACATTCCATGATAGTATCCTCATCATTAAACAATGACATTTACCCCAGCCCCCCAATAACTGCACTTTAAACTACAGCAACAGTGCCCCCTCTCATTCTTTCTCTATCATTTACCTCTAGGTCCAGAATTTTTGACAACACTTTCTCTTCGTTACCTTTGCATTTTACTTCCAATAATTTACCCATTTCTAAGGTTGCATGAGCCTCTTTACGCACATTTCTGCCTCTAGCCACTCTACTTTAAGATGATGCTGAAAAAGACACTGTCGCAGCTATTGCTCTCCTTATTGCCCCTTTTGGACCTAGTTTACTTGATGAAGCTCCTTTATGGCCATATCTTTTTGCAAAATCGAGATAACCCTTTTTCATCTCTTTTATCTTTTTTCCACTTGATTTCCTTACTACTTTCTTCTTGTCTTTTTTCTGTTGTATCTCTTGTCTTAAACGAACTTCACCTTAATGGGTCTGTGACATCTCTAAATTTAACATAAGCCCTAATATGCTTTTAGGCCCACATTATAAATCAGACTCCAAACCTAGGTCTTGTACCACCACCCTTTTCTTCTTATTGTCCAACCCATCTCTTAGGCCCATCTCATTACTAGGGCCCAACTCCACCTCTATTTCCACCCTAGGTTTTAGTAAACTTGAACCACTTAGGCTTCTTACAAAACCAGGCATGACAACCTAATCATCACACTTCGGACATTCCATCTTATAGTCGTTGTTTATGTTCCCAACTACCTTTATAATACTTTCTGCCCTTTCCTCAAGCTCATTGCCAGCAAACTCTGCCACCACTGTTTCAGTTCTCCCAAGTAACTCTTCGTCCACCTCATCACTATTTTTTTTTTTTCACATGTTACATCTCCTTTTGACACCTCTTCAGCCTAGTCTAGCTTTCGTGCTGACTCATCATCCCAGTCATCATCATCTTCAACTTTATCTCGGACATTTTTCCTATCTCCTTTGTTTGAACTGCAAATCTCCTCCCCGCCATACTTCTTTCTACAGCTACATCTCCCTACCATGATATTTGGAACCACAGTATGTTGTTCCTACACTCTCACAAAATGAGAAGTACCCTTGTATTCCAGATTAATGGCTTTATTGATTGGCTCCATACATCTGGTTACTATTTGAATTTTTACACACTTGAATGCTACTGGGTTGCACAAATCACCCGCAATACAGATTACTTCCCTTTAAAGATTACCAATTCTATTCAATGTAGTTCTACTCCATAAATTCCATGGTAATCCATAGTAACATAACCACACCTTACGTTCTTTTACTCTAACTAGATCAGGTTCCCACTCCACTATATCCTCACACCAATCCTACCCACTCCTTTATGGTCCCCATATTTGCTTTCCTTTCCTCTTCTAATTTAAAATTTAACAATACATCCCTACCCCCACCATCCCATACCAATACATTCTTTATGTCTCACTCCTAAATTTCTTCTTTGAGTTTAAAGTTAGCATACTCTGGTTTAAGACGTACCACAACACTGTCATATAGCCACCCATTTCCTATTTCCTCTACCTTGATTATAACAATTCCTCCTCCCATGTTGCTAGTGTTCTTAATGACCTCTACATAAGATCCAAATCCTGTTGTTGGTTTCCAAACACTACTTCCACCCCTTCCATTAGTAAAAGAACCTTTTGGTTTAGGTTGATGGCACCCTGTCTTTTCAGGTTTCTCCTTACCATAGTCTGCATGCTTTACTTCTAGTTTCTTGTCCTCCACCCATAACCCGTTTGCCTTTTGCATTGCTACTTTAGCTACCACTGCACAGTCAAATCTAACGAAATAAAATTTAGTATTCCTTACTTTCCTTCTCTTCTGTGGGATGTATACATCTTTCACCACTTCAAACTTCCTAAATATATCAAACAACTTCTTCGGATTCATTGAGCTTGGTAGTTCATCCACAAATATTGTGAATAGTCTTGCATTTGCTTCCTTTCTCCATCCTCATTTTCTTCCTCTTTGTTTCAACGCAGGGATCCATCCACCATGCATTCCTTCCTCCATTTTTCTTTGAATTTGCTTTTTCTCTTATTGTTGTTCTTCCTACTATTCTTGTTGCTTTTTAAAATTATTTAGCATAGTTTTAGTTTTATTGTAACAACCCAGATTTTTAATTATTCTGTAGAATTTATACTAATCTCAGTCCGGAAAATATATAATTTATTATATATTATTATGCGTAATTTTGTGAAATAATATAATTATTAAAAGTTTAGGGGTCAAAATATAAATAATATAGATAATATTAATAATAATTTATTTTCTGTTAATATATGATAAAATGTAATTTAATTAGAAATTAAATTAGTTATATAATTATATTAAAATAGTGGGTCAAAAGGTAATTATCTTATATATATATTAAGGATATGAAATCTGTGAAAGGATTGGGGAGACACATGTAGCCCAGAGAGTGGTTCTCCTCCCTATTTAAGGGAGACGCTTCACCTGGAAGGAAGAAAGAAAATGAAAGGAAAGAAAAGAGAGAAAGAAAAGAGAAAGAGAGAAAGAAAGAGAGAAAATGAAGGAAAGAATAGTGGAAGTTAAAAAGGTCTTTGATAGTGGAAAGGAAGGATAAGGTATTAAAGATAAGGTGAGTTATATTATACCTTGAGTCACCAAAATGTATTTTACGTATGTTTTGACTTACCAAAATCTGTTTTATACAAGTTATGTTTTATTTATATATTAATAAAAGTTATGTTTTATAAAGATTTCAGTTACATGGTTTTATTTCTGAGCCCTTATTTGCTAAAGTGAAACCCATGGATATGTCTGTTTTACTTTTAAAGAATATTTGACTATGCCCTATAAAGAATTATGTTTTGTAAGTACCACACGGGGGTCCCACGCCTTGGAGAACTTAAATAACCTTTGGCATCTGTTTGGTTACTTTGTGGCCCTCTGATCCATTGACCTCTGTTCTGTACGGACCAAAGTGCTGTGCGGAGCTAAGTGCTACACTATTGTGGGAGCCACCTCTAGAATCCGTCGGAACTAAGTGCTACACTATTGTGGGAGCCACCTCTAGAATCCGTCGGAACTAAGTGCTACACTATCGTGGGAGCCACCTCTAGAATCCGTACGAGCCACCTCTTGAATCCGTACCTCTGTTCTGACTGTCACTTCTGTGACCTCTGTTCTGTTCTGTTCTGTACCGTGGTTGTGGTTATTTACTTACATAATCTATGTATTTTAGTTTTGCTACTTAAATGATTTCTGCTACTCAAATGATCTGTTTATATCAATGTTTTGGCCTAACTAACGATCCATGGTTATTTCGTGTCCCTTATACTCTTGGTATAATATTTCTCACTCTGCCATGTGCTTATAGTTGTTTACCAATTTTCAGGAAATAGCTTTTGGAAAGTCTTAGATGCGGGGCTGCGGAATTGACACACACAGTATTTTATGCTATTTTTATATGTAAGTATCGGCCTTTTGGGTCAATAAATTTTGTAATAAAAATAGAAGCTCCGATGATTATGTTTGTACCCTTATTTAAATATTACTTTCGCTTGCGTTTATTGATCTATTTTAGAATTGGCCGGATGTAACCTTAGTTACTGGCCATCACGATGCTTAACCCTTGGGTACGGGGAGCGGGTCGTGACATTTATCATTGTTGTTGCCATGACAAAATGTTTGTTTAATAAGAGTTTTATACTTACTACATGTTAAATAATATTTTATTTACTAGATATTATGTTTGTTTAAGTTATGTTTCGAAAAATCATAGACAAATTAGTGTTGAACAATTTATTAAATGTTGATTTTTTTTGAAAATGTTATATGATTTTTCTTGTGAATAGATTATGTGAAACCGTGGTTCCAAAACCGAGCCAAACCATGTTTAAATGATTTGGTTCGGATTGGTTCCATGATTTAAATGAATTGATTTGTTTCCAATTCTTATAGAACCGTAGATAACAGATTAGTCCTGATTTTATGTCACGCCCTGACTTTTATTATTCGAATCCATTAGCAAATCCATTATGATAATTCCATTTACTTGAGAATATGAATAAAAATTAATAATAACATTCGCTCGCGACAACAATGATGATATAATTAAGACATGGTACAATGCCCTTAGACTTACATTGTATAACAATAAATAAAAAAAAAGGGATTTACCCTTATACAATACATGGCACACGGCCAACAAGTAAAGGCCTCGTGACTAACAATTAAAAGACTTCAAGTCATACACAATTCCTCCAGCCTTGTACCTGAAAAAAGGTTTATCAACACGTGGGATAAGCACTAAGCCTAGTAGAGATTCCAAAGATCCTAACCAATCACAACATATAGATAAAAATGATCATGAATGCATCATGACATACCGTATAAGTAATGTGACATTTAATATCCAAAATATACTCCTATAACTGTTTTTTTTTTTCCCTAAAAAAGTTCTTCTTGACACAATTTAGTATAAAAAATCATTTCTTCTCTTTCACATTCCCATCATTACTTCCAAAAGAAAATGTTTTCAAACCTCAATCTCACTTAAACAACCATTCTGATAATATAACCCTACATGCAAATCATAATCCCCATCCTACCTCCTAATACACCATATGCGTTTACATCCCAATATATATATCTATAACCTTCCTTGACCATAGGCCCAAGGATTTAAAAAGGGTGACCGGTATGAAACCGTTAACACATATATACATTCAAACAAGATAACCGAAGTAATACATACTACCAATCTCATCTCCACCGGCCTACAGCACGGATGACAGATCCAACAATACCAATACCACATAACACTTTACCGGCCTCACCCGGAAAGAGGTGCTCCTCAGGTTATACTTTATCGGGCACAAACCGGAAAGGAACGAAGAACCTATCACAATGCGCCACGCTTTGTTGGCTAAGATACAGCGAGAAATGGATCCCTTTTTCACACTTTACCGGGCGCAAATCGAAAAGGACGAGGAAACCTCTATCAAGGCGCTACGCTTTGCCGGCTAAACACGGCGGGTAACGGACCCCCAAACATCATCACAATAAAATATAGTCAAGCTAATCAACATCAATAATAAACGGTGTAATACATATATCTAGTCTGATCACCACCATAACAATCACTATTAGTTAATTACATTAACTCATTTCTTTTTAAAAATATACTCTGCGAACCACCGTTCCACACGGGTTTTCCTTTATTTCAAACATTCCCAAAACACATCATGAGGTAGTAAACATTAAGACCATAACTATTTAACAATAGTCTCTCAACGGAAACAACACTAACAAACGTTCCAATTACCTCTTTAACAATATAATTCATAACTCAACAACGAAATTGTCTATTCACAATGTCCACGTCCAAGCAACAACATATCATCTCATATCACGTAGTCCATTCTACACTAGTATACATGGCATATATCTACCAACAATCAATACTATCCTCCACCGATGGCTAATGAAAAAACTCTAGACGCCAACTACATAATCCGAAATAATAAATACACCCTTAGGTAATTCCATACTCTCGTTCATTGCAACTCTCATGTTTTATAAAAAGGGTAAGTAGTTTTATTTTGTTTCGAAAATAAGGCCTCACTACTCTAAATCCCAACAAACACCACAAAGGCCACATCCACCCACATTAATCCAAAACCCTAATTATTCCTAAACAACCACATCATAACCCCATTTCCATTTAACATTAAACTTCTCTTTAATATCCCAAATCAATAAACAAAATACCAAACCTTTCCAATTTATATCCTAAACATGATTTATAATCCACAACCAATTATACACGCAACCCACAAACTCACCAATTTAAACCAAAATCCACCCATATGCTTTTTTATCAAAACTAACAATAAAGCATGTTTTTTAATGCCATAAAAATTACCACAAGTCTATCTATAGTGAGGCATTGTAAGAAGCTCAAGAATCCCTACCTCTTGGAGCAAAGAGGAGAAAATTTGAAAATCCACCGGCGACGAAAACACAATCCACTTAGATTAAATCAAAGCCCTCGTGACCCTCTACGTTTTGATCTATTGGACTAGGGGTAGAAAATGGGTGTAACTAGATGAAACCCAAGCTTTTAGGTCCAAGAAACCCTAAAATGGCGAAAAAGAGAGAGAGAGAAGAGAGAGAAAAGAAAAAAGTGACTTTTTTAGCGCACTACGGCCTCATATAGACGCACAAACTGCTCGAGCGTCCAAACACAAAAATGTGACCGCTCGAGCGCAAAAAGTATCGCTCGAGCATAGAATACAAACTCTCAGAAGTTTTAAGACAAGTGACCATCGCTCGAGCACAAGAAGTGTCGTTGGAGCGAACACCGCTCGAGCGCAAGAATGGCTGATCGCGCAAAGAATGACAATTCCCAATATCTTTGCAGACCTGCAAAAATGCTGGAAGTTCACAATAATTGCTCGAACGCAGGAAGTGCCGCTCGAGCACAGAAGCAAAATTCTAGGGAACGACAATTTGACAAACGAGTTACCAGCCTGTTCCCAACGCAACCAAGACACTCTAATAACCAAACCCAATAAACAATGAGTAGAATCAAGACATGAACAACCAAAAAGGCAATGAAACCCGGATCCAAAACATCAACGGGTTAGATTCAAACTAGGGTCGCTATATTTTATCCCAAACTAAACCACTCCTGACCATGCTCATGATAAGATAATTCCAATTACCTTAGCAGCTCATCCATACGACTCTTATTTTGTTGGGTTTATTTTGGGGTGCAATTTGACAAGTTTGATTGTATTAAAAGGTTGTCTAGCCCTGATCCAAGTAATGCTAAGAATCGCCCAAGCTTAATAACTTATAATTCGAGGTTGTCTGTCTAAATTTAACCTGAGGTAGGCTTGAATTGCACAAAATTTTGATTATTTATTTATTTATTTATTTTTGCTAAGTTGATTAATTTGTTAACACTAGAGTTTCTTAATATTTTTGACAAAAATCATTAATAATATCAAAGCAAATATTTTATATGATATTAAAAACTTGTGCACCTGCAATAGTCTTCGTTATTTTTTAGTGAGACTAAAGAGTAAAGTTTTTTTATTATGTTACTTGTGTATAGAAAATATATAATAAATATAATTTAACGATTCAAAATATTTTAACATCAATTAAAGTCTAATAATTTGTATTGTATTAAATATTTTTATATATTTATATATACGATTTGGGTTTTGGATAGCTTGAGTTATTTGTTGTTTTCCTACCCAAACACAAGCCAAATTTATTTCAGGCTTCTAAATTTTTTTGTCAAACCCGCACTGAATTCAAAAATGTTATTCAAACCTTAAAATATTAGATTTTTTTCTCATAGGTGAATATTTAGAGTAATTTTATTTCCACACATCAATTCTCCTCAATTCACATACTTAATGAAAATTTTTCTTAATAAAATTTTGTTATAGAATAAAATACCATAATATCCTTATTTGCTTCCACCCAAACCCTAATTCTAAAATACCACAACCATCCTCCATTGCCAGCCCCACCGCTCATTTACCATCCCCTCCCGTCGCCTCTTTCCCCCTCCAATTGCGACCACCTTCCGCTATGAACTATATACTTCCACAAGCCCCCCGCCACGAACCACCCACTTTCGAGGTTGACTGTGGAAGTTTAGGATGGAAGGAGATGAGCTAGGAGTGGTGGTGATGGTGGTAGCGATGGAGGGTTAAGAGTGGCGGCAACGGCGATGAAGGATGGGTGGGTGGATGAAAAAAAATTAGGGTGAGAACATTATTGAAATAAAGAGATATATTGTACTGAAAAATTATTCATTAAGTATGTGCAATAAGAAAAATTAGTATGTGAAAATAAGATTACTTGAATAGTATGCTATAATTATCAGCATATTTATAATTTATCTTTTATCAATTAATATAAAAAAAAAATTACTGCTTGCCAATCAGGCAATTTTTAAATACATGACAAGTTGAATGTGAAGTTTTTGAATTTTCCTTCATAAATGAATGTGTGATTTGATATTACTAGCTTTATATTTATAATATCTTCTATCAGTTAATAAAAAAATAAAAATAAGTGTTAGCAAAACAAGCAATATTTAATACATGACAAGTTAAATGTGAAGTTTTCACAAGCAATATTTGAAAATTACTTTTTGTTGTATAAAAAATTGTGAATTATTAAGGTGTTTAGCTTTTACTTTTTTCTTTATAAATTTTTGATGTTTTTACTAACATTTTAATATTTTTAATGAAAAAGTCAAATCTCCAAACAGTCTCCCAATAAGATAAGTTGAATGACATAGCTGTAGAATCAAACCAATTATTTTTGTTGTTAATTTTATTACAATTTTACTCCAAGTGATCATTCCTTAATTTCATAAGCAATACTACACTTTGAGGAAAAAACAAAAACAAAAACAAAAACAATTTTACCCTTTTTTTAAAGAACAAAAGCATTTGATCTTTTTTCTTTTCTTTTCTTTTCTTTTCTTTTTTTTATAGATCCATCGGAAATAAAAAAAAAAACATTTCATCTTCATGTAGTGCTCAAATCCAACAGTTGCGTTTAGTCACAAGTCCCAACATTACAAAGAGAATCTAGTATTTAATTAGCATATACATATACAACCAGGACCCAAAAAAAGCCTACACCATGAGTGAACCTCCCAAAATTTTCTAAATCATGTCAGATTGTACTGTGTAAAGAGTACAATAGAAAAAAAACATCAGATGTACCTAATAGAGGGCACATGCTTAACAAGGCAAGACACTCCAAACCAAGCTTATCACCATTTAAATAAAAATAAAATAGTTAATTACAGTTTACTCCTCAATTATTATTGAATGTCACTCTAAAACAGTATATTTGGACTCTTCAACTATAAAAACTACTTTATTTTCACTCCCCTGGAAGGAAATTTGTACGCTTGGACAGATACAATTAATTGGAAACACTCCATTTTCCACCATGTTATCTCTTGCTTGTCTATGGATTTAGCAACAATTCGAAAGATTGACCCATTTAAAAATCTTCGAATCTATGCTTATTTTCAACTCTCTGAAAATTTTTCTAGTTTATATTGATATAGTAAAACATCTAGTAGAGAGAGAGAAGCTGCGGAAGTCAAAATCTTCCAGGGGGTTTTGGGGGGTCATGGTGGTTGTTTGCTCCTGTTCCTGGATAGTCTGTATTTGCTATAACCATCCTCCCTTCTATGAATACTTGTTCCACATCTGATATCTCTCCTTTGCTCCCCATTTCCATTTCACCCTGTTAGATTTTGAACAAGTCACAATTAATTTAATCGCCCATAATACATAAAGCACTTTAAACGAAAAAAAAAAAAAAAATTATGTGAAAGAATTGAACAAAGTTTGAGAGAGAAGAGGAAAAAATTAATTTAAAAATAAAAATAAAAATGGGATTAAAATAAATAGTACATAGGAAAACTAATTAAAAAATTAATGCAAGTGAGAACGGTGTATGACGCAGCTAATCCTCAAATTTGCTACTAGTTTTTCTAATCCCATTTATTTATATTCTCCATGAAATGTATAGTTATTAAATATCCATTTATTAATAAAAAAATTGAAAATATCAAGAAGAAAAAGAAAGAGGGACTGAATAATGCCTATGTATGGTCTCCATTCATGATCCCATTTAAAGATATGTAGTACTTGCAAAAATAATATAAAATAAAAATGAATATAGGAATCTGACAGCTATAAGGCTTCTATATTATTTTTTTCAATTTCTACCCTCCTCCTAATGCCTAAACAAATTAAAATGAAAACATGTTTTTCCAAATTTTAAAGCCACCAAATAGAACATATGGATCTTGAATTTTGATGTAGGGGGGAGAGAGAGAGAGAGAGAGAGAGAGGGGTGACCTGAGCAAGTAAATCATGGATTGATGGGTCATCCTTAAAAGACTTGAGGCTTCCTGTTAATCAACACAATAACGAGACAACTCATTAATTTACACATCACTAATTTTAAAATAAAAAACCCAAGAAAAAACAGCATTGAAACCAATGTTTGATCTCTACAAATTACATACTGGATGCAGGAACAGCAGCAGATGAGAAAACAAGAGAAAATCCCAGAAATAGCATAAGCAGTACTGGAAGAAAAGCCTTGTGTTCCATGTTGATCATCTGATCAAAACATATGATATATATATATATATTTAGAGAGAGAGAGAGAGATAGAGAGAAAGAGAGATCTGAGCAGATAGGAAATTTGAGGCAGAAGAAAAAGAAAGAGCTTGAGGGGTTGGTGATGGGAAGAGAAAGTATGTGGGGATTGTGGTTTATATAGAGAAAGAGAGAGAAAAAGAAAATGTGAATATACAAAGCACTATATAAGTAAAGTACTGCTTGCCAGTGCCTATTCTGAAAAAGTCAACCTTCATTTTCTCATTTGCGGTGAGTTCCCACTTGCCTACCTTCTTCTTTTCTTTTTTTTGATTTTTGTTTTTTTTGGTGTGTGTGTGAAACAGCAAAAAGCAATTTTATTGATAAAAATCAAGTAACAATACATTGACATTAAATAATAAAGACAAATGATATAGCAAAAAAATAATAATCCCAACTAAATTAGCATAAAGAGCTCATCACACAAAGTTGATAAGAAACCAACAGGCGAAAACTGCCACCATGGCAACCAACAGGCCAAAACCCACTTGCCTAACTTCATCCCCTGTTGTCACTTTAATGTTCACCAGTTGTTTTTGTGCAAAACACTGTCACATACACAATATTGATTTTATAAAACAGAAAAAAAAAGAAAAAAAAAAAAAGAAGAAAAAAAAAGCAGTATCATCTCCCAAAGAGTCTGCTAAAACATGCTTCCATTTCTAATTTTATATTGGCAGATGAATTATTATAAGCTTCTTGTGAAACTGAACTGGGGTTTTGAGGTTGGCACCTTGCTTACCTCCCGTGTGGGTGGGCGTGGGGTGGTTTTTCCATTTATGTCTTGGTATGCACATGATTGGGCCATTGTATATGTGCCATGCCAATCTAATTGGGATATGCTAAGTTGGCAATGACGCAATTTTTTCACTTTGACTTATTGTTGTTTTGTTACTTGTTTGTATTCTTTTTTGTCAATTAATTTTTTTATTATAATAATAACAAACTTTGTTTATTAACATGTGTTATAATAGAAAAAAAAAAAAAGAAGATATTTCAAAAAACTCTTAACATATGTTTTAAAGACATACACTAACAAAAATTTTATTATAATAATAATAATAACAAACTTTTATTTCATATTTGATGCAAGGTTAAAATTTATGTGCATTTTTTATGGTGTTTATTAAAAAAAAAAAAAAATCTAAACTGCTACTGGTTTCGTAACTTCGTAGCATGCCCACCCCTTGGTTACGATGCAATAGGTTTGAAATTATGGCTCTATTCATAATTTGCAGTTACAATTTGATATGGTTGTTATCGTAGCTTTCATTAGTGTTGGATCATTTTAATATTTTTTATTTATTTATATATCTTGTTCATAAATGGAGTTTCATTACTTTGGTAACTTTTTATCTTGGTCATGAATGAAGATTAATTAAAATTCATAAATTTGGTGGTGAGTTATTATTTGGAGTCTCTCCATTTTCTCTTGGTTAATGGTCATTATTTTGGTGTAACCATTTTCTCTTGGTTAATGGTCATTATTTTGGTGTAACCATTTTCTCTTGTTTAATGGTCATTATTATTTTTTTTTGGGGTGTAATTTGTAAGGTCCTAGTGGCCTATAAATAGTTCCTCTCATCTACTCTTTTCTACACCAACACATACCAACTATTTTCTATACAAGAGAGATTACTAGCAAAGAAGGGTGTTTTTCTTGGTGGAGCTTTGGATTCACCGTCTTATGCAGAGTTGGCTTAAACCATACGACAAGTGGTCGGGCTGTTGTATCCTGGAGGGGGCAAGTCATAGTTTTATGACTGCTGCATCGATGTTTGGGTTCTTCCTACCGCAGTGGGCTTGATCTCCTTAAAGAAAACGAGATATCCGTACCTTAATCTGATCTATTTATATCTCATTTTTTTACATTATTTATCAATAAAATATAATTTTTTTTGATATTTTCACCAACAATTAGTATTGTAACAAAGATTACATCAAATACTAACATGATTTAACAAGTCATAATTAAAAATGTAGCAAAGCATTGTTCACCATTTATTTGTGTTAAGTCAGAAGAAATTAATACAAATAGGTATGTTGTAAAAATTTGTGTTATAGCCATGTGAATATCACAGATAATTGTTGATAATAGGTGGACAGAGCCAGAAGCCAACAATGATGAGTCAAGAGACTTGTCGAAATAGAACAAGTAAATACGGAAGAAATTAAAAAGAAGAAATTATGACTTGAGAGACTTTACATGGACCTCATAGAGTTCCACTTTTTGCTGAGTATTTTGTCCTTTTGTGTGGGTCCAACTCTAAAAATTGGAAATCAATGTGCCTGGCCATTAAATGGAAAAATTGTTGGTCGGCCCAGCGCATTAGCTGACAATGTCTCTTACTAATTACTAAATATCATATCTTATATTATTATTTTATAATTTCATATAAAATTATAAATTTTATTTTTTTTCATCAATTATAATATTTTTAAGTCATTACATGACTATATCCAAAGACTATCAAATAACTTTTCCATTAAATGCGATCCAACCAAATTTTCAACTTATTTTTTTCTCTCTATTTTCTCTCCTTTTATTTCTTCACACATCTACTTATTTGAGGAAAAAATAAAAATAAAATCGATGGTTAACCTTTTTTTTAGTTGATACTTGTTGTCATTTAAAGCAACTCCTTTGTGTCAAAATTTACCATGCCAATATTATATTTTTGCAAACTCCTCAAGCCCAATATCAAAATGAGGTCAATCTTATAAGCCTTTAAAAGATTGAGATATTTATTAAAAATAAATAAATTTTTTGTGGGCCTGCAATAATAGGCTAAACTGTCTAAAAGTTTAGCAAATTATCAAATCTTGTCAATGTAAATGACTTTCCTTACTTTGTTGACTTGAGTGTAGATGAAAGTGTATGGAGATGATGATAGCAATGAGAGTAGAAGGTAGATGGTAGTAAATACCAGTGGAGGGTGGCTTATTGTGGCTTCAATGAGATTTGGGTGTGGCAGTAAGACCTAGTAGTAAGGTGGTTGTATAATGGAGAAGAGGAAGGGGGTAGTTGCGCAGTGGAGGGAAGTGGTTGTACGGTGATTGTGGGTGGAGACTGGGAAAAAAAATGAGAGAGAAAAAAACAGAAAAATGGAAATAAATAAATAAAACAAAAAAGCAAAACAAATGTGTTGCCGTTTGTTTTATTAAAAGAGAGACTAGTGCAATTATTTTATAAATCAAATATAATTATAATAGCTGCTGATGGAAATTGTTATAATTTAAGGATTTTTCTTTTATTAAAAAAAATTATTATGTAGAAGTGTTTAGTAAGTAGTTGCAAAAAAAAACAAAATTTTTTAAAAAGAAGGTAAAAAAATTCTTCATGAGTTGATGTGACATATATGATAGGTGAAAAGAAAACAGTTCAAAATTGCTTATGAAAAGAGTCATCAGCTTGACCTCACTTGCTCGTGCCTAAATTATTTTTGTGTGTGAAATTTGCTATATGAAAATTAGGGTCGCAACATGAACAGGCTCAGTCGGATTGGGAGATTGTTTAAGCTTAATTCAAGTTGTACTGAGATTTATCCAGGCCCGTCTAGATTTGAATTGTATCTCGAAATTGTCTGTCCAAACCTGACCCTAGTTAAATCCAAATTGTTCGATTTGTCAAAATTGCTCGAATTGTATATGAATTTTAACTAAATTATTAATTTATTAAAATTAGACTCCATTTATACTTTTTTTTTTTTTAGAAAATCATTAGTAATATTAAAATAATAATTTATATAATGTAAGAGAAATGCGTTATGGTAATTTTTATAATTCATGAGTGAGAATATAAAAAAAAAGAAAAAGAGATTTATGTTACTTGTGTATATAATATATATTTAATATGATTTAATAATTTAAATTACTTCAATATCATGTAATGGCTAATAATTTATATGTATATTTAATATTTTTATATATCTATATATGTATAATTCGAATTTTGGACTGTTCGGTCTGTTTGATGCATTGGTCCAAACTCGTTCAAATTTAATTCGGGTTTTAAAGTTTTTGTCCAAACTCGTACCAAATTCAAAAATATATTGTCCAATTCCTAAAAAAATTCAGACTGAGCTCGAGTTGAGCCTGTCCAAGTTACACCCCTAATGAAAATGACAAGTTATTTTGATTTTCTTTTGAAGTGTATGTTTTTCTAGTTTTTAGTTAAAATACTGGAAAATTATTAAATATTTTTGAATTATTACGTGACATTACTAGTAGAGAGGGAAAGACTATAGCGACTACTCTCAAAAGGGTGTACAGTAGGTCTTTTATAACATTTTCATAAAACTTTACAAAACTCCATAACATAAATCATAAAAATATCGTATTTTCTCACTACAAAAGTTATAATTTTTTTCATTACAAAATATTATAACAAAAATTACACAATATCATACTTTCAGTATTCATAATTTTACCATAAAGTGTCACTGCACTACAAACATTAATAAAACTTTCTTATAATATGATATTTTATTTATTTGTTTATTTTTTTGATCAGCAAAAAGGGAAATCTTTATTGATAAAAGCAAACAAACAAAGAGGAACTACATTAATAAAGATAAGGGGAGATGAGTGCAAAAAGTATCATAACTACACAAAGCAATTCTAATTAGGTTGGCACTGAAAAGCGAGCGCAATCATATACTAGCACACCACCAGGTTGGAGAGCTTGGCTTTTTTAACCTGGGGCTAAAAAGCCTAGTGTGGAAAGGGCTTTTTGACTTTTTGTGAGAGAAAAAATATAATGATTATGCGTTGAATGTGATATTGTCTTATTGGATAAAAAATCTATTTTTCCTTTTTGTGGTTAAAATAGCCCAAACCCACCCAACCTATCTTCCCAAACAGAGGCAGAGAAGAAACCAAAAACAGCAAAAAAAGATAAAAATAGGCATAGCCACCACCCAAGACTAACTTAGCAGCCCAAGCAACTCATCAAATGTCCTTGGATGAGGTTCTAATTTGTTGGATATTAGGAACAAGATCCTGAATTGAGTAACAGAGCCTCCTAACATTGCTTTTAATCCACAAAGCCACTCTAACTTTAATTAGTTCCTGCAACTCTCCAAAATTTGGTTGGGCATTATTGAACTTGCACTTAGTCTTGTGTTTCCACATAGACTACACCATTGCCAGCGACAGAGCTTTCCACAATCTTGCTTCCAGCTTTTTATACTTAAAACCAGCCCACCATTCTAACAATCCTACCAAAGAACCTGGTATAACCCAATATAATCCCCACCAATTCATCAAATAGGACCAAACCTTCTAAACTAAAGAGCAACCCATTAGCACATGATCAATTGTTTCCATGTCAGTGTTACAGAAAATACACAAGTTGCTCATGTTGGCTTTAAGCATACCAATTCTCTGTAAATAAGTAGAGGTTTTAATTCTACCCTTCCATACTAACCAGCCCAAAAATTGGACTTTTGGGAGAGAGATGTGTTTCCCAAGCAAATCATGAATATGAGCATTCATACCAATTGTTGGATCACTTCTCTGGTATAATGAAGACACTAAGGATTGGTGTCACGACCCAAACCCGCCCCTATGGGTTTAGCACCGTAACCGGCCAGTAATCCGAGATTACCGAAGGCCTGCTTGACAGTAATACAGTAAAACAGAGTACAGGGGCTTGGCGGAAGCCAATACAGTAAATGAACAATGTCCAATGAGCTGTGACAGTCTGTATGCCAAAAAGATTTTTCATACATTCACATATACATACGGTACAGAACAGTGTGCAAAACATTTACAAACATTCAGGACGGGGATCAAGTCCCTAATAACCAGTACAGTACGGTCTATACAGTCTATACAGTAAACAAAATAGTACAGGAGGGGGAAAACTAAAACACCCCATAGCCTAAGCTTGAAAGGCTCGAAACCTCGCAGTGAGGCACAAAGGTCGGCTTGACAAAACTGGAGTTTATCCCGACGCTTCTAGCAACGGTCCGGTGCCTGTACACCTACATATATATATAAGCAGTGAGCTAAAGCCCAGTGAATAACACAATGCGTAAAGGGGTTAAGAAAGAATGTCCTTTCAGTATTTTAAACAGTCGTTTGCCTCGGTAGATCAGTTATACAGTCGGTGGCTTATACTTCATGTCATATCAGTCATTTAGAAATCATAGTAATCATACGTGGCACAACCGATAGCAAAACAGTACGGTGGTAGTAGCAGTGTCAGTACAGTGTCAGTATAGTAGTAGTAACGGTAACAGTACAGTACAGTACAGTAACAGTGCAGTAGCGGTAACAGTAACAGTACAGTAACAGTAACGGTAACAATAACAGTAACAGTAGCAGTGACAGTAACAGTATAGTGACAGTAAAGGTAACAATAACAGTAACAGTAACAGTAACAATGCAGTAGCAGTAGCAGTGACAGTAACAGTACAGTAACAGTAAAGGTAACAATAACAGTGACAGTAACAGTACAGTTCTTATGGACTCAAGAGGTGTCTCGCACAGATTCTAGAGGTGGCTCACACTATAGCACTTAGGTCCGTGCAGCACATTGCTCCAGAGATATCTGTGACAGTAGCAGTACAATAAACAGTAGGTCTTAAAAGACCGAACAGTCAATTGATGGCCATCAATCAGTAAACAGTAGTGGTTCCAACGAGGGAGCCGACAGAAGTCTCTATAACAGTAATAGTAACAGTAAACAGTAGGTGCTAAGGATGTCACAGTACAGTTCAGAAATAAAGGACATACATTCATTCAGTTAACAGTAAACAGTTCATAAAACAGTTCAACTCGGTAAACAGTTCAGTTCAGTTCAGTAAACAGTTCAGAAGATAATCATTTTTGAACATATCTTTACACAATTGTTACTCACAGAGTTCTGGGCTACAGTAAGCTAGAGCGTCTCCTCGGAAAGCCAACCCTACACAGTTAACAAATTGAACACACACTAAGCTACACAGTTGGAAAAGATAATAACTTAATCCCTAATTTGCCTCAGTGTGTTCTACATCTATATCCTCATTAAGATGTCTTAAACTAGGCCTAAGAATGCCTAGAATGGGATGAGGATGCAAAGATGTACCCAGAAAACAGTTTCAGAATTTTCAGAAAAACAGTTCCCCGCTCGAGCGCAGGTTTTCCCGCTCGAGCGGACATGCAACAAAGGTCCCCGCTCGAGCGTCAGCTCCCCCGCTCGAGCGTGTGACACAAGCCTCCGCTCGAGCGTACAATACCCTGCTCGAGCGGACTGTAAAGCAGTGAGAGATGCTGGGAGCTCGATTTCCCCGCTCGAGCGGCACTTCCCCCGCTCGAGCGGACGACCAAAATCTGGAAAATCCAGTTTTGAACTCCAAGTTCAAAACCAAGTTTCAAAGCATCAAAATCGATCCTCTTGGGCTGAATTTCTGGAAAACTCTTGTAAACTCATAATATTACATGATTCCAAGTTCAATTTATAAAATCAAAGCCCAAGGGTAGTTCAATTAAACTCATTTTCAAAACAATTTTCATAAACATGATGAGCATGCAATATCCATGAATTCAATCAATTCAAAGCCTCAAATGTTAGCTCAACTGAGCTCATTTCTTCAAGAACAAGATAAAATCATGGTCTTTATCATGAATATGAACATGCATGCAAGATTTTCATGAAATCAAACCTCACAATGCAAGGGTAAACACATGCATACATGAATTCTAACTCAACTCAACATATGAAGCTATTACATGTCTTTGATGAGTCAATTCTTCTTAAAACATGGTGAAATCATGGGTTTAAACATAAATATGAGCATGCATGTAACATTTTCCATGAAAACAACTTTAAATTCCTCAATACAAGCATGCATGCAAGAGATGAGCTTCAATTCAACATTATAAGCCATATCTTGGCTCCAATCTTTAATAATCCTCTAAACCATGCAAGGAGTAATTCAATTCATAAACAAGAAGGTAATTACTCTACCTTAGATCCTCAATCACAAGACTAGAAGCTCAATTTAGCAATCCACACTTCAATTCTTCAAGTATACAAGTCGATTTCAAGATAAAACCAAACTCTCTCTCCCAATCTCTCTCTCTCTAACCGGCTTTGCTCTCAAAAATGGGCTGAGGAAATGTTTTGAATGAAGTGTATAAACCAAGCCTCAAATATGGTATGAAGTGGGCCACTAAATGGCAATTCCGTAAATAAGGCAACTCTTTGATTTAGTTTATTTTAGTCTAATTTAATCATACCAAAACAATTTTCAGATAGATATGCCATAAAATCACCTTAATTATGAGGAACACAGAACATCAATCAATTTCAGACTTGGCCGCTGATAAGGCCTTCAATTTGCCTTTTAATGCATAAGACGAGAACAGATAATTTGGCAGTCAAACAGATAGATTATGCATGTAAACAGTTACAGTCAATCAAATAGTCTTAGTTTAACAGTAATCAGTAGGTAATCAGTAAACAGTGACGAGGGTTATTACAATTGGCCTGATGAGGAAGTCTTTCATTTGAGCCAGTCATCATGGTTACTCAAGATAAGGATAGCTATATTCAACAAAGTATAAAGGCTTGTAACCTCTTCCTCATCCCAAGCAAATAATGGTCTTCTAAATCTCAGATTCCATCCATCATAATTACCTTTCTGCATAATACACTCCTTCAAAGAAATGAGTTTATCAATTGACAGATTGTATAATCTGGGAAAATCTTATGAATATGAGCATTTATACCAATTGTTGGATCACTTCTCTGGTATAATGAAGACACCAAGGATTGGCCTGATGAGGAAGTCTTTCATTTGAGCCAGTCATCATGGTTACTCAAGATAAGGATAGCTATATTCAACAAAGTATAAAGGCTTGTAACCTCTTCCTCATCCCAAGCAAATAATGGTCTTCTAAATCTCAGATTCCATCCATCATAATTACCTTTCTGCATAATACACTCCCTCAAAGAAATGAGTTTATCAATTGACAGATTGTATAAACTGGGAAAATCTTCTGAAATTGCTCTGATCCTAAACCACATATCATCCCAGAATTTGACTCTAGTCTTATTACCTATGATTACTTTTGAATTATTTGCATACAAATCCTTTACTTTGATTATAATCAACAGCAAGTAGGATGTCCAGCCATTGCCTAGAGTACTTAATCTCAAGTTTCTTAATAGGAAACCATCCACAACTTAAGATTTCATATTTGCAATAGATTATTCTTCTCCATAAGGCCTTGGTTTCAGTTGCAAATCTCCACCACCACTTTGCTAAAATGCAATCATTGAAATCTTTGACCTTTCTTACCTCTAGACCCCCCAGCTTTTTACTTTTGGTTACCTTTTTCCATTTCACCAAATGTATTTTCCTTTTCAAATCAGAACCCCCTTTCCCTCTAGAGAAAGGAAGCTTGGAACACCTTTAAGTAGTTTGAAAAAAGACATATAATAGACTAACAAACTGGATAATTCTGATTTTATAAGTGTAAGTCTACCATCAAAAGAAAGAAATCTCCATTTCCAAGACACAAGCCTCTTTTTAAACTTATCAATTATAGATGCCCATGTACTCTTCCTTCTAGGATTTGTACGTAATGAAAGACCTAAATAAGTGAAAGGTAATGATTTTTTCATACAATTCAATTTAGATGCAAAATCAATCACCACCTTATCCGGAACTCCTATGCCATAGATATTACTCTTATGGTAGTTGATCTTGACGCCTGACGTGATCTTGAAACATCTGAGGATCCTTTTCACACTCATGACCTCCAACCATTCAGCATTGCAAAAACTATTGTATTTATAATATTTTACTTTTTAAGAGTGTACGTAGTATATTTGTCCTTATGTAGTACAACAAATAAAAAATCATATGACATTAAGTGAGTCATTTTTTATTTCAAAACTACTTAACAAATGTGAGTGATCATGTCTTGCCTATAAATTGTTCAATTACGTGATGGGTTTGAAACATTTACATAAATATTGTCACATGGAGTTCTAAAATTATTAAATAATTAGTTGTTAGTTGAAAATTCTAAAAATCGACGAGATATTGATTTGTGATTATGATTCAATTTTAAACAATGAATAGTAATCTTAATCAAATGATCAACAATAAATCGACACAATGATTTAACATGGAAAAATTACATTTAGAGCACCTCAAATTGTGATTAAAAAAAAAAATCACGGTCTAAAACCACAAAACAATCTACTAAGAAGACAAAAAAAAATTACATACGAAAACCCTCAATTACCTAGCAAATTCACGCCCAAATTGAACTGAACCCGATGTACCTCTGCCATCACCATCTTCACCTTGGAATTGCTTTATACCCAATATTAAATCCACAATGCCGATGTCAAATCTACAATGATAAGCCACTCCAAAATTCACCAAAACTTCAGACCTAAGTTTCCCGAAATCCACTAATGAACACCTCTCCATTTTTGTGAGTGAAGGAACAAAATCAACTCTTGATGTTTGTCAATATGTAGTTCGTTGATTAATCGATTACTTTCTATACATCAAGGAAACTTATATAAAAATACTCTTCAATATAGAACACTTTGTATTTTACTCCTATTTGAGAATCTTAACGGGTTCAATCCTAAAAATAGCAAACGACGCACTTTATACTAAATAGGGTTGCGAAGACTGCTCCAGCGCTCACTTTACCGCTAGAGCGGTGCACTAAAGGCAGTACTCACATATAGGCCAACTGGCAGAAGCGCAACTTCTACCACTTGAGCAGTAAAACATGCTTCCTAAAAGTTCAAAATACATGCTGAGATATTGGATGATGCACTTCACCGCTCGAACGCACAAATGACCGCTAGTACGATCAAACAACTTTGACTTCTTTCTTGGTCAGCGAAGTGGCAAACAAGGATGCTCAAGTCAAGATACAGAATGTTAGCACAAACTCTCTGCATAAGTACAATTCGGATTGAATTCGCATCTAAACTCTCATAATCTCACAGATATAATAGGGCAAATAAAATACAACAGAATGGAATTTTGTCCAACATGATTGCCAATTACAAAAGCATAACATTAATATTAATTAACAACTTAGGCCTCGTTTGGGAACATGATTTTTTAGTAACTTTTTGACTTTTTAGCTAAAATATGATGTAAAAAAACTAATATGTTTGGGATGACTTTTTGGCTTTTTACGAAAAGATATGCAAAAAGTAAAAAGAAAAGGGAATCTTTGACTTTTTAGTATAGGTTGTTGGCTTTTTGACTTTTTGGCTAAACCGGTCGCTTCCCAAACGAGGCCTTAATAATTACAGCTTGCAAGTTATAAATCATTTTTCTTCTCCCTCTATATATATATATATATTTTTTTTTTTCTTTTGAGGAAATTTATACAAGAATATTTCTAGGGTTAAGGCTTCAAACTTAGACTTTAGCATAAAAAAAAAAGGACTCGCCTGTACTATTTTGGCAACACGGTTAAAAGCCAACTTTTTTATTTTTTGGCTTTTTTTTTGTCGCATTACCTGTTTACTTTTTTGTACTTTTTTTTTAAAAAAAATTCAAAAAGTCAAATTTTAACCTATTTTCCAAAATAGGCATTATAAATCTCAAATGCTGAAATGATGTAATTCATTGTATAATATTTGGGAAAACGAAAATAAAATGGTAAATCATACTCAGCTCCCTTAAAACTTTAATATATATATATAAGCAATCTTTACACCTTTGATATAATTATACCGGTTTTTCTTAAAGTTTGAATTCACATAATAGTTAAACTCTTTTTCATCACTAATTTATTAGTTATATAAATGAAAAAAATAATATTGTCATATTTTTTTTTTGTTAAAATATATATTTATCTTTATTTATTTTAGTGTATATACACTATCTACATTAGTTTCGATTACTTTAAAAAATAGTATAATTATGTAAAAAATGAGAGACCAACTATATTTTTTACAAATTACAAGAAATGTGAATGTAATTTACTCAAAATAAAATTTGTTTAGATTCTAAACATTGTTTTGCAAGTGTGTTTTGTTTGGTGTGAGTGATTCATTCTATAATAATTAGTGTTAGGTTTTTATTCTTGGCAATCCCGTTTGACAAAACTCCTTTCAGTTGTATTTGTTTTCGCACTTTTTAATTCAGTAAGGTTATGAATTTTTAGATGCGAATCCAACTCGAATTGTGCCTTGCAGAGAAGTTTTGTGATGTTAATTCTTTCAAGATTGCCACTTCGCTGATTATGACGGGGATCGAGCTGCCCGGTTAACTCGTGGGGGTCCAGGGGGCAGCACCCCCTTGGTGGGTCCATGGCAGCGCTCAAGCGGGGTCGAGGGGCAGCACTCCCGAAGCAAAATGCAAAAATGCATTCAAAGTTGCTTGTCCACTCGAGCGAACATTCCCCCGCTCGAGCGAAGAATGCTGAGTTCCAAAAGTTTATTCGCCTGCAAAAATACTGGATGTTGTTTTTTCCCGCTCAAGCGGAACTTTCCGCGCTCGAGCGTAGGTCCGCTCGAGTGGCCAATTTGATGCTCGAGCGGAGATTGCGGGACAGTTTTCTGTAAATACGTGTTTCAGTCCAAATCTAGGATTACGCCTCCAGATCTTCTTCTTGGGTTCTAGCGTTTATATCTAGGGCTATTTTGTTAGTTTTCTTTGATATTTCATTGAGTATTCAACTCATGGTTTAAGGAGAATACATCAAAGGATTGTTTGTTCATTTTATACAAAAGAGAGAGTTGTTCTTCGGTGGATTCAGAAGAATTCGAGCCTGAAGCTTTGGTGGATTCTGGAGTGGCTCATCATCAAGACAATTCCGAAGTGAAGACGGGGCTAGAAGAGACACATAGGGGTTTGTTTAATTCGGACGTGGATTCGCTAGGTAATTGAGAGTACCTGTGTAATTCCTTTATATCTTCTTAGTGGATTGTTTTGTGGCTGTTACCCGTAGTTTTTTTTTTATCACAATTGGGGGTGCTCAAATTGTGGTTTTTTCACGTTAAAATCGTTGTGTCGATTTGTCTTGATTGTTTGATTGAGATTCTTTTATTGCTTAAAATTAATATATAATCACAAATCAATATCTAGTGAATTTCTAAATTTTTCAATTAGTAATACAAGACTGGTATTCTAATCAAGTCACTTTTAAAAATTATTTTATCCATCGCAGGTATAAGAGTTGTGTTATTTCAATCTACAAATACAAAAATAATTAATAGAATAGATGTGAATTATTTCTACACACTTGACTTTTCTCCAAATATAAATTGGTGAAGTATTATGATAACCTTAATCTCGAAAAAAACATTATCAATGTATGGAATCTTTTGTTAATAATTGATGGAAAACCATGGAGGTCTCCTTAATGTTATTATTGAAGTGAGAGACTGTTTTTTGATCGGATTGATGTGAGAGACAACTCCAAACACTAACAACTTGGGCGGTGCCCAAACTTATAATCAGATGTGAAATGTTTTCTTGTTTGGGGTTGCTTCTCCTTCAAGGGGTGGCCCTCACTTGTCCAATTACCCATCTATAATGAATTTCCATAAAAATAAATAAATAAATAAATAAAAATAATAATAATTTGTAAGTTCAGTAAAACAGTCAAAAAATAATTTTATTTTTATGGCAGTACAAGTTTGCAGTATATATGGTATAAGTCAATTTTTGTGTTTGGTGTAAGTTTTATGTGTCAGAGTTACATAAAAAATAAATAAAAAATCACATCTTTAGTGTAATTATTTTATGACTATCTTATATATTTGCAAGGTCCAAAAAAAATATGGTGCATTTGAGATTCATTTTAGATTAGTTCTGAGTCATATTTGAAATAAATTTCAATCGTATAGTATATTTTAGGATAAAGATGGGTGCTGATTTTGGTATTTTGGTGCTGATCTTGGTGTTGTTTGTTATGTTTTTGCTGTTTTTTTTTTTGGCTTTGGTTGGTTGCTCACCAACTATTGATGGCGGGCTAGCAATGGATTGGAAAGGCATATTGGTGCCAACCTAGTAGGAATTGATATGTCTCGCCAGGTCTGACCCTAAGATTTTCGGACCCAAAGCCGATAATCAACTGATAAATTTCTGGAGTCCTTCACATTTTTTTTTTCATTAAATAAAAAAAAAATTTGAAGGTAAAGGACAAAAGATTTGTGTCAAAATCACAAAAGATACTTAGCATTACATTACAATAACTAATAAGTATCGCTTGATTCTTGTTCTTCTTGCATTTTTAGAAGCAAATAAATCAATCATACTTGCATAATCTAGTTTTTTTGCAAAATCATTTTCAATGGAAAACAATGCTAATTATTTTAAATAGGCCTTTCAATTTTTTTAATGAGTCAATTTATTTTAAATTAGTTTGGGCCTTCCTTAATTTTTTTTGGACTTAAACATACCTAATATATTACACTAAATTATAATAGGAGGGAAGCCCTTTTTTGGGTCTATTGTCAATCGATAACAATGCTAATTTTTTTGAATGGGCCTTTCAATTTTTGAATGGGTCAATTTATTTTAAGTTAGTTTGGGCCTTCTTCAAATTTTTTTTTTTTTTGGACTTAAAACATAGTTAATATATTACACTAAATTATAATCGGAAGAGCCCCTTTTTTGAGTATATTTTGAGGGCCCCCAGACCATGGCCTGGTGGGCCTATGCCCAGGGCCGGCCCTGTGTCTACCTATGATGCTTTTGCACTCATTTCTTTTCCTTTCTTAATGTAATGATTTTTTTTTTTTTTTGTTCATCAATAAAAATTTATTTTGCCAATCAAAAGAAAAAAAAAAAAAAAAAAAACTTTCGTTGAGGTTTGGAGAATTGACCTCATAAGTTTTGCTTAAGTAATTAGTCAAAATTTTAATTCATATACCATTTAATTCATTTTTCATTGTAAGGATGAAAATATATATATATATATATATATTTTTATTTTTTATTTTTTATCATTCTATATGTACGTTAACTACGTTAAAAGGAAGGAAAATTTGATTATAAACCCCTCTTATCTTCCTTTTATTGTTAAAAGAACTAAGAAAAAAATTATACTTTCAAAGTCCCCTCATAATTATAAAGTCTTGTATAAAGGATAAATTTTATTATTTAAATATTTTATTAGATTATTATACTCTCAACTAAATCTTCCCACCTTCTCCACCCACTCTTTTTTTTTTTTGATCGGCAAAAGAGAAGCTTTATTGATGAAAACATAACGAGAATTATAATTTACATCAATAAAGATGAGGGTGCAAAAAGCATCACAGCGAAACATTTGGATCCCAACTAGGTTGGCACCTAAACGCACACCAAATCATCTGCTAGCACACACTCAAGGCTCCAAGAAGGAGAAAAACCAACAAACAGAACAGAACAAAACAAAATAAAAACAAAAAGGCAACAGTAGATCCTATTGTGGTTGCATAAACTCTGCCAGACAACACAGACCAACCCCAACCACGGCCAACTCAGCCCAACCCAGATCCAGGACTCCATCAGATTGGATTAGATTTGCAGCCTCACAGCAAGCTCCTACTGGGTTGCACCAGTAACTGAGCATAACAAAGAAGGACCTTCACCAATACCAAATACTAATGCATAGATGAATCATTGCCATCAAACCAAGATCACACACAATCAAACACAAACAGCAGCCCAAATACTCAGGTTGCACGATGACATCCTAACAAAGCACTCCACCAATTAACATCCATACACACTAAATGCACCAGTAGTAGTCCAAAGACAAGGCTTTAGCCCACACACACACAGCAGAGTTTTAGCAGTAGATCAGCCAACAGCAACCCAAAAGCTGCCCAGAACCAGTTCAGCAGAAAACCAGCAGCTAGGCAAGACTGAGGATCACAACCCAACCAATAGCCAGCACTCTTAAGGGGAAGTCTTTGTTGACGGACTAACTACCTAAAGTCTGATGACTTCACTGCATAGTTCCCAATCATAACTGAGTTTGGTTACATTGGCATGTAGGGCCTCTTGAACAATCATAACTGAGAGGGAGTCTTTGTCAACATTCAACACCTAGAGCAAGACTGCTAGACAGCAAAACAGCAGTCTATGCAACAGAAACCAAGACTGTATTTGAACATATCTCAACAATCAGCAGAGCAGACCTATGCATCCACAGACTCAACCATCAATAAGATTAGTACTGCCCCAAAGTTTAAGCCTCAAGATAGCAGCAGATAGGCAAAACACTCAGACAATAGCAACATAACAGCGTCAAGACTGTATTAGGCCATAGCAATAAGCAAGCACACAGACAGCAGCATCTGATACAGGGCACACCAGATCGACCCAGAATCAACCTCCCTTTACAGCTCAGATCAATCAATCGTCAGCCTAACCTTATAGGTTTTGACTCACCCATTTTATATTTGAAACTATCTCATGAATGGAGTAGAAGCACCCCATGTCATAGGACATCAACCACATGGCCACTCTACTTTTTATTAACTCACACAAATCTACCACAGCAAGTTGAATATTATTAAATATGAAATCATTTCTATATGCCCACAAGGACCAAACACAGGCAATGAAAACCACTCTCCAGACTAGCTTTAACTTTTTCCTGACTTTCCACCCCAGCCACCATTACATTAGCTCTTCAAAAGATCCCGGAATCACCCAATGCATACCCCACCAATCCATAATATTAGACCAAACAAGCCACACAAAAGGACAAGACAAAAGGAGATGATTATGAGATTCCTCATCTGCTTTGCACAGCACACAGAGCAGCATCCCAGAAGCAGACACCACTCCAATACTACTAAGGAAGGCAGATGTTTTAAGCCTACCTTTCCAAGCAAGCCAAGTGATAAATTTAGCCTTATGAGGGGCAAAGTTATGCCAAACCAGATGTGATGAGCTGAGGTTAGGGACAACACTTTGCTTATACCAGTTGTATACACCAGCAACTGTAAAAACCCCTGACTGCTCAGCTTTCCACCTTACTAAGTCCTTCTGATCCAGGTGAAGGCAAGGCCCAGCTCCCAACAGGTTTTGCATCCTTAACACCTCATTCTCTTCCCAACCAAATAGAGGCCTTCTAAAGTTAAAGCACTATCTGTTTGTAATATTTCCTCTGGAGATCTGCATATTAAGTGTGATCTCTTTATCTACAATCAGCTGATACAGCCTAGGGAATTAGGATTTAAGGCTTGATGATCCCATCCAAACATCATCCCAAAACTTCACCCTATTCCCATCACCAATCCTAATCTCCACATTTTCCACAAAGAAGTTATACAACCTAGGGTTTGAGTTTGAAACAGCAATCACATCTCTCCAGATAGCAGAAACATGATGAAGATCATTTAAAGTAGGAAACCATTGGCCCCCAAAGACACCATATTTGGCACATATCATAGATTTCCACAAAGCCTCATCTTCCAAGGCATATCTCCACCACCACTTAAGTAGCAAGCACTCATTAGTCACTCTAATGTCTCTTATTCCAAGACCCCACCTTCTCCACCCACTCTCTCCCCACCTTCTCTGTCTCTCTCCTCATAATCAACCTTAGTACACAAAAGAAGTTCCAAGCAAATCATCAACTAAAATGCAAGCTAGGGCAAAGTAAAAGGAGAAAGACGATCAAATGAGCACGCAATTGAGGTTTAGCTAGTGATGTGTGTGTGTGTATATATATATATGGATATATAATGTATATAAATTGATCAAGTCGAAATTATAGCACTGGAAATTGGAGAGGAGATCTGGAAAAAGAAAGCAACATTTTTTTGATCTGATGATAAGCATACACATGTCCTCAGAGCCTAAGGCGGAGTAGATTTGGTCGGCAAAGCAAATCTAGTAGGCAGAGATAGAGATCGAAAACGACAGAGCAAATCTAGTATGCAGAGTAGATCTATAGTCTGTGATTGAACCAAAGGTGTCCGAGCGGCAACGGCAGCGGAAGAGGAGATTGAAGACGGTGGTGACGGATGGTCTTCTAGATCTCTGCTGCAACGGCGAATCCATGCCGGCGACGGTGGAAGAAGCGAGAGAGAGAGAGAGAGAGAGAGAGAGAGAGAGAGATTGACTGTTGTTTCCAATTGACTTCTTCTTCTTCTTCTTCTTTTTATTTTTTTTTATTTTTTTAAATAGATCTAAGAGTAAAATTTGACTCTGGTTTGTTCATTTAGCATGTATTTTATTTTTTGTAACAGTAAAATTTTACTTTAGCTAAAAACATGTTGATTTGCTTAACAATATAAATTTTTACTTTGAATCATAGTAAATTTTACTCTGATTCAGAGTAAAATTGTACTTTCAGAGTAAAATTTTACTTTGAAATAAACTGTAAGGATGACTTAATAGGAGAGCTGATAGACATGATGGTAGTATTGTAAAAGAAACAAGTTTTAAAATATTAGGGGGTTTTGAAAATACCTATATAATTTTTGTCATTTTGAAAGACAAATTAGACAGTGAAGGAGTCTATCAACAAATCCCCCTAAAAGGAAAGCCAATGAAATTATACTAAACGTATGAGCCTTATATGATTTTTCTAAACCTCGAGAATGATCAACATAATTTATTTTACATTGGCCTATTTTTTGAAATATGTTTAAAGTTAATTTTTTATTTTATTTTTTGATTTTTTTTTTAAAAAAATGTACAAAAAAATAAAGAGTTGATATGATCCAAAAAAATTAAAAAAATCAAAATGCTAACTTTTAACCGTGTTGCCAAAATAGGCTATTTTATATATATATATATTGTATTTTTATTTTTTTAATACCTAGCATTACTTCAAGAGTAAACTACCAATAGGTCATAATAGTTTGATTTAATTCTCATTAAATCCTATTGAAAATAAGTCCTAGTAAAATCGTCACTAAAAACAATTTTTTGTGATATTTTTTTTATGTTGCTAAAAATTGATAGTTAATGACTTTTTTTTATCATGCTAAAACTTACAATTAGTAACATTTTTCTATGACGAGATTTTCAAACTATTGCTGAAAGTTAAAAATTAGTGACATTTTATTGTGACTATTTTTTAAACTGTCGCTAAAACTTATAATGGTGACATTTTTGTGACAAAATTTTCAAATTATCACTTAAAATTAACAATTAGTGACTTTTTTTTTAATAATATTTGATGAAAAACGTTATTAATTAATATAAGACCTATTAGATAATAAATACATCTATTACTTAGGACCTGCATGTAAATTCTTTTACTTTAACAATTGACACCAATTACTTAGTTTTGCCACTTATTTCTTGTAAGCATATATAATTTTGGGAGCTATTTTGATAAGTCCTCTTTCTAAGAGTTTTATTCCATTCAATCTATATTGTTTTTGACTATTCCATTAGATCCTATTTAAGGTAAGAAGACCAAAACACCTCCAATCTCTCATGTCCCCTGTTAATGTTGATTGTTATTATGTGTTGGTAGTTCCCATATAGCAGGATGTTGACTGTCATTATATTCATATTAATTTGAAATAAATTTTGTCATTGTATTGTCAATTATATGATGTGAATATTTACATCATGTAATTGAAATGAATATTCACATCATTATATTCACATTAATTTGAAATGAATTTTTCTCATTGTGTTGTTAATTACATGATGTGAATATTCATACTAAAACATACGAATGTGAACGTTCACATCACTATATGTTGTGAATAAGAATGTTTTATCAATTAAAAATATAACATGTTGTGAACATTCACATCACATCACTACATTAGATGAGAGAGAATTTTTCGGAAAGGTGTTGTGAACGTTAATGTTCACATTATTTTTAATGTGTTGTCAATTAAAAATAAGAAGTTTCACATATTGTGAACGTTCATATCAGATGAGAGAGAATGTTCACATTATTTTTTAATGTGTTGTCAATTAAAAATATATTCACATCAGATAAGAGAGAATCTTCACATTTTTTTTAATGTGTTGTCAATTAAAAATATATTCACATCAGATGAGAGAGAGTTCACTATTTTTAACGTGTTGTCAATTAAAAATATATTCACATTATATAATAATATAAAATAATAACATCAATATTATTTAATTTGTGTATGAAATTTCCCATACCTTGGTCCTTTACCCTCTCTCTCCACATTAAATATCAACATTAAATATCAATATTAAATATAAGGACATAAGAGTAAGAAAATAATATAAATCAAGAAAAAAGACTTTATGGAATAAAAGTATAAATACATGGGACTAAGTGGGTTAAAAAAGAGTGTTGCTATTAGCACCTGCCAAAATTCTTTGGACCCCCCATTTTATAATTTTTTTTATTACAATTATACCCTAAAGTAAAATTACATTAAAAGACATTATGAAATGGAACACCCACCTATCAATAATAACTAATACTCTATAATATTGGACACCCACCCACACCCCCACCCCCACCTCCAACTCCAACTATACGTATTACATGTTTGTAAACCCTAAACCTATTACTTTTCATAACCAATTAACATAAACCCTAAATCTATTATTTTTCATAATCATCTTAAATCCTGAATGTGTCATCTTCATCACCATCATCAACGCTATTGAACTTGAAAGTTTTGCTTCAAGTATAACGTATATTTCATCACTTATTTCACTGTGTAGAGCAATGGAGGACGAGGACAACATTCTCAGTCGTTTATCTGTCTTGTATTAACATTCTCGGTCGTTTTCGATCGTTCTTGTTTCGTTCGAGCTGTTCGGTACTGGTTTGCTGACTATTACAATTATGTTCGGTAACACAGTACTAAACATAATCCTTTCATTCAATACATAGGTTCTGAACATTAATGCAGATAGTCAGTTATGTAATTTTCTTTGTTAAGCTAACTTAGAATGGAAAAGAGTGAATTGGAATGGATTTAAGTTATGTATTTTGAATGGATTTAATTCATGTTATTTTAAGTTGTGAATTAGAATGGATTCAAGTTACACAGTGATGAACAAATTTTGTTCGGATATACAGTGCTGACAGGATCATTAGTGTTCGACAAAACAGTTCTGAACAAAATATATTTGTTCGGCTACACAGTGGTAAACAAATTGGGTGGGTGTGCATTTCATTGTGAAAATATGGAGATTAGTTATCTATTCTGAAAATATTATGGAAATATTATGGAGATTAGTTTTCCATATATATACATTGTTTTCTATTCCTACAATTCGCATCAATCTTCACTTTCTCATATGAATTTCCCAATCAATGGCAAATTCCAAAGAGACCCACGTCATCGAAATCCTAATCGACGAAGAACACCAACCCCACAAGTAAATGCATTGTGTTTTCAGGAACCACTTTTTAGATGTGGTTAATGTTAGAGAGAAAAGAGAGAGAAAAAGTTAGAGTTTTGAAGGAGTTTTGAGAGAGAGAGAGAGAGAAAAGAGAGAGAAGAGAGAGAAAAATCTTCACTTTCTCATATGAACAAAAGGGGTTTTGAGAGAGTGAGAGAAAAGAGAGAGAAGAGACTGTTGGATAAATGATTTAATATAGGCATATTTTTTAGCCCAAATTTGGGTGGGCCCCTAACGTCTTTTGGGGTGAGTCCGAAGAGGTAGTGTGTTCCTTACCGCGTGGCAAGTCACACGGTGAAGACGGAACGTCAAAACCATTTATGAGTGAATGGGAAGTTGACGTCGTTTTCGGGTCTAACATTAATTTTTTAGATAAAATTCTTTTGAATTTTTTCAATAAAAAATTATTGTGGGAATTTAGTTTAATTCTAAATTAAAATTTTAGGTTCCTAAGAAGTTTCCTAAAATTTTTACCTCTTCATTTATTTATTTAACTATTTGAATAGTTTAATATATATATACATATATATATATTCAATTATTTTAATATATATATATTTGAAATAGTTTAAATAAATATTGGTTCAACCGGTTTGACTTGGTCACTAACGGTAAACAATTTGAAAAAAAAGAAAGTGTTTTGTCTCTGAGGGATTTTCTTTTTGCATTGTTTAAATGATTTCAAACCAATTGGCGCCTGTTGAACCATTGTTTATACCTATTCGGGTATATTGATTTTGCCTATAAATACACATTTGTTCCAGCAGTTTAGGTCTCCGAAAAAATCAGTCTGATTTTGGTCTTTGGTTGTCCTAAATTCTGTATTTTTTTTCATTATTCTTCATATTAGTTTTAGAATAAATATTTCAGAGAGTTAGAACACAGATTTGGTTCGCCGTACAAATTTATTTGAAGTGCTTCTATAAATTTGTGAAGATCATTGTATCCTGGGAGATAGACGCCATTCAACCGTAAGCACCGTAGCAGGGCGAATCTGTCTTAAGGACAGAGTGTCACACACTCGACTTGGTCTTAATTTTAATTCGGTTCGATAAATAAATCCGGTATGTTATTTATTTATTTTGTTTGAATTTATTTCAAATTATTTTATTTACACAGAAGATTGTTCCAATAATCTTAAACAGAGACATCACTGATGAGAGAGAGAGAGAGAGAGAGAGAGAGAGAGAGAGAGAGAGAGAGAGAGAGAGAGAGAGAGAGAGGAGAGCAGAGAGTGGGTGTGGTTAGGGGTGTGAATTGCGTGCATATGTTGGAATGGATTCAGGTGGGTGTGTATTTCATTGTGAATATGGGTAGATTTGGTAATAAGTGGGGTGTCCAAAAAAATATTATTAAAATTTAGGGTTTAGGGTTGGGGTCCAAAGAAATGGGGGGTCCAAAGAATTTTGGTAAGTGCTAATAGCAGCACTTTTAAAAAATTCTTTCATGGACTTCTTGGATTAGAACACTTCTAAATGGGATTTATTAATAAAAATCCCTATATTTTTAGTAATGAAACGATTACTTATTTTAAAAAATTAATAAATTTTAAAGGATATATTACACTTTGCACTCATTTTACATCAAATTTCACTTTGATTTCTCATTTTTTATTATAACAGTCAACCCTTCACACTTTCAATTAAATTATAATGTGACCTTATGTTATTTTGGTGTTAAATTTGTTTACAAAAATTATCATGTAACCATCACACAATGCATTCTTTTAGGATAAATTTTTTTTTTTTTCATTGTTTCTTCTTCTTCTTCTCTATTTCTTCATTAAAAGTTGTATTTTTGCTTTAAATCATGTAAGGATTATGTTAATAAATTTAACATCAAACAAACAGAAGCCACGTTTACAATTTAATCGAAAGTGTAATAAATAGACTTCACAATTGAAAAATATTACTAAAGTGAAATTTAATATAAAATAAATGAGAGAAAAATATAATTTACTCAATGTAAAATTCAAACACAACATAAATTACAGTTGGTTGAGTTCCCTAATTGCAACTCTTAGGCTAAGTCACATGAATTCATGCAATATATCATCCTAATTATCGCCAATATTGACAAGTATCTTAAATGTTATCCTTAGTTTTGCTTTTAAAAAAAAAATATATACATTAAGCAAAAACAAAGACAAAAACAAAAAATATATATAATATAAGTTTCTGTAAAAAGAAAAAAAAATCAAAAATCAAAAGGCAAAACAAAACAATTGCTTTGCCTTGTCCTTATCGGTTTCTTGGTTTCATGCTCTAAATTCAAATATCAAATATTTAATTCTTTGAATAGTGGGTGAGATAGCACTAGTTTGATACTGTGGGGTACTCAAAAGATTTCAGAGATTTCACTGGCTAGGATTGCTGCTGACTAGGGTTCCATAGTTGGATTGTAATGAAAGTAAAAATCAACAAACAATTGAATTCTAATTGATTATAGGGAAACAATGTGCAATATTATCAATACAACAGAATTAAAGTTTTAGAGAATAAAATTTAGAGATGAAATTATTGTTTAATATTTTTATTGTGAAAAGTATCGTTATTATATGAATTATCAATTTTTTTGTCTCAAAAAATAAACTCTTTTGAGACTAAATTATTTTGTCCCTAAAAGTGTATTTATTAGTGACATATTCAAAATTTTGTTGTTAAAATTTTTATTTTTTATTTTTTGGGTCAAACTTTCAACGACTATTTTCACGACGATATAAATTAGTCCCTAAATATATTTTGTAACAAAATTTTCACTTTTAAAAATTAAAAAATTTAATCTCTAAAACTTTCATAAGTTATAATGTATAGGTCACGTTTGATTTATGAATAAGAGAATGATATTAAATAAAATAATCTCGCATTTAGTTCAAATTTTTTAATTTGGAATAACTAATTCTGAAAAAAATCTTTTATCCCGCAGATGTAGGACAACTTATTTCAGAATAACACTTCTATAAAAAGTAAAAAATAAAAAAAATCTAAAAACACCTTTTTTGGAATAAATTACCATGGGAATTGTAATCCCAAGATATATAAATTAGAGAAAATTGCAAATCAGTTTATGTTTTTAAAAATAATTTTAAATTAGTGGTAAACTTTACTAATTTTAATAATTAAAGTAATAAACTTTTTCATAAATTTATAAATATTTTGTGAAATTATCACTTATTTGTAAATTAAGTTTGACCATAAGGTAATTAAACGTTTGAAGATTTAATTAGCTAATGAGTTTGACATGAAAAATCTTTACTTGGGATGGAGATTACTCCAGATAAGGCAGGAGACACTGTAGTCTTACCCAAAACCAATACTTGCAACAAGATTTACAGCGCTTTGGCATGAGCAGTAAGTCCAAACTGGTTAATAACTCCATTGGTAAGATTTGTAACTATCAGTGCAAAACAATTCAACTCTTTTTTTACCGTTTTATTGATATAATCTCATATGAAATGTATACTTTTGTCATCAATAAAGATTTTTTACTGATAAAAAAAACAATAATAATAATAAATTAAAAAAAATATATATTTTTGTTGTGAATGCTTTTGTTTCTACTGCCATTATCTTCCATTGTCAACTGCCCATTAAAGTGGATTTTCACCAAATTTGGAGGACAAAAAGACCACTTCCAAAGGTCACGAATAACTTAATTAGCTACAAAAATCATGTTAGAAAGATACAAAAACCATGTAATCTATCTTCCATCATACACACAAAAAAGAAAAGAAAAAAGAAGGTCGTAATCTCCACATCACACAATTGGTGCCCAACTAATTAAAAACAAAAAACCAATGCATTCCCCCTTCTTACTTTAAAAGAGATAAATACTAAATTATGCAGCAAAATATTGAAAAAGAAAAAGGTTAAACATAAAGTAAAATAATAATACCAAACTTATCATGATAATTAGGTCAAATTTGGAGAAACGAATAAATAATGAGTTGGCCATGGGTAATTTAGTATCTGAGCTCCAAGACAACAAATTGAGTGTTTGCTTTATAAATGGTATAGATAGACAGATAGAACAAGATAAATTAGGGTTAATCACATTTTTAGTCTCCAACATATAAACCTTGTGTCGTTGTAGTCTTTAATATTTAAATTATGTCAATCTGATTCTCAATGTATAAAAAATATCTTAATTTAGTTTGTCAATATTTAATGCATGCAATTTAAAATATTGAGAGACTAGACTGAAATATTTTTTTATATATTGGAGATCAAATTGATATAATTTAAATAATGGAGACCAATTTAAAACACTTAAATTTACACAATTTAAACATTGGAATTAAAATTTATTTAACCCTATACATAAATTACATACTTAAAAAATTAAAAAGACTCATGACATTCCAAACAAGCATTGACATTGACATTGACAATTCGTTCCTGTCTTACATCTTAAATGGGGTAGCCAATGCATTTTTCAAGTGGGTGGTGAGCTACTTTTTCTCACCTTGATTGTTGTTTCACTGCTCGTTATCTTGTCTGCTTTATTGCTTTGGTTTCGTACAGTGAATGTATCCATTAGGCATGAAATTGGTTGCTTTAAGGCCACAAAACAACGAGTCCAGTTCTCTCTCTGCCGTGACACCCGTGGTGCTTTCTGCCGTGACGTCAAAATGACGTCGTTTTAGCCTAATGTTTTGTTTTCCTCCTTATTTTGTTCTTTTTCTAAACTCTCACCACAACATATAAAGATTCTAAAGACCAAATATTTTGGTCTTTAAAAATAAAAATTTTATTGTAAAAGATATTTAGGAATTAATTTTTATTTAGGGACAAATTTTTATCATCACGAAAATAGTCGTTAAAAGGTTCTTTCAAAAAATCAATAATGAGGTTTTTAACGACAAAATTTTAAAAATGTCACTAATAAATAGATTTTTAGAAATAAAATAATTTAATCTCAAAATGATTTATTTTTTTAAACAAAAAATTTGGTTCCAAAAGGATAATAATTCATCACTAATATTCAATTTTCGTTACTAAAAATATAATACTGACACTTTTCGCAACAAAAATATTTAGTAAATTTTAGTTTTTAAAACCTTAGTTTTTTTTTATAGTATCTCAAGGGCGCAGAGTTGATAACCCTACGCACCTCGAATGATCGAAGATGAAGAAGACTATGGCAGCAGAGGCGAGAGAGAAAGAGAGAAGAAGAAGAAGAAGAAGAAGAAGAGAATTTAGGTGAAGCAAAATTAAAAAAAAAAATTGAATCGGTTCTTAATCGTTTTTCACAAACATGAATCTCTTTCACGAATCACTCTTTTTGTTCAACACACTTCACTCACCTCCACTCTTGCTTGAAAGTCCATCATTGATTTTATCTTTTCATCAATTCATTAGCTGCTTTTATTGAAATAAGGATTACTGCTCACATTCATTTGCAAGGCCAGAAAAATAACTTAACTAGTCAACAACACAAAAATCAATTCAATACTTTTCTACATAGAAATCCACAAATCCACACTGTCATCATTCTCTTTATATAAAACCAAATCAAACCAACCAGAAATCTAACAGACTCTACATATGATCCTTAAAAAAAAAAAAACAAAAAAACAAAAAACAGAGACTATGACAGAGTCCGTGAAGGCGGCGGTGATCGGAGTCGGAGTTGCCGGCCTCGTTTTCGAGAATACCTAGATCATAATGTGTTCTCTGAGGTTTCCCCCATTACATTCTTTTATCGCCTCGCCGTCGCCGCCCTCCTCCTCTTTGTCGGGTTAGAGTTCATAGTTCTCAAATGTTTGAGAACTTAGAGAGAGAATAAAACAGGGGAAGAGGCAAAGGGGAAAAAGGGCACCAAAAAAAAAAAAAAAAAAAATCGTCAAAATGATGCCGTTTTTGAACAACAGCAGGTAGGGGTGAGCATGGTTCGGATTGGACCGGATTGGGGTAAAACCAGGACCAATCCATTATTTATGGTTCCTGAAAAATTGGAACCAATCCAATCCGTTTAAATCATGGAACCAATCCGAACCAATTCATTTAAATACGGATTGGATCGGTTTAGGACCACGGATTCACATAATTAAATAAAAAAAATATGTATATATAACACTTTAATTTCATAAAAACATAAACATAGCGCTATATTAGTTCCACAATAGCAACATGTCTTTCTATAATAGCGACATACTGTTCTAAAATTTAAACAACCATAAGAAAATTGGTTTCACCATAAGTATTTATACCATTACAAATTAAAACTAAAAACTAACAAATAAAAGTAATAAAAGAAGATATGATGCGGGTTTAGGTTTGAGTTTAGTTTTATATGGAATAAGAGAAGATACTATGGGGGAGGATGTATAATAAAAATATAGACTATTTGTATGCGGTCCGGATCGGTTTCAATCCGGAACCGTGGGGTTCAATCCGGAACCAATCCGTGGATTACGGAGTTTTAATTCTTCAATCTGAAACCGAATCACGGATTCAAAAAACCAATCCAAACCTATCGGATTGGACTAGACTAGATCGGATTACGGATTTCACGGATTCTTTGCTCAGCCCTAACAGCAGGGACCATGCAGGATATCAAAGACGATCCGAACTCCAAAACAACTTCTTTTTAAAATTTTATTATAATCATTTTAAGTTATCAGGATGTTTAATACAAGTTAAAATTTTAAATTTTCTCGGTCATTACACGTATGCGGATGTGCCGAGTGTGCACCTAGTAAAGAATTCTTGCATGTGTCGGTTTGTAGAATAAAGATAACTTGAGTTTCAGGTTCTAAGGTAAAAAGATGTGAAACTTGGACAATCAGAAAACAAATAGTTCTAGTTTTTTTATTTTATTTTCATTTATTAACAAAGTGAATATTTTATTAAAAATATAAAGTTACAGGTACAATAAATAAAATGCACCAAGAAATATTTAGAAAGTATAAACTACCCTTATTACTACTGCTCACATCCACACAACACAGTCAACCTCTCAATCTCATAATTTTTATAATTATAAACAAGTAAATGCAAGAGAAATTTTTTTTCCTATGACTTCTCCTTATAAAAAGCACACCAAAGTGAGGCCACACAAATCCAGTGTATGTAATGTGGTGTGATTTTGTATGTAACAAGTCACAAAATTCATTAATGAGCAATTGAACCATCGTCGATTTTTATTTATTTTAATTATTCACATTAATTGTGATATCCATAAATAATTGCAATCCTTTCTCACCTCATTTTGGGATGATAGATAATGTAAGAATAAAACTATATGTACAAATTAGTATATCAATTAGTGTACTAACGGATAATATGATATAATTTTATTGACTTTGAGTCTTCGTAGTTTATATAATGGGCAGGGTCCTTAATTTTGAAATTACATTGCTTTAACATGTATTGATATACTAATTAGTATAATAATTGGTATGTATTGATAATGTAATATTAAGTTTGTACTTTTAAGGTCTTGTATGTTAGAATATATTATGTTAGAATATATAGGACCTTGTCCAATATTAAGGGGTAATATTCCCTGACAGATGTGTGGGGTAGCCTATTTGCACATCAATTTTGTTGCACTAAAAAAAAATCTTTGTGTACTATGTGAAACACTTAATAATTGTATCAAAATATTATCTAATTATATAAAAACTATAAGTTGACTACAACGTGATTTGTTTGGGTAAAACTAAACCAAACTGTATACAGAGAACTAAAAATACTTACAGATAGATTGTATAAATCTGGAAACGAAACCAAATGTGATTGAGGCTTGTATTAGACACAATTTTCTTAAGACAAATCTATCCCCTACTGCGGTGCTCACGAGTTTTTATTGGACGTTCGTCTCCAAGAATATAACGATCAAACGTTATAGAAGTAGCACTACCACAAGAAGTCTGACGAACATTACTATGCAGAATTCTCTTATAGAAAAAATAGAATGTTGAAGGAAAGAAATACAAGATGAAATTAATGCCTAAATGAATGCAATTAGGGCATGCTTAACTAGGAAAATTGGTGATTCTTTGAATAATCATGATGACTTTTCGATGAAGAGACACAACTCTTCCATTGAATAGGTGCAATAGATTAGACATGATTGTTCTTTCAAACAAGTTTGAATTCTATATCGAATCCGGTTCAATTTTGACTCAAATAAATAAGAAATTTATTTAAATGAAATTAATTTTAAATTAAATAAATTTCCTCTTAAAACTTTACTCAAATAGTACATATTAGAGTTAATTTATCATTAACCTATTAATGATTTCCAAACCATTTTTTCTGACAGTTTATTGATTGGGTAGATTAAACACAATATTGACAGACATGTGCTTAATAAGATATAGTCGACTAAAACCCAGCTCAGGCTACTCCAAACCCAGTTCAACTCGCTTTATTATTATTTTTTTTTGATAATTGGGTATTCAATTCTAGTTTGTTGTAGCTCGACTTTTCGTGCTCCTTTTGGATACGACTAGCCTTACAGTTCGGACTCTTATAGTTCTGAATTTGATCTTACAAGTGCAATGTGAAATAGATAAACACAAAAGAGTTCAAATCCGGCAATTCTTTTGGAAAATCGATTTTGAATCAAAATGCCAAAAAAATTGACTGTTTTACCAGATACAGAGTCGCCATCTAAATATTTTTAGAAAATTTAGGAAACCCGAGACTCGTGCCAAAGGCCACTTAGCCGTCATCACCAAAGTGTCTTGGCTTGGGAACTTAGATACGAGAGAGGAAAGTCATGAATTGAGCACCCCACTCGCCCTATCAAAGATCAGCCTCTACTAATCAGATGTGATTCTTATTTACATGATATGCTCTTATTCTGATTATGATTATCAGGCTAATGCAACTATGTGACGCACACAAGTATAGACTAATTTGCAAAAATTAGAACACTTTGATTCATGTTTGTTTTAAAATTGTTTTGAATATGTGCTACTTGGAAAAGTGAACTCATATGTACATTCATTAAATTATTCTAATTTGAGCAACTAGACTTCATCCATAGGTATTTAAGTAGGTATTGCACTTAAGCAATTAGCCGCATGGCAAGCATGCTAGACATGGCAACAATCACACACATGCGATATGCTAAAACAACAAAAGCTCACCTAGTACTCCAAGGCAAGCCAAACAAAGCAAAATAATTAGAAAAATGCATGTTCCTAACTAATGCGATATGACTAATGCAACACATGCAATATGCAACTAATAAGCTCGGCTACTAATTATGACATGTGAATCAATTTGAAAGCATGTGGTTTAAATATGTATTCAGCGAAGTAATAAACAATAATGCTTATTAGAATGATGAACTGAGCCTCGGTGCATGCAAGACAAGTAAATGCAAACATGAGAAATGCTAAAAGAAACATGATGTTCTAAACTACCCATTACAAGCAAGTAAATAAAAAGGATAAAGACGTGGGGTTGAAAGACATACACATTATTACATGTTTGCCCTCGCGTAGGAGGGTCTGAATAAATATCCTAGCTAATTACTACGAATTAACTAACTATTACAAACCGAATGAAATAAATTAACTATACTATCTAATTATTACATCACCGCAAATTAACTAACTACTTTAGCTAATTAAATAAGTACAACACAAAACTAACTAGCTATTCTAACTAATTTAATTAATTAGTTACAAGTTTGTTACTCTAAGTACAACATATTAATATTACAACATTATTCCAATGGATCCTAAGAATCGAGGGATGGTTCATGCATGGATGTGGATTTCCACTCGATAATGCTCTCCGTTTTGCTACATGAATGCCTCTGTTGCACAGTTAGAAAATTGCACTGTTTTTCCACCTCAACCTCTGCTTTGTTGTACCAAAAAAGGGACACTGCCTGGCTGGAAGAAGTAGCCAACAACCCAGAAGTAGTGGCTGGCCGGCCACTAATAGTGGCTTGCCGCCCAGTAAAAGTGGCCTACTGGCTACTAATGTTGGTTCTTTCTTGCAACAGCAGCAGAGAACAAACAGAGCACAAATAGAGTATTCTCAGGGGATGTTTGTCCATCCTGCCTCTCCTTATTAGCAAACAGGTCAAATGAGGGGTAGGCTTGATTTGAAAGCCATCAATTGACGCAATTTCGTTGCGTGATGACTTATGAACCAAGGGATACAATTTCAATAAATGGTAAGGAAAGACCAACGAGACCTCGTCTCTATCATGGATTGGTCAAGGGAAGTGGTTGACCTTGGAAACTTGAACCATTTTATCACTAACAAGTATGAAATGACCCAAGTCTCTATGTGTTCAATTAGCGTCCGATTAAACACCAAATAATTTTATTATCTTGGTCCATTTTATCCCAATTTTGTTACCCCATTTTAATTACCTTCAATTCCTTAGTCAATTAAGTCCAATAATGAGCTTTAACTCCACTAATGGAGAGAAGTGCCAAACCAAATGTTGTTTTAGGCATGAGAGGGAGATCATGCCGTTGGTAATGAACCCCCGAAGGGATTAAACCATTAAGCACAATATCACCCATTTAAGCTTAAACAACACTCCTTTTGGAGCAACTCTCAAAACAAAGAGAAAAAGCCAAAAAATGAGGGAGATTGCAGAGATCCTTAGAAGTGAATACAAGTATGAAAAGTAAGAAATAAATACTATTAACTCAAATAAGTTGGTGGCTAAGGCCTAAACCACCAAGTCTATGAGGGCCATTACACTATAAGCATACTATACAAAGCATGAATGAAGCTAATATATAAAAACAGTCTTAAAATAGTCAAAAAAAAGTGCTGGAATGAAGACAAAAATAACTACAACAATAAGCTAAAATATTGAGGGATTAACATTAGCACAAAAGCATAAGGAGGGGAGGCTAACCCCTCCATTTTTGGGACTTCAAAACATGATTTTAGCCTCTAAAAAACTCTGAAATTTAGGGGTAAAAAAGCTCAAAAACAGTTAAAGAGAAGATGGGAAATATAAGGGATAAGGGCAAAGGCCTTAGAAGCAAGGTTAAAGAAGGGTTGTCAACCCCTCTATCTTTAATGGCCTTAAACCACAAGTTTCAGCCCAAACATACAGATGAAAAACCAACTCAAAAGTAGCAAGAAAAGATGAGAAAGAGATGGTACAAAAGAACTATAATGTATACCTCTTGAAGAAGAATGATCCCTTGAATTCCCAAACCACCATTTCACACTCTCAAGTGCTAAAATGCAAGCTTAAGCACCTCAGCCAAGATCCCTCAAAGTTTGGTTTAGAGTGTCTAGGCGAAGGTTATGTAAGTTGCAAGAGAGAGAGAGAGAGAGGGAATTGTAGAGAGAGAGAGAGAGAGAGAGAGAAATTTTTTAAACTTTTGCTTTCCAAACTTTTGCTCTCCTAAATTTTTTAAAGTCAAAATTTTTTCCAACCTCTCTAACAAAAGAGAGGGTCATCTATGTATAGAAATATATGAGAGACCCTCGGAAATATCCTTACAAACACAGCTGGAATGATGCAAATAGCTGTGGAGATAGTTGGCCAAAAATATCTGATTTTTACACTAGTGTCTGGCAGGCCACAAATAGTGGGCGGCTGGCCACATTTGTGGGTGGCAGGCCACACTAGTGGGCCTGTAGGTCCTTGGATGCTTAAGCCTGAAAAACCACTGTTTTTGTCCAAAACAAGGCACAAGGTTTGTAGGTTCAAAACAGATGTTTGCTGCTGAGGAAGTCAAGCATTTGACAAGCGTACACATTCATCATTAAGTGATCAATCAGTGGCACCCAAGTCTTAAGGGCCATCAAAAATGGTGTATCTACAATTGTCCCTCTTTGACAGAGCTCGAAGTTGTGAAATGACATGAGTGAATGTCAAAGCCCGAAGACGACCCATTTTGACAAGGCCATAAGACTTGGGCAAACAATCAAGACATAAATAAAATGGTTGAGCTCGCAAGTTGCCTACGTATCCCTTTGCAAGGAATCAAACCAACGTAGTTTTAGGACATGATGCAAATTGTCACGACCCTAACCCGCCCCTATAGGTTTAACGTCATAACTAGCCAGTAATCCTTGGATTACCAAAGGCCTCATAACATAATAATGTATAATTAGGGGCTGCGGAAGTAAATACATAAAATATACATAGTCCATCGAGCTATGAAGACATACATAGGACAGATAATCTTAAACTTTTATAAACATACGAATGACGTCAAAAGATACAATATTTACATGTCACTTCATATACATAAAAACAAATAAACTTGTTCAGGAAGCAAAAGAACAGAAGCTTATACAATCATAATAACACAGCCACTAGACTTGACTTGATCTGGAACCTCCTCGGGAGGTGCAAAGGTAGGTTGACAAAAACTGAGATGCCAGGTCCTCAACTCTGAGCCTGGTCATGTGCTTGATCACCTATATACATAATATAAATAATGAGTGGGAGCCCAGTGAATAACAACAGAGTAAAAGGTTAAATGAATGATGTCCTATGGCTAAGCTAGTTCACATTCGTATTCTTATTCAAATCATAAACAGAATTCAGAATTCATGCTTGATCATACGTGGTTCATCCATTAGCGCTAATAGATCATATACAGAGCATTATAGATTATACTTGTCAGTTCTATAAAGGAACCTTCGGCTGGGTATAGATAACTTGTCAGTTCCATAAAGGAACCTCTAGACTGGGAACGGATAACTTGTCAGTTCCATAAAGGAACCTCTAGCCGGGTACAGATAACTTGTCAGTTCCATAAGGAACCTTCGGTCCGGGAACAGATAACATACTTATCATAAATACCTATCGAAAATTGGACAATCATTCATAACATTTCATAAAACAGATTTTATTCATAGACAGAAAATAATTTAACTTGTACATAGCTTTACTAAGTTATTACTCACAAATAACCAGTGGCTCCAAATAGACGAGTGGAGTAGGAAATTCGTTTAACTTGAGGCGCGTGACCTACATAACATGACAGATACATACATTAGAACACATACTTGGATTGTACATGACTTATTTCATTTGTTCTTAGTGTGTTCCTAGCCTTTATCCTCATCATAGTGTCTTGATCTTGGCCTAGGAATGCCTAGGATGGAATGAGGATACAAAAATTGTACTTGAAAACATTTTTCAAAACTTGCTGCAAATAAGGTTCATGCTCGAGCGTGGATTTCCTCGCTCGAGAGAACATGCAAAATGTGAGGGTCCGCTCGAGCGCAACTTCCTTTGCTCGAGTGGTCTGCAAACTTTGAAAAAGTACTGGTTGCTTGTCTTTCCCGCTCGACGCTCGCTCGATACTTGCTTGAGCGTGAGAGACATGTCCTTGCTCGAGTGCAACTATTGTTGCTCGAGCGTGCTGCAAAACATGAGAACTTCTGGGAGCATGCATTTCAAGCTCAAGCTAGCCCTTGGTCGCTCGAGCGTGGAATCCATCGCTCGAGTGTGGAAGTAATGCTTCCAAGCTTCAAAACTCAATCTTAAAGCATTAAAGCTCAATTTTTCTGGGCCAAAACTTGAGGGAACACTTAGAAACTCATAAACCATCATGAATTAAGGATCATTTCAAGAAATCATGGCCCAATAGCTTGCCAATTGTGCAAAAATTTAACTTAAAATTTATGAATGTTCCATGAACATGATATGAATGAATTTCTTTGAACTTAATCTTCTCAAAACATGATCAAATGCTACAAAACAACATGAAACTTGATGATTTCCCAAAATTAAGGTGAATTCAAGACATGCATGAGGGAATTCTTAGAAATTAAACTCAAAATATGAGAAAATATGCATACATGCATACATGGTATTGCTCAGTACTCTTCATTTCTAACCCAATTCTTACATTAATCAACTCAAATCTCTAGAGTTCATGTCTTATACTTCATAGTTGTCCAAACAAAGGGTTGGATTCTTACATAAACTTGTCAAGATGAGAGCTAGAAGTTTGATCCTTGAGTTCCCAAGTCCAAATTCACAAGTTCTCTAGCAATCTCAATAATTTGAGCTCAACTTCTCTTCTTTCTCCCTCTCTCACGTTGGTTGTGTGTGTGTGAGCTCAAAATGTGTTGACACGAGGGAAAAGAGTGAGTAGGAGTACACAAGAGGCCTTATATAGGCTTGTCTAATGGTAGATAATTAAGACTAATCAAATGAGCCATTAAATTAATCTAATTTAATTGTTCCGAGCCGAATTTCAATTGGACCTACCATAAAATTCTAAAAATTCTAAATAACACGCAAATCAAGTCAATTTTTGAATCAGTTGCCGATAAGGCCTTCAATTTGCAAACCGAATAAAAACATGAACAGATCTTTCTATGCTAAACAAATATAAACACAAATAGAGCAACACATGGTACAAATTTTCACGTTAATTTCTTGTTAAACATAATTGAGCATGGATTAACGTTAATCATGGGTCGGGGTTGTTACATAAACGATATGCACGAAAAATATACTTTGAGAGCTGGACTCACACGCTTCACGAAGCTAGCTATTTTGAAAATTTATGATAATGCAAGATGATGCACTAAGCAATAACAGATGTAATAAGAAATAACAAGATAACAACATATGAATGAGCTTTAAGCTTAAATCGAAATGCGTTTCAAGCGGAAAGAACTCAAAACACGCACTTCAACCATGTCGAAGCCATGAGAAGAGGAGGGAAAAATTGCTCAGGGTTGTGTTTCACGCGTCCTGAGATAAACAACCCCTCAAGGTCGGGTTAATCACGCTGAAATCATGAGAAGAGGAGAAAAACCACTAAGGGTCGCGTTTCACGCGTCCTGAGATACTCTAATCATGCTGAAATCGTGAGAAAAGGAGAAAAATTGCTCAGGGTCGCGTTTCACGCGTACTAAGATACTCTAATCACACTGAAATCGTGAGAAGAGTAGAAAAATCACTCAGGGTCGCATTTCACGCGTCCTGAGATACTCTAATCACGCTGAAATCGTGAGAAGAGGAGAAAAATCGCTTAGGAGCGCGTTTCACACGTCTCGAGATAGATGCAAAAAGTATGAGATTGTATGATAAATACATAATGTAGTGAAAGTGTGCGATAGATGCATGAAATGAACAAGTGCGATAGATGCACAAAGTAAACGAGTGCGATAGATGCACAAAGTGAACAAGTGCGATAGATGCACGAAGTGAACAAGTGCGATAGATGCACGAAGTGAACAAGTGCGATAGATGCACGGAGTGAACAAGATTGAAAATCAATACAGTGACAATGCATGTGCTATGCAAGATTATAGACAACCAACATATGATGTTAATTGAAAGTATGCTCTACGCAAGAAACAAGTGCATGTTCTATGCATAATTGCCAGCATGTTCTATGTATGAATCAAAATCATGTTCAAAATGAAAGCATGTTCTATGCAAGTATGTGAATCATGAACGATGCAAGGCATACATACAACATACGCGTATGTGAAAACACACGTTATATGCAACAAAAGAGAACATATATGTAATTAGACAAAATGGACAAGAGCAGCCTTTAATGTCGACCTCTAATTTACCTATTGGAGGTTTTGCAAAATGCTCAAAAAGGATACACCTTGTTCATATTGGCAAGTGGGGCACGTTCGTGCGTCGGAACACAACGGGTATTGGGAACGGCGTAATCGGAAAACAGTTTCGAGCTCCTCGAAAATCAACCTGGACCCAAAAGAGAACCTCCCATACACTGTTAGGGCAAAGGTGGAACAAAACCAACACCAGGCCACAAAGGAAGACTATCGGCCACAAATGAGGCCTGCCGGCCAATAATGTAAAATCGGGGGCAGATTTGTCTTTTTGGCATGGGTCTTCTTTAAATCAACATCCAAGCTTCATTTGCAGACACCCTCAAGACCAAAATCCTTCTCCTTCTCTTTCTAGGCATTTTCCCTATCTAGATTCGTGCTTTGTGCGCGTTTTCCAATCCCCCACACAAACTTTATTTATAAACCCTCTTTAATCCTTTACACTTTGAATTGATCAGATTTTGTTTTCGTTGATTTTTTTTCGAGTTTTTAACACTGTGGGATTGTTTCCCTCAAGCTTCTCTCGGGTTTTGTGAACTTTACCAAGTTTTGACTTTTCCTCCCATTTTCTTTCTCCTAGGGTTGACTTTTTCCAAGTTTTCTCTCTTTTCCTTCATTTTCTTCACTTTTTCACTAGTTTTCACCCATTTTCAGATGGCAAACGACATTCCTCATGATGACGCCCCTCCTGAGGTTCCATCTGCACTTTTACCCTCTGTTAAGGTCGAGGAGCCGGCGGTTGCTGAGGCTGGCAAGGCAGCAGAGGACATTGCTATTGACTTCGAGGCAGAGTTCGCTCTAGGGCTCGAGCCTGAGCCACTACCATTGAGGGTGAGACCCTTTGATCCGGTCATTTACCACCCCTGCACGCATATGATGGCGCTTGGAGGCATGAGGTGCTTTGACTATTTCATTGGTGGCATGGCAGAGGATGTTTTGTTGAGGGAGCCGGACTCCCACCTTTCCCATGGCACTATTAAGGTACAAACTTTATTTTCATGCTTTCTTGCCTTTCATTTGACTATATTTCTTGCACTGCCTTTCATCTAACTGCTCTTTTATCACTGTCTTTCGTCTGACTCACTCTTTCTTTTCCACAAGGGGACTCCCGCTCTTGTCGGGGTTACGAGGCGGTGACAACCAGAGATTGGTATTATGAGCCATCGCCCGAGGTTCGTGACCTTGTTGATGAGGCTGGCTTTGGCTTATTCTATACCAGGCTCTCACGACATATGGCTAGCCGGGCCTTACTCGGAGCGTTGGTGGAGAGGTGGTGGGATACCACCAACTCTTTCCACTTTTCTTCCGCTGGGGAGATGACAATGACTCCCTACCACTTCTCTATGATCATAGGCTTAGGAGTAGGGGGTGATCCGATCCCCTTTGACATGGATATGAGTGAGTGGGAGGTAGCTCGGATCTACCTTCTTGGAGTGAGCCCACCTCTATAAAGGCTAGCGATGGTCAGATACAGCTTGTTCTCCGAGCACTTCCGCAGGAGACAGCCCGAGACGCAGGAGGAGGTAGAGTAGTACATCTGGGGCTTCTTGATATTTTTCCTCGGTGCCATCTTGTTCGTGAACAAGTGGAACACCGTGGGTTTGTACTTATTGAGCACCCTTGTGACCTTGTCCTAGGTTTGGTTTTACAACTGGGGTGGAGCTGGCCTCGCCACACTCTACGGCTATATGAGTTCCACTTCCCACATGAAGGGAGAGCGGATCGGAGGCTACTGGAGAGCATGGGAAGTATGCACCACACCTTTCTACTTTTGCACTTTCAGTTGACACATTGTGCTTTTTTCTTTGCACTTTCTGTTTTAAATATGTTCATGCATCGTGCTTTCTGCTTTGCACTTTCTATATCTGTATTTGTTCATGCATCGTGCTTTCTGCTTTGCACTTTCAATATCTGTATCTGTTCATGCATCGTGCTTTCTGCTTTGAACTTTCTATATCTGTATCTTCATGCATCGTTGATAATACTGCTGACCTTTTCTTGCAGTTATGGGTTTACGCTTATTTTTTGGCTCTGGCTCCGGAGCTAGTAGATGAGATCCCTTCAGTCGTGCCTTATTTGCGACGACATGATGGTCGGTGCCAGTGCCGGAGCCGCGATGATATGACATTCGCCTTCTACTGTTGATACTTCGATACGGTGGTTGCCTGTGAGGTAATCCGAAACTCACAGTCATTTCTGCCTGTATTCTGATTAATACTCTGATAACTGATGGCAACCAACAATCTATACATTCTTTATTTATAGATCATGTGGTAGCCCTAGGCGACGATGCCAGTTGGAGTTAGGGACCAATATGCCGGGGCTTGGGCCATGTCTCAATTTCGGATTTTACTGGAGGGCCCACTTTGCCGGGCCTGGTTCTTGGGTGAGCGTTTCATACGCCAGACTCTGGGCTCATCCACCCCAGTCGTTCCTATGTCACCCTTAGCATCTATAAGGACAGCCGATAGCCTTTTAGCTGAGGCTATTATTCAGTTTATGGTAGGGCTAGATGCCGACTATTTCAGAGGGAAGGGGGATTATACGGCCTTCATCAGGACTCATCTCATGCCGTCTCTAATTGGAGCTCGTAAAGGTGATGCAACAAGTGTTCCTTTGGCTGAAGAGGCTGCTTAGGGGGCCGAGGCGGGTGTTGGAGAGGCCCCTCCCACCATGCAGGCTGCTGGTTGGCCTGTGATTCCTACTATGCTTACTTGTTGGCGTCTAGATGGGATAGCCTATTAAATACCGATAGAGCCACCAGAGTCAGGGCACGGGTATGTCAGAGCTCCAGGCAAACCTCAGGTATGGACCACACTTTTCAACTTACATTCCACATTTTCCATTTCCAGATATTAATGTTCCAGATACTGATAATTCAAATGCACTTGCAGGCACCCCCGAAGTACACAGAGGGCCTCTTCCAGCTGGTTGCTTCTCTAGTTGGCATGGTGTAGAGGAGAGAGACACTGCTTAGTCTCTACAGTATTCAGGTATCCCCATTTTTCGCATACATTTCGCTACTGGTTCGCATTACTGTGCACCACATTAACATGTAATATTCACTCTGATACACGATACTATACACTGATCTACTAATATGCCTTCTGATACTATTTCACACGGCACTAATAGACTGTACTGCCTTCTGCATGATATTCCTACTGTATACTACACTCTGCCGCATATTGTATCTGATACTTTGATATTTGTCTCTCAGATCCCAGCTGCACCGAGGGCATTAGTGGCAGCAACAGCACCATCGACAAGAATGAGAGGTAGATAGGCCCCAGCACACGGCTGAGATGAGAGTCGAGGTCGAGGTAGAGGCAGGGGTGATCGAAGTCGGATCAGTGAGTCTGAGCCCGTATTGAGTGGGGATGATACCAAGGCTAGTGACTCCGAAGAGGCAGTAAGCCGACATTCTGAGTCGTCTGCAAGTGGCAGCAATGATGCTGGCTCGGGGTCAGAAAGCAGAGATGGTACCGAGGCTAGCTCTGAGTCAGAAAGTAGAGATGATGATAATACCGATTCTGACTTGGAGTCCGGCTCTGATAGCGGTGCCGATGGAGACAGTGCCCCTGAGTACCCTCCGAGGAAGAGGACGAAGAGGGCCTCTTAAGCCTGATGTGATTGGCGCCGAGTTTTGTACTCTTTTGCCTAGTTTCTTTTATTTTGTAGCTTAACACATGTACAGCTTCAGATAGGCTTTTACTTTTGCTTTTGAAAACTTATACTCTCTTTTACAAAAACTATGATCGGGGGCAAACCCTGCAGTTTTATGAAAAAAGTTATTGTTTTTGCATCATGAGCACCACATTTGCAGAAATGAAAAATAGAGTTGATTTTGAAACCAAAAAAAAGAACTTGTATTGGCACAATGTTCTTAATTGATAATGAGCCAACCAACAACCAAAATACAACTAGATAAGCAAGGTAAAAATAACTCAAACACAGATATGTACACTTGCTAAAACCAAAAGACTCAAAGTAAGACCTTAAAACACAATGATCAAGACAAAACTAGACCGCTAAAACTGCTTGGCCCACAAATGGATGGCAGGCCACACAAGTTGGCGGCAGGCCACAAAAAATGGGCGACCAGCCATTTGTGATGGATCCACCAGACGGCTGACAGATGGCCTCCACTCATAACCTTATCTTCTACAAAAGGTCTTTCTTCATGATTTCTTCACTAGAACCTCATTTTTGCTACTGTTTCTTCCACAAATGGAGATATTCCTTGCCAAGAAGCTCACAGATTGGATAGCCAATTTTGGATGCACGAAAAAGGTAAATTTCTGAGGTTTCGGTATAAACGTGCTTTTTCCGTTAAGCCATACTCAACTTTGCTTTCCATTTCTCCATGCGGCGGTTTGATGTTGGGACCCAATTACGCATGTATTTCGCTTCGGCGCACAGGAAATGTGCCCATCTCTTGAAGAATTTCGAGCATTGATGGAAACCCAACACAATGAGAAAATCATACCTCAGCCCCGTTTTGGCCATGCCTAGGCATTGGGACGAATGTGTGGACTCACTTTGCACGAAGCTCGATCTTTGGTCCATTACAGAGAGCTAGATATACCCAGCTTGATTCATCGATTTGCTGACATCGGTGATAGAGGTGACCCTCTCTGGCGAGGTTTTTGGCAACATGCCCTCTGTTTATGTATGCTTGCACATTTTCTTCTTGCCCCTAGTTACGACGGAGCCAGCATTCGATTGATCGAAGTGGCCTAATGTCTGAAAGAAGGTAAGAGTTGTATTGATTTAGCGTTGGTCGAGACCCTGATGGGCTTAAATGCTTTTCATCGGCGAGGGACCACCAGATTTGCGAGGAGTCCACTACTTCTTCAGGTATTGTTTCCCATCCTTTCTGATATGTACCTCATACATCACTCGGCACTCATGCTCTATTTTCTCGCAAAGTCATTTTTCTTTACTTTTCTCTCCATGCACACCTCTCTATTCTTTAATCTCTCTTATTTTTCATCCCTTCCTAGGTATGACTCATGGATAAGTGGTGGCCCCTTGCCCCGAATATTCAGCCCGAGCTTACTTCTTCTACCAGTGCCTAGTGGACTTTCCCAATGCGGGATGGTGGTGCAACTAGATGTGCAGCAAGTCCGCAGCTAACATAGCTTGGCTTTGCCCTTGGCTTAACTCGAATGAGATGAGCTACAACATGTCCCGATAGCCAGGCATTTAGTTGATTGGCCTTACACACTGTATGTTCTACTTTTCCTTTTGGTTCAGATGCCAGTTTGGACATGATCAGACCTGCCCAGAAGAGGGGATAGAATACCCGGCTTCATTTCCGATTCGTGCTTCATACTTAACTCGGAACCTCATTACCTGGAGGACGAGAGAGCTTCTAGCCATTGCCCCTAGTTTCAATGGTGCCCTTTCTGGCGAATGCTTGGCTTAGCTCGAGGATGAGGCATAAGTCAGGCCCATTTTGACTACAGAAGCTTCCACAGGCACGAGCAGGACATAGGAGCACCTGACTTACCTATGCCCCTAGTTTATTGCTTTGACCTTTCTTTTTCAAGTTTTATGATGTAAAAGCAACTTTGGTTTGTATTAGAGAGTTGGAGAATGTACTTTATGTTGAAATCAATGGAATTAAAGTTGTGAGCACTAAAAATTTTCCTTTTGGTCGCAAAAATGGTCTAAGTTATAAAGGTAAATTTTTGAGAAAAATAAACTTTTATTAAAACTTTTCAAAATCATTTTCGAAAATGATCATTGCCTGACACGCGCAGAATCAATTCTCAAGATGTACAACCCCGAATCAAAAGATCATAACTACCCCTGATTGCATACCACTACTACTCTATATTATAACCGGCTATTCTTCCCAAAATGAAGATCACAACTAAACTAACAGACAAAGATGACCTGATCAGGAAAATGGAAAAGACAAATGAGTCGGAGATGATTACAGCTGAACTTTAAGATGAAGTTGCCTATGTATCCCGAAGATGAGAATCAAGCCTTACGTAGTTCGGTTTAGGTTCACATGAGTATTAACTTTCTCCTTTTACGCTCTAATTTTTGCCAAAGCCGCCCTTTGGGGTTTTCAACCTTGCGAGCTCAGTTTTTCTTTATTTCTAATTTTCCATGCTCTAATTTTTGCCTAGGTCGTCCTTTCAGGTTTTCGGCCCAACGAGCTTCACAGGGATAGTATTTCTTTAACTTGTCCATATTAACCAGCTGCGAAAACTCCAGGCCATCTAAGTCCATGAGAATAACTGCTCCACCCGACCAGATAGATTTGATGATGTAAGGACTAGTCCAATTGGGTCTGAACTTGCCCCTAGGGTCATGGATGGGAGCTCGGTTGTCTTTCAGTACCATATCTCATTCCTTGAGATTTCTGGACTTAACCTTCTTGTTAAAAGCCCTAGCAATTCTACACTGGTAGCCCTAGACATGATACAGTGCCTTTAGTCTTCTTCTATCAAACAACATTAACTTCTCAAACCTGCTTTGTTGCCAGTCTGCCTCCGCTATCTGATACTCAGCCATAGCTCGTAGCGGCGGGACTTCAATTTCAATTGGCAAAACGGCTTCCATTCCATAGACGAGAGAATAAGGAGTTGCCCCTGTGGATGTTTGGATTGACGTCCGGTAGTCCGAAAGTGCAAACAATAGTTTATCTGGCCAGTCCTTGTAGGTTTCTACCATCTTCCGCAAGATGTTCTTGATATTCTTGTTTGCAGCTTCAACAGCTCCATTAGTTTGTGGTCTGTATGTCGATGACTTGTGAAAAGCCACATTGTATTTCTCAAGCAGATCCACCACCTCTTTCTTGAAGTGTGAGCCATTATCTGAGATGATTTTATTGGGCACTCTGTACCGGCAGATGATGTTGTTTCTGATAAACTTGGCCACATGCGATGTTTTTAACACTGCATAGGATTAAGTTTCCACCCAGTTTGTAAAATAATCAATCGCCATTAGGACATACTCATGTCCATTCGATCCTTTTGGCGAGACCGCACCAATAACGTCGATTTCCCAGACCAAGAAAGGCCATGGCAAAGTCATGTTGTAAAGCTTTGACGGCAGAATATTCATGTGATTGGCATGGATTTGACATTTGTGGCATCGCCGTACAAAAGAATACAATCCTTCTCTATGATGGACCAACAATAGCCTTGCCTGAGGATCTTCTGGGCTAGCATCACACCGTTCATGTATGCCCCGCATTCTCCGCCGTGGATAGCCTTCATATGGGGCTTCGATTCCTCTTCCTCCACATGCATTTTATGCATTCCCAAATGATCTTTTTTATACAGCTTACTCCTGTAGATGATAAATTGGACAGCCAGACGCCGTATTCCTCGGTTTTCTTTGGCATTTGCCCTTGGTGGATATGTCTCCTTTTCCAGAAAGTTCCAAATATCGTAATACCAGGGGTTTTTGTCTTGCACTTTATCTATTGAAGCAATAGTTTCATAGGCCGACGTGTATTTCTATTTGATGATAATCGGACGTATTCGAACCCCAAGTGGGATGTCTACCATAGAAGATAGAGTTGCTAAAGCATCAGTGAACCAGTTGTTCTCTCTCAACAGATGTGTAAACGTTAGTTTTTCAAACCTAGGAATTAGAATATCTAGGGTCTGATGGTAAATCTAAGATGGCATTTTCAAGCATCAGTGAACCAGTTGTTCTCTCATTTTCAGTCCTTGGTGGTGGTATTTCTAAGATGGCCTTAATTTTGGAAGGATCTACTTCAATTCCCCTATGTGTGATCAGAAATCCCAGCGTTTTCCCTACGTTACCCCAAAGGTGCACTTCTGTGGGTTTAACCTCAATCTGTATTCCCTGATCCATTGAAAGAATTTCTCCAACACAGTGTAGTGGCCCTCTCGTTCTTTGTACTTGACAATCATGTCGTCTATGTACACCTCAACCTCTTTGTGGATCATGTAGTGCAGAATGGTGGTTGCAGCCCTCTGATAGGTGGTTCCAGTATTTTTTAACCCAAACGGCATAATCCAGTAGCAGTAGGTACCCCACGGAGTGGTGAATGCAGTATTTTTCAGGTGTCATCAGAATCTGGTTGTACCAAAAAAATCCATCCATAAATGAGAGCAAGGCATGGCTAGCCGTGAAATTTACTAATTCATCAATGTGCGGCAGTGGGAAGTCGTCCTTCGGACTGGCTATGTTTAAGTCCCAAAAGTCTACTCACACTCGGATTCTGCCATCCTTCTTCGGCACTGGGACGATGTTGGCCAACCAAGTCGGGTACTCAGATACTAACAAGAAACCTGCCTCGATCTGCATGGTGACCTCTTCCTTGATTTTCAGCGCCTAATCCGGACAAATTCTACTCAGCTTTTGCTTGACTGGTCGAGCCTTAGGGTCAAGAGGGATTCGGGGCTGTACAATTTCAGGATTGATCTCAGGCATGTCTTCGTAGGACCACACGAAAACATCTTTGAAATCTTTTAATAAAGCAATTAAACACTCTCCCTCTTCCGAAGACAACATGGACCTGATCTGGACCAAGCGCAGATCCTTCTTAGTACCCACATTAATGGCAATGATTTCATCAATACAGGGTTTAGCAAACCTCTCCTCCTCTCGATTAATCAAAATTTTCAATGCCAGTGGAATTTCTTCCCCTTTGTTTTTATTAAAAATTTTGAAAATCTTGGTCAATACAATAAACCAACGGCATAGAAAAGTACACAGAATCTGTAGAGTTCTCATTCAAAAAGGCTAGATCTTCGGTTACAGACTCAAAAGAAAAGCTGAATGAAGACCTAGACAGGACTTTGGTATTCGGGTTACCACTCCCAGAAATACCAGACTCAGACTCAGAAGAGCATGAATCTGATCCCGACTCCACAGACTCAGTGGAATCAGATTTTGGCTCATCACTCGGTTCAAAATTGGAAAGATAGCCTTCCTCCAGGTGCTAAGTAAGATGTGGTGCCCCTGATGCATCCAAAATGCCACTGGTTTGGTTCATACACGGTTCTTCCCCGATCATGAAGACAGTAAAATTATCCCCCAAGTTCTCTAGGTTAGTCGCGAGATCTGTCAGGAGACTGACCAGTGCTATCCCTACTCTAGGCTTGCTGTTGTCTGAGTTATCTTTCATGCTCTGGTTAGCTTTGACGCTTGGTTCAGCCCTTTCATCATCGCTGTCCTGCAGTTGCAGATCAAAGAAGATCTCAAACCCGGAGACACGTTGCTTCAAGGAATTTACCCAAGGCTCAGGGAAACCACAAAAAGGGAAATCCTCTCATTCTCGAACAAAATGACCATTCAGTGTCCCCCGGATTGGCCTGTAGGTGAGTTCATAATGCTTTCAAGCTCTCTTGACCTTGGCTCTACCCTTAATCTCTTTTCCCTTCTTTATCTAGTCCTCTTTGGTGGGTACATAGCCCAGTCCAAAGGCATGTAGGTTGTGTGGCACATCTGTCAGTGCTGTAACACCTTTCCGACCACTCTTTCTAAGCCCCATTCTTGGAATGTGCCACAGTTTGTTCATGAAATAGATGGACTAGGCGCTGACGTACATGCCTTCATCTGCGGCCAGAATGGTCTACACTACCCGGGCTTCAGCCAGAGTAAATCCCGAGAGGAATACATCCTCATCGCCATGGTTGATCTCTAGCATTGGCGTAGTCACCTCTGGCGGTGGATGGATGGGTGAATTCCCAAAAATAATTGCCACTTCTCCTCCATGAGGGTACTTCAATATATGATGAAGAGTGGATGAGACAACCTTCACATGGTGCAACCAAGACCTCCCTAACAACAAATTAAAGGTAGCTGGCACATCCAAGAGGTAAAACTCGATCTCTTGCTCAACTGGGCCCACTTGGACTCTCACTTGTACTGTGCCCACGACTTCTTTACTTGTGTTATCATATGCCTGTATCACTTGGGCTGTGGGAACAAAGTCCGCCGGTTTGAGGCCAATTGTGTAGGCAGTACGGGACGGAAAGGCATTAATGGCAGAACCAGTAACTACCAACACCACTGGCACCCACTTCTTTCTGCATTCCATAGATATGTACAATAGTTTGTTGTGAGCCGAGCCCTCCGATGACAGCTCTTTGTTAGAGAAAGTAAGCATTGGCCTGGCACCACTGGGAAAAACCAAACCTATATGCTGCTCAGGCGTGGTGTCAATGGACAATTTAGCCTTATCCATTGCCGACAACACTGCTTGTCGGTGCACTTGTGAGGCCATAAAGAGACCTTAGATGGAGATGTCAGCTTGGATTTTCTTGAGTTGTTTCAACACTAACTCTTCTTTTAGTTACTTCTCCTTCTGTTTCTCGGCCTCTTTGCTCTTTCCAGACGCCTCTACTTGATCCAGGTGTAGCGGCTTAAAATACCGTCCACTTCTTGTCAGATGGTCTATCTCCTCAGCATACCATGTATTATCCGGGGTGCAGTTGCCCCAGTCTTCATCAGTATGGGCCAGATGTAGATCGTTATCGTCCCACCATTCACCCTTAGTAGTCGACAAACAGTTGTCCAACTCTGCTTGTATCACTTTCACATCATAAGTGTTCCCCACAGGGTGCCGTGAAATTTCAGTTTCACGGTTGTCTTCAATTCTTTCTTGTTCAAATTGCCTCAGTGCAACTTCGTGCTCAGTATCTACAGTGTTCACAACGCCCACTTCCTAGGTTGGGTTTTCTACACTAGCATTCTCCAGCAACTTTCCTTTCTCATCAGCCCTTCCGGCTATAACAACTATCTCTACTTCATTTCCTTCAGGTTTCATTCTAGTTTCTTCTTCTTTATCTGGCTCATCATTCAGCCATCCAATATTATCAATTGATCTTTGCAAGTTGAACCACCCAATTTGCACATCTCCCTGATCATGCTCACCAAAGAACTATAAGTTGTTCAAGTTCTCATTGAGGTTTGCCAAATCATCCAACCCTTGGCCCGGGCCATCTTCCCTGACCACATTGACGTCCGCCGAGCTTGGTAGCACCAGTTCAGGCTTGGTTTGACTAGCAGGTACAATATAACAACTCGGGTCATACACCCTCTCAGCTAAGTCCCCATGACACTCGAGCAACAGATTAGTATCTTCCTCTACGGTCAGAACCTTTTCCACGGCGCGTGTTGTCACTACTGATCTAGAAGGCTCAGGCTGTAGGTCAGACGTGTCCATCATGCACAAGTCCATGCCCTTAGGAATGAACAGTGCTGATTTGGAAAGGTAGGAAGGGGTAATGTATACGCTAAGGTCATAAGAGGTGGTCAGTGCATGGATCAGGTTAAGATTTCGAAGTGGGGGGACTTGATTATGGGCTGGGGGTGGATTTGTGGTTACATTCAGTTTCTAAGGTGGAGCGATCACCTTGTTGTCAATGAGGTCTTGAATCTCATGACACAATCGAAAGCACTGGTCGGTGTCATAACCATGCTGTTGGTGAAACGCACAGTATTTTGCAGGGTTGTGTTTGGATGGAAGAGGATCAGGAAGTGGGCGAGGTTCTAAGGGTTTTAGGTGTCCTTTTTTGACCAACACCTTCATGGTTTGAGACAGAGTCATGTATAATTAGTTCTAAGTCCTCTGAGGTTGAGTAGGGTTGGACGATGTTTGTAAGCTTGTGTTGGCAAAGGGATCGGCGGTTTTTGTTGTAGTGACAGCACTTACGGCCGACGGCCTCGCAGCTGTGCTACCACTGGCAGGATTCGAATTGTGAACAAACAGCCTTTTTGCCTACTCCTTCTCATCCGTAATAAGCCTCTGCTTCATGGTATCTTCGATTTGCACTCCCGTTTCATGAAGTTCTGTAAATGCAAATAACGGGAGCACAATCATTTTCGGTAACAGCGTGCCATGCAGATTTTGGACGACCATTCTAATTTGGTCCTTCTCGGAAGGCCTCGTGGTCATCATCGAGGCTTTGGCCCTCCATCTTGTCACAAACTCAAAGAAACCCTCCTGCAGCTCTTGGCGTGTTGCTTCGAGATCATGAGTTGTGACCTTGATTTGAGTATTGTACGAGTACTGTGCAATGAAGGCCTCGACCATCTCCTCCCAATTATGTTTGATAGAATCTTCCAACTTAGCATACCTTATAGCCTCTATACTTGACATCATACGGCCAAAGAGAGACAGCTTTTGTGGTGTAGTTAGCCCATCGGCCGCAACATATCATAATACAACCGCAAGTGGACCATCGGATCCCTGGAGCCGTCAAATCGATCAATATGCGACATCTTAAACTGATCTGGTAATGTAACTACAGAATCAGTGTATCCATCCTCTATGTCTGGGATGGAGTTAACTCCTTGTGCTCTCTTGAACAAGTTCTCCAATTTGTTGACTTTGAGCGCAGTTGGATCGACTTCGAATTTGAACGGTGCCTTGGTCTGATAAACCGGTGCGTTGGAAGCTTGTACTGGGATTGGCTCTGTTGGATTGCCCTGGTTTTCTTGAACATTGGCAGTATTAGCAATGGCACCGGGCACAGGGATAGCTGTGGTAGGTACATGTGACGCAGAAGCTGTTGCTGGTTGCGGTTGTTGTTGTTGTAGCATAGTTATAACCTTAGCCTGACGAGCCATAACCTCAGCCTGACGGGTCGCATTTGTAGTGTCTCAACTGTTTGCTGCAACTGAAGTATTAATGCCTCCATATCAGTTGGGGGTACTGTGCCATGGGAATGGGTGATTGTCTTTGAGCTGAGTTGGAAGTAGATGACTGTTCCCAAACTGGACTGGACACAAGTGAGCTGAGGGGTGACTGTTGTAGGAACTGGACTAATGAATGCTGCCTGACTCTCCTCCGTCTTATAATTGGTAAGAGTGAGGTAAACACAAGTTGTCCCCAAACAAGATCCCTAGCTTTGCAAAGTCTTCCGACTCGGGTCCAAAGTACTTGGGGGATATCCAAACTTTCCGAAGCTATGTTTTTGAACTACCTAGCAAAAGAAATAAAGCAAAAGAGTAGCAATCAGAAACCGCACAGCACCTTAGCTAAGATGTTATTAACACAGACATGATCAAAACTGTAGGACTGTACTCCACACTGAATTTTGCTCAAAACAGATGCCAACTGTACCACTGATATACACATTCTTGCACGGTTTCACTATAAAGCACATACCAATTGAGAGAGAGCCAAAACACCCCTATGAGGGGGTAGGGTTACCCTGTCCTAATTTCATCATGAACTAGGATTCACTATTTCAAACAAGCGATTTCACGCAATCCTGCACAAAGGTGAGCATCCTGTCCTAATTTGGATCAGTCACTATGGCTTTTATATGCAACTAGGCCAAATGGTCAAAGGGTGTACCTCAATAAGACTACCTAATATACCTTTCACACATAACACCGAGAATTGAAAGGAGGATCAAGCGGTACAACGGTAGTCTAGATCTAAGGGTTATGTTCCCAACATGACAGAGCTCACGACCAGTCAGCCTTTTGGCAAGCTTTTGGGCAAGCCTTCGGCAAACCGTCTAGGAATAGCAGATGACAAGCACAGTGACTTATGTGCACCAATGCAAATGCAATGCAAATAACATATAAGTGTAGATAAAAATTCACATCATGAAGTTCGAGTCAAGTTCTCTAATTTCCCCAGCAGAGTTGTTAGAAACTGTAGCTCAACTTTTCGTGATCCTTTCGGATACGACTAGCCCAACAGTTCAGACTCCCGTGGTTCTGAATCCGATCTCACAAGTGCAGTGTGAAATAGATAAACACAAAAGAGTCCAAATTTGGCAATTCTTTTGGAAAATCGATTTTGAATCAAAATGCCAAAAAATGGATTGCTTTTCCAGATACAGAGTCACCACCTAAATATTTTTCAAAAATTTAGGAAACCCGAGACTCGTGCCAAAGGCCACTTATTCGTCATTACCAAAGTGTCTCGGTTCAAGAACTTCGGTACGAAAGGGGAAGGTCATGAATTGAGCACCTCACTCTCCCAATCTAAGATCGGCCTATACTAATCATGATGTGATTCTTATTTTCATTATATGCTCTTATTCCGATTATGATTATTAGGCTAATGCTACTGTGTGACACACACAAGTATAGACTAATTTGCAAAAATTGAGACACTTCGATTCATGTTTGTTTTAAAATTGTTTTGAATATGTGCTATTTGAAAAAGTGAATTCATATGTACATTCATCAAATTATTCCAATTTGAGCAACTAGCCTTCATCCATAGGCATTCAAGTAGGTATAGCACTTAAGCAATTAGCCTCATAGCAAGCATGCGAGACATGTCAACAATCACACACATGCGATATGCTAAAGCAATAAAAGCTCACCTAGTACTCCAAGGCAAGCCAAACAAAACAAAACAATTAGAAAAATGCATGTTCCTAACTAATGCGATATGGCTAATGCAACACATGTGATATGCAACTAATATGCTCAGCTACTAATTATGATATGTGAATCAATTTGAAAGCATGCGGTTTGACACGTATTCAACAAAGTAATAAACGACCATGCTTGTTAGAATGATGAACCGAGCCTCGATGTATGCAAGACAAGTGAATGCAAACATGGGAAATGCTAAAAGAAATATGATGTTCTAAACTACCCATCATAAGCAAGTAAATAAAAGAGAGAAAGACGTAGGATTGGAAGACATACACATTATTACATGTTTGCCCTCGCGCAGGAGGGTCTGAATAAATATCCTAGCTAATTACTATGAATTAACTAACTATTACAAATCGAATGAAATAAATTAACTATACTAGCTAATGATTACAACATCACAAATTAACTAACTACTTTAGCTAATTAAATAAGTACAACACAAAATTAACTAGCTATTCTAACTAATTTAACTAATTAGTTACAAGTCCGCTACTCTAAGTACAACATACTAATATTACAATATTATTCCAATGGATCCCGAGAATCGAGGGATGGTTCATGCATGGATATGGATTTCCACCAGATAATGCTCTTTGTTTTGCTACTGGAATGCCTTTGTTGCCCAATTAGAAAATTGCACTGTTTTTCCACCTCAACCTCTGCTCTGTTCTGCTGGAAAAGGGACACTGCCTGGCTGGAAGAAGTGGCCGGCAACCCAGAAGTAGTGGCCTGTTGCCTAGTAAAAGTGGCCTGCCGGCCACTAATGTTTGTTCTTTCTTGAGCAACAGAGTACAAATAGAGCACAAACAGAGTATTCTCAAGGGAAGTTTGTCCACCCTGCCTCTCCTTATCAGCAAACAAGTTAAAGGAGGGGTAGGCTTGATTCGCAAGCCATCAATCGATGCAATTTCATTGCGTGATGACTTATGAGCCAAGGGATACAATTTCAATAAAATGGTAAGGAAAGACCAACAAAACCTCCTCCCTATCATGGATTGGTCAAGAGAAGTGGTTGACCTTGGAAACTTGAACCATTTCATCACTAACAAGTATGAAATGACCCAAGTCTCTATGTGTTCAATTAACGTCCAATTGAACACCAAATAATTTTATTATTTTGGTCTATTTTATCCCAATTTTGTTACCTCGTTTTAATTACCTCCCATTCCTTAGTCAATTAAGTCCGATAATGAGCTTTAAGTCCACTAATGGAGAGAAGTGCCAAACCAAATGTTCTAGGCATGAGAAGTAGATCCTGCCATTGGTAATGAACCCCCGAAGGGATTAAACCATTAAGCATAATATCACCCCTTTAAACTTAAACAACACTCCTTTTGGAGCAACTCTCAAACAAAGAGAAAAAACCAAGAAAGGAGGGGGATTGCAGAGATGCTTAGAAGTGAACACAAGTATAGAAAGCAAGAAATAAATACTATCAACTCAAATAAGTTGGTGGCTAAAGCCTAAACGACCAAGCCTATGAGGACTATTACACTACAAACATGCTGTACAAAGCATGAATGAAGCTAACATATAAAAGCAGTTCTAAAAAAGTCAAAAAAAGGCTGGAATGAAGACAAAAATAACTACAACAATAAGATGAAATATTGAGGGATTAACACTAGCACACAAGCATAAGGAGGGGAGGCTAACCCCTCCATTTATGGGACTTCAAAACATGATTTTAGTTTCTGAAAAAATCTAAAATTCAGCGGTAAAAAAGCTCAGAAATAGTTAATGAGAAGATGGGAAACACAAGGGCAAAGGCCTTAGAAGTAAGGTTTAAAGAAGGGTTGTCAACCCCTCTACCTTTAATGGCCTTAAACCACAAGTTTCAGCCCAAAAATATAGGTGAAAAACCAACTCAAAAAACAGCAAGAAAAAGATGAGAAAGAAATGGTACAAAAGAACTAGAATGTATACCTCTTGAAGAGGAATGATCCCTTGAATTCCCAAACTACTATTTCACTGTCTCAAGTGCTAAAATCCAAGCTTAAGCACGTCAGCCAAGATCTCTCAAAGTTTGATGTAGTGTCTAGGCAGAGGTTATGTAAGTCGCAAGAGAGAGAGAGAGAATTGTAGAGAGAGAAATTTTTTAAACATTTTCTTTCCAAACTTTTGCTCTCCAAAATTTTCTAAAGTCAAAATTTTTTCCAACCTCTCTAACAAAAGATAGGGTCATCTATATATAGAAATATATGAGTGACCATTAGAAATATCCTTAGAAACACAACTGGAATGATGCAAATATCTGTGGAGATAGCTGGCCAAAAATATCTGGTTTTTGCACTAGTGGCTGGAAAGCCACTAATAGTGGGTGGCCGGCCACAAATAGTGGACGACATGCCAGACTAGCGGGTCTGCAGGTCCTTGGATGCTCATGACTGAAAAGCCACTGTTTGGGTCCAAAACAAGGCAAAAGGTTTATAGGTTCAAAACTGAGGTTTCCTACTGAGGAAGTCAAGCATTTGACAAACATACACATTCATCATTGAGTGATCAATCAGTGGCGTCCAAGTCTTAATGGTTGTCAAAAATTAGGTGTCTACACTTGCACATACCTTGACTAATATTAAGACCCTAAAATTAATGACTACACAAATTTCCAGTGACCCCTTGTGTGACTCAAACTCGAAATATTAAAGGTCTTAAGTTCGAGTGATCCAAGAGATATTGAACTTGAGTGATCCAGTGACTTGTTCGAGTGATCCAACTCGAGTGATCACTTGAACTTAAGACATTGAATTTTATTCTCAAATCTTTATTACTCAGCTAAACTTAGCTCAACCCAACTACACTCTGCCACCATATTGCCACCAATATCATCTCTATGACAACTATTAGACATCACTTTAATAGTCATAACCAAATGAACAATATTTTTTAAAAGATAATTTTGGAGTAGGATCCTCTTCAATTTAAAATCTAAATTGGAGGTCACAGTTTGGACTCATGGAGCTCACTACAGGTCCTATTTTAATTATTCGACTAATTAATTTTATCGGCCATTTTATGTAAGGGTGTAAATTGGGCCCGGCCTACCCACACTGGCCCGGTATAACGATCTTGGTTTAGACTCAACCAATTTATTACTTTTGAATCCGAGAAACCGCACATTCAATTGTTGTTCCACTCATTTTCAGTCTTATTGTTCATTGAGTTTGGCTATTGGGAGTTTTGGTTGTGTTTGAAATGGGATTGGAAGTTAGTTTTTCAAAGTGTTATTGTCTAGGATTTTCCCTGTTCGCTCTAGCAACCATTCCTGCACTTGAGCGGTCCTTTGCAGTCTATAAAACTTTTGAAAGTTTCATATCTTTGCTCAAGCGATCCCTCTTGCGCTTGAGCGAACTTTTGCAGGTCTGAACTTCTGGGAAAGGGTCATTGTGCGCTCGAGTGGTGTCACTTATTGTGTCTGTCGCTCGAGCGACCATTTTTGCACTCGAGTGGTATGTGCGTATATCAGTTCGAGAGGAAGCCATTTTCAGTCACTTTTTCATCTTTTTTCTCTCTAAACATTCCAAAACCCTAAATATACTTTCTTTGTCTCTAGTTCTTGAACTCTAGCTCCAAATACTCTCAATCCATCCATTTCCTTACCTTGATCCTTTAGAGTAAAAGATAGAGCGCGTCAAGAGATTCGTTCTAATCAGAAAAATTAGTGTTTTTGGCTCTGTCGAGTTCTACTTCTTGTTTCCTTTGGCCGTCTCCTTTGAGGTAGGGATTTCTTTGACTCTTTTTATGATTTTTATCTTAGTTATTTACCTTTTGAAAAAGGTTATTTGTTTGGGAAAATTTTGGTAAAACCTAGGGTTTGGTTTGAAATCAAAAAAGGGATTTTCCAAATTGATTATTGAAAATGGTTACGGGAATGTGGTTATGGGTGAGTTGAGTTACTGTGGCATATGACCTCTTTTGCTGTGTGTTTGTATAGAATTTATCCTTTCAAATATATCATTTCTATTTCGATTTATCTTTTTTTATAATTTTCCAATCAACCTAAAATAGTTATTCTTTCAATGTCATCATTAATTTGTACTATCCTTTTGTTGAATTCCTCATTCCGGCACTACTAAACATGTAGGCAAGGAATACAAAATGATGACTAAAAACAAATGATATTAGAAACTACCATTTTTGAACAAAGTTGGGTTTCTCTTATGATGATCAAAATTATTCATCTTGTAAGACTCTCTGTATATATCATCTATGAAAAACAGAATTAAGTCTATTCAATCATTGTAATATTTTTATTTTTTCATGTTTGTCTTTACAAAAATAGATGACAAGTGTATTTTTTAAAATAAATCCTCTATTTTTTAAAAATAAAGATGATAAATGCAAATATTACCATTATTAGATTGAGTTTTATTTTTTATAAATGATATACAAAGAGGGAAATATAAATATGAACGGTTTGGATAATCAAAACGAACCCAAGGTGAGCCTCATCCATCCAAACAGTTCTGTCAAATTTATTCAAATTTAAATTTTAGAAAAGTCTTATCCGAAAAGAAATATTTTCTTCCCAACCAAACATGGCGTAACGTATAAGACTTGGTTGGAGAGCTCCAATCAACAGTAGAATTTAATGGAAATCAAGTTCATAAGCACAACGGGAGCATGGTAATAATAAGATTTGTCTTATTTTATTACATTTTGATTGTTTCTTGTTTGAGCTACACACACCTTAAAATCGGATTTGGGGTGGGTGTTGTGACAGCATCTACTGTTACACCCTATAAGGTTCATTTGGACTATATTTTGATGATTCGAGTCGTTCATAGTATATGAATCGTTAAATATATCATTCATATAAAAAATGAATTTAATCGGATAAGTATAACCTCATGATCGAACCGAATAATAACCTTAAAAAATTATTTAAATTATGTTATCCGTTTATTTTTTCAAAACATGAACGTAGTCTTGTTGTGGGTTATAAATGTCTAATTAATTTAAATTTTTTCATAGATGATCTACCTAATAAATTCTACATTATGAATGATTCAGATTATTAAAATAAATTTGAGACACGTCTTCAAAGGCTTACAATACGGTGTTGTGCCTATAAGGGATAGCACCCACCCCAAATCCCTTAAAATCAAGCTTTTGGAGGTCCTCTAGGAACTGGGGGATTATGATAATCAAAACCCAACTTCTCATTCTCATTCTCTATCATCATTTCCATACATGAACAACTTGTTATTTGGGCTCTATTGTACTCTCTGCAAGCCCGGCCCTGGCCATAGGTACACAAGGCCATGGTTTAGGACCCCTCAAAATAGACCTGAAAAAAGGATCCCTCCTATTATAATTTAGTATAATATATGATGTATGTTTTAAGTCAAAAAAAAAAAATTCAAAGGCCCAAATTAACTGAAAAATAAATTGACCCATTAAAAAATTGAAACGCCTAACAGTTTGACAGCAGCAGACCAACAAAGTAGTAGTTTGAAAGGCTCAACAGTTAATCCAATTCCTAATTCCTAACAATTAAGGGCCAACAGTTAAGGCCCAACAGCAGTTTGAAAGGCCCCTTTTTTCTAATTCCCAACCCTATCTTCTTTTAATTCAAATTTCCCTACAGTTTGTTTGACAGCACACCAGCAACCCAAGTCAACAAAGCAACGAACTAGCAGCAGCACACAAACAAAGCAGAGCACACGGACGGAGCAGCAGCAAGCACAGGTAATTTTTTTTTATTCAATTAATTAAATATTTGTCCTGTCTTTTTCTCAATTAATTGCTATTATAATATTAGTATTTACATCATCAAGAAAAATTTGTTTAAGTTTAATAGTTCATACCACATAATTTAAAAGTTTTGTATTGTGTTTTGTTCACATCACATAATTAAATCTTTTGTCCTTTACCTTAAATTTTTTTTTTTCATTCAATGAAAAAAATGTGAATGGCCCTAGAAATTTAGTAGTTGATTATCAGCTTTGGGTCCCGAAAATCTCAGGGCTGGGCCTGCTTCCCATCTGTAAGCATTGGAAGCAAACTGTGCAGAGACCAAAAAAAGGCCAGTCCAAATTCTAGGCCATGAGATAATCGATGCGGGGCTCTTTTAAATTCATTGCTCTTATTTGATTTGAGAACTTTGCTTTCCAATTTAATCTCTTCTTTTTTTTTCTTTTTCTTTTTTAATTATTGATTGCATTGCTTTTAATTTTGATTTGTGCCATAAATCTAATTTCAATGTCAATTTTTTTAATCTAATTTTTTTGTTGATTAAATTTTGTCATGCTTTTGTTTTGCTTGAATCAAATATTTTCTTCAGTTGTAATCTATCTCAATTGAATTTCTCTTCAATTTAGATTAATTTTATAATCATGGTTGTTCTATATATGAAAGGAAAAAATAGAAAAACTAATTCAATTTAAATAAAATTAAGTAATTTCATTTTGTCCCACATTTATCTTATTTTATTTTATTTATTTATTTATTTATTTTTTGTAGTTTTATATAAAAGACCCCCATTTTAATGTTCGCCTTGAGCCCTAAAAAACTCAGGGCCGGCCTCAACTCTCTGCTTTCCATTTCTAGCTTCTCTTTTCCAAATGCTCCTTCTTGCACCTTTATCAATTTCCTTTCATCATTCTTCACTCCAACTCCTCCACCCTACAACATTTATAATCATTAAGATCAAATGGTTTCAAATATTAGCCCACATATATTGGATTTTTTAATTTCTAATTCCCATACATATCACTATATGGGTTGAATAAAAACGTGTATCAACTTATTCTGGATACGTATCAATTTATAATCAATTCAAATTTCTGCGGGAATCGACATCCATGTATACGCGCTGTTTTCAGGACTTTCACCCTGGACACATAGGTCAACTTAATTCAATGGAATCCATCTCCTTTCTCCTCCCAAACATAGAGTACATTCCATTTCTCCTCCCAAATATCATACATATACAATGTATGAAAATACAGTCATATTCAATGACAACAGTTAAGAGATTAGTTTCAATTCACCTAATGCTCATGCAACTTCTACAACAATCATAGCTATCTTCCACCGATAGCCCAAAACAGATATTTCTAAACAGATATACAACCACCATTTACATAAACATTCATCTAATTTCATATTCCCAATACCAATTTCATTATTTATTCAAAATAATTATTTGAAACGTTTCAGGGAAAAACCCCATTTGCTCCCAAATCCAACCCATGTGTCAAAATCAACAATTTTAACGTAACACCTCTTCATATCTATACCTATAACCAATTTCAATACCTTTATTTGAAAGCCCCTCTTTTGATTTAAAACCAAAACTCTAGGTTTTTCTAAAATCCTCAAAATTTCAACATTATTTACACAGCAACAAATAACTAAGTTAAAAATCATAGGAGAGTGTAGAAAGTCCCTACCTCAAAGCTAGAAGTCGAGCAAAGCAAGGAGGAAATTTCAAAGATGTCAAAATTGACTTTTGTTCGGATCAAATGGAGTTCTTGAGATGCTCTACCTTTTTCCCAAAGACACTAGGGTAGAGAAACCAACAGATTTATGTGAAAATGTAGAGGGAATGTGAGTTTTAGAGAGAGAAAACTCAAGATCTAGGGTTTTGAAATGTTTTAGAGAGAGAAAGAGATGAAAAAGTGATGTAGAAGGAGGCTGCTGCGAACTGATATACACACAGTCCGCTTGAGCGCAAAAAGTGACACTCGAGCATCAAACACAATAAGTTGTTCCGCTCGAGCTCAAAATGCACACTCCCAGTAGTTTTGCAAACAACAAACCAACGCTCACGTACAAAAAAGGTAGCTCGAGCTGAGCTCGGTCGAGTGCAAAAGGCACCGCTCGAGTATAGAATACACCCTCCTAGTAGTTTTACAGACCTGCAAAAGTACTGAGAGTTCACAAAGCCTGCTCGAGCACAAGAAGTGTCGCTTGAGTGAATGAGCAAAATTCTGGGCAACAAGAGTTTGGAAACTAAGTAACCAACCTGTTCCAAACACTGCCATAACAACCCAATAGCCAAATTTAAAGAATTACAAGGAAAGCAAGATATGACCAATAATATAAAACCATTAAACCCGAGTTCGGGATACCACAAGAGTTAGGTCAAAATCGGAATCGCTATAACCTCCCCCCTTAAGGAATTTTGTCCCCGAAATTTCAAATCTAGTTTTAAAGTTATGCTTAAACCAATTACAATAATGATCATCTATCAATTCCTTTATCATGACCCATTCCACGGTCATCCAATCCCATCCATACGATAAACGAATTCTCAATACTGAATGCATAATTCATATTTCCAAAACAAAAACAATGTTCATAATAAAACTCGCATTTCCAAAACATAAACAATATATACAATGTGTCCATATTCTAAAAAATATACAATATTTTCATATTTTGTTAACATAACAAGATTTCAATACATGATCAAGCATCCACAAATAAATCTGGATATTTCTCACAGACTTCCAACTCACGTTCCCACATTGCTTCCTCAACCCCGTGATGTTTCCACAATACTTTAACTAAGGGAATTGTCTTGCCTCGCAAGACTTGGTCTTGAGCATCCAAGACTCTCAGCAGTCTCTCCTCATATGAGACATCCTCATCTACCTATAAGTCGGTCTAATCCAACATGAGCGATGGATCCGGCTCATACTTCCGAAGCATGCTAATATGGAAACACATCATGAACCTCGGAAAGCTGTGGCAGTAAGGCCAAACGGTAAGCTACTTCTCCGATCCGCTCAAGTATCTCAAAAGGCCCAATGAATCGAGGGGACAACTTCCCACTCTTTCCAAACCTCATCAAAGCCCTCATAGGTGATATCTTCAAGAATATATGGTCTTCCACCTCAAAAGACAAAGGTCTCCTCCTACGGTCGGCATAACTTTTCTGGTGACTCTGAGCCATAACCAACCTCTTATGGATAAGTGCAACTTTCTCTGTCATCTCCCGGACTAACTTTGGACCCAACATAGGTGCATCACCCACCTCAGCTCAACACATAGGTGATCTACACGATCGGCTATACAAGGCCCTCAAATGGTGCAATGCCAATACTCGATTGGAAGCTATTGTTATAGGAAAAATCCACTAAGGGAAAATACCTCCCCCATGACCCCTAAAAGTCAAGGACACAACCTCGAAGGATATACTCAAGGATCTGAATGATACGCTCGGACTGCCTGTTAGTTTGAGGATGATATACAGTGCTAAAGGTCAATCTCGTGCCCAAGGCACTCTGTAGGCTTTGCCATAACCATGCCATGAAACACGGATCTCTATTCGAAATAATCATCACAGGGACTTTGTGCAACCTCACTATGTCCCTAATGTAAAGGTCGGCAAGATAATCTACTAAGTCACTCATACGCATAGGTATAAAGTGTGCAGACTTGGTCAACCGGTCAACTACCACCCAAATTGCATCACTACCCTGTTGAGTCCTCGGAAGACCCACAACAAAATTCATTGTGATATGCTCCCACTTCTACTCGGCTATAGACAAGGGTTGTAACAAACCCGCTAGCCTTTGATGTTCGGCCTTTACTTGTTGACAAGTAAGGCACTTAGACACAAACATAGCCATATCCTTCTTCATTCCCCTCCACCAAAATTGGCAACAACGGTCATGATACATCATTGTGCCTCCTGGATGCACCGCAAGGCTTAAATGGTGAAATTCTCAGAGTACTTTCCTCTTGGCAAGACTCCGATATGAAGAGACGGTCAAGGTATGTAATACTCGAGTCGAAGTACACGTTCAAGCCTCTTTTAACCTTTCCACTGGAAATCTTCTCCCCGGAGGGATTTTACCTCAAGGTCACCCTTCTATGCTTAAACACTCTGGTTCACTAGTGTTGGTTGTGCAACTACCGAAAACAAGGCCGCAGACTTAACAGACTCGTCAAGATGCAAGTCAAACTCCCCAATAGCACCTAACATCTCCTATTCTCGAATGACAATACAAGCTACAATATTACTGGATTTCCTACTCAAGGCATCGGTCGCAACATTGGCGTTTTCCCGAATGATAATGTAGCTTGAAATCATAATCCTTTATAAACTCCATCCACCTCATCTGCCTCATATTTAAGTCTTTCTATGTAAACATATATTTCAGACTCTTGTGATCAGAAAACACCTTAAACTTCTCACTATACAGGTAATGCCTCCAAATCTTCAGGGCAAATATCACCGCCACTAACTCTAAGTCGTGAGTAGGGTAGTTTCTCTCATGTGTTTTCAGCTGCTGCTAGCCATAGGCTACTACCTTTCCCTCTTCTATCAAAACACAACCCAAGCCTTCCCATGAGGCATCACAATACACCGAACAACCCAAACCCCTCTCCGGAATAATAAAAACTGGAACAGTGGTAAGCCTAACCTTAAGTTCTTGAAAAGATTTTTCATAGGTCTCACTCCACCCAACTTTATCCTTTTTCTCGGCAGCTTAGTCAATGGTGAGGCTGCCTAGAGAAAGCCTTCACAAATCTACGATAGTACCTGGCCAACCCCAAGAAACTACGGATCTTGAAAGCATTCTTAGGTTGTTCCCAATCTTGCACTGCCTCTATCTTGGATGAATCTACTATCACTCCTTTCCCGAATACCACATGGCCTAAGAACTTAACCTCTCTTAGCCAGAATTCACATTTTCCAAATTTAGCATACAATTTATGGGCTGTAAGTAACTCAAGCACCGGTCGCAAGTGTTCCTCGTGCTCCTCCTCAAAGGGTGAGTAAATCAAGATGTTGTCCACAAAGACGACCACGAAACGGTCTAGGAACTCATGGAAGAATCGGTTCATCAGATCCATAAATATAGCTAGTGCATTGGTTAGCCCAAAGGGCATTACTAGAAACTCGTAATCGCCATACCGCGTATGGAATGCCATCTTTGGGATATCCTCCTCCCTTACTTTTAACTGGTGATAACCTGATTGCAGGTCTATCTTAGAGAAGCAACAAGACCCTTTCAATTGATCAAACAAATCATCTATAGCTTGCCCTTTTCGCACCCCTCTTTCAGAGGTTTGAAAAAAGCCCTACAGTTCAGACTCTCGTGGTTCTGAATCTAATCTTACAAGTGCAATGTGAAATCGATAAACACCAAAGAGTCCAAATCCAACAAATCTTTTGGAAAATTGATTTTAGGATAAAAAATTCCAAAATTGGACTGCTTTGCCAGATACAGAGTCGCCACCTAAATATTTTATTTTTGGGAAAATTTAGAAAACTCATGACCCGTGCCAAAGGCTACGTGTCCGTCATCACCAAAGTTGCCTCAGCTCGGGAACTTAAATACGAGAGGGGAAGGTCATGAATTAAGCACTCCCGCTCGCCCGATCAAAAATCGGCCTCTACTAATCATGATATGATTTTTTATAAACATTATGTGCTCTTGTTCTGGTTATTAAGCTAGCTTTACTATGTAATGCGCACAATCAAGTATAGACTAGTTTGCTCAATTTGGAACAATTCAACTCATGTTTGTTTGTGAAAATGATTTGAATTTGCCACCTCAAGTGGGCTTAAAGTTTGCGGATTTGCCACCAAACATAGTGGGCTTAAAACATGATTTGCCACTCAACAAAGTGAGCTTAAAACTTACATTCGTTGAATCGTTCCAATTCAAACAACAAGCCTTCATCCACAGGCATTCATTCAGTTTAGCATTTAAGCACATAGCCTCATGACAAGCATGCTAATCATGGCAACATTCACATTCATGCGAGTATGCTAAAGCATAAAAAACTCACCTAGTACTCCAACCTAAGAAGATATGAGTTAGAAAAATATGCATGATTCCTAACTATACAAGATGCCTAATGCAACACATGCGATAATGCAATTAATAGGCTCGACTACTAATATGGCATATGAATCGATTTGATAACATGCGGTTAAACACGTATTCAAAGAATTATTTGAAATTGCAATGCAGTTTGAATGATGCGCCGAGCCTCGGCACATGTAATATGAATGAATGGAAGCAAGCATAAGGCATGCTAATTGAAACATGTCCCTAATCTAACCATCAAAAGCGGGTAAATAAAAGGGAGAAAGACGTGGGGTTAGAAGACATACATGCACGCATGCACACTTATTTCAACATTACGCCCTTACGAAGGAGGGTCCGAATGAATAAGAGCTAACTAGCTAGTAACTAAGCTAAGCTAATTAAGCTAATTAGACTAATTATTACAAACCAAATGAATAACTAGCTAAGCTAATTACTAATTATTTACAACACTTTTAACTAACTAGTGAACTAATTAATTAATTTACAACACAAATGCACACGAACTAAGCAATTAAGACATAAACTACGCTGCCACTGCTCTGCCTCGGGAAGTGGAAGATGCACATGCTCGGTTTTGGCCCGAAAAGACCTCTGTTTTGCCATCGAAAGCCTCTGTTTGCAGGGTTGAGCATTTTTAGAACCTTTCTACTCCATCTTACCAAAATCAACTGAAGTTTACATCAGTGGCCTGCCGGCCATGGATGGATGCTGCCGGCCCTCTGTTGGCCAAAAGGGTGGTTTGCCGGCCATTTATGGTGCACTGTCGGCCATTGATGCATTGGATCACCATGCTGCAACAGAGTACAAAGAGACCAAAAAGAGGGTTTTTCCAAGGATTGTCTGCACAATTCACCTCTCCTTTTCATGGACAAATCCAAGAAATTGTGAACTTAAACCACAAACCACCAATCAAAGCAATTTCATTGCATGATGGCTTGTGCTTTAAGGTGTGCAAGCTCAATAAATGCAAAATAAGACATTCAAGAACCATCACCCTATCATGCATGATCAAGTGCAATGGAGACCTAGGAAAGTGGCACATTTCATCACTTTTGAGTATGAAATGTCCCATTTTCTTTGTGTTCAAATTAACGTCCAATTTGAACACATGCAATGTAACACAAAGAAATGCTTATCTTGCCACTTTTACTTGTCAATTTTGTTTACACATTTTAGTTACCAAATCATTATTTATCAATTTGTCCATTAGTGAATGTCCTTTAAGATGAAAGAAGTGTCAACCAAGGGATAATGTAAGGCAAGAGAGAGATCATGCCGTTGATAATGAACCCTCAAAGAGGATTAAACCATTAAGCATGATCTCCATGTGAAGCTTAAAAGATTCCAAACTTGAAACAACCGTCAAAAGAAAATGAAAGAGTGAAGCAAAGAGGGAGGTTGCAGAGTTTACAGTGCTGAAATGGAGTGAAAAACAACACGAAAAGATGCTATCAACTCAAACAAGAGGTGTCTAAGACCCTAAAACACCAACTAGTGAGGACTATTACACTATAACCATGCAAAACAAGACTCAACAGACCCAAACAGCCCAAAACAAAGCGAAAGGAGGCTATTTCAGAGGCAAAAACATGCTGGAATTAAGCTAAAACAAGCTAGAAAAATAAGCTAACACATGGCATCAACTAGGCTAGCAAACAAGACACAAGAAGAGGAGGTTAACCCCTCTAATTTTGGTCTTCAAAACAAGTTTTTTACCACTGAAAAACCTCTGAAATTCAGTTGTTAAAGGCCCAAAAAAAGGTAGTTTTAAAATGGGAAACAAAAGTGCAAAGGCCTTAACAACAAGGGATAAAGAGGGATGAATCACCCCCTAACCTTTAATGGCCAAAAACACCAATTTCAGCCCATAAAAACAAATTTTTTTAAAGCTCAAAATCAGCCCATAACAGTAGGGAAAAGATGAAAAAACAAGTAAGCAAAGCAAGCTCAAAAGGCTAGTATTATACCTCTTGAAGAGAAGAGTGATTCCAAGCAACAATTCAAGCCAAAAACAACTTGTAGAGCTCCAAGAGGGCCTTAAATAACCTCAGCTCAAAGATGATCACTTTTGGTTAAGGGTTGATATGCAAAAGTGTAGTGTAAGTAGGCAAAGGTGTAGAGAAATACAAGAGAGAGAGAGAGAGAGAGAGAGAGAGAGAGAAAATTTTGAGTCTTAAATCTTCCAACCTTAAAACATGAGAGAGGGCCTCCCTACATATAGAAAACATGAATTCTATACAAGGAGATCCAGCCCTCCATGTGTGGGCAGATACAAACTTCTGTTCAACCAACTAGGACTGCTGGCATAAAATATCTGTAGAAAAAATTGGTGGCCGGTAAGGCATCATTGATGGCGGGCAAGTCACATCAATGGCTGGTAGGCCAGAAGCCCTGGCCGGTAGCCCTCATAGATGGCCAGTAGGCCACCAAAGACTGCAGAGGGGAGAGACCAAGACATGGTCCAAAAAGGAGACAAAAAGGATGTAGGGTTTGAAAGACTCAAACCTGTGGCATTCCATTGAGGACTTTGAGTGCTAGGCAAGCAACCAAATTCGTCATCGGATGTACCTGCAAGAACATCCAAGTCTTGAAGGGCCGTAAAAAATGGGGTGTCTACAGTTGCCCCTCTTTGACAAAGCTCGGAGTCATGAAATGACGTGAGTGAATATCAAAGCCCAGAGACGACCCATTTTGACAAGGCTGTAAGACTTGAACAAACATTCAAGACAGAAATAAAATCGTTGCACGCGAAGGCTGCCTACGTATCCCTTTGCCAGGAATCAAACCAGCGTTGTTCTGGGGAAAAATGCAAATGATATGCACAATGTAACAACATAGCTTATGATCATGCTATGCAAAGAAATGTCACAGTTAAACAAACTGAAACAAAGCACATCAATTCTAAATACGAAAAGAAAACCATGTGCCACGTGTGAAAAAAAAACGAGCCCAAACTACATTTCATGCAGAAAGGATGTAAGGAAATTATGCAAGCTTAACTACGCAACGCGTAGGAAAGGCAAGAGGCGACACGACCATGGAGCACACCTGAGGTCTCAACCACAATCCAAACGCGTCTCACGCGGATGGAGAAAAAGGATGGTGTGAACACCGGGCACACCTGAATGTTTTTAGCCGATTGGAAATGCGTTGCACGCAAGAGGAGGAAGAGTGGTGTGAACACCGGGCGCACTCGAGTGTTTTTAACTGAAGCAATCCTAATGAGTTGCACGTGTGAGAAAGGGTGATGGTGTGAACACCGGGTGCACCCGAATGTTTTTAACCAAAGCAATCCTAATGCGTCTCACGCGAGAGGAGGAAGAGGAGTGGTGTGAACACCGAGCGCACCCAAATGTTTTTAACTGAAGGGTGGTGTGAACATTGGGTGCACCCGAATGTTTTTAACTGAAGGGTGGTGTGAACACCGGGCGTACCTGAACACCAGGACGTACCCGAATATTTTTAACCGAAGGGTGGTGCGAACACCGGGACGTACCCGAATGTTTTTAACCAAATGGTGGTGTGAACACCGGGCATACCCGAATGTTTTTAACCGAAGGGTGGTGTGAACACCGGGCGTACCCAAATGTTTTTAACTGAAGGGTAGAGGAGAAAAGGAAAAGGATGCGATCCGAAAGGCACGAATGATTTCGATTGGAACTCCTTTGAATGAACCGTGCATACAATATCGTGCATGAATGAACCATACATACCATATCGTGCATTTCCAAGAAAGAAACCTAACAAGTATAAGTCAGTAGGAATGCATGTCTATGCAAGACAAACAGTCGAGATACAATGTTTATGGCATGTTCTATGCAAGAAACAAAAGCATAAGCATATTCTATGCATGATTGGTTACGGAAGCGCATTCTACGCAGTAAGTGGATGCGCTTTCCATGCATGTTTCAAGAGCGCATGCAAGACGCGCATGCAAGACGCGCATGCAATGTCCATGAGATGCACATCTCACAACAACAAATGTGAAATGCACATTCTATTCGACAAGGTGAAATGCATGTTCCTGTAACAACGAATAAGAAATGCATGTTCTATGCAAGATATCAAAGCATGATTTGATGAAACAAACTCGAAGTCAACTTCCAAGTCATCTTTCGGAAGAATTACAATGTACTTAAAGGATACACCTCGTTCAAGTTGACAAGTGACAAACATTGTGCACCGAAAACATAGTTTTAAGCTTCCGCAAAGGCATTCTGAACCAAACAACGAACAATCCCTTCACTTCTTGGAAATCAAGGACACAAAACAGCATCAAGCACCCTAGGAGAGCTGCCGGCCACCTGCCAGGCATGAGAGAAGGCCGCCGGCTAGGTGTCGGCCAATGATGGACACTGCCGGCCATCGATAAGCCTTGCCGGCCATCGATGGCAGATTGAGGGAAAAATGAGGTTTTTGGTTCGGGCCTTTAAGTATGGATCACCACACTTCATTTCCTCACTTCCCCTTGCTCGAAAATCATCTCCCTTTCTCTCTAGACCTTCCTTCTCTCTAGATTTGCACTTTCTACACGTTTTCCAACGCCCTACATGAAGTTGATTCGCTAAATCCCCATTGTTTACTTCACTTTGGATCGATTGAAATTCGATTTCGGTACTTCTTTCCTCACTTTTACAATTTTAGGCTTATTCCCCTCGAGTTTCTCTCGAGTTTGTGCATTTTTCCTGGCTTTGACTTTTTCCTCTATTTTCTCTCTCCTAGGGTTTGACTTTTTCCAAGTTTACCATTTTTCTTCATTTTTTCTTCACTTTTCACCCACCTCGCACCTATTTTCAGATGGAGGATGAGGTTCCTTATGACGGGGCTCCTCCGGAGGTTCCCCCAATAGTTCCACCCGTGCCGGAGGTAGAGAAGTCGATAGCTGATCTTGAGGCTGACTTAGAGGCAGAGTTTGAGCCCGAGGCCGAGCCGGAGCCGCTACCACCGAGGGTACGGCCTTTCAATGCGGCACAGTATCACCCACAGACACACATACTGCCTACTTTCGGAGGCATCAGACGCTTCACCGAGTTCGCTCGGGGTGTGCCAGAGGACCTTTTGTTGAGAGAGCCAAAGTCTCATTTATCGGCTATTGCCATCGAGGTAAGAACATTGTTTTGAAGCATTTTGCCTTTCTTTATTTGCATTTCTTGTACTACCTTTTATTCGAATATGCTATCATCACTACTTTATCCAACTGTACCCTGTTTACTGCATTTCTTGCATTGTTTCGTATTTGGATCCACCTGACTGCACCTCATACACTGCCTTTATCTGACCATGCACTGTTTTCATCTGATGCATTTCTTTCATCTAGTTGTATTTTATGCACTACTCTCATTTGATAAATTTCATGCATTGTCTTCATCTGATGCATTTCATGCACTGTCTTCTTTTACCACAAGGCGAGTCTCGCACCTTCAGAGGCTATGGCGCTACGACTGCCAAAGATTCGTATGACGAGCTCCTAGCTAGAGTTCGAGACATCATTAACGGGGCAGGCTTCGGCCTCTTTTGCTCTGGCTTGACTCGGGTCGTCGCAAGTTGTCCCCTCCTAGGAGCGTTGATGGAGAAGTGGTGGGATACCACAAACTCCTTCCATTTCTCCACCACAGGGGAGATGACGATGACTCCTTGTGACTTTGCCCTGATCACTGGCTTAGACATAGGGGGTGATCCAATCCCTATTGACACTGACATGGAGGAGTGGGAGGCAGCCTGGTTGGAGCTGCTAGGAGGATACCCACCCATATACCGAGCGGGGATGGTGAGATACACTTGGTTCGCAGAGCGCTTCAGAGGGACTGAGCCCGAGGCAGTAGAGGAGACTGAGGAGTATGCCAAGGGTTTCCTAATGTTTGTCTTCAGTACCACCTTGTTTTCGAACAGGTGGAATACCGTTAGGTTATATTTGCTGAGTGCTGTGGTGACCCTCCCTCGGGTTCGTTTCTACGACTGGGGCAGAGCTGGCCTCACCACATTGTATGGATACATAAGCTCTACCTCCCATCTATGAGGAGGCCTGATTGGAGGCTACTGGCGAGCTTGGGAGGTACATATCTCAATTTCCTCTTTGCACTTAGATTTACTTTACAGTTCCTGCTTTACACCTATTTCAATACATGCTTTCTGCTCACATTTTTGTATCTGTTCAAACACTGTTCATACACCGTGCTTTTTGCCTTGCACTTTCTGCATTTGCTCGATATTGTACTGATCACATACCACTATATTTTCCCTGTAGCTATGGGTGTACACATATTTCCTAATTCTTTCCATGGAGCCTGTTGTGGAGCTTCTGTTAATGGTGCCCTACTCACGGATATACGATGGTCAGCTTCGCCGCAAGACTCACGAGCCTTTCACTTTCTTCTGCCGATACTTTGACATAGTAAGCACCCATGAGGTAATCCAAAACACAGTCATTTTTCCTTGAAACTGCTTAACTTTACACAATTAACTACTGACAACAATTAATAACCTGTACAACTTCTGTTTGCAGATCACATGACAGCCATGGGCCTTGATGCTAGGGGGGTGCATGACCAATTTGCTGGTGCCTAGGCCATCTCCTGCTACCACATTTTTCTTGAGGGTCCGCTTTGCTAGGCTTGGTTCTTAGGTAAGCGCTTCCTGCGCCAGATTATGGGCATGCCGGACCCAGTCGTCCAGATGGCTCCACCAGAGTCCATGCGGTCTATAGAGAGCCTATTAGTTGAGGAGGTGATCCAGTTCATGGTGGGTCTCGACGTTGACTTCTTCCGAGCAGAGGGCAACTATGCAGACTTCATCATGACAGACTTGATGGCACCCTTGACGGGTGTTCGTGGAGATGAGAGGCAGGGGCTCCTGCCGCAAGAGCGAGGCGCAAAGTGACTCGGGCGGGCAAGGCCCGTGGCGATACACAGGGGAGGCCTACCAAGTCCCTATTGAGCCTGCAGCGGTTGGTCATGAGCTTGTCGGGGTCCAATGCCCGACTCTGGTATGAACCACACTTTAGCACTTGTATTCCAAATTTCATTTTAGATATATCTATGGTAGATACTAATCAATCAAATACATTTGCAGGCACCAATCGAGTATACAGGAGACGCCCTCGAGCTGATAGCCTCGATAATGCGGATGATACAGAGGAGGGAGGCGCTGTTCAGCCTCTACGGTATCCCGGCAAGTTTCTTCAGTTTTCCATTCTAGGCATCAACTTTCCACTGACACACTGACATTACTGAAAACATCTTACACTGTACTGATACATTGCATCGATAGACCACATCTGACATACTGCACTTGCATACTGTATTCACACACTGTATCTGACTTCTGCAAATACTCATTCTACATACTATATTTGGCTTTGATACATGTATTGTAACTGATATGCAACAACTGTCTTTACAGATCCCACCTATGCCGATGGCGCCAGCGGGAGCTGCAGCACCTGCACTAGCAGTACCTTTTCTAACAATAGAGAGGGGAGAGACATAGGCTCCAGCACATGGCCGAGGCAGAGCTAGAGGCACCCGAGATGGGATTGGCCCTTCAGAGCCCATTCTGAATGATGATGATGCTGAGACGAGCGACTCTGAGGAGGCAGCGAGTCAGCATTCAAAGTCATCTGAGAGCAGGGGCGATGCCGAGGTGAGCTCCGAGGTGGAGATGGCTCCGGTTCAGACTCTGGTCCAGAGGGAGAATTAGACAGTGGTGCCGACGGAGACAGTGCCCCAGAGTCCTCTCCTCCGAGGAAGAGGACGAAAAGGGCTTCTCGAGCCTAAGGCGACCAGCGCTAATTTTTTGAATTTTTGCTTAGTTTCTTTTGTTTATAGTTTTAGGATATTGTACAGCTTCAGACAGGTTTTATTTGCTTTAAAAACTTGTACTGCACTTTTGTAAAAAAAAAAACCATGATCGGAATGAAAATTTGAAAAAGTGTTGTATTTTGCATCATGAGCACCATATTGCATGAAAATGAGGTTGAACTTGATATTGAAAACTGAACACTTGTATTGGCACAACAGTCTTAATCAAGGTAATGAATCGGCCAACAACTGAAATAACAACTATACAACTCGATAAACAACATAACAATAACTCGATAAACAAAAACAACACAAATACAACTCGATAAGCAAAAAAAAACGAATACACTTCAACAAACATGCTAAAGACTGAAAAGACTCAAAACAAGACTCTAAAACACGCAAAGAACAAAACAAAACACATGCTTTTAGCACTTTCCAGCACAAAGAAGGATAACAGGCTAGAGAAGGAGACAGCCGGCCATAAATGGTGATTGCCGGCCATAAGGGGTGGCCTGTGGGCCATCAATGAGCCTTGCCGGCCATCAATGTGCAGGTCCTCCGAAATGTTGACACCTGGCTTCCACTCACTGTCTTATCTTCTACAAAAGGTTAGACCTCGTAGTTTCTTCATTTCAGCTGTAAATTCTTCACAAATGGAGCCATTCTTTGCTGAAAAATTCTCGAATTGGATTGCAACTTTGGATGGCTCGGAAAAGGTGAACTTCTAGGGTTTCGGTATAAATGCACTATTCCCGCTGAGCCGTTCTCCGCTTTGTTTTTTGTTCCTACATGCCGCGGCTAGATGTTGGAACCCGATTACACACGTCTTTAGCTTCGGGGGACAAGAGATATGCCCAACAATCGAAGAATTTCAAGTACTTATGGAGTCCCAGCGCGATGAGGAAATCTTACCTCAGCCTCGTTTTGGTCACTTCCAAGCGTTGGGACGAATGTGTGGGCTTACTCTACACGAGGCCCGATCCTTGGTTCACAACGGAGAGTTGGATATCGCTAGTTTAATTCATTGATTTTTTGAAGTTGGTGACCGAGGTAATCTTCTTTGGCGGGGTTTTCGGCAACACGCCCTTTGCTTGTGCATGTTGGCTCATTTCCTTCCCGCCCTTAGCTTTGGAGGATCTAGCATTTGACTCACGAAGTGGCCCAAGGTTTGAAAAAGGGCAAGAGTTGCATTGGCTTAGCGTTAGCCGAGACTTTGATGGGCTTAGACGCCTTCCATTGGTGAGAGACCACCAAATTCGTGAGGAGTCCACTACTTCTTTAGGTAATGTTTCCCACCCTTTCTAATATGTGCTTCTCACATCACTCGGCACTCATGCTCTATTTTTCTCTGAAAGCCCTTTTCTCACTTTTCTCTCAACATACATCTCTCTATTCTTTAATCTCTCTTTTCTTTCATCCCTCCCCAGATATGGCTTATGGACAAGCTGAATGTAGTGGACTCTTGCCCTGCATACTCCGTCCGAGCATACTTTTTCTGCCATCAGCTAGTGGATTTCCTGAATGAGGGGCGGTGGCGCCACTGGATGTGCAACAGGTCTGCTGCTGACATTGCTTGGCATTGCCCCTGACTTAATCTGACTGAAATGAGCTACAACATGGCTCGGCAACCCGGCATTCAGTTAATTGGCTTGACACACTGTGTATTCTATTTCTCGTTCTAATTCAAGCGTCAGTTTGGATATGATCAGACTTATCTAGAGGAGGGGGTAGAGTACCCGGCTTCATTCCCAATCCAAGGTTCACATTTGGCTAGGTACCTCACTGCTTGGAGGACATAAGAGCTTCTGGCTCCTGCCCCTAGTTTCAGTTGCGCACTTTCTGGTGAGTGCCTGACTTGGCTAGAAGATGAGGCGCAATCTGGACCTACTTTAACATCAGAAACTTCCACAAGCACAAGCGGGGGACGCAGGAGCACCTGACTCTTCTATGCCCCTAGTTTATTTGCTTTGATCTCACTTTTCAAGTTTTATGAATGTAATAAAAGCAGCTTTGATTGATATCGAGAGTCGGAGAGCTTTGTATTGAAATCAATGAAATTGAAGTTGTGAGCACCAAAAATTTTCCTTTTGGTCCAAAAATGGTCTAAGTTGTAAAAGGTAAAATTTGAACAAAATCAACTTTTATCAAAACTTTTCAAAACCATTTTCGATAAGGATCATCACCTGACACGCACGAAATCTATCCTCGAGATATACAACCCGGAATCCAAAGATCACAAATTGCCCCTTGATTGAATAGCACCGCCCATCACTGTAACCAGTTCTTAAAGAGGACCATAACCAAACATTCAGATAAAGAACGAACAAAGATGACCTAATCAAACACATGGACAGGACAGTTGAGTTGGAGGTGTTTGCAGCCGAACTTCAAGATGAAGATGGGAATCATGCCTTACGTAGTTCGGTTCAGGTTCACCCGAGTATTAACGCTCTCATTTTGCGTTCGAACTTTTGCCAAGGCCGCCCTTTAGGGTTTTTAACCTTGCAAGCTTAGTTTTTCTTTATTTCTAATTTTTTTATGCTTTAACTTTTGCCTAGGTAGCTCTTCCGGGTTTTCGGCCCAGCGAGCCTCTCAAGGGTAATATTTCGTCAACTTGTCCATGTTGATCGGTTGGGAGAATTCTAGGCCATCCAAGTCCATGAGAATAATAGCTCCACCGAACCAGATAGTTTTGATGATGTAAAGACCAGTCCAATTTGGTCTGAACTTGCCCTAGGGTCATAGATGGGAGCTCGGTTGTCTTTCAGCACCAAATCCCCTTCCTTGAGATTCCAGGACTTAACCTTCTTGTTAAAAGCCCTAGCAATCCTGCGTTGATAACCCTAAACATGGTACAATGCTTTCAGCCTTCTCTTATTGAACAACATCAGTTCCTCGAACCTGCTCTGCTGCCAATCCACCTCTGCTATTTGACACTCAGCCATAACCTGCAGCGACGAAACTTCTATTTTGATTGGTAGGCCAGCTTCCATACCATAAACAAGAGAGTAAGGAGTTGCCCCAATAGACGTCTGAATTGAAGTTTTATAACCCCAGAGTGCAAATGGCAACTTGTCTGGCCAATCCATGTAGGTCTCAACCATTTGCTGCAAAATATGCTTAATGTTCTTGTTGGCGGCCTCAACAACTCCGTTGGTTTGCGGCCGGTATGTAGATGACTTATGGAAAGCCATGTTGTATTTCTCTAACAAGTCGATTACTTCCTTCTTGAAATGGGAGCCATTATCTGAAATAATCTCGTTTGGGACTCCATATCGGCAAATGATGTTGTTTCGGATGAAATTAGCCATATGCGCTACTTTTAACACTGCATAAGACTAAGTTTCCACCCACTTTGTTAAGTAATCAATTGCCACCAGAATGTATTCATGCCCATTTGACCCTTTCGGTGTGACTGCTGCGCCGATGACGTCGATTTCCTAGACTAAGAAAGGCCATGGTGAAGTCATGTTGTACAACTTCGACGGCGAGATTGTAGATCGCCCGAACTCCGCTCCGTGCGTGAAGGCGCGAATTGTAGTTCTAGCTACTACATTTCGAACTCCTATCACGGTTATGAATCTAATCTCACAAAGTGCAATGTAAGATTGATAAATCACCAAAGAGTCCAAATCCGACAAATCATTTTGGAAAACCGATTTTAATCAAAAAGCACCAAACATGGACTGTTTTGCCAGATTTCAGAGTCGCCACCTAAATATTTTGTTTTGGGAAATTTAGGAAACCTTGACTCGTGCCTAAGGCCACGTGTCCGTCATCACCAAAGTTGCCTTGGCTCGGGAACTTGGGTACGAGGGGGAAAGGTCATGAAATGAGCACCCCTCGCTCGCCCGATCAAAGATTGGCCTCTACTAAGCATGATACGTTATTTTTGAAAACACATGTGTTCTTATTCCGGTTATTAGCTAACATTACTATGTGAAGCACACAGCATACAAGTATAGACTAAATCACTTAATTTGGAACAAAACATCTCATGTTTGTTTTTTCGAAAATGGTTTGAAAGTGCTACTTGCAAGTAGGCTAAGACGCGGATTTGCCACTCTCAAGTGGGCTTAAGAAAACATGATGATTTGCTACTTCAAGTTGGCTTAAAACGCACATTTTGATGAATTGTTCCAATTTAAGTAACGAAGCCTTCATCCACAGGCATTCATGCAGTTAAACACTTAAGCAGTTAGCCTCATGGCAAGCATGCTATCATGGCAACACTTACACACATGAAAGATGCTAAAGCTTAAACACTTACAGTGTACTCCGAGCCAAAACAGAAGCTAGTTAGTAATCATGCATGATCCTAGCTATGTTAAGATGCCTAATGCAACACATGCGAAGATGCAACTAAAATAGGCTCGGCTATTCTAAGATGTCATGTGAATGCAACTAGATAACATGTATTCAAATTGGTATTGAAATACAATGCAGTTTGTATGATGCGTCGAGCCCAGTGCATGCAACACAGATGAATAGATGCACGCATGCAAACATAAGTATGCTAATTGAAACATGCCCTAAACTAAACATCGAAAGCTGATAAGTAAATGGGAGAAAGAAATGGGGTTGGAAGACATGCATCACACACACGCACACTTATTACAACATTTTCCTCTCGAAGGAGGGTCCGAATAAATCAACTAACTAGCTACGCTAAGCTAATTAATTACAAACCGAAACTAATTAATCAAATTAATTAAGTTACAAAACCAACTAAGTATGAAAAGCATCCAAGTTAGGCTGCCACAGTTCTGCCTCGGAATAATGAAAGATGCATGCATGGTCGCTTCGCTCGGAAATCCATTACCATGCGCCCAATTGCCTCTGTTTGCATTTGGTTTGACCTCTGAAAATTGTGCCAATCTCTAGAATGCTTCTTCTCCAACACAGAGACTTCCTGGTGGGATGCTGACCAGAAAAAGTGGCCGTAGACCACCTGTAAACCAGAAAAAGTTGTTGTAGACCACAAAAAGTGGTCAGTCGACCACCTTTACTGGTCTGCCGACTAGAAAATTCTGCCAGACTCCAGTTTTGCTGCAACAGAGAACAAGAAGGGGCATAGCAGTGTATTTGCAAGATATGTGTGCACAACCACCCTCCTTATCATATCTCAAGCTCAAGGGAGTGCGGTACTCAACTTTCGGGCCACCAACCGAGCATCGCAATGCCCGATGGCCGAGAGCCAAGTTTGCACAATTCAATGTCAATGAATGCACAAATAACACATAAGAGCCTCCGCCTCTATCATGCATGATCAAGAGGGTCGGCGACTGAGAAATGAGGCGCGTTTCATCACTTTAAACGCCCCTCGTTTCTCGTGTTTGGATTAAATCCAATCCAAACACAATGCAACACAACAACATTCCAAACACAATGCAATGCAACAACATGCAAACACCATGCAATGCAACAACATACAAACAACATGAGCATGACAAGTTAGAGTCCTTAAGAAATGAAGGACACAACACAAGGGCTATGTAATGCAATACCCAATGGACCAAACCAGCCCCAAACTGACCTCATGTATGCCAAAATAGTGGCCAAAATGCCCTGAAATGATGGCATGGAAGACAAGATGATGATGCTCATGCAATGGCTCATCAACAAGGCATAAAAGCATAATGCCCAAACATAATGAAGAGTGATAGACATGGGAGTAAAACGAAGACACACACTCTAAAATTACATTCCAAATGATACCAAATCATGCATATGTCACAAATAAGGCATGCTAAGAGACTCAAAGCTTAAGGCTAGCATAGGCACTTGCACCATAGCCATATCAAGCAAGCCCCAAAGGGCCAAGATGACTCAAAATAGTCCCAAGGCAGGTCAAAACAATGCCAAAACATGCATGGAATAGAGCTAACACATGCTAGAATGGGAGGCATAAAACATGACACATGTAAGGCCAATGAGCATGCTTACACTACGCCTACCAAAACCAAGCATAAGGTGACTTTACCAACAAAAATCAGAGTTGTAACATGGTAAAATAACACCAAAAACACACTGAGATGGTAGCCCAAAGGCTTAGGCAAGCATGCATGCCAATTGGCTCATGATTGAGGCACAAAGCATAACCTTCCAAAAGCATTAAAAGAGTGAAACATGGGAGAGTATGACCACATTTCATGCACTGAAATCATATATCAAATGATGCTAAATCATGCAAATAGCCCAAGCAATGCATGCTAGTGGACTCAAAACACAAAGCTAGTGAGCAAGATTGCACTATGGCTATACAAAGCAAGGAATGCATGACCAAAAAAACTTAAAACAAAGCTTAAGCATGGCAAAACATGAGTAAAAGCTTGCTGGAGTGGAGCGAAAATCATGCTAAAATGATGGTTCAAAGCATGATGCATGTTAAGGCTATAGAGAGGATTGCACTACAAGGATATGAAGCATGCAAGAGGCAATCAAACTGACCCAAAACAGAGCTATATCATGCTAAAATAACACCAAAACAAATGCTGAGATGGAGCCTCAAGGAGGCTAGCATGATGGATCAAAGCATTGAGTACACAAGGCCAAATGATAAGATTACACTACAAGTATAAAAAAAACATGCATGAGGTAACCAAACCAACCTCAAATAGAGCTATATCATGGCAAAACAAGGCCTAAGGCATGCTGAAATGGAGCCTCAAGGAGGTAGAAAAACATGCTAACTTGGTGAGCCATCAACACAAGCACACAAGAGAAGAGGAGAGGGGACAACCCCCACCCATTTGGGGCCTCAAAACAAACTTTCCACCACTGAAATTCCTTTGGAATTTAGTGGTGAAGAGGCCAAACAAAGGTGATCTCGAAGGCCTAAAAGGGTAGCTCAAAACATGGCAAAATAAGGCACAAAAGAGGGTAAACCACCCCCAACACCAAAGAGGCCTCAAACAAACACTTTAAGGACTTGAAAATGAAGCTTTTTGCAGTTTAAAGTTCAGCCTAAAACATCATGCAAATAGGGCCAAATAAGCAATATGAACAAAGCTTTAATGAGGATGAAGACTCACCCTTGAAGAACCACTTCAAAGCAGCAACTTCAGAGGCAAAAACCAAGCTTTAACCACTCAAATGCAACCTCCAAGAACCTTAGCTCAAGAGTGAAGGTGTTTCACTAGGTGTTTGTGTGCAGAAGTGTGAAGAAAAACCACTTTAAGGAACAAACAACACAAATATAGAGAGAGGGGGATATGTATATCTCTATGCAAATTTTTTTGAACCTAAAGCAAGAGGGATGAGGCTCCCTTATATAGAATTCCATGTCTCAAGCTTGCTGAGCAAGCTAGAGACTTAAAGCAATCCCTCCATACATGTGTATGGAGGATGCATTCTGTGCTCACCAGCTGGCACAGCTGGTAAGGAAAATATCTACAGAAAATGCAGGATGGCCGCTGACCAGTTAAAGTGGTCGGCCGACCACTCCCATTAGTCGACCGACCAAAAAAAGTGGTCTATAGGGATGAAAAGTGGTCGGCAAGGGGGAGAGAGGGTCTGCACAGAGAGTAGAAGGTGGTGGCAGGCTGCCGACCGCCTTAGGTTGTCCATAGACCACCAACCCTAGCTGGCCGACCACAAAAAGTGGCTAGCAGGGAAGAAAAGTGGTCTACAGGGGGAGAAACTGGTCTACACCCCTGTTCCACCCTCTAGGCAAATGATAACAAGGTTTGGTTAAAAAACAAACCAAAAAGGAAGCAAGACAAGAGTTTGCAAAGCGAGGCACTTAGCCGGAAGCCCCGAAAACTAGTCTACGGGTACAAAAGATGGCTTACGAGAGGGAAAGGTAGTCTACAGCCACAAAAAGTGGCCTACAGGCCTCTGTTTCCCTCTAGGCAAGGGCAGCAAGGCATGGTCCAAAAACCAGGCCAAGAGGAGAAAGTTAAGAGGTCCCGAGACAAGGCACTCGGCCGAAGGCTCCGGAAACTCAAAACGAGCACAAACATGCACAATCATCGAGCGCTCAAACGATGACGTCTGAGTCTTAAGATCGGTCAAAAATGGGGTGTCTACAAAGATGTTCATGCGATTAGCATGAATTTGGCATTTGTGGCATCGCCGAACAAAACCAATATAATCCTCCTCCATAATGGACTAGTAGTAACCTTGCCTGAGAATCTTTCGGGCTAACATTACTCCTTTCATGTGCACTCCGTACTCTCCCCCATTGATGGCCTCCATTAGGCGATTTGACTCATCTACTTCGACACACAACTTGTGCCTTCCCAGATGACCCCTCTTGTACAGTTTACATCCACAGATGATAAATTGAATAGCCATCCACCATATTGCCCTCTTATCTTTGGCATTTGCCCCTGGTGGATAAACCTCCTTTTCCATGAAGTTCCAGATATCATAATACCAAGGGTTTTGATCTTGAACTTCATCTATTGTGGCGATAGTCTCGTAGGTCGGCTTATATCTCTGTTCAATAATGATCGGATGCATCTGGACTCCAAACGGGATGTCTATCATAGAAGATAGAGTTGATAAGGTGTCAGCGAACCTGTTGTTCTCTCTTAGAAGATATGTGAAGGTCAGCTTCTCAAACCTAGGAATCAGAACATCCAAGTCTGGTGATAGATCTTTATCTTTTCTTCTCTAACCTTCCAGTCTCCTTTTGCTTGAGACACAACTAGGTTTGAGTCCCCGATGACGTCCAACCTTTTTGCCCCTAGTTCCAGGGCAGCTTTCAAACCAGTGATACACGCCTCATATTCTGCTTCGTTATTAGATATCTTGAGCCAAAGTTTGAAGGCTAAGGGTATATGGGAATTGTCGGGTGCTATCAGTAACACCCCTATCCCATAACTGTACTGATTAGATGCTCCGTCAAAGTACATTGTCCAAATCTCTTCCTCAACTTACAGAATGGCTTCATTTGGGAACAGGTATTCTACCGCTTCATCCCCTTTCACTGGGTGATCTTCCAGGAACTCTGCTACCGATCTCCCTTTGACAGACTTGCGAGTAACATACTTCAAATCAAATTTGGAGAGAAGAAGCAACCAACGGGCTAGCCTACTTGTAAGCGCCAGTTTCTCAAAGAGATATTTGATGGGATCTAATCTCGAAATCAGAATTATGGAGTGATATAAAAAATAGTGCCTCAACTTCCTGGTAGCCCATACCAAGGCTAGGCAAGCTTTCTCTAGCGGAGTGTAGCGGGTCTCATAATCCAGCATCTTCTTGTTCAAATAATAGATGGCTTTTTCCACCATGTCCTCAGATTCCTGAGCAAGCATGCATCCTATCATTGTGTCTGTTACTGAAAGATACAAAATCAAAGGCTTCCCTGGCTCTGGCGGTGACAACACGGGTGGATTCTGAAGTACTGTTTGATTTGCTCAAAAGCAAATTGATACCGATCATCCCATCGAAATTTTTTTCCTTTCTTCAAAAGACCAAATAGTGGTTCCAAGTCAAGGTTAATTTACAAATAAACCGTCTTATGAATTGCACTTTACCCAAAAAGCCTCACACCTCCTTTTCAGTCCTTGGTGGTGGCATTTCTAGGATGGCCTTGATTTTGGAAGGATCTACCTCGATGCCCCTCTGTGTGATCAAGAAACTTAGTATTTTCCCTACTGTTACACCGAAAGTACACTTCTGTGGATTCAACCTCAGTCTGTATTTTTTGATCCGTTGAAAGAATTTCTTCAAGGTGGTGTAATGGCCCTCTCTTTGTTTGGACTTGACAATCATGTCGTCCACGTACACCTCGACCTCTTTATGGATCATATCATGCAGAATTGTGGTTGCAGCCCGTTGATAAGTAGCTCTGGCATTCTTCAGTCCAAACGACATCACCTGATAGCAGTAGGTTCCCCACGGCGTAGTGAAAGCAATTTTCTCTCTGTCTTCGAGTGCCATCAGAATCTGGTTATACCCAGAAAATCCATCCATGAAGGAGAGCAACGCATGGCCAATGGTGAAGTCCACTAATTCATCAATATGTGGAAAAGGAAAGTCATCCTTCAGACTGGCTCTGTTCAGATCCCTGAAGTCCACATACACCCGAATTCTGCCATCTTTCGTCAGCACTGGGATGATGTTAGCCAACCAAGTCAGATACTCAGATACTAGCAAGAACTCTGCGCCTATCTGCTTGGTGACCTCTTCCTTAATCTTCAAAGCCCAATCCGGGAGTATTCTTCGCAATTTCTACTTGATGGGTCGGGCCTCGAGGTTAAGAGGGATTCAATGCTGTACAATCTTAGGATCGATTCCAGGCATGTCTTCGTAGGACCATGCGAAAACATCTTTGAAATCTTTTAATAAAGTGACTAAGCGGTCGCGCTCCTTCAAAGACAACGTGGACTCGATCTGGACCAGACGCGGATCCTTCTCAGTACCCACATTAAAAGCAATGATTTCATCAGCAAGGGGTTTTGCAAACCTCTTCTCCTTTCGATTAATCAAAAATTTTCAAAACCAGAGGAATTCCTTCCTCATTGTTTTTATCAAAATTTTGAAAATCATGATCAATGCAATAAACAAGAGACATAGAGAAATACTTAGAATCTGTAGTGGCATTCTCATTCACAAGGTGAAGCTGATCCAATTCCTCAGTTACAACCGACTCAAAGGAAAAAGAAAAGGATGACCCGGACAAAACCTCGGCATTTGGGTTATCAATCCCAGGAATACCGGACCCAGACTCAAAGAATCGGAATCTGATTCCAACTCCACAGACTCTGTAGAATTAGATTCTGGTTCACTACCCGACTCAAAACTGCTAGACAGGTAGCCCTCCTCCAGCTACCAAATAAGGGATGGTGTGTCAGATGCATCCAAAATACTACTAGATGGGTTCACACCCGATTGGTCCCCGATCATGGAAACAGCCAGGTTATCCCCCAAGCTCTCTAAGTTGATCGGAGGATCCGAAAGGAGACATGCCAGTGCTACTCCTACTTCAAGTTCATTGCTGTTGGAATCACTTCCTATGCTCTTTGTAGCTTTGACAGTCGGTTCAACCATTTCCTCCGTATCACTGTCTTGCAGCTGTAAGTCAAAGAAAATCTCAAAGCCAGGAACCCGCTGCCTCTCAGAGTTGAACCAAGGTTCGGGGAAACTGCAGAATGGGAAATCTTCACCCTCCTGAACAAAATGACCATTCAGGGTTCCTTGGATAGGTCGGTGCACAAGCTCATAGCGCTTCTTAGTTTGCTTCGCTCTAGCTTTTCCCGCCATCTTTTTCCCTTTCCTCACCTAGTCCTCTTTGGTAGGCGTATAGCCAAGACCAAAGGCATGCGGGTTATGTAGCACATTGGCCAATGCAGTAACACCCTTCCGGCCACTTCTTCCTAATCGCATTCCGGGCATGTACTGTAGCTTGTTCATAAGGTATACAGATTGGGCGCTGACATACAAGCCTTCATCGATTACCAAGATATTCTAACTACTCGGGCCTCAGCTAAGGTAAACCCCAAAAGGAAAACATCCTCTTCGCCATGCACAATCTCCAGCACAAGTGTAGTGACCTCTGGCGGAGAATATATAGATGAATTCCGAAGACTATGGCTACCCCTTTTCCGTGGGGGTACTTCAGCATTTGGTAGAGGGTGGAAGAGACAACTTTCACTTAGTGTAGCCAGGGTCACCCGAGTAGTAAGTTGAAAGTGGCTGGAACATTTAGGACATAGAACTCGATGTCATGTTGAGCTGGGCCAACCTATACTTTATTCTGTACTGTCCCTATCACCTCTCTGCTTGTATTGTCATATGCCCAGATCATCTGTGCTGTAGGCACAAAATCAGTGGGTTTTAGACCAATAGCGTAAGCCATACGACAAGGACAAACGTTGATTGTTAACCCCGATATCGACCAATACCATTAGTATCCACTTTTCTCGGCACTCTACGGATATGTATAGAAGCTTGTTGTGCATAGAGCCTTCTGGCAATAATTCCTTGTCTGAAAAGGTCAAAGTTGGCGCAGCAACTCCTGGGAAGACTAATTCCACCAGCTGTTATGGGGTGGTATCGATAGACAACTTAGCTTTATCCATCGCCGATAGTACAGCCTGTCTGTGCACTCGTGAAGCCATAAGCAGACCTCAGATAGATATATCAGCTTGAATCTTCTTCAACTGTTTTAGCACGGCTTCTTCCTCCAACTGCTTTTCCTTCTGTTTCTCTGCTTCTTTATCCTTCCCTAATGCCTCGGGTTGGTCCAGATGCGATGGTTTGAAATATCAGCCACTTCTAGTCATATGGTCAGCTTTTTCCATATACCAAGTATTGTCAAGAAGGTCTTCACCGCAATCTTCATCTGTATGGGCCAAGTGTAGGTCGTCGTTATCCCACTAGACCCCTTCAGCAACCGACAAGCACTCGTTCGGCTCCGTTCGAATCATTCTATTATTACAAACATTCTTCGCAGGGTGTTGAGCTTTTCCAGCTTTTCGATCGTTTTCACTCATTTTTTGCCTAAACCACTCCAGTGTGGCTTCTTGCCCTGTATGTACAGTACTAACCTAGTTCCTGAGCCAATTGTTGTACACCGGTGTTTTCTGGTAGTTTACCGTTCCCATTGGCCATTTCGGCCATCACAGCGGTTCCCACTTTCTGTTCTTCCAGCTTCGATTAAGTTCCCTCATCTCTATCGGGTTCATCACTTAGTCACCCAGAATTGTCTGTTGACCCGTTCAGGTCAAACCAATCAATATGCACGTCCCCTTATTCTTGCTTATCAAAGAACTACAAATTATCTATATCCTCCTCCAGGTCGGCTATATCATCTAATCCCTGACTTGGTCCATCATTTTGAGCTACACTGACCTCCATCTCAATCGATAACACCACTTCTGATTTAGCTTGATCGATTGGCATAATACAGCAGTGTGGGTTGTACATTTCTTCAAATAAGTCCTCAGAGCACTCGAACAATGGACTGACATTCTCCACCAAGGTTGACCTCCCTTTATCTTCCGCTGTCACCACCACTGGTTTGGGTTGGAACGAAGACAGTGTTCATCGTGCACAAGTTTGTGCTCTCAGAGATGAACAACGCTGGCTTAGGTAGGTGAAAAGGGGTGATGTATATACTGAGGTCATAAGGGATGGCCAGTGTGTGGATGAGGTTTATATGCCGGGTGGAGGGACTTGGTTATGTGGTGGGAGAGGATTTATAGTGACGTTGGGTTTTTGGGGAGGCGCTATCACCTTATTGTCAATGGAATCTTGAATCTCATGACGCAGCCTATAGCATTGATTAGTGCCATGATCGTGTTACTAGTGAAAAACGCAGTATTTGGCAGGGTTGTGTTTTGGAGGGAGAGGATCGGGTAGAGGGCGTTGTTCTAACGGCTTAAGGTGCCCTTTTCTGATCAGGACCCCTAAGGCTTTGGACAAAGGCATATAGAGCGGGGTAAAGACCCTTTGAGATCGGGCCTGGCTGGTTGAGGTTTGTGGAGTTGTGTTGGAGGTGTTGGTGAACGAGTTGCCAGTTTTGGATGTGATGGTGACCATACTCACATCTGAAGGCCGTGCAGAGGTGCTACCACTCGTGGTTGCTTTGGAACTATGTGTAAAGGGCCTCTTGGGCTGTTCCTTCTCATGGTCTATCTATCCTTGATTCATCGCATCCTCAATTTGAACCCCTATTTCATGGAGCTCAGCAAATGTAAACAAAGGCAAGACTGTCATTTTCTATAATAATCTCCCTTGTAAGTTACGAACCACCATTTTGATTTGGTCCTTTTCAGATGGCCGGATAGTCATCATCGAGGCCTTAGCCCTTTATCGGGTCACAAAGTCCTAGAAGCCCTTCTTTGGCTCCTGACGGGTCACTTCAAGATCACGGGTAGTGACCTCGATCTGGGTATTGTAGGAGTACTGCGAGATGAAGGCCTCGGCCATTTCCTCTGAGTTTTGTTTCACGGAGTCTTCTAACTTTGCGTACCAGATGGCCTCTATGCCTGATAGGGTCCGGCCAAAAAGTGACAACTTCTGAAGTTTGGTGAGACCTATTGGTCGTAGGATATCAAAGAATAAACGCAAATGGACCATGGGATCCCTGGAGCCGTCAAACCGGTCGATGTACGGCATCTTGAATCTGTCTGGCAGAGTCACTGCGGCGTCTGTGTATCCATCCTCAATATTAGGGATTAAATTCACGCCCTATGCCCTTTTGAAGAGTTTTTCCATCTTGTTGACCTTCAATGCAGTGGGGTCAACCTCGAATTCAAATGGCGCCTCCGTTTGGTAAACTGGTGCCTTGGAGGTCTGAGGTCGGAACGGATTTGTCGGAATACCCATATTCTCTTGGACATTGACTGTGACCCCGGGTGTTGGAATACCCGCTGGGGGTGCATGGGATGCAGAGGCTACTACTGGTTGTGGTTGCTGTTGCTGAAGCCTATCTATGACTTCTGCTTGGCGGGCTGCGACCTCAGCTTGGGAGGCTGTGACCTCAGCTTGGCGGGCAGCATCTAGCTGTATAGTCTCAATGCTTTACTGGAGCTGATGAAGCATATCTTCCATGCTGATTGGGAGATGTTGAGCTATCAGAACTGGCGAATACTCTCTTTTTGGAGTAGAAGTAGAACACTGGGCCTGACTGGGCGCATGTGAAGTAAAAGGTGCTGCTGGATTGGTGAATTGTGCTTGATTCTCCTCCGTCTGGTAACCGGTGGGAGTGAAACAAACACTGGCTATCCCCTGACAAGATCCCCGGATCTGCAAATTCTTCTCACACGGGTCCAAAGTGCTTGGGGGGTAATAGAATCGTCTGAAGCAATGGTGAAAAACTACCTTGCAAAAAGAAATAAAGCAAAAAGAAAACAAAAATAAAAAACCGCACAACACCTCGACTCAGACATCAACAACACGCAGTTGCAATCATAAGCTGGAGAACTGCACTCAACACTGATTTCTGCCCCCAAAAACTGATGCCCAAACTTGCAACTAATACATACATTCTTGTAGAGTTTCACTCTAAATGCACATACTATTTAAGTGAGAGCCAAAACACCCCTATGATGGGGTAGGGTTTCCATGTCCTAGTTTCGTCAGGAACTAGGGTTAGCTATTCAAACAAAGTGTTTCACACAATCCTGATTTTCGGTAAGCAACCTATCCTAGTTTGGAACAGTCTCTATGGCTTTCGATATGTGTAACACGACCGCGGGGGACCTCGCTACAGTTCGGACTCAAATTTTGTTGTTGCGGTTCTAAATCTGAACCAAAGAGTCCAAATCCGGCAAATCGTTTGAGAAAACAGATTTTTGAAAAGTAGTGCCAAACGTGGACTGCTTTGCCAGATTACAGAGTCGCCACCTAAATATTTTTTAAAATGGGAAATTTAGGAAACCCTGACTCGGTGCCGAAGGCCACGTGTCCGTCATCACCAAAGTGACTTGGCTCGGGAGCTTGGGTACGATTGGGGAAGGTCAGCTATGAGCACCCCCTTTCGCCCGGTCCGAAGACCGGCCTCTACTAACCATGATATCCGATTTTGAAAACATTACATGTTCTTATTCCAGTTATTAGCCTAGAATTACTATGTTATGCGCACAGCAAACAAGTATAGACTAGATCGCCTAATTTGGAAACAAGCATTGCATATCCGTTTGTTTTGAAAATGCTTTGGAATTTGCTACTCGCAAGTAGGCTAAAACACGGATTCCAATGAGTTTTTCCAACTCAAGCAATCCAACCTCCACCCACAGGCATTCAAACAGTTACATCACATAAGCACTTAGCCTCATGGTAGTCATGCTATTATGGCAACATTCACACGCATGCGAGGATGCTAAAGCATAAAAGCTCACCTAGTACTCCAAGCCAAAACAGAAGCTTATTAGAAATCCATGCATGGACCTAAGCATACTGAAATGTCTAATGCAACACATGCAAAGATGTAATCTAGGCAGGCTCGGCTATCCTAGACATGGCATGTGAAATGCTACAACTATCACGTATTCAATTTGGAATTGAAAGTGCGATGCAGTTTGTATGATGTACCGAGCCCGGTGCATGTAAACAAATGAATGAATGCAAACATGCTTTCATACTGTTATGCTAATTTAAACATGCCCTAATCTACCATCATAAGCAGGTAAATAAAAGGGAGAAAGAAATGGGGGTTGGAAGACATACACACACTCACCCACACTTATTACAATTGCGCCCTCACTCGGAGGGATCAGAATAATAATACAGTCCAAAAATCAATGAATAAATATTACAAATTCCAATTACTGAATAAGTAAATGTGAAATAAAAAAAGGGGCCACGGCCCCTCGCCTCGGGATGCGCGAATGATGCATGCTCGATATCCGCCTTGCCCGGGAACCCGCACCATGCCTCTGTTCCCTCTGCTTTTGCTGCCCTGCCTCTCTGGAAAATTGCCAGAGTCCTGGAAAACCTTCCCCATACCCTGAATATCACCACCGGCTGGAGGGAAACACCACCGGCTGAAGGTGTGGCCACCGGCTTCATTTGAAGTTATCGGCTGAAAATTGTTTGCCGGTCGGCACTAAACATTGCCGACCGGCCAAATGTTCCTGCTAAAACCTGCAGATGACAGCAGCAGAGGGCAAAGCAGTGTATGGCATGGATTTTCAAGCAATGTTTGCACCAGCCATACTCCTTATCATGTTTTTGACTCAAAGGGGTATGGCCCTGGTTCTTGGACCACCAATCACGCATTTCCATGCATGATGGCCCAAAGAACCAATTTGTGCATTTTCATGTCAAATGCAATGCAAACCAAATAAGCACATAAAGGGCCCAACCTCTATCACTTGATTTCAAGAGGCAAAGCATGCATGTTCAATGCAACCTAAACATGTTAGCTAGTATGCAACATGGCATGCAATGTGCGAATGTTAGTATGCAAACAACCATACAAGGCAAGCATGCAAACTAAGCAAAAGGGATGGACTTAAACATGACTTGGGCAACCCTGAGTAGGCCCAAAACAGTGGCCATAATGCTAAGTATGAGGGCTAAGCACACATGCACACATACACATGCAAAGGTACCAACACTTAGGCATGATGAAGCAAGCTTTAAGCACACTTAAAGGAAGCTAAACATGAACAACTAGCATGCATTATAAGGCTCTGAAATCATGTTATAAAAGGTGCCAAACCAAGTAAACAAGACAAGTAGTGCATGCTACACGCTCACACACCTAAGGCTAGCAAGCCAAAATGCAAGGTGACTATATAAGGCATGTCATGGATGGCCTAAACAACTAGAAACAGATCTTATACATGGAAAAACAAGCACATTTCCAGTTTATGACCATCCACAAAAACAAAAGCAAGATAGGCTAACAAAGCATGCAAACTTACGGTAAATAGAAGAGATTACAAAGCAAGTGCATGATAGAGTTACCAAACATGGTTGAGCCCTTCTTCAATGTTGAAGAAGGGCTCAAAATGAGCCTACTTACAGTTTATTACATGCTCAAAAACAGATTATACACCATCCAAATATACTATGTAAGAATCATGGCATACAAGGGGGTAAATAGATAGGTGCTAGATGCAATCACCAAACAGCAAGGGGTCCTCAATCAAACATGAAGAGGACCCCAAAATAAGACTATTTTAAGTTTAGGTCGGAGCCCAAAAGTGCTTGCAAGCAAGGCCTAGATGTGAAGCAAGAAAAGGCTAGAAAGGGGAAGATGAAGCCTTACCCTTGAAGACCAGCAAACCAGCACCTCTTGGACCAAGTTTAGGTGCTCCCAAGCTCTGAAGAACAGCCCCAAGTCGCGGGAATGGATGTTGGAGGTGTTGTGCTATAGGTTGGTGAAGGAATGGCCCAAGAACTATGGAGTTTGGAGGTTGGATGAGAGAGATATATGGTTGTAGATATATATGTTAGATATATATATCTATTCTCTGGTTTTTTGCTTAGAAATTTCCAACCCCCATCAAAGGAGGAGAGGGCCTCCTTATATATGCAAAGTAAAGCCAAGACTTAGTGGCTAAGTCATTCAAAAAGGGTCAAGGGGGGGCCAAGGCTTACTCTAGAAGTTTGGACAGCTGGTAAGGCTTCTTGAGGAAGCCAAGACAAGGGGTCAAGGCTTCCCCAAGAAGCCTTGAGCAAAGGGTGCAAAGAAGGAGGCCAAAGGTGGTTAAAGGGTGCAAAATTGGCACATGTATGCACGTGGGTCGAGTTCTGTGCATCCCAGCTGGCAAAGCTGGCATGCACCAAGCTTGGGGGGTGCAAAGGGTTCAAACCGGCCAGAAGATTCGATCATTGGTCAAAATAAAGTGCCGGTCGGCACTATTTTCTGCCGGTCGGCACTTTATAGTGCCGATAGATGATTCCGTGGTCAAAAAAGTGCCGGTGGGTATGCAAATTGAAGCCCCGGAAGTTAGCTTTCCAATGGCGCAAACCTTGCATCAAAATTCCTATTGTGAAAAAAGTTATGCCCTTTTCTGTGAAGCCGCGCAGACTCGATCCAACCGGGATGATGCCCAGCTTCAACCCATCATATCTCCTCCACCCGGGCTTGGCTTTGGGAGATTCTTGAGTAAAAAGTGAAGCCCCAGAAGTCTTCTTTCCAACGATGGTGGCCTCATAGGTAAATTCCAAGTGTGCAATTGAATAAGCCCGATTCAGCGAGGGCTGCTCGATTCTCTCCTACCCGGATCTTTGCCGAACTTCTCCCAGACCAGTTTTCTCCCCTTCTCTCCTCTTTTCTTCAACTCCAAACCCCTAAACAAAGTGTTTTGAAGGGTTTGCCTCTCTCCTTGCCGAAGGAACTGAACCTGTGCCCTGCACATCTCTCAACACCGAGCAAACCATCAGTAATGCCCAAGTCTTGAGGGCGGTCAAAAATGGGGTGTCTACAATATGCAATTAGGTCGAATGGCCAAAAAGGGCACCTCAGCAAGACTACCTAATATACCTCTCACACCTAACACCGAGAAGTGAATGGAGGATCAAATGGTATAGCGGTAGTCCAAATCCAAGGGTTGTGTTCCCATCGTGGCAGAGCCCATAACTGGTCAGCCTTTTGGCAAGCTTTTTCCGAGCAAGCCTCCGACAAACCGTTCAGGAATAGCAGATGGCAAACACTGTGACTTAAGCGCACCAATACAAATGCAAATGCAAAGAAACACATAAGTGTAGATAAAATCACATATCATGAGTTTGAGTCAAGTTCTCTAAATCCTCAGCAGAGTCGCCAGAAACTGTAGCTCACCTTTTTTGCACCCTATTTCGAAGGTTTGAAAGAAAGCCCTACAGTTTGGACTCCCGTGGTTCTGAATCTAATCTCACAAGTGCAATGTGAAATCGATAAACACCAAAGAGTCCAAATCCAACAAATCTTTTGGAAAATTGATTTTAGAATAAAAAATGCCAAAATTGGACTGCTTTGCCAAATACAGAGTCGCCACCTAAATATTTTATTTTTGGGAAAATTTAGAAAACCCATGACTCGTGCCAAAGGCCACGTGTCTGTCATCACCAAAGTTGCCTCGGCTCGGGAACTTAGGTACGAGAAGGAAAGGTCATGAATTGAGCACCCCCGCTCGCTCGATCAAAGATCGGCCTCTACTAATCATGATATGATTTTTTTTATAAACATTATGTGCTCTTGTTCCGGTTATTAAGCTAGCTTTACTATGTGATGTGCACAATCAAGTATAGACTAGTTTGCTCAATTTGGAACAATTCAACTCATGTTTGTTTGTGAAAATGGTTTGAATTTGCCCCCTCAAGTGGGCATAAAGTTTGCAGATTTGCCACCAAACATAGTGGGCTTAAAACATGATTTGCCACTCAATAAACTGAGCTTAAAACTTACATTCGTTGAATCGTTCCAATTCAAACAACAAGCCTTCATCCACAGGCATTCATTCAGTTTATCATTTAAGCACATAGCCTCATGAAAAGAATGCTAATCATGGCAACATTCACATTCATGCGAGTATGCTAAAGCATAAAAAACTCACTTAGTATTCCAAGCTAAGAAGATATGAGTTAGAAAAATATGCATGATTCCTAACAATACAAGATGCCTAATGCAACACATGCGATAATGCAATTAATAGGCTCAACTACTAATATGGCATATGAATCGATTTGATAACATGCCATTAAACACGTATTTAAAGAATTATTTGAAATTACAATGCAGTTTGAATGATGCGCCGAGCCTCGGTGCATGCAATACGAATGAATGGATGTAAGCATAAGGCATGCTAATTGAAACATGTCCCTAATCTAACTATCAAAAGCAGGGAGAAAGACGTGGGGTTAAAAGACATACATGCATGCATGCACACTTATTACAACATTACGCCCTCGTGAAGGAGGGTCCGAATGAATAAGAGCTAACTAACTAGCAACTAAGCTATGCTAATTAAGCTAATTAGACTAATTATTACAAACCAAATGAATAACTAGCTAAGCTAATTACTAACTATTTACAACATTTTTAACTAACTAGTAAACTAATTAATTAATTTACAACACAAATGCACACGAACTAAGCAATTAAGACATTAAACTACGCTGCCATTGCTCCGCTTTGGGAAGTGGAAGATGCACATTCTTGGTTTTGGCCCGAAAAGACCTCTGTTTTGCTCTCGAAAGCTTATGTTTGCAGGGCTGAGCATTTCTAGAACCTTTCTACTCCATCTTACCAAAATGAACTGAAGTTTACATCAGTGGCCGTGGATGGATGTTGCCGGCCCTTTGTTGGCCAAAAGGGTGGTCTGCCGGCCATTTATGGTGCACTGTCGGCCACCAATGGTGCATTGTCGGCCATTGATGCATTGGATCACCATGCTACAACAGAGTACAAACAAAGCAAAAATAGGGTTTTTCCAAGGATTGTCTGCACAATTCACCTCTCCTTTTCATGGACAAATCCAAGGAATTGTGAACTTAAACCACAAACCACCAATCAAAGCAATTTCATTGCATGATGGCTTGTGCTTCAAGGTGTGCGAGCTCAATAATTGCAAAACAAGACATTCAAGAACCATCACCCTATCATGCATGATCAAGGGCAATGGAGACCTAGGAAAGTGGCACATTTCATTACTTTTGAGTATGAATTGTCCCATTCTCCTTGTGTTCAAATTAACGTCCGATTTGAACACATGTAATGTAACACAAAAAAATGCTTATCTTGCCACTTTTACTTGTCAATTTTGTTTGCACATTTTAGTTACCAAATCATTCTTTATCAATTTGTCCATTGGTGAATGTCCTTTAAGATGAAAGAAGTGTTAACCAAGGGATAATGTAAGGCAAGTGAGAGATCATGCCATTGACAATGAACCCTCAAAGAGGATTAAACCATTAAGCATGACCTCCATCTCAAGCTTAAAGGATCTCAAACTTGAAACAACCCTCAAAAGCAAATAAAGAGTGAAGCAAAGAGGGAGGTTGCTGAGTTTATAGTGCTGAAATAAAGTGAAAAACAACACCAAAAGATGCTATCAACTCAAACAAGAGGTGTCTAAGACCCTAAAACACCAACTAGTGAGGACTATTACACTACAACCATGCAAAACAAGACTCAACCGACCCAAAAAGCCCAAAACAGGGCTAAAGCAAGCTATTTCAGAGGCAAAACCATGCTGGAATTAAGCTAAAATAGGCTATAAAAATAAGCTAACACATGGCATCAACTAGGCTAGTAAACAAGACACAAGGAGGGGAGGTTAACCCCTCTAATTTTGGACTTCAAAACAAGTTTTTTGCCAATGAAAAACCTCTGAAATTCAGTGGTTAAAGGCTGAAAAAATGGTAGTTTTAAAATGGGAAACAAAAGTGCAAAGACCTTAACAATAAGGAATAAAGAGGGATGAATCACCCCCTAACCTTTAATGGCCAAAAACATCAATTTCATCCCATGAAAACAAAGTTTTTAAAGCTCAAAATTAACCCATAACAGTAGGAAAAATATGGAAAAATAGGTAAGCAAAGCAAGCTCAAAAGGCTAGTATTATACCTCTTGAAGAGAAGAGTGATTCCAAGCAACAATTCAAGCAAAAAACAACTTGTAGAGCTCCAAGAGGGCCTCAAATAACCTTAGCTCAAAGAGGATCACTTTTGGTTAAGGGTTGATATGCAAAAGTGCAGTGTAAGTAGGCAAAGGTGTAGAGAAACACAAGAGAGATAGCGAGAGAAATCTAGAGAGGGAGAGAAAATTTTGAGTCTTAAATCTTCCAACCTTAAAACATGAGAGAGGGCCTCCCTATATATAGAAAACATGAATTCTATACAAGGAGATTCAGCCCTCCACATGTGGGCAAATGCAAGCCTCTGTGCAACCAGCTGGCATAGCTGGCACAAAATATCTACAGAAAACACTAGTGGCTGGCCGGCCATCAGTGATGGCCGACAAGGCACATCAATGGCCAACAGGCTAGAAGCCCTGGCCGGAAACCCTCATAGATGGCCTACAGGCCACCAAAGACTGCAGGCGGGAGAGACCAAGACATGGTCCAAAAAGGATACAGGATTTGGAAGGCTCAAACTTGTGGCGTTCCGCTATGGACTTTGAGCGCTCGGTGAGCAACCAGACTCATCATCGGATGCACCTGCAAGAACATCCAAGTGTTGAAGGGCCGTTAAAAATGGGGTGTCTACAACGAGGCATTGGGTACTTGTTCTTGACAGTTACCCGATTTAACTTCCTATAATCTATACAAAGTTGCAACGCATCATCTTTCTTTTTGGCAAAAAGAGCCAGTGCTCCCAAAAGTGAAGTACTAGGGTGGATAAAACCCTTATCTAGTAGTTCTTGATGTTGAATCTTCAACTCACTCAACTCGGTAGGCGCAAATCTATATGGTGCCATGGAAATCAGTGCCGTACCAGGCACTAAATCAATAGAGAACTCGATCTCTCGATGTGGTGGTAAACTGGTAAGTTCCTCCGGAAAAACATCCGGGTATTCACAAACTACCCTTGGCAACTCAACTCGGACTTCATCACACTCACTATTTAAGGAGTTGGCAAGAAGGCAACTAAGCTCACTCCGCCCATATGGGTCATACACTAGTGATAAGACTTTATCCACCCAATCTCCCAAGAAATAAAAGCAATCATCGCTCAAGGTACATACAGTAACCCTCTGACATTATTAGTTTATAGCAGCCTGATAGGATGACAACCAGTCCATACCCAATATAACATCAAAACTAGACATATCAATCAACACAAATACAAAAAGGAAGTCGACGACCAGCAACCTCTATGTCACAACCCCGACACCCCGCTTCAAAACAACCTCACCACCAATAGGTGACTCTACATAGATAGAAGATGCTAACTAAACCAACTCTAACCCTAAAATTGATGCAAATGCAGACGAGATAAATGAATGGGATGCACATGTATCAATCAACACGTTAGCAACAGAATTGTAAAACAAAAGGTACCTCTCATTACCAAAGGTGCTAGTACTAGATTTGGTACGGTAACAACATACACACGTCCTCTAGGTCTCTATTCAACCTGTTCACCCCTCGGAGCATAAACTTGATGCACTGACTGAGCCAAAGAGGCTCCTTGATTGACCCTTAAGGCCTGTGTTGACTGTGCAGGCTGGTGGCTCTATGTTTGTCTCGAACCAGACGCACCAGGTGTGTCATCTAGTAGAGGAAAAAATCTCTTCATGTGCCCTGCCTGCCCACACTGATAACAAGTGAGCGGCTGCCCTCTCTCCTGACTCTAGCTCTGAGAACTAGCCGAAAACGATGCAGACCATTGCCTTCTTCCGCTCTGCGGGCAAGCTGGAGACTTGTGGCCCAATTGACCACACTTGTAACAAGTAAAATCTCCCTAACCACCTCTTCCAGAACCCGAACTCAGCACTGGAAAGGTAGACCTTGACTGTGCTCTCTCGGATTGTTGTAAAGTAGGACCTCTCTGCCTCTTACTGTCCCCCTGAACATCCTGACTCCTCCTGGAGCCCCCAATCCTCTCCTCCTCCATTTGCATCATGGTCTCAAGATGAGCCGCCGCCTCCACAAGGCATCCATAATCCCTAATCATCGAGCCGAACACCTTGAACATGAGCCCGGTTCTCAACCTTTTCCCAAACTTCAAACAACAATGCTCCTCTGTCGCCACTAACTCTGATGCAAACCTAGAGAGGCTAGTAAATGTGGCCTCAAACTCGGCCACCAGAGTGTTCAACTACACCAGCTTGGAGAACTGGTCCCTCAACTTCTCCTTACTCGTGCGAGGTAGAAACTTATCCTGGAAGGCACTGATAAAAGCCTCCCAACTCACCCCAATGCCCCCATACGCATACTTCTACCACTAACCCGCATCTCCCTTCAATTGGAAGGATGCTAAGGTCACTCGCAACGATCGTCCTCGATGCCAAGCATCTCAAACGTTTTCACTATCTGCTCCAACCACTTATCAGCCTTTAGTGGCTTCTTGGGATCGCCCAAAAATTCATCTGGATTTGACCAAAAAAACTCCCGTTTCAAGAAAGAAGGCTCTACCTCAGCTACTTGGACCTAGACTTGATTCTTAGCCCTAAGAATGTCCATAGACTCCCGCAATGCCCCTGCCATTTCACGGGCTAAGACGTCTATGGCCTGTTGACCAACTGGTTCGGCCACATTGGCCTGACCAACCCCTTCTTCCTGCGCCAGAATTTTATCCGGTAAAGGCACCTCACGCCTTCTAGGCCTACCACGCCTACCACTACCACGTCCATGTCCTGACATCCGAATAAAGATAACAAAAGAGATTAGCACATTTACAAATGTGCCGAAGCTAACTCATTCGCGTCCTAATGCAGTGGACAATGGTAATTCACTCCACATAAGTACGTAATCACGTAAACACATACGAATTTCATTTCCAGATAATGGTTGTCCTGCGGCATTGCTAGAGTTCCAATTAGAAACAGCAGTGATCAAGTGCCATTCTAATAGGACTCCTAGAAACTTGTAGACTCAATCAGCATCTAAGGAATTAAATCCCATACACATTTAATCACATAAGCATGTTATCATGTAAATACATCGTACATACTAAAGTCTCTATCAAGCGAGACAAACCCATTGTAGAAACCACTTCCTATGTACCCAAAGTATTCAAACCCGATACGCTCTGATACCAAGTTGTAATGCCCTCAAAATAATTACAATAATCTAACTCCAAACACCAGTACAAAGTGATATAGATACAATAAGAAGCTTCCATTAATCAGAGTTAATATACAAAGGTGACACTGCGATATACATTCATAAATAGCTCATGTTGAATCTACAACATGTGTGACGAATAGTGAAAAGTAATGAAAGTTAAACAAATAGTCATCTGCCTAAAAAGGCTCACATCTTTCCAAGTTATTACTTGGTTACAACAAAATGAGTCTAATTCAATACAATTAAGCCCTTGGCTATACAAGTAACTACAACCAAAAAGAAGCTCTTGCTCCAAATCTCCCAAACTACTGTCATGGCGGAGGCATATCTCCAACACCTGAAAATAGTTTTTCCCAAATAAGGTGAGCCAAATCCTAGTAGAAACAATCTAGCATAATATATGAATCTTAATGAAGATATAAGTATAATCCACATGTGCAATGCCTATAAGAAAATAATTCGTATTCTACAAGAGCATATCCAAATTCGATATTTCAATCGATTTTGTCTCAATTCATTTCACCTCAATTCATTGGTCAAATTCATTATTATCTAGACAACCCAACTGAGGCTACAACTCAATGGTTCTCTAATCAATACAACCATTACACAAACACTTTAATTTGCCATTTTACGAAAATGTTGTCTGCGGGAATCGGCACCCATGTATATGCGTGATTTTCGGGACTTTCACCCTGGACATATAAGCCAACTTAATACAACGGAGTCCATCTCATTTCTCATTCCAAACATGGAGTACATCCCCTTTCTCCTTCCAAATATCATATATATACAATGTATTAAAACACAGTCATATTCAATGACAACAGTGAAGATATTAGTTTCAATTCACCTAATGCTCATGTAACTTCTACAACAATCATAGTTATCCTCCACCGATAGCCCAAAACAGATATTTCTAAACAGATATACAATCTCCAAGACAGATAAATTATCCAAATTTCCTAAGGTGAGAGATAATACACATCAAACACCACCATTTACATAAACATTCATCTAATTTTATATTCCCACTACCAATTTCATTATTTATGCAAAATAATTATTTGAAACATTTTAGGGCAAAACCCCATTCTTTTTGCAAATCCAACCCATCTGTCAAAATCAACAATTTAAACGTAACACCTCCTCATATGTATAACCAAAACTCTAGGTTTGTCTAAAATCCTCCAAATCCCAATATTATTTACACAACAACAAATAACTAAGTTAAAAATCATAGGAGAGTGTAGAAAGTCCCTACCTCAAAGCTAGAAGTCGAGCAAAGCAAGGAGGAAATTTCAAAGACGCCGAAATCGACTTTTGTTTGGATCAAAATGGAGTTCTTGAGATGCTCTACCTTTTTTCCAAAGACACTAGGGTAGAGAAACCAATGGATCCAGGTAAAAATGTAGCAAGTTAGAGAGAGAAACTCAAGATCTAGGTTTTTGAAATGTTTTAGAGAGAGAAAGAGATGAAAAAATGATGTAGAATGAGGCTGCTACGAACTGGCAACGGGCCAAAGCCATAAAATAATCCACTAAAAGACAAAAAGAATTTTACAAGTGTGCTCTTAATTACTTAGCAAATTCACGCCTGAATTGAATCGACCCCAATGTGCCTTATCCACCACCGCTACACTTCGGAATTGTCTTGTCCAATGTTGAATCCACAATGCTGATGTCAAATCCATGACAATGAGCCACTTCGGAATCCACCAAAACTTTAGGCCCAAATTCCCTAGAATTCACCAAAGAATAACTCTCTCTTTTGTGAATAAAAGAAAACAAACAAATCTCTTGATGATGTTGATGTAAAGTTCATGGATTCATTTATCACTCTTAAATCATTAAGGAAATACTCATAAAGCACCCTCCAATATAAAACACTTTGTTTTTTTTTTTTTTCTTTTTCTTCATCTCTGAAAATCTGGACGGCTCCAACCCTAAAAGAAGTAAACAATGCACTTTATAGTAATCTAGATCGTGAAGACCGCTCGAGCGCACATTTCACCGCTCGAGCGGCGTGACTAAAGGTGATGCAAAACATATAAGCTGAACGCTCGAGCACAACTTTCACCACTCAAGCAGTAAAACTTTCTTCCCAGAAGTTTAGACGTTCTGCAAAAGTATTGGATGATCCTTTTCTTTGCATGAGCACACAAATAACCGCTCGATCTCTGTACATAGTTAGCAAAGTGGAAAACATGAAAGGATTAAGATCACAAACTCCTCTACAAGACACAATTCGGGTTGAATTTGCATCTAAACACTTATAGTCTCACTGAAACAAAAGAGCGAATAAAATTACAACTGAAAAGAGTTTTGTCAAACGGGATTGCCAATTACAAAAATCTAACAAGTTACATTATTTTTCTTGAACTTTATAACAAATAAGACAATTCCTGTTTCAACTCGTCTAATTTTGTTTGGAAAGAATGTTGTAATACATAACGATTTTGGTTTAGACCCGACCTATTTATTGCTTTTAGATCTGTGAAATCGTGTACTCAATTGTTGTTCAACTCATTTTGTGTCTTATTGCCCATTGAGTTTGGCTATTGGGAGTTTTGGTTGTGTTTGAATTAGGTTTGGGAGTCAACTTTTCAAAGTGTTGTTGCCCAAAATTTTACTTGTTTGCTCGAGCAACCGCTCTTGCGCTCGAGTGGTCTATTACAGTTTATAAAACTTTTAAGAGTTTGGTATCTTCGTTCGAGTGGTACTTCTTGGGCTTGAGTGAACTTTTGCAGATCTAAACTTCTGGGAGGGGACCTTTGTGCGCTCGAACGGGTAGTTTTGGTCGCTCGAACAGTGTCACTAATTGTGTATGTCGCTCGAGCGATCATTCTTGCGCTCGAGTAGTCTGGGCGTATATCAGTCCACAAGGCTGTCTCTTTCAATCACTTTTTCATCTCTTTCTCTTTCTAAACATTCCAAAACCCTAGATCTACTTTCTTTCTCTCTCCAGTTCTTGAACTTCCAGTTCCATATACACCCAATCATTGGTTTCCTCACCCTCACCATTTGAAGTAAAAGATAGAGCACGTTGAGGGTTTCGTTTTAATCGAAACATCTAGTGTTTTCGACTTTGCCAAATTCTATCCATTACTCTAGCTTGCCTTCTATTTGGAGGTAGGGATTTCCTTAACTCCTTTTTATGATTTTTAGCTTAGTTATTTACCTTTTTAAAAGGGTTATCTATTTTGGAGTTTTTGGTAAACCTAGGGTTTAGTTTTGAAATCAAAATAAGGGATTTCCAAATTGATTTTTGATAATGGTTGTGGGAGTATAGTTATGGAGAAATTGTGTTGTAATGATGGAAATACTTTCTTAAAAATTGATTTTGAAAGAAAATGGGGCTTTGCCCTAATTTTTGAATATTTGGAGTTGTAAAAAGGAAAATGGAAATCCATGGTGGATATTGTGAAATTGGAATAATGGTTATACTGATGATGGTGGTGGAGTTGGATATGTAGCATCACTCCATTGTATTTTAATGAAAATGTATCTATTGATTTGAAATTATCTATTATATAGAAATATCTGTTTTAAATGAGGATTAGGTTGAATTGAAACTAATTTCTCATCCATTGTGGATTGTGCATCATTATACATTGAACATTTTAAATTTATCGTTTTTGAGAAAAATTGGTGAATACCTTGGTGAATCTAGTTAGGGGGTGTAGTTATGGTTATGATGTTAGCCTGTGTGTCATTGGTGAAAGTGCAGAAACCTATGTGGTTAGGTGTCGATCCTTCCGGTTAGTACTGGTAAAATGGCTTTGGTAGTGCTTGTATACCCTACTGGCAGATACGTACCTAGAAATTCTCAGTGTTTTTGTATCCACTGCCCTATTTTCTATATTAAAAGGATTATTTTTATGAATTGGATTATAATCTGGCATGGCATTGTTTTGATACGGAAAACGAGGAACGTTTGAAAAAGAGCATACATGTGCATTCACTTTATGATTTTGCTAAGATTCATATACTGTGTTAGAGTATTCCTACTGGGATTTAGCTTACCCTATGTGGAAAACAATCTTTCAGGTACTGATGATATGCCCTCGCCAAGGACATAGCCTAGGAGGCCTCGGAGCTTAAGGCTCCCCTTTTGGTTTCTTGATGTGAATAATTTTGTTCAAGCCTCAGGCTTTGCTTGTATTGAGTTTAAACTCATTTTGTTGTAACCAAGCATTGTCTTGGAAAGTTGTAAGCCGTTAGGGCATTTTCCGTATTTGATTTTATTTTCCATTTACACTTGTATCCATGCCATATGCTATAGATTCACAATCTAGAATTTGTGAATGTATATCGTATATGTCATCTTTTGTAACAATCAAAGATAAAATGAATGAAAGGTATGAGATAGTTGATTATGGAGAAGTGGTTTGGAAATACTCTTCTGATCCTGGGGAGCGCTCGAGATCCGCTGATGGTCACCTGAAAAGGAATAAACACTCTGGTCGGGGGTGCCGGAATTAGCACTCCGACGGACAAGTCAGTCTCTACACTCAAGAATGTTTGTATTCTAAGTTAAGCACAATAATTCTCACATACCTTTCTTAGTCTGTTGTTCCTTTATTTATACCTATTTCTTGGGCCTCATGGCAAGGCCCACTTGTCACTCATTATCCTCTTATTTACTTGGCTCCATAGTTCAGTATCTATTCGGCCTATCTATTATATTCGGCATCCTTATCGTGCAGGGTAGAGCTGTGTAATATCTGTCTTCTAGAGTACGCTTCTGATTATTCCAATTATCCGACTCCCACAATTGCCCCCTAAACACCTCGCTAGCATCAGTTAGTCGGCGTGTTTGGCTAGAAGTCAAAAATTCGGCGGTTAATCCTCTTCCCGATGCGTGTCAGAATGCGTACGTTTTTTGGTCACTGTAACGCTCTCCCGCCCCATTCGTGCTTCTCTCGCATTTATTACGATTTGAAACTTAAGTCCCTTCGAAAACATGCTTTTTCGAATATTTGAACCTCCTGGACTGCCAGTCGGTATCTCTTCTTCGACGCATTTTTTGCAACTCCTATCCGTTCTCTCCTTGTCTCCTTTGCCTTTCGTAAGTTTTCTTCTCTTCTCCTTGCAATCCTATTTTCCGCTTTTATTTTTGATTTAGAATATCATTGGGTCCTTACTAGAATGGCTAAGCATTTGAAAGACCTCCTTTCCGAGGGTCGAATTTCTGGGTTCCGAAGACATTTTTCTATCCCTGAGGATGTCCATCTTTCTCTGGTAACGGACAATACCCTTGATATGGAGAGGGACGACCAAAATACAATCGTCTTCCCTCTCCTGTCTATTGCAGGGCGGAGTTCGCTTTCCCCTACACCCATTTCTCAGGGCGTCCTCCGTTATTGGAGTCTGATTCCTTCGCAACCCAATGTGAATTTTTCCGAATCGTAATGGGAATCGTAGAGTTGAACCGGCGTCTCAGGATCAACCTTGGCATTCCGGCGATTCGGCACTGCTATGCTTTAGCCAAATCCTCCGGTCGGCTCGGGCGCTACTTTCTCAGGGCCAAGGACACCGACCATCACTTGGTAACGATGCTTGCCAGCTCTGGCAAACGAGTTGACGATGTAATGGTCAATGTCCGAGGCAACTGGGAGTTCGGCGAAGGCGAAGATCGCCTAGACCCTATTCCCAGACGGAGGGTGAACCAGGTTGCCGTGTAACTCCTTGTTTGTTGATCTTTCTTTTATGCGGCTTTTTCTCCAAACCTTACCCTTTGTTCTTGCAGGCAATAAGTTGAAGAGGATTTTGACCTCGGCTGACGACGCAGTCCTTGCGGAAATTAAAACTGCACTAAAGTACTTTGGCCGTCCAAACGTACAGAAGCAAGGAGGGCTGCCCATATTCTCCTGCGGTACGAGCCTACCTACACTACGTTCTCGGCCGCAGACGACATCCCATCCCAACCGGCGAACAACACCTTACGGCTCTTGTCTTCCCCAGTTTCAAGACCCTTAGGCAAATTGGTCTCGAAGCTTCTGATTCGGAGCAAGGCTTAGAGCCGGTTGTTGAGGTAGATGCCGAATTAACGAGGGAGTTCCGCCGAGGCCGAAGAGGTCGACGAAGCTCTGAAATCAGCATTTGAGGCAGCCGGTCTTAACCAGCCTAACTCACCACTTCGGGTCGGGCGGAGTTTTCCTTCGGAAATATTTTTACAAACTTGGGAGACCTTCCTGGCACTTTTTCAGAAGGCATGGCTGGGGAGAATCTCACACAGATGGCGAGAAAGAGAAATTCTGAGCGAATGGCCGCTCGAAAGAAAGCCGAGGCCACTCGTTCTGAGCCTGCCCCGGTTGAATCTTTTCAACTGGTTACTGGAGAAGAGACGGCGCAAGTTGTTGTGGCCGAGACGGAGGGGACTGAACAGCAAGTTACGAAAGAACGGCTGGTTTCAGAAGAACGGGGCGAAAAACGTTCCGCCGAGGGAGAGGCCGGCTCAGAGGATAGCCCTGCTGACAAACGGCCTCGCTTAGAGGAATCCGACGTGGTTGTCCCCTTCGTTGTTCAACTAAAGATCAAAGACATGCCAATCCCCTCTGACGCATCTGCCATGAAGGATCCAGCCGTGGCGTTGAGCTTGGCTGCCTCGATTTCTCTACCGACTGACAAGGCCACCTTTCGAGAAGAGCTGGATTTGGTAGCTATAGTGTTCGTTGCCCAGTCGGCCCTTCTGTTATGTATACTATTTTTTCTTTTTTGCTCGTTTGGTTTGGTTTACATACGATGTTGCTTGATGTGGTGATCCAAACTTGTTTTGCAGACGGTTGGAAGGATAGCCGAACTAGGCCACCGGCAGTGTGATGCCATTGAAAGAATTGGCCGCTTAAAGTTTGAAGCTGAAGGTGAAAGAAGTAGGGCCGAGTTCGAGGCGATGAGGGCCGTAATGGAAAGTGCTCGAGCCGAAGCTGAAAAAGAGAAGGCTCGGACTGTTGACCAGCTCAGATCCGAAGCCGAGGGTAGGGCGAACGCGAGCCAGAAGTCGCTCAAGTTAGCCCAGGAGGCGCTTTCCAAGGCAGAGGCCGAGTTAGAAGAATTGAAGGCGGCCAAGGAAAAAGCCGAATTTGTAGCTGCTACGGCGCTAGAAGCTGGGAAGAGCGCCGCCTTGAAGGAATACGTAGATGAGGTCCCCAAATTCGAGAATCGGGGATTCAAACATGGGTGGCTCAAAGCCCTTAGTGCCGCTGGAGTTACATTAGCCTTGCCAATTCCATACGAGCAAATGGACGTTGAGCCACTTGAGTCTGATCCCGATGATTGATCTGGGAGACATTCTAGATTTATTTGGTATCTTTAATTTCAATGTACGTTTTTGTTTAGTGGATTCAAGGTAATTTTCATGTATAAATTAGTTACTATCTGAGCTCAATTTATTAATGAAAATTTCCTTCCCGTTTCACTGTTACTTGTACGCAGTTTTTGATATTAATGAAGGGTTTTGCCTTGCAGTACTTTGAATAGCAGTATAATCTTGGCCATTATATTAGCTTAATCTCAATTTATCCGAACAAATCGACTCTTTTTGCCAAATAAGACTAATAAATCGATTCATGAAGCGGTTACGGCACTCAAGCCGAATAGATTGATGAATCTGCCCTTGCCCCAGCTGGTTCATGAATTTGAAACACCGAATAGTATAATATTGATGAGTGTATTCGTGAAGCAGCTGCAGCACTCAAGCCGAATAGATTGATGAATCTGCTCTTGCCCCAGCTGGTTCATGAATTTGAAACACCGAATAGTACAATATTGATGAGTGCATTCGTGAAGCAGCTGCGGCACTCAAGCCGAATAGATTGATGAATCTGCCCTTGCCCCAGCTGGTTCATGAATTTGAAACGCCGAATAGTACAATATTGATGAGTGTATTCGTGAAGCAACTGCGGCACTCAAGCCAAATAGATTGATGAATTTGCCCTTGCCCCAACTGGTTCATGAATTTGAAACGCCGAATAGTACAATATTGATGAGTGTATTCGTGAAGCAGCTGCGGCACTCAAGCCGAATAGATTGATGAATCTGCCCTTGCCCCAGTTGCTTCATGAATTTGCCCATGCGAAAGTTAAGACTGCCTATATCAGTATTTGATGGGGGCACGACTTGGTCGGCCTCGGGCAGTTGAGGTTTCGATATTAATGAGATTGCCTTGGAGGCGCTGCCCTCGTAGGGAATTAATGAATGAAGGTCCTATTTAAGTGCTCAGTGAGCAACTCAGTCCAGGTCTTTGACGAAGGATAAACAAGCGCGAATGTTGAATAGACTCTTCTTTAACAGCAAAGGGGAAGCGAGGATGTTAGCTGAGCTGGGAAGAGATATGAATCGAAGTGGCGAACCTTCGCGCTAGGGAGGTAGGATTTCGAGGGATCGGGAGAGGCGTCAATCTCCTCGTCGTTGAAGTAGGTCGCCCAGGAGGGACAAGGAGCCACAGGGCAAATCCCCACAACCTCGTTCTGGAAGGGAGCCCAGTGAGAACCCATGCCCATTGAGTTTTGCAGTCTTTGTGGGGAATAGGCCCATGACAGAAGTGGACTCGATCGTTCGAGATTCAAGTGTGGCAATCGAATTTGCTCAACAGATTTTTCCTCCCGAGGTCCAGCAGTCGATGGTAGGTCGACAGGACTTCGAAGTGTTTCGTGAAGGCATTCACGGTGCGGTGAAAGGGCTCTATACCGCCTGCGAAATCGACATGCGTCTCCGTGCTTCCCGCTAGGAAATAGAGAAGAGGGATGAACGCATCCGAAGTTTGGAGGCTCGCGCAGAAGTGGCCGAGCATGAGCTAAGGAAGGTCAAGGCCGTTCAGGCACAACCCATCGAACAGGCTAGCCCAATCGTGAAAGAAAGGGTCACCCAGCGGCTTATCAATACCATGCTCATCGATAGCGATACGGCGAGCATGTTCGCGATGGAATCCGCGAAGGGGAGGGCCTATGAAAAAGGCTTCCACGATGGTGGGAAAGTAGGGATACAGAAGACCAAGGAAAAGCTCACCGAGGAAGTTTGCCGATGCAAAAATCATGGATTTAAGCATGGTTGGATTAAGGCGCTTCAGGCCGAGGAAGCTCTCCGAGCAACGGGGGTCGATTCGGCATTGCCACTATACCAACGTAACCATTTTCCGTTTTCCGCCTTTGAAGTCGAGCTGAGTGAGGATGAGGGCGACGCCGTATAAAAATATTCAATGTAACGTTCGAACGCAGATCGCGTTCATAACTATGTAATTATTGCCTGATTGAATAAAACGTTCTTTTTAAATGTTTCTCTGTAAATTTCATTCAGCACACACGTGTTTGCATGCGTTTTATTGTATAAACATTGACCGGCTCATGTCGACTAGGCGCTTTAATTCTGAACGGTTACATGCCGGCCTGTCATGAGCATTCTTCGCTGAATATATTTTTGGCGTGTCACGCAAGGTCAATTGCGTCGATGAGGTTCCGAATTCGGAAGCTTATCTGGCCCAAAGGTGCCATGCACCAGGGGCTCTGAATCCGAAGACAGTCAGCCCATCTATAATTGCCGTTTATATAATTAGGCCATTTGAACTCCAAAAAATAAAAGGCCAAAGATTGGTACATGGAGTGGCTACGGCCAATATCGCTCGGCGTCCGTCTTTTGGAATTCAATGTTAATGAAATCACCTCGGGGCCACTGCAAGGATTTTAGAAATAAATCGCCTCAGACTTTTCACTCCAGTGACTTCGCTTACCATGCTCAGACTTGATTTAAAACGATTTTGTTGTGTAGGGTTAGATAAGTGTGAAGGTCGAATGGAGTTTTTCTTCAGCAGCAGAGGAGAAGCTCGGACTCTGGCTGAGCTTGACATTGCAATGAATCGCAGCAGAGAACCCATTCGCGCGAGAGGTAGGGCGTTCAAAAAATGGGAAAAACGTCAGCCTCTAAGTCGTCAAAGCAGATCACCTCGAAGGGAGAAACAGCAAAGGCGAAGCTCTCTGCAATCGCGACCGAGAAATGAGGCCAACGTAGCGCCGCGACCGTTGAGCATTACTGCTTTCGTGGGGAATTCCTTTCTTGTCTTGGATCTTGGCCTTGACATTGTCTATGGTGTCAAAGGTCCCCACCTCAAGGGTGATTATATCGTCATTGTGAATCATGGATTCAAGCGCGGTCAGATCAAAGCATTTCAAGTTGCGGGTGCTTTCTGATCAGCGGGCGTTGATTCAGGGTTGTCGCTTGTACCAACGCGACGCCGTATAGACATTGTAATGTTTTGAACGCATATTGCGTTTTTTGTAATTACTGTTTGATCGAATAAAATGTTTCATTCTAAAAGTTTATCTCATTCTGAATTTTTGTATGCTGAATTAAGCATCTTATTTTGAATGCTGGAACGTTTTGTCTTGTTCATGCGGTTGTACTGGTTCAACCTACATATGCCCACTTCGATGTGTAAATGTTTTGATTCTGGAGGGCGCTCCGAATTCGGAATATTACTTGGCCCTTGGGCGTCGCTCGGTGGCACTATTCAGTCAGCCGAATTTGGAGGCTTTATCGGCCTAAAGACGTCTTGCGCCGATGGGGCTTCGAATCCGGAGACTTTATTTGGCCAATCGTGACATCCACGGACGGTGCTCCGAATCCGGAGGCTTTATCGGCCCAAAGACGTCATGCGCCAATGGGGCTCCGAATCCAGAGACTTTATTTGGCCAATCGTAACATCCACGAAGGGCGCTCCGAATCCGGAGGCTTTATCGGCCCAAAGACGTCTTGCGCCGATGGGGCTCCGAATCCGGAGACTTTATCTGGCCAATCGTGACATCCACGAAGGGCGCTCCGAATTCGGAGGATTTATCGGCCCAAAGACGTCATGCGCCGATGGGGCTCCAAATCCGGAGACTTTATGTGGCCAATCGTGACATCCACGAAGGGCGCTCCGAATCCGGAGGCTTTATCGGCCCAAAGACGTCTTGCGCCGATGGGGCTCTGAATTCGGAGACTTTATCTGCCCAATCGTGACATCCGCGAAGGGCGCTCCGAATCCGGAGGCTTTATCGACCCAAAGACGTCATGCGTCGATGGGGCTCCGAATCTGGAAACTTTATGTGGCCAATCGTGACATCCATGAAGGGCGCTCCGAATCTGGAGGATTTATCGGGCCAAAGACGTCATGCGCCGATGGGGCTCCGAATCTAGAGACTTTATCTGGCCAATCGTGACATCCACGAAGGGCGCTCCGAATCCAGAGGATTTATCGGCCCAAAGACGTCATGCGCTGATGAGGCTCCGAATTCGGAGACTTTATGTGGCCAATCGTGACATCCACGAAGGGCGCTCCGAATCCGGAGGTTTTATCGGCCCAAAGACGTCTTGCGCCGATGGGGCTCCGAATCCGGAGACTTTATCTGGCCAATCGTGACATCCGCGAAGGGCGCTCCGAATCCGGAGGCTTTATCGACCCAAAGACGTCATGCGCCGATGGGGCTCCGAATCCGGAGACTTTATGTGGCCAATCGTGACATCCATGAAGGACGCTCCGAATCCGGAGGCTTATCGGCCCAAAGACGTCATGTGCCGATGGGGCTCCGAATCTGGAGACTTTATGTGGCCAATCGTGACATCCACGAAGGGCGCTCCGAATCTGGAGGCTTTATCGGCCCAAAGACGTCATGCGTCGATGGGGCTCCGAATCCGGAGACTTTATCTGGCCAATCGTGACATCCACGAAGGGCGCTTCGAATCTGGAGGCTTTATCGGCCCAAAGACGTCATGCGCCGATGGGGCTCCGAATCCGGAGACTTTATTTGGCCAATCGTGACATCCACGAAGGGCGCTCCGAATCCGGAGGCTTTATCAGCCCAAAGACGTCATGCGCCGATGGGGCTCCGAATCCAGAGACTATTTGGAACACTTTTGAACTGGATTGCACAGTGAGTAAACAGGAATCTTTGCATTACAGAAGTGGAAAGTGTACACGGTGAGCCATTCAGAACCAATATCATTCCCCACAGGTCGGGTTTGATGATAGAATTTGCGCAAGTGCGTTGGGAGCAGGGCCGCATGCCTAATTTTCCATCAACCGGCATCCTGTCATCCGGAAATACCTTCAGGAGCAACTTTCCCCCCAGCCGGACGCGTTAAGCATACGTCTTGGGGAGCTGCTGCTGGTATCGCCTAGAGCTTCTGTGGCTTTTCGTCAGGGAGACGTCCGACATCATCGAGACTGTCACAATTCGACACTTCAGTGGAGTTGACCTGCGTCTCCGTTGGTGTCTTTCCAGAAAGGAGATAGCATGCTTGTGCGGATTGCCGGGAACCACGAATTTGCTCAACGCCGTGTTCGGTCGGGAAGTGTAGTAGCTGATGATAGGTGCTTGGCACGGCCTGAATAGTATGCAACCAAGTTCGCCCCATGATGAGGTTATACGGCGAAGGGAGCTTGACGACCAAGAATTCCACATCCACTGTTTGGGAGCCCGCCCGAACGGGTAACGTGATTTTCCCCAACGGGTACTCAGGATTTGCGTTGAAGCCGAATAATGGATGAGGAGCCGGAGACAGGTCTGATTCATTGAAGCCGAGTTTGATGAAGGTCTCGTAATACATGACCTCCGAAGTGCTCCCCTTGTCTATGAGGACGCGTTCAATGGTAAATTGGTTCATGTGTAATTCAATGACCAGTGGATCAATATGGGGGAGCGTTATGCCGATAAGATCGGAATCGTCGAAGGTAATGCTCGGAGCTTCGTGGGGCTGTTTCGTTTGTGTGCGTTGCTTCTAGGGGACTGAATGATTTGCGTGTATGGTACGTGGCGTTGGAAGGCTGTATATCATATGTATAACGCCGAGGGGAGGTGACTCCTGCCGAAGGGCGACAGTTTTGATTGTGCTCTTCCGGACGTGTTGCTGGAGCCGACCATCTTGCACCAATTCCTCAAGGTGGTCTTTCAAGGCATAACAACTGTCCGTGACATGACTGTGATCTTTGTGATATTCACAACGCCTGTCCCGCCTTCTCGTGTCAGGGGGTCCCACCATTTTGGACGGCCATTTAATGAACGGAAGATGTTGGATTTTGGACATAATCGAGCTGATTGGCTCTGACAGCTCCATATAATTCTTGTCGGCGCGCTTTGTGCGCTGGTGTGAGCATTGATCGTTGGATCGGCGAGAATCCCATCTCTTGTCTCATTTAGCCCGCTGTCGTGGTTCAGGGGTCTGAGGTGGTGCGGAACTTATTGGCTGAGCGATTTCGAGAGGGGCCGTTTTGTTGGCCATGTGTCCAGCTTTAACCCGCAAGGCGTCATCTTCCACTTTGCAGTATTCCTCTACTTTCTTCATCAACCCCCAAACTGTTTTGGGGGGTCTTCTAGTCAAGGAGCTGCGGAGGGCACTATCTGGGTGTAATCCCATTTTGAAGGCGGTGATGGCCATGGAATCGTTGCAAGTGTCATCAACAAGATTAAAGCATTTCCAGTATCGCACCGAATATGCTCTTAGTGTTTCTCCTGGCAGGATTTGCATTGCCCAGAGAGAGTCGGCTTGCTTCGGCTGGACTTCGTTGGTGATGAATCTGGCCCTGAAGGATTTCTGTAGTTGGTGGAAGGTTTTAATCGAAGCCGGCTCCAGTTTATAATACCACCTGATCGCCAATGGTCCCAAACTACTGGGAAATATTCGGCACATGAGGGCCTCGTCGTCTGCATGCAATGCCATGGCCTGCTTGTAGTGGCAGATGTGGTCGGTGGGGTCTGATTTGCCGTCGTACAAGGTGAACGACGGTGCTTTGAATTTCTTGGGTAGCGCAGCCTTTGCAATCCGTCGTACGAAGGGATCATGTTGGTCTTCGTCCGAACTGGTCCTTCTACGCTTGTGCATTGTACGGGGACTTTCTTCGGAAGAACTGGTGGCTTCACGTCGTCCCTTCTTCCTGGGCTCCGGGGATAATGAGTCGGAGTCGCTATCAGTGTCTTGTCGTGCTCGAGGTTGTCGACCACCTGCCTTCTGAGATCGTTCCGGATTTGGTCGCGCAGCTTGCTTGGACTTCGCCATTTCCAAGGCCAAATCTTCATGAAGACGTTCGTTTTCAGCGATCATGTTCTCCAACCTCTGTTCATTTTGCTTTGCTTGTTCCATGATCGCCTGCATTGTCTCGTGCTCTGAAGTCGAGAGTGAGGCGAAATTCAAGGCACGTCTTGCGGCAATAGTCTCTGTTCCAACCAAGTTTGTTGGAGTGGTTTCATCTTGCGGTATAGGGTCAACAGTGACTGTCGGAGGATCTTCCGTCACGCTCGCCATGGATGTGCTTGAGTATTCCCACAGACAGCACCGATTGTGGTGAAGTGTTTGGAAATACTCTTCTGATCCTGGGGAGTGCTCGAGATCCGCTGATGGTCACCTGAAAAGGAATAAACACTCCGGTCGGAGGTGCTGGGCACTCCGACGAACAAGTCAGTCTCTACACTCAAGAATGTTTGTACTCTAAGTTAAGCACAATAATTCTCACATACCTTTCTTAGTCTGTTGTTCCTTTATTTATACCTGTTTCCTGGGCCTCATGGCAAGGCCCACTTGTCACTCATTATCCTCTTATTTACTCGGCTCCATAGTTCAGTATCTATTCGGCCTATCTATTATATTCGGCATCCTTATCGTGCAGGGTAGAGCCGTGTAATATCTGTTTTCTAGAGTACACTTTTGATTATTTCAATTATCCGGCTCCCACATTGATCTATGATAGCATTGTTATGTAATGGGCTAACATTAATTATGTATGGGCGTTATAAGTTGGTGTCAAAGCTGCCGGGTTTGAATACTTTGGGATCATGGGAAGTGGTTATTACCACAATAGTTTCTCTTGCTAGATAATATTAGGAATAGGCCTGGTATGCTATGTGATAACATGCTTATGTGACTAAATGAGTATGAGATTTAATTTCTTAAATATTGATTGTGTCTATTAGTTTCTAGAAGTCCTATTAGAAGAGTCCTTGATCACTGCTATTTCTAACGGGAACTCTGGCAATGTCGCGGGACGATCACTAGCTAGAAAGCAAGTTCGTTTGTGTTTATGCGATTAGGTGCTTATGTGGAATGAATTAATTACTGTCCATCACACTAGGACGTGAGTGAATTAGTTTCGGTACATTTGTAAATATGCTAATCTGTTATGTTACCTTCATTAGGATGTTAAGACATGGAGGTGGCAGTGGTAGGCATGGTAGGCCTAGGCTGTAAGAGGTGTTCTAACTAGACGAAATTCCGGCACAAGAGGAAAGAGTTGGTCAGGCCAATGTGGCTGAGCCAGCAAGTCAACAAGCCATGGGCGCTTTGGCCCAGGAAATGGCTAGTGCTTTGAGGGAATCCATGGATATTCTTAGGGCTGAGAATCAAGTCCAAGCCCATGTTGTCAAGATAGGGCCATCGTTCTAGATGAGTTTTTGGGGGATTTGAAGGAGCCACTGAAGGCGGATAAGTGCTAAATGTAGTTGGTTTCTCGTGCTCCTCGGAGGGGTTTAGTCTCCTCGGATACGATAGTCCTACAGTTCGGACTCCTGTGGTTCTGAATCTGGTTTCACAAGTGCAATGTGAAATAGAAAAACCCAAATGAGAGTCTAAATCCATTAAATCTTTGAAAATTGATTTACAATCAGAAATGCCAAAAATGGACTGCATTACTAATTTCAGAGTCGTCACCTAAATATTTTTGAGAAATTTAGGAAACCCGTGACTTGTGCCAAAGGCCACTTGTCCGTTATAACCAAAGTGTCTTGGTTCGGGAACTTAGGTATAAGAGGGGAAGGTCATGAATTGAGCACCCTACTCATCCAATCAAAGATCGGCCTCTACTAATCATGATGTGATTTTTATGTACATTATATGCTCCTATTCCGATTATTATGCTAACATTACTATGTGAGGAACACAAGTATAGACTATTTCACCTACTGTGGAATGCTTTGATTTTATGTTTGTTTGCAAAGAGTTTTGGATATGTGCCACTTGAAAAAGTGAGCTCATATGCACATTAATCAAAATCATCCCAACTTAAGTAAAATAGCCTTCAACCACAGGCATTCAAGAGGTATATCAAATAAGCACTTAGCCTCATGGTAGTGTGCTTGATATGACAACACAAACACTCAAGCAACATGCTAAAGTGAAAATGCTCACCTAGTACTCAACCGAGGCAAGCCAAGTGTCTAATGCAACATATACATAATGCAACTTCTAGAATTCGGCTTCTTAACATGACATATGGCTTAACTCAAAGCATGGGATAGCGCACATATTCAAGGAAGTACAAAATGATAGCAATGTTAGAATGATGAACCGAACCCGATGCATGAAAAAGTGGATATTTTACACATGGTAATGATACGAAACCAAAATATGATACTACATGCAACCATCATAAGCAAGTAAATAAAAGGAAGAAAGAATGGGGGTTGGAAGACATACACAATATTACAAGTTTGCCCTCAAACAAGAGGGTCCACATGAATGTCCTATGTTGCTAAATAAATGATTAAGCTGAATTAACTAATTATTACAAATCCGAATTAAGCTAACAACTTAATTACAACACACTAATATTAAAGCATCCAAATTACTGGGACGAGAGGCGAGAAGCCACAAGCGTACAGCTGAGAATATCCTCCAAGAAAACTCTCTGTTTCGTTGCCATAATCTATTTTCTTTGCAGTCAAAAATTATTCTATTTTTGCCTTAGCTTTTGCTTTGTTCTGCCTAAAAAAATGACACTGCATGCACAACAAAAGGTGGCTGGCCAGCCACTGTTTTTGGGTTCTGCTTTGCTGCCACATAATCAAAAGAGAGCAAAAATAGAGTGTTTTCAGGAGATATTTATCCTCTTTGCCTCTCCTTATGATGAAACTAATCAAGGGAGGAGTAGATTCGATTCTCAAACCATCAATTGTCGCAAAGTTGTTGCATGATGATCCATGAATCGATAGGACAAAAGATGAATAATGGAAATAAAAGACGAACAACACCTTCTCCCTATCATGGCGTTACCTCAAGGGAAGTGGTAGACATTGCTTCTTGAATCAATGACATCACTAAAGAGTATATAATGATTCAAGAATCAATGCGTTCAATATAATGTCCGATTGAACCCGACTAATTTTATTACCCTTTTTTACCACTTTTATTCCAATTTTAACCTTTTTTATAGTACCTTGCCATTCTTTATTCATTTTTTATCCAAATGTGATGATTACATCCACTAAATGTAAAAAATGATAAAGAGAAGTGTCCAGCAAGAAGTTGTGATTAGCATGAGAGAGATGTAATGCCTTGAAAATGAATCTACGAAGAGATTAAACCGTTAAGCATGGAAAGTCTCTTTCTCAAACCTTGAGCAACAATTTAGTGTTGGATACACCCCTTAATCAAAGGAAAAAAGAAAGGAGGGAGGTTACAAAAATGATTATGCAAAGGTGATGATCATAATGAGTACTTATAAATAAATAAATAAATAAATAAATAAATAAATAAATGAAAAGCTATCAACTCAAATGGATTGGTGTCTAAGGCCTAAACTGCCAAATCCATGAGAACTTTTCAACACGACAAGCATAGCATTCAAGGCATAAATTAAATAAACAATTAAAACATCCCCAAAATAACAAAAACAGTGCTGGAATCATGTTGAAAAGCTAGGAAAAGTAAACCAAAAAAAAAAAAAAGAAAAAAGAGGAGAATAAAGCTAGTAGGCAAGCCTAAGGAAGGATGGCTAACCCCTCCACTTTTTGGACCTTTAAATCACATATTTTAGCCTCTGAAAACTCTGAAAATTAGTAGCTAAAAGTAAAGAAACAAGTGGGAAACACAAGGATATAAGCTATGAAATAAGGTTCAAGAAATGGTGGTTAACCCCTCCACCTTTGGTAGCTTTTAAATTACAAGCTTCAGCCCTAAAAAATAGTCCAAAACAGTGTGAAAAAGAGGAGAAAAGAGTAGTACAAATAAGATAGAGAAGATGGCAAAAGTTATACCTCTTGAAGGGAGAATGTTCTTTGGTTCACAAACCACAAAGTGATCACCCTCAAGAGCTGAAATTTTGGCTCAATAATCTCAGCAAGAAGCCTCAAAATTTTGGTTTAGGAAGTGTATGTATAGTGTATGTATATTGCAAGATAGAGAGGGAGAGTGTTTGACAAGTTTTTGGCTCTTAGTAATTTTTTCTAACCTTAAACAATGAGGGGTGGTCATCTAATTATAGAAAAATAGGTTCCTTTGTCAGAAATATATGTATTGAGCCAGCTGGTGTAAGGCATGCATATGAGGGGACAGTTGGCAGCAAAATATCTACTAGCCTCTGGACATGGGCGGCTAGCCATGAAGAGGGACGGTCGGCCAATAAAAATTGGTCTACTGGCCACTTTTTGGCCAGCAGGCCTCTAAGTGGTCAAGCTAGAAAACAAAAATAGGTTTTGGTTCAAAGGGGGTGCAAGGTTTGGGCTCTAAAGCTTGAAAACCGAAGCCTTTGGCTAAGGAAATTGAACAATTGGACTACGTAACAATTCATCATTAAGTGTTCACCATAAGGCACCCAAGTCTTAAGGGCGGTAAAAAATGGAGTGTCTACAGTTGCCCCTCTTTGACAGAGCTCGAAGTCATGAAATGACGTGAGTGAATGTCAAAGTTCAAAGACGACCCATTTGACAAGGCTGTAAAACTTAGGCAAGCAATCAAAATGTAAATGCAATTTGGTTGAACTCGAAAGTTGTCTACGTATCCCTTTGCAAGGAATCAAACCAGTGTAGTTCATGAGCAAGATGCAAATGATATGCACAAGGAATGCACTTGAAAGCTGGACTTACACGCTTCGCAAAGCTAGTGATTTTTGAAATCCATGATCATGCAAGTCAATGCAATGAGCAAATAACAAGATGGCAACACGTGAATGGAAAGCTTCAAGCTTAAGCAAACAACAATTCCAAACACGTTTTATGTAAAAAGAGGAAAGTCAGTGCAACCAACAGACGTATCTCTATGTATTTCATACACAGAGAGGGAAGGTTGTAACCAAGCAAAGCAATGTCCTAACGCGTTTCACGCGAAAGGACAGGAGGGTGGTGTAACCAACAGGCGTATCTTACCATATTTCATATAGAGAGGGAATGTTTTAATCAAAGAAAATGGTGGTGTAACCAACAGATGTATCTCACTGTATTTCATACAGAGAGAGGGAAGGTTTTAATCGAAGTGTAACAAGGGTGGTGTAACCAACATGCATATCTCACTGTATTTCATACAGAGAGAGGGAAGGTTTTAACCTGATAACAAGAAAGGTGGTATAACCAACAGGCATATCTCTCTGCATTTCATACACACAGAGAGAGAGAGAGAGAGAGGTTATAACCGAAGTGAAACAAAGGGTGGTGTAACCAACATATATATCATTCATACAGAGAGAGGGAAGGTTTTAATTGAAGGAACAAGGATGGTGTAACCAACAAGCATATCTCTCTGTAATTCATACAGAGAGAGGGAAGGTTTTAAGTGAAGGAACAAGGATGCAAGCCAATCTACGTTTCACACAGAGAGGAGGTGAGACAAAAGGTACAAGCCAAAGTACTTCTCGCGCAGAAAGGAAAAGGGAGAGACATACCAAATCACACTCATGTGACAAGGGTGATAAAATGAAAAACATGATGTGCATGGATGCAACATAATGCGATATAATTGCTGTAATTGATGCGAATGATTAAGGCTGAAATGTACATCATTGAGGCCGTTAATTACAATCTCTTAACTTCACTTGCTGGTCAAACCGTATATTTTATGTGTGTTGAATGTCAATCAGGTTGTATATCGTCGGAGCATAAAATGGGCAAAAAGACAAAATTTGGACAGAGTTGACTTTTTCTGAAAAAGTCAAACCGATATTTTAAACCTGTTTGGAAGTGAGTAGAAGTATAAAAAGAAAAGGAAAAGGCTTTTCTAGGGTTCTGAAATTGTTTTGACCTAAAGAGAGAGGCTAGGGTTTGGGAAAGAGAAAGGAACAAGAAGCTTCAAAGATGTCTCCCATGGTGGTTCCTTCTCCATCTTCCTCCTTCCACTCCTCTATGAGTGGCTAGTCGTCTTTTCTATGGTTTTGATGAAACCCTAGCCATGTAATTATGTAGTTTTCTTTTTTATTTTAAATTATGTAAAGGTTTGAACATTTGTATGGTGTTTTAGAAGTTTCTTTTATATAATTTTCATTATTCCTTCGAATATTGACTTTCTGTGATTGTTGAATGTTATCCATACATGTGTTTTCTATTCCTTCGCATTCAAGGTATGAGACGAACCATGCTACGAGGAACGAGTCGTATCACTACCCTAGTTTAGAGTGAACGATTCGTATTACTTGAGATGGTTCGTGCTCGTACATTGAATGTGATGATCTTCTTGTCAAATGCTTCGAACTTGTAGTTGCGAAACATTAATCCGTTCAAACCATAGCATTGATTTCAATTAGAAACCCTAATTATGTGGTTAGTGGTGAATTCTCCACCCTAGGATTTTTCCCCAATTCAGTAAACTCAATTTCAATTATTCTTGATAATTTAATTCCTTAGTTTAATTTATTCGTTTTTAAATTAGGTTATAAACAACCAATCTTTTTGTCAAAATTAATTTAGGAATTTGGCAATTAAATTAGTTTGATTTCACAATAGTCCCTGTGGATCGATACCTGGACTTGCCATTATTCTAATTGAATTTGGTATAGTTTAGTATTTTTTTTTGTGTGTTCAACGACCCATCAAATTTTGGCGCCGTTGCCGGGGACTTCTGGCGAAATTAGTTAATTTAAAGTTACATTCTTATTTTAATTTTTAGTTTAGGATTTTATGCTTTTGGTGTTGCTAAGTGTGCAGAGCGTTTGAAATTGGAGCTATCATTGAAGTGCAAGCGGAGCGCAGCCGAGCTTAAATAAAAACCGCAGCACTAAAGTGAGTAAACAGAAGCAAACACTCACAAGCAAAGCACCAAAGTGCTAAAACGAAAGTCAAAGCTCAAACAGAGGTTGGAAACAACGTCTACACGTCAAGCATCCGCAAGACGAGTAAAGCGTTTTCATTAAACCGCTGTGAGTATTTCTTCCTTTGGTATTTTGTTTTCATACTTAGTGCACAGAGTCGAAACTTGTTGTGTGTGTTTGGGTAGTGTATGCACGAGCGTCGTTCTTGTCGCCCTGAATTGTGGAGTTTGGACCTTGAACTAGAAAGGACCCTTAGGAGACTTAGGGCTTCTGCCCGTGTTCCTAGGCTTGAGTATTCATATTCATACATTGAGCCATTAGAGATGGCAGATCCTAATGTCCCGAATGTGCCTAACCGGACCCTTAAGGATTATTTTACACCCACTGCATATACATCACCATCATGCATCCAATTGCCCAACACTACTGCTGCTCATTATGAGATTAAGTCCAGCACCATACAAATGCTTCCATCATTCCATGGACTAACTCATGATGACCCTTATAAGCATTTGAATGAATTTCTGGAAATTTGCTTGACAGTGAGGATCCAGAATTTCACAAATGAGGCCTTAATGTTGCAATTGTTTCCATTCTCGTTAAAGGATAAAGCCAAACACTGGCTAAATTCTTTACCTGCTAATTCAATCACAACTTGGGACCAATTACAGCAACGGTTCTTAGAGAAGTACTTTCCCATAGGTAAACCACCAACTTAGGCGAGCCATCACAAACTTTGCTCAAATGGATGGCGAGCAATTCCATGAGACGTGGGAAAGACTTAGAGACCTTCTCCAACAGTGTCCCCACCACCAAGTGCCTGATTGGCAACTTGTTCAAACATTCTATTATGGCTCAACTGAGCCACATCGCCAAATGGTGGATTCGTCCTGTGGTGGGACATTTATGTCTAAAAATGATGCCGAGGCATGGCAATTGTTTGAGAACTTAAGTGATAATTCCCTTCACCATGACTCCGCAGCCCGGCAAGTCCGGCAACCAGTAGTTGGAGCCCCGAAAAGAGGGGGCATTTATGAGGTCGGGCAAAACTTAGAGTTAGCCCAACAAGTAGAGGCACTATCCCGCAAGATAGACCACTTATTAGCTACGGGACATGCCCCTACCCAGCAAGATCAGCCTCAATTCCGTGAGGCATGTGTTATATGTGCGAGCCCTACTCATGACTTGAGTGAGTGCCCTTCGGCATCACAATTTCCGGAGTTAGTCCAAGAGCATGTGAATGTGGCTCAAGGATTCTCCAACCCGGGTAATGACCCATACCCCAACACATATAATCCGGGATGGAGAAATCACCCTAATTTCTCATGGAGACCCCCTTTACAAGGCACTTCTTACAATCCTCCACCACCAAGGTAGAATTTCAATAATTTTGCCAACCAATCATCCTACCAACCACCGCAACCTTATCGACCCCCACAACCGTACCGGCTACCACAACCCCCGCATGTTCCTTAGGGCAACTCTGCCTTTGAGACTCAGGTGTTGGAAGTTCTCTCAGAACTTAAGGGGTTAGCACCGATAGTTCACTCCCACACTCACTCTATTGCCAAGATAGAGACCCAATTGGGTCAAATGGCTAACAACATGAATCGGAGAGAGGAGGGAAAATTACCAAGTCAAACTGTGGCCAACCCTAAGGGACAATATGGGGCAGAGAGTTCGGGTGGGAATGGTAAGCAACATGAGCAAGTGCAGGCGGTGGTTGCTTTGAGAAGTGGTAGGGAGTTAGATTCTCAGTCAGTTGCGTCTGATGCAACTAGAGTTAAGAAGAGTGACCACGGGGGTACACCTAATGCGAGCAAGGGTGAGGGGGAAACACTTAAGAGGGATGACTTAGTCCCTAGCACTCCATATGTGCCTAAGGCACCCTTTCCCAATGCCTTGATACTCCGTCCCCTTTTAATAAGAAGGCGGCATCTATGGAGGCAATGATGGATGTCTTTAAACAGGTAAAAATCAACTTCCCCTTGTTGGAGGCGATTAAGCAAGTACCATCATATGCCAAATTTCTGAAGGACCTTTGTACGCAAAAGCGTAAATCTAGGACACATGTGTCCCAAAAGGTCCTACTCACGGAGCAAGTAAGCTCCATCTTGTTGAATGACACACCTCCTAAGCTTAAGAACCCGGGTGCCCCAACCATTGCATGCATTATAGGGGACCATTTCATTGATAGGGCCATATTAGATTTAGGGGCTAGTGTCAATTTATTGCCGTACTCTGTGTACAAGGAATTTGGGCTTGGCGAGTTGAAGCCCACTACTGTCACTCTTCAATTGGCTGACTGGTCCCTCAGAGTGCCACGTGGCATGATTGAGGATGTGCTAGTTAAGGTTGATAGGTTCTACTTCCCTGTTGACTTTTTGGTGTTAGATATGGAACTGGTAGCCAGTTCTAAGAAACAAATCCCAGTGATCTTAGGTCGACCTTTCTTGGCTACGACCAATGCATGTATCAATTGTCGGACCGGGGTTATGGAAGTTTCATTTGGCAACATGCAAGTGAAACTTAATATTTTCCAAGCATCCCAACAACCTCATGAGAGAGAGGAGTGCTTATTAGTGGATGTTGTGGATGAGATTATGGAGAAGGCTTTGCCCTCATTCTTGTAGAGGACCCTTTAGAGGCTTGTCTAGCTCATTTTAGGTTTGAAAATTTTGATATTGATGGGTCAGTTGAGGAGGTATTAAAATTTTTGGATGCGGGTATTATATACCCCATCTCAGATAGCAAGTGGGTGAGTCCCACACAAGTGGTGCCCAAGAAATCGGGCATCACCGTTGTTGAGAATGAGGAAGGAGAGTTAGTCCCCACACGAACCACTACTGGGTGGCGAGTGTGCATTGATTATAGGAGACTAAATTCCTCGACTAGGAAGGATCATTTTCCTTTACCCAGGGGTTTGATGGACCCATTTTATTATGCTTGATAGATTGATTCCTTATTTTTATTTTTATTTTTATTTTTTCCCTTCTAAGTTATTCTGTTTTTCTTTATTCTCGTTATGCTTTATTTGCGTCTAGGAGACTTTAAATCCTCTAAAGGGTTAATTCCTTTGGTGTTAGCCGTGCCCGAACGGCATCTGACGGTCTGGTATAGCCACCTAACCGTGTTTGTAGTGAGTTCCTAGGAGACCAACTGAGACGGTGGAAACTAGAGTTCGAATGGCAAAGCCTAGAACACAAAGGTTTGGAATTTTCGAGACTAGAGTCTGGTTTAAATACCCAGGGGTGTGGAGATTGCTTCAAAACTACCTCGGCTTGAACTCTGTATGGCAGCCCCATAGGTTGAGGTAGCTTTATGCGCCTCGATTCTGGATACCGAATCAACCTAGTCTGTCACCCTGTTGGAGAATAGGGAAAGTTACAAACACAGTTAGGGAGAAAAGTAGTACCCGTGGTTTTCGCGTGAAGATTATACCTTTAGTGGGCATTCCGTTATTTTCTCATATGTTATATTTATTTCGGATGTCAATTGAAGGTAGAAATGGTTAAGTATACTTTGGGCGGTACTAGCCGAAGGCTATAAACTACGCTGGGTTATTACCTGGGGGATTCTTCTGAAGTGGCAACTTTATGCCTTAACTCTGGTGCCTTTTGTTAGGTACTGTGAGTTAGTAAAAAAAAAAAAAGGAGGTTATACTTGTTCATTTTAACATAAAAAAAAAAAAAAAAGAAAAAAAGTATGCTTTTATGTTTATTTTCTGTGTTTAAAAAAAAAAAAAAAAAATAAATGATATACTTGTTCAATTTTACAAAAATAAGAAATAAAAAACAAAAAAATAAAAACAAAATCTGTGTTGTACTTAAAAAAAAATAAAAAATAAAATTTCCCGCATGTGCGGCACTATGCACGCACATGCGGCACCATCTCACCAAATCAAGAGTTGCCCCTGCTTAATAAGTAGGTGCGGTGGGAGCAACATTGACCAAGCCGCACGTGCGGCTTGGGCCCCGCACGTGCGGGACGACGAAATTCAAAAAAAAAAAAAAAAGAAATTTTTATTTTTTGCGCGAGGGTGAATCGCTGCAGGTGCGCAAGTGCCTGATGGTGCGTGGGTGGTGCGGAAGAATTTAAAAAAAAAAAAAAAGTTTTGTTTGTTTTTATTCTTATTATTTTATTTTTTTATTTCATTTTTTTTTAAATTTATTGAAGTAAATAAATTTTAAATAAATACATAAATAAATTTTTAAAATAAATAAATAAATATACAATTTTTATTTATAATTTTTTTTTAATTATAATTATAAATAAAAAAATCATTTTTTATGTATTATTTTTATTTCTATTTTTTTTATTTTCGTACTAAAAAAAAAATTTCTCAGAAATAAAGGTTATAATAATAATCCTAATTTAGTTTATTTTTATTTCCTCTATTTGTTTAATTTTAATTGTTTGTTAGTGATTCCTAGTTAGTTTAATTTGTTTGTGGATTGTTTTATTTTATTTTTATTTTAATTGGTTTGTTTAGTAGTGTTTATTTATTTATTTTATTTATTTATTCTATGATGTAATTGTTCATTTAATTATTATTAAGTAGTTTAGTTTTTCTTTCTATTTTATTTTATTTTTTATTTTTCTCTTCTATTTTAAAAAAAAAAAAAAGTGTTTAGTTTAGGTTATTTTATTCTACACTTTAGTCTCTTTTGTAGTTTAGTTATTTTATAGTTTAATTTAGTTTAGTTTAGTGTAGTTTATTTTAAAGTTTCGTTAATTTAATTTAATGTCATTTTTATTCATTTATTTAATTCTTTTCTTTTTTTATTAAAAAAAAAAAAAAAAAAAAGGTGTGTATATGTTCCTCTCTGCCTACCTGGATGTGCACCTACAATTCTGGTAATATTCTCTCATTTTTTTTACTTTTTCCATTGAGGACAATGTCATATTCAAGTTGGGGGATGAGGGTTATATTTTCTTTTGTGCATTCCTATTTGGCTCATAATTCATGCTTATACCTGTTTCACTTGATTGCATTACTTCACTGATGTGACTTTTTGCTAGTAGGGTGATGATATTTGCATATGTTATTTGGAGATCATAGTAGACTTGTATGAAAAGGGTTTATTGGGTAGATATTTGCATGTGATGTTTGCACGAGGAGAGCTGTCTGTGTTTGTGATTTTAGTACATTTGTCATGAGTATGCCTTAATTCACATGAACACACTATCATAGCGGTGATCTTTTTATTATAATCCTTGGTGTACATCATTGATAATAGCTAGAGTTGCAGAGAAAAAAATAAATGAGGAGCCAAGATTCTTAAAAAAATAAAAAATAAAAAAAATAACACTTGACTTGTTTGGATTCGTAGCCTTTTTAACTCGAGTTATTAAGCCCGTAGGGGTGTCTTTACACCTAATGCCCTAAAACCGTCTAGTTTGGGAGTCATTGGCCCAAAACTTGCTACATGGGTTAATTAGAAAGCTTAAGGGACTTGGACATTGCACAGTTAAGGAAAAATAAGAAGAATGACTTGTTCGGATTCGTAGCCTTTTCAACTCGAGTTATTAAGCCCGTAGGGGTGTCTTTACACCTAGTGCCCTAAAACCGTCTGGTTTGGGAGTCATTGGCCCAATGCTTGTTACATGGGTTGATTAGAAAGCTTAATGGATCAGGACATTGCACAGTCATTTTAAAAAAAAAAAAACTTTTGAAAATCTTGGCTGCAACAGGTTAGTTTTTCTGTATATGTTGGGTGTTATTATGAGTTACACTGGGCTATTATAGTGGATAGTTAACTAATATGGAGATTGCACTTTACACCAAGCGTACTCATGACTTGTTACTAGCATGCACAAGTACAGGGGACTTTACTTTTGTATTAACTGAATTGTGGTTTTGACTCAATAGGTTCCTTCATGCTTGTCCACTGTGTCTTTAATGACTCATGATGTCTCAATATCACACTGTAGTGGCACATAAGTTGATTGTTAGGTGGAGTAGTGTGGTCATTTGTTGTTGAGTATATATGAATATGTTAATGTTTGTGGGTATCATTTCTGGAAACCCTCACGAGACTTTACTCGTCCACTTGGGTAACCTTGTGGTTTAAAGGCTTGTTGCATATGCTAAATGTAACCGTTTTTCCCACGAAAGAGGAAATAGATAGATTTTGTTTCATTTTATTTTATTTTACTTGCTTGAGGACTAGCAAGTAGTAAGTTGAGGGATGTGATTGATGAGAGTGAAATGTACATCATTGAGGCCGTTAATTAGAATCTCTTAACTTCACTTGCTGGTCAAACCGTATATTTTATGTGTGTTGAATGTCAATCAGGTTGTACATCGTCGGAGCATAAAATGGGCAAAAAGACAAAATTTGGACAGAGTTGACTTTTTCTGAAAAAGTCAAACCGATATTTTAAACCTGTTTGGAAGTGAGTAGAAGTATAAAAAGAAAAGGAAAAGACTTTTCTAAGGTTCTGAAATTGTTTTGACCTAAAGAGAGAGGCTAGGGTTTGGGAAAGAGAAAAGAACAAGAAGCTTCAAAGATGTCTCCCATGGTGGTTCCTTCTCCATCTTCCTCCTTCCACTCCTCCATGAGTGGCTAGTCGTCTTTTCTAGAAACCCTAGCCATGTAATTATGTAGTTTTCTTTTTGATTTTAAATTATGTAAATGTTTGAACATTTGTATGGTATTTTAGAAGTTTCTTTTATATAATTTTCATTATTCCTTCGAATATTTGACTTTCTGTGATTGTTGAATGTTATCCATACATGTGTTTTCTATTCCTTCGCATTCAAGGTATGAGACGAACCATGCTACGAGGAACGAGTCGTATCACTACCCTAGTTTAGAGTGAACGATTCGTATTACTTGAGATGGTTCGTGCTCGTACATTGAATGTGATGATCTTCTTGTCAAATGCTTCGAACTTGTAGTTGCGAAACATTAATCCGTTCAAACCATAGCATAATTGATTTCAATTAGAAACCCTAATTATGTGGTTAGTGGTGAATTCTCCACCCTAGGATTTTTTCCCAATTCAGTAAACTCAATTTCAATTATTCTTGATAATTTAATTCATTAGTTTAATTTATTCGTTTTTAAATTAGGTTATAAACAACCAATCTTTTTATCAAAATTAATTTAGGAATTTGGCAATTAAATTAGTTTGATTTCACAATAGTCCTTGTGGATCGATACCTGGACTTGCCATTATTCTAATTGAATTTGGTATAGTTTAGTATTTATTTTTGGTGTGTTCAACGACCCATCAGCGAAATACAATACGATGCATGTTCCATGCAATATAACATATTTGAAAAGATAAACAAAAAGCGGTATTTTGAAAATGCCTCATAAAGATCTCCAACTTACTGCTCGGAGGTCCTATGCTCAAAAAGGATAAACTTGCTCAAGCTATCAGGGCACTTTCTCGCTTCGAAGAAATGACAGAACTTGAAACGGTGCATCTGCAATCATATTTTGGATTTATCGGAAGCTGAAACAAACCCAAAATTTTCAATTCTTCACTTTGGGATGAATATAGGACTCTCCATGCACGGAATAAGCAAGGCTTCAGCAAAAATCACACTTAGGCCACTTGAACAGTCGGTCGGCCGAAAGAATTGGACGGCCGGCTAAAAGGTGGTCGGGTGACCCAGTTTCGGGGGTAAAACGGGGTTTTTAACCCGTGGCTTGTTTAAAACAACACATAAGCCTCATTTTTACACACCAAAAAATCCAAAAACACTCTACCTCTCTCTTTAGGTGTTCTCTCTCTCTAGATTTGTGCTTTATTTGTGTTACCGAATGCCCCGCACAAACTTTATTCGCAAAACACTCGTAGTCCTCTACATTTTGAACCAATTGAAATTTGATTTGGTTGAGTTTTGTGGTTTCTCATTTTTGGGCTTATTCCTCACGAGTTTTCCTTGGTTTCATGCACTCTCCCGAGTTTTGACTTTTTCTTTCTTTTTCTCTCTTCTAGGGTTTGACTTTTGGCATTGTCCACCTATTTTCCTCATTTTCTCTCACTACTACTATATTTCTCATAGCGGATGACATTCTACATGAAGGGGTTCCCCACAAGGTACTAGTGCCAGATGAGGTTGGTAGAGCGGCAGACGATATCGCTGCCGACCTTGCAGTGGAGTAGATCTACCCTTCCGAGCACGAGCCTAAGCTGCCGCCACTAGGGGTGAGGTTGTTCGACCCAGCCAATTACCATCCACGGACACACGCGATGGCCCCCGGTGGCATGTTGCGGTTTGAGGACTTCGCCACAGACGTGCCCGAGGATTTCCTTTTAAGGGAGCGTGCCTCTCACCTTTCCCACAACGCCACTGAGGTAAGAAACTTTGCTTCTTTTGTGCATTTTGCTTGCTTTATAGTCTTTTATTCTGTTATGCATCTGACATATTCTTCTCTTTCAACACAAGGTGATGCTCTCACCTAGCGAGGCTACGGAGCGATGACCGCCAAGGACTAGTACCAGGAACTCCCTGCTCGAGTCTGAGAGCTAGTTGATGAGGCAGGCTTCAACCTATTCTTCTCTGGGCTTGCACAACTTCAGGCGGGCCAAGCTTTACTTGGTGCTTTGGTGGAGAGGTAGTGGGACACCACCAACTCCTTCCACTTCTTATCCATTGGGGAGATAACAATGCCACTATAATTTTTCCATGATCACTGGGCTACGGGTAGGGGGTGATTTGATCCCCTTTGATATAGATATGGGCCTGTGGGAGGCCGCTTGGATTCAACTACTTGGGGGATGCCCTCCTCTAGACAAACAAGCCATAGTGAGATATAACCGGTTTTATGACCACTTCCATAGGAGCTAGCCCGAGACTCAGGAGGAGGTTGAGCAGTACACTCGAGGCCTCTTGACATATCTTCTCAATACCACCTTATTTGTGAACAGGTGGAATACCGTAGGCCTGTACGTGTTGAGTGCTCTGGTGGTCTTGCTCGGGTCTGATTCTATGATTGGGGTGGTGTTGGCCTTGCAACCCTATATGAGTACTTGAGCTCTGGTTCCCAAAAGAAGGGGAACAAGGTCGGGAGCTGTTGGAGAGCTTGGGAGGTACACACTGCACTTTCAATTTCAAATTCTGTTTGCCCATTTATACTTTCTACTTTGCACTTTATGTCTTTATCTCTGTTTGCACATTATGCTTTCTTCTTTGCACTTTCTGCCTTTATCTTTGTTTCTGCCTATTGACTCACGAACTGATCTTTTCTTGCAGCTCTGGGTGTATGCATATTTCCTCGTTCTTGCTCCGGTTCCACGAGACGAGGTAGAGGCCATTGTGCCCTACTCCCAGCGATATGATGGTAGATGCCACCCCTGGCGTCGTAGTGATATTGTCTTCGCTTACTACCATTGATGTTTTGATATAGTGGTGGCTCGCGAGGTAATCTGAAACCCATACTCACTCCTACTTCATTTCCATTGCTACTACTTTAGTCCATACTCTGATAACCGAGACAACTATGCATTCTTTATTTGCAGATTACGTGGCAGCCGTGGGTAGTGATGCCAGCTAGGACATGGGATGAGTATGTAGGGTGCTGGGATACCTCCCTACTCCAGATCTTGCTAGAGGGCCCCTTCTGCCGGACATGGTACCTAGGGGAGATATTTGTGCCCTAGATGTTAGGTTCACCTGCCCCTGTTGTTCTTGCTCTACCTTCACCATTTATAAGGACAACCGATAGTCTCCCAGTCAAGGATATCGTGTAGTAAATGGCGGGACAGGACGCTAACCTATTCCACGGGGTTGGAGTCTACGCTACTTTTATCTAGACTCATCTGATGTCACCTTTGATCGGAGCTCGCGCAGGAGATGCTGCAGGTGCTACTTACGCTGTCGAGCCAGGCACTGGATGGGGTTCCCCCTATTGCTCATGTAGTTGGTCTGCCCATGATTCCGTCTGTGATCCCATGTTGGCGGTTGAGTTGGACAGCCTACCAGATTCCAATCAAGCCACTGGAGGAGAAGCATGGGTACGTCAGGGACTCTGACGTGCAGCAAGTATGCACTTTGCCTCGCAGTTTGCATTTCATACTCATTTTTCTGGATACTAATGTTCGAACTCATTTGCAGGTGCCAGTGGACTATGTAGACGGCTCCTTCAGTTGGTCGCCTCTTTGGTCCAAATGGTGTGGAGGAGGGAGACATTGCTTACTCTCCATGGTTATCAGGTATTCTACCTTTCTCATTCATCTGACTACTCTGATTCTCTTTTGCCATGTTCATATTGTTTTGTACCACACTATATTGATTTGCTCATATTCACACAAATACTTTATTACTACTATACTGATACTCTACTTCTTGCTTTTAACCTCCACCCGCACTAGTGGCACTTGCGGCCCTAGCGGCACCTCCACCGGCTGTGAAGAGAAGAGGCAAACAGGTTCCTGGACGTAGTAGGGGTGAGATTCGAGGTCTAGGTAGAGGTAGGGGTGCCTGAAGTCAGAGCGGGGAGTCCCGGGTGCCGAAGTCTTCCTCCTCCTAGGAGCCGATTTTGAGTAGGGATGATGATGAGACTAGTGGCAATGAGGAGTTGGCGAGCAAGAACTCTAAGTCGGGGATTGAGGATGATGATGTTGGCTTGGAGTCAGAGAGTGAGGATGAGGACATCGGCTTTGGCTTTGAGTCTTACCTTTCCGATGGTAGCGGCGCCAACGGTGATAGTGTCCTTAAGTCCCCTCTGCAGAAGAGGACGAAGAGGGTTTCTCGAGCCTGACTTTGATTTTTGTTTTTTTTTTCCTTTCTTTTTTCTTTGGTAGTTTAGAACTTTGTATAGCTTCATATAGGACTTTACTTTGTATTGAAACATTTGTATTTTCTCTTCTATAAAAAAAAACTATGATCGAGGTAATACCCTGTATTTTTATAAAAGGAGTTTTATTTTGCATGTGAAAATTGGGACTGAATTTGAAACTGAAAACGCTTGTATTTAAACAATGTTCGTAACCGGATATTAAGCCTTTAATTGACCAAAATGCAAAATACAACTCAATAAAGGAAAAACAAAGAAAAAACAACCTAAACACAACTATTTACACTTGCTAGAAACACAAAACTCAAAAACAAAATGAGCCAAACACAACATTGTTGCTCAGCTGCCTAGCTAGCTCCTTTTGGTCGACCAGCCATTAAAGTGGACGGCCGGCTGAAAAAAGTGGCTGGTTGGCCAAAGGCTATGGCTGGACAGCTGGCAACAGTTGTCAACCACTCACACAACCTTATCCTTTATAAAGGTCTTCTCTTGCTCATTCATTCGACATAACACCATCTTTTCTACAATTTCCTTTGAAAATAGAGATATTTCTTGCCAAGAGGCTCAAGGATTGGACAACCACTTTGGACGGCACGTAAAAGGTAAATTTTCAGGGTTTCGGTATGAACGCACTTTTTTCGTTCAGCAGTACTTCACTTTGTTTTCCTTTCCTTCATGTCGCTGCTCGATGTTGGAACCCGATTACTCATGTGTTTCGCTTCGGAGCACAAGAAATGTGTCTTACTCTCAAAGAGTTTCAAGCATTAATGGAGTCCCGGTGTAATGAAGAGATTATGCCTCAACCTCGTTTTGGCCATGTATGGGCTCTTGAACAGATGTGTGGGCTTACTTTACACGAGGCTCAGCCCTTGGCTCACGACGGGGAGTTAGATATACCTAGCTTGGTTCATAGGTTTTCTAGCATTGGAGACAGAGGTGACCTTCTCTGGCGAGGTTATCGTCAATATGCCCTCTGCTTATATTTACTTGCACACTTCTTGCTTGCCCCTAGTTGCAACGAAGCTAGCATTAGGTTGATCAAAGTGGCCCAACGCCTCAAGGAGGATAAGAGCTGCATAAGTTTGGCATTAGCCGAGACTTTGATGGGTTTTGATCCTTCCATTAACAAGAGACTACTCGTTTTGCGGGGAGTCCACTCCTTCTTCAGGTATTGTTTCCCACTCTCTCTTATTTATGAGTACTTACATCGCTTGACACTCACCCTCTATTTTTTTTAAAAGCCCTTTTCTTACTTTTTCCTCTCAACGTACATCTCTCTATTCTTTAATCTCTCTTATTTTTCATTCCTTCTCAGGTGTGGTTGATGGATAAGCTAAAGGTGGTGGACCCTTGCCCCGAGTATTTGGCTAGATCCTAATTCTTTCACCCACAGCTAGTGGACTTTCCTATAGAGGGACTATGGTATGAGTGGATGTGCAGCAGATTTGCAGCTGACATTACTTAGCGTTGCCCCTGTTGAACTTGACTGAGATGAGCTATAGCATGTCTCACTAGCCAAGTATACAGTTGATTGGCCTTACACACTATGTGTTCTATTTTTTGTTTCGGTTCAGACTCCATTTTGGACGTGATCTGACTCGTCCAGATGAGGGGGTAGAATACCCTACTCCATTTCTAGTTCATGCTTTGCACCTGGATCGATGGCTCGTTGCTTGGAGGATGAGAGAGTTTTTTGCCCCTATTGTTAGCTTCAGTTACGCCTTCTGGCAAGTGTTTGGCTTGGCTCAAAGATGAGGCACATGTTGGGCCATCCTTGGCTGTAGAGACTTCCGATAATGCGAGTAGGAGGTAAAGAACGATCACCTCACTCATCTTTGCCCCTAGTTTATTTCTTTGACTTTTCTTTTCAAGTTTTTATGATGTAAAAAAGCAACTTTGATTTAACAGGAGAGTCGGAGAATGTACTTGTGTTGAAATCATGTAACTAAAGTTGTGTGCACTAAAATTTTTCCTTTTCAGTCCAAATAATGATCTATGTTGAAAAGTTAAAATTTTGAGAAAATCAATTCATTAAAACTTTTCAAAACAATTTTTAGAAAAGGTCACTACCTGACACATATAGAATCAATCCTTAAGATGTACTGCCCTGAATCAAAAGATCATAACTGCCCACAACTACATTCATCATCACTGCTCTATCTTGCAACTAGCCCTTCTACCAAACGAAGGTACACAACCGAGTTTCACAGATGACGGAAAAAGATGGACTGATCAAACAAATGAACAAGATAGTTGAGTTGGAGATGGTTATGGCCAAACTTCGGGATGAAGTTACCTACGTATCCCGAAGATGGGATTCAGGCCTTACGTAGTTCGGTTAGGGTTCGCTCGTGTATTAAATTTCTTCTTTTGCGATCTAACTTTTGCCAAAGTTGCCCTTTTCAGTTTTTAACCTTGCGAGCTCTATTTTTCTTTATTTCCAATTTTTCATACTTTAACTTTTGCCTAGGTCGCCCTTTAGGGTTTTCGGCCTAACAAACCTCTCAATGATAGTATTTCCTCAATCTATCCATAAGGATAATTGCTCCTCCTGACCAGATAGACTTGATAATGTAAGGACTAGTCGAACTGGGTCTGAACTTGCCCCTAGGGTCATGGATGGGAGCTCAGTTGTCTTTGAGCACCATATCTCATTTTTTGAGGTTTTGGATTTGACTTTCTTGTTGAAGGCCCTGGCAATCCTGCGCTGATATCCTTGGATATGATACAACGCCTTCAACGTCCTCTCGTCAAAACAATATCAATTATTTAAACCTATTCTGTTGCCAATCCGCCTCTGTTATCTGACACTCGACCATGATTCTCAGCAATGGTACTTCTATCTCAATTAGCAAAACAACTTCCATCTGATATACTAAAGAATAGGGGGTTGCCCCTGTAGATGTTCAAATTGATGTTTTATATCCGCAAAGTGCAAAAGGTAATTTATCCGACCAGTTCTTGTAGGTTTCCACCATCTTTCACAGAATGTTCTTGACATTCTTGTTCACGACTTCAACAGCTCCGTTAGTTTGTGGCCTATATGTTGATGACTTGTGAAAAGCCACGTTGTATTTCTTAAGCAAACTACTACCTCCTTTTTGAAGTGTGAGCCATTGTCCGAGATGATCTCATTTGGTACCCCATACCTACAAATGATGTTGTTTCTGATGAACTTGGCCACATGTGATGCTTTCAACACCGAGTAAGACTGAGCTTCCATCCACTTGGTAAAATAGTTGATCGCCACCAAAATGAACTCATGTCCATTTGAACCCTTCGGCGAGACTACTCCAATGACAGCAATTCCCCAAACTAAGAAAAGACATGGTGAAGTCATGTTGTAGAGCTTTGACGATGAGATATTCATGCGATTGGCATGAATTTGACATTTGTGGCATAGCCGAGAACAAAGTTGATACAATCCTCCTCCATAGTTGACTAATAATAACCTTACCTGAGGGTCTTCCTAGCCAGCATCACACCATTCATGTGTGCTCCGCGCTCTCCTCCATGGATGGCCTCCATGGGAATTTCAACTCCTCTTCTTTAACACAGAGCTTATGCATTCCAAGATGGCCTCTCTTGTACAACTTATTCCCGTAGATGACAAACTGGACGGCCAGACACCGTATTTCCCGCTTATCTTTGGCATTTGCCTCTGGTGAATATACATCCTTCTCCAGAAAGTTCCAAATGTCGTAATATCAAGGGTTCTTGTCTTGGACCTCATCTATTGTGGCTATCATCTCATAAGCAGGCACATAATTCTGTTTAATGATGATTGGATGCATCTTAACCCCACGCGGTATGTCTACCATGGAGGATAGAGTTGCCAGTGCATCAGTAAACTGGTTGTTCTCTCACAGTAGATGCGTAAATGTCAGTTTTTCAAACCTTGGAATTAGAATGTCCAGGGTCTGATGATAAACCTTCATTTTCTCTTCCTTGACCATCCAGTCTCCATTGGTTTGAGCAACAACCAAGTTTGAGTCTCCGATGATGTCTAACCTTATTGCCCCTAGTTCTAGGGCAGCTTCCAATCTTACAATACACGCCTCGTATTCTGTTTCATTATTGAACACTTTGAACCGGAGTTTGAAGGCTAGGGGTATATGGAAATCATCAGGTGCTATCAGCAACACGCCTATCCCATAACCATATTGATTAGCTGCTCTGTCAAAGCACATTGTCCATGTTTGCTCTTTTGCCTGCAAAATTTTCTTTTCTGGGAATAGGTACTCTGCTGCTTCATCACTTTCCACGAGGTGGTCTACCAAAAATTTCACTACTGCTCTCCCTTTGACGAACTTGGAAGTGACGTATTTGAGGTCAAACTCGGAGAGAATAAGCAACCAACGAGCTAGTCTACCTGTAAGCGCTGGTTTTGCAAATAGATATTTGATGTGTGATCTAATCTCGAAACCAAAATTACGGAGTGAGCTAACAAGTAGTGTCTCAACTTTCTAGTTGCCCAAAGCAAAGCTAAGCAAGCTTTCCCCAGAAGAGTGTAACGGGTCTTGTAATCCAGCATCTTCTTTCTTAGATAGTAGATGGCCTTCTCCACTTTAGTTTTTGATTCTTGAGCTAGCATGCCCCCTATGTTTAAATCTGTTACCGACAAATACATGATCAGCGGCTTCCCAGATTCTGGCAGTGACAATACATGTGGATTCTGAAGCTACTGCTTGACCTGTTCGAAAGTGAATTGACATCGATCATCCCATTGGAACTTCTTTCCCTTTTTAGGAGACCAAATAGTGGTTCACAAGTCAAGGTCAATTTTGAGATAAACCGTCTTATGAATTACACTTTGCCTAGAAAGCCGCGTACCTCCTTTTCAGTCCTTGGTGGTGGCATTTCTAAGATGGCCTTGATCTTGAATGGATCTACTTCAATTCACCTCTGTGTAATCAGAAGTCCTAGCATTTTCCCTGTAATCACCCCAAAAGTGCATTTTTGTGGGTTCAACCTCAATCTGTACTCCCTAATTCGTTCGAAGAATTTTTCTAGCACGGTGTAGTGGCCTTCTCATTCTTTGGATTTTACAATCATGTCGTCCACGTACACCTCGACTTTCTTATGGATCATGCTATGCAAGATTGTGGTTACAACTTCTTGATATGTAGCCCCGATGTTCTTCAACCCAAAAAACATAACTCTGTAGCAATAGGTACCCCACAGCGTGGTGAATGCAGTCTTCTCTCAGTCTTCAGGTGCCATCAGAATCTGATTATACCCAGAAAATCCATCCATGAACGATAGCAACGCATGGCCAACAATGAAGTCTACTAATTCATCAATGTGTGGCAGTGGAAAGTCGTCTTTTGGACTAGCCTTGTTTAGATCCCGGAAGTCGACGCAGACTCTGATTTTGCTATCCCTATTTGGAATTGGAACAATATTAGCCAACCAAGATGGATATTCGACACCAACAAAAGCCCAGCGTCAATCTTCTTGGTGACCATTTTCTTTAATCTTCAATGCCCAATCCGAATGGCTTTTGTAGAGTTTTTGCTTGATAGGCGAGTCTCATGGTCAAGAGGGATTCAGTGCTGTACAATCTGAGGATTGATTCCAGGCATGTCTTCGTAGGACCACACGAAAACATCATTGAAATCTTTTAATAAAGTGATTAAATGCTCGTGTTCCTCCGAAGATAACGTGGACCCGATCTGGACTAAGCATGGATCCTTCGTAGTACCCATATTAATTGCAATGATGTCATCTATACAGGGTTTAACACGCCTCTTCTCTTCTCTGTCAATCAAGTTTTTCAAGGCCTGAGGAATTTCTCTCTCTTCATTTTCATTATAATTTTGAAAATCTTGGTCAATGCAATAAATTTATGGCACAGAGAAATAAACGAAATCTGCAGCATTCTCATTCAGAAGTTGTGGCTCTTCGGTTAGAATCGACTCAAAGGAAAATGCAAAAAAGGACCTAGACAAGACCTTGGCCCCAGGTTACCACTCCCGGAAGTGCCAGACTCAGACTCCTCGGACTGACTCGAATCTAATTCCAACTCAACAGACTCGGTGAAATCAGATTCTGGCTCATCATCAGATTCAGAGCTGGAAATAAAGCCCTTCTCCAACTGCCAAGTGAGGCGTGGCACCCTCGACGCGTCCAAAATGCAACTGGTGGAATCCTTAACTGGTTCCTCTCCAATCATAGAGACAGTAAAGATATCCCCCAAGTTCTCTGTATTAGTCACAGGATCTATCAAGAGATTGACAAATGTTGTGCCCACTTCAGCCTGACTATTGTTTGAATCATCCTCTTTGTTCTAGCTAGCATTGACGCTTGGATCAACCCCTCTTCATCACTGTCTTGGAGCTGGTGGTCAAAGAAGATTTGGAATCTGGGAAAATGCTTTTTTGTTGAGGAATCCACCCAAGGCTCAGCAAAGCCGTAGAAGGGGAAATCCTCTCATTCTTTGACAAAGTGCCCATTTAATGTTCCCTAGATTGGCCTATGAACCAGCTCATAATGCTTCCTGACTCTTTTGGCCTTGACCTTTTGTTTCATTTCTTTTTCTTTCCTTCTCTAGTTCTCTTTAGTGGGCACATAGCCTAACCCAAAGGCGTGTGGATTATGTGGCACCTCAGTTGGCACTGCAACACTTTTCCTCTTGCTCTTTCTGAGCCACATTCCTGGAATATGATGTAACTTGTTCACGAAGTAAATGGACTGAGCATTGACATACATGCCTTCATCCTCGGCTAAGATAGCCTGTACCACTTCGGTTTCCACTAGAGTGAATCCCGAAAGAAATACATCCACATCACCATGATTGATTCTAGCAAAGGTGTAGTTACCTCTAGCTGTGGATGAATGGATGAATTCCCAAAAGCGGTGGCCACTCCTCCCTCATGAGGGTATTTCAGCATTTGATGAAGGGTGGAGGACACAACCTTCATGTATTGCAATCGTGGCCTCCCTAGAAGTAGGTTGAAGGTAGTTGGCACATCAAGTACATGAAACTCAATCTCATGCTCGGAAGGGCCCACTTGGACTTGTACTTTTACCATCTCTATAACTTCTCTGCTCGCGTTGTCATATGCTCGGATCACTTGGGTTATGGGGACGAAATCTGTTGGTTTCAGGCCTATAACATAGGCAGTACGAGAAGGACAGACATTGATTTCAGAACCGGTGTCCACTAAAACCACTGTCACCCACTTTGTCTACACTCAACAGATATGTACAGTGGTTTGTTGTAAGCCGATCCTTTTGGTGATAACTCTTTATCGGAGAAGGTGAGCATAGGCTTGGTGCTACTTGGGAAAATCAGGCCAACAAGTTACTCTGGCATCATATCAATGGACAATTTAGCTTGATCCATTGCCGACAATATTGCATGTCAATGTATTCGCGAGGCCATAAGGAGGCCCCAAATAGATATGTCAGCTTGGGTCTTTTTAAGTTGCTTCAGGACCAACTCCTTCTCTAGCTTCTTCTTCTTTTCCTTCTCAACCTCCCTGTCTTTTCCTGAGGGTTCAGCCTAATCCAAATGTGGAGGTTTGAAATACCATCCACTCTGGGTGAGGTGGTCTATTTCTTCCTTATACCAAGTACTGTCTGGGATATGATCTCTCTAGTTTTCATCTGTATGTGCAAGATACAAGTCGCTATCTTCCCACCACTCACCGTCAGTCATCGAAAAGTAGTTATCCGACTCAACTTGGATCACTCTCATGGCACAATTATCCCCTTCAGGGTAAGCAGATGTTGCGGCCTTCCGGCTATCTGCGATCCTCTCTTGCTCAAACTAACCCAGCACAGCTTCCAGCTTGGTATCTGTAATTCAAATAACACCCAACTCTTGGGTTTATTTTCCTATACTACTGCACTCTGGCACTTTCTCTTTCCCTTCAACTTTCTTGACTAGTACAGCTACCTCGACTTATTTTTCTTTTGGTTTAACCCTGGTTTCCTCTTCTTTGTCTAATTCATCACTCAACCACCCCATGTTGTCAGTCGACAAGCTCAGATCAAACTAACCGATGTATACATTGCCTTGGTCCTGTTCCTCGAAGAATTGTAGGTTGTCCAAGACTTCTTCAAGATTCGCAAGATCGTCTAACCCTTGGCTTGGGCCATCTTCCCTAACCACATTAATGTCCACTGAGGTTTGCAACACTACCTCAAGCTGGGTTTGAGTAATGGGAACAATGTAGTGGCTTGGGTCATATGATTCCTCAGAAATTCCCGACAGACCGACACTTCCATCCGAGGTCAAAACCTCATCTTCCTCAGATGTTGTCACCACAGATTTGTGAGGCTCGGGTTGTGGGTTGGATGTGTTCATCATGCACATGTCTGTGCTATCAGGGATGAACAATATCGGCTTTGGTAGGTAGGAGGGGGTGATATAGATGCTTGGGTCGAAGGTGGGTGGTAGTGTATGGATGAGGTGGATATTTCTAGGTGTAGGGACTTGGCTGTGGACATGGAGTGGGTTGGTGGTATCATTTGGCTTTTGGGGTGGCGCGATGACTTTGTTGTCGATGAGATCTTGAATCTCTTGACATAGGCGGATGCACCAGTACGTTTCATGGCCGTACTATTGATGAAAACACAGTTTTTGGTGGGATCGTGCTTTGGTGGCAAAGGGTTTGGAAGTGGTCGAGGTTCTAAGGGTTTCAGATGCCCTTTTTTGATTAGCACCTGCATGGCTCAAGATAGAGTCATGTAGAGCAGGTTAAAAGTTCTACCCAGAGGTCTAGTAGGGTTAGAAGTTTGTGGGTCCATGTTAGCAAAGGGATCGGCAGTTTTGGTTGTGGTGACAACACTCACTTCTGACGGCCTCATAACTGTGTTGCCCCCGACGGCATTGGAACTACGAACAAAAGGCCTCTTAGTTGGCTCCTTGTCATCAGTGATGATCCCTTGCTTCATTGTGTCTTCGATCTGAACCCTTATTTCATGAAGTTCCTTGAAGGTAAGTAAGGAGAAAACGATCATTTTCTACAGCAGCTTGGCATGAAGGTTCTGGGCAACCATTCTAATTTGGTATTTCTCTGAGGGTCGAGTGGTCATCCTGGATGCCTTGGCCCTCCATCTAGTTACGAACTCTAAGAAACCCTCTTTGGCTCTTGACGCGTTGCTTCAAGATCACGAGTTGTGACCTTGATTTGTGTATTGTAGGAGTATTGAGCAATAAAAGAATCAACCAATTTCTTCCAATTCTACTTCACAAAATCCTCTAACTTAGCGTACCAGATGGCAACTATACCCAACATAGTATGGCCGAAGAGTGATAACTTCTGCAGTCTAGTCAAACCCATTGGTCATTGGATATCTGAAAATAGCCGTAGATGTGCCATTGGGTCCCTAATGCCATCAAAGCGGTAAATATGCGGCATTTTGAACCGCTCTGGCAAAGTAACTACAGATTCTGTATACCCATACTCTATATTTGGAATGGAGTTAACCCCCTATGCTTTCTTGAACAGTTTTTCCAGCTTGTTGATTTTGAGCGCGGTTAGGTCAACCTTGAATTCAAAAGGTGCCTTAGTCTGATAAACTGTGGCTCTAGATATTTGTGCTGGAGTACGATCTGCCTGGACGAGAAAAGTCGAAACACCCTCAGTTTGTGGATCTTGAGTTGTAGTAGCATTGGCAGCGGTACCAGGTGTGGGGGTAGTCACATTAGGTGCATGCGAAGTAGAAGCCATAGCTGGCTGTTGTTGTTGTAACCTAGTCATGACCTCCATTTTGACAGGCCACGTCTTGTTGGAGTGAGTCAACTAACTGTTGCGAACGGAGTAGTAGTGGATATTGAGCCATTCTGGGAGAACGGTTGTGCTTGAGGTGAAATGAGTGTAGATGAGCTGAGGGGTGATTGCTAAAAGAATTGAACTGGTGAACTTTGCCTGATCCTTCTTCGTTGTGCAATTAGTGATAGTGAGGCAAACACTAGCTGTCCCCGAACAAGATCTCTAACCTTACAAAGTCTTCCGATACGGGTGCAGAATACTTGGGGGATATCAGAACTTTCTGAAGGGATGTTTTAAACTGTCTAGCAAAAGAAATAAAGAAAGAGCAACAAAATCAGAAATCGAATAGCACCTTCGGTAAGATTTCATCATAACAGATATGATCAAAGCTGTAAGGCTGTACTTCCCATTGAATTTTGCACCAAAATAGATACCAACTGTACCACTGATATGAAGCCTTCCTGTACAGTTTCGCTGTAAAGCACATACCAGTTAAAGAGAGCCAAAGCACCCCTACAAGGGGGTAGGGTTTCCCTATCCTAGCTTTGGCATGAGCTAGGGTTTCACTACTTCAAGCAAGTAGTTTCACAAAATCCTACATATGGGTGAGCATCATGTCCTAAGTTAGCACAGTCACTATGGCTTTACTATATGCAATTTGGTCGATTGGTCAAAAGGAATACCTCAGCAAGACTACCTAATATACCTCTCACCCCTAACACCGAGAAGTGACAGGAGGATCAAGTGGTACGACGATAATCCGAATTCGAGGGTTATGTTTCCAACATGGCAGAGCCCACGACCGGCCAACCTTTTGGCAAGCTTTTTAGGCAAGCCGTCCAAGAATAGTAGATGGAAAACACAATGACTTAAAGCACCAATGCAAACGCAATAAAAAGAACATATATTTGTAAATAAAATTTCACATCATGAAGTCCAAGTCAAGTTCTTTAATTTCCCCAGCAAAGTCGCCAGAAACTGTAGCTGATTTCTCATGCTCCTTGGTGGGGTTTAGTCTCCTCGAATACGATAGCCCTATAGTTCGGACTCTTGTGGTTTTGAATTTGGTTTCACAAGTGCAATGTGAAACAGAAAAACACAAATCAAAGTCTAAATCTGGCAAATCTATGGAAAATAGATTTACAATCAGAAATGCCAAAAATGGACTGAATTACCAGATTTCAGAGTTGCCACTTAAATGTTTTTGGAAAATTTAGGAAACTCGGGACTTGTGCCAAAGGCCACTTGTCCGTCATAACCAAAGTGTCTCAACTCGGGAACTTAGGTATGAAAGGGGAAGGTCATGAATTGAGCACCCCACTCACCCGATCAAAGATCGGCCTCTACCAATCATGATGTGATTTTTATGTACATTAGATGCTCATATTCTTATTATTATGCTAACATTACTATGTGAGACACACAAGTATAGACTATTTCACCCACTTTGGAATGATTTGATTTTATATTTGTTTGCAAAGAGTTTTGGATATGTGTCACTTGAAAAAGCGAGCTCATATGCACATTAATCAAAATCATCCCAGCTTAAGTAAAATAGCCTTTATCCACAGGCATTCAATAGGTATATCAAATAAGCACTTAGCCTCATGGTAGTATGCTTGATATGAGAATACAAACACTCATGCAACATGCAAAAGCGAAAATGCTCACCTAATACTCAACCAAGGCAAGCCAAAATAAGAGAAAATAGCTTTAAAAAATGCATGTTCTAATATGCAAGTGACTAATGCAACACATACAAAATCCAACTAAAAGGAAGTATACGATTTTGGCTCAACTCAAAGCATGCGATAGTGCACATATTCAAGGAAGTAAGAAATAACAGCAATGTTAGAATGATGAACCGAACCCGCTGTATGCAAAAATAGATATTTTACACATGCTAATGATATGAAACCAAAATGTGATACTATATGCAACCATCATAAGCAAGTAAATAAAAGGAAGAAAGAATGGGGGTTGGAAGACATACACAATATTACAGGCTTGTCCTCATACAAGAGGGTTCGAATGAATTTCCTATTTTGCTAAATATTACAACACCGAATAAATGAATAAGCTGATTTAGCTATTTATTACAAATCTGAATTAAGCTAACTACTTAATTACAACACACTAATATTAAAGCATCTAAATTAATGGGACGGGAGGCGAGGAGTCCCAAGCATACAACTGAGAATATCCTCCCGAAAACCTCTCTATTTCACTACCAGAATCTGTTATGTTCGCAGTCAGAAAATTATTCTGTTTTTGCCTTAGCTTCTGCTCTGTTTTGCCTAAAAAATGACATTGCTTGCACAACAAAAGGTGGCCGGTCGGCATTCAGAAGTGGTCAACCGGACAGAAAGATGATCGGCTAGCCACTGTTTTTGGGTTCTGCCTTGCTGCCACAAAATCAAAACAGAGCAAAAACAGGATGTTTTCAAGAGATGTTTATCCTCTCTGCCTCTCCCTACCATGAAACTGATCAAGGGAGGAGTAGACTTAATTCGCTAACCATCAATTGTCGTAAAGTTGATGCACGATGATCCATGAACTGATAGGACAAAAGATCAATAAATTTAAATAAAAGATCAACAACACCTTATCCCTATCATGGAGTTACCTAAAGGAAGCGGTAGACATTGCTTCTTGAATCATTGACATCACTAAAGAGTATGTAATGATTCAAGAATCAATGGGTTCAATATAAAGTCCGATTGAACCCGACTCAATTTTATTACCCTTTTTTTTACCACTTTTATTCCAATTTTAACCTCTTTTACATTACCTTGCCATTCTTTATTCATTTTTTGTTCAAAAGTGATGACTATGTCCACTAAATGCAAAAAATGATAAGGAGAAGTGTCCAGCAAGAAGTTGTGCTTAGCATGAGAGAGATGTAATGCCTTGGTAATGAATCTCCGAAGAGATTAAACCATTAAACATGGAAAGTCTCTTTCTCAAGCCTTGAGCAACAATTTAGTGTTGGATACACCTCTTAATCAAAGGAAAAAATAAAGAAGGGAGGTTGCGGAAATGATTATGCAGACGTGATGATCATAAGTATAAGTACTTATATATATATATAATGAATGAAAAGCTATCAACTCAAATGGATTGATGTCTAAGGCCTAAATTTCCAAATCCATGAGAACTTTTCAACACCACAAGCATAGCATTCAAGGAAAAAATTAAATAAACAATTAAAACATCCTCAAAATAGCAAAAGTAGTGCTAGAATCATGTTGAAAAGCTCAGAAAAGTAAACCAAGAAAAAAAAAAAGAGAATAAAGCTAGTAAGCAAGCCTGAGGAAGGGTGGCCAACCCCTCCACTTTTTGGACCTTAAAATCACATGTTTTAGCCTCTAAAAACTCTAAAAATTAGTAGCTAAAACTAAAGAAACAAGTGGGAAACTCAATGATATAAGCTATGGAATAAGGTTCAAGAAATGATGGTTAACCCGTCCACCTTTGGTAGCTTTTAAATTACAAGTTTCAGCCCTCAAAATCAGTCCAAAATAGTGTGAAAAAAAGGAGAAAAGAGTAGTACAAATAAGAGAAAAGATGGAAAAAGTTATACTCTTAAGGAGAGGATGTTCTTTGGTTGACAAACCACAAAACGATCACCCTCAAGAGCTAAAAATTTGGCTCAATAATCTCAGCAAGAAGCCTCAAAATTTTGGTTTAGGAAGTATATGTATATTGTAAGATAGAGAGGGAGAGTGTTTGACTAGTTTTTCTAACCTCAAACCATGAGAGGTGGTCATCTATTTATAGAAAAAAAGGTTCCTCTGTCAGAAATATCTGTATTGAGCTAGGTGGTACAAGGCATGCCTTGGAGGGATAATTGACAGCAAAATATCTGCTAGCTGCTGGACATGGCAGGCCGGTCATGAAGAGGGCCAGCCGGCCAATAAAAATTGGCCTGCCGGCCACTTTTCGGCCAGTAGGCCTTTGCGTGGTCAGGTTAGGGGGAAAAAAAATGGTTTTGGTTCAAAAGGGGTGCAAGGTTTGGGCTCTGAAACTTGAAAAACGAAGCCTTTTGCTAGAGAAATTGAACAATTGGACAACATAACAATTCATCATTGACTGTTCACCATGAGGTGCCCAAGTCTTAAGGGCGGTCAAAAATAGAGTGTCTACATTAGAGCAGATGGTAAAGATGTTCGAGATGTTTGGTATCAAAGACGACGCCTTGAAAGTGACCTTTGGCATCTTTCCAACTGAAGGGAGATGTCGGTCAGTGGTAGAAATATGCGAGTGATCGCATTGGGGTGACTTGAGAGGCCTTTGTCAATGCCTTCCAAGACAAGTTCTTGCCTCCGACTGCTGAGGAGAAGTTGAGGGATTAGTTCTCGAAGCTCAAGCAACTGAACACACCTGTAGCTAAGTTTAAGGCAGCTTTTACTAGCCTCTCTAGATTTGCACCGGAGCTTGTGGCGGTGGAGGAATGCCATTGCATGGAGTTTGAGAAGAGGATAAGGACCGGGCTCCTATTCAAGGTAGTTGGGTCCATCATTAGGGATTACGGTCACCTTTTAGAGTCGGTGGCTCACTTAGAGACCGTGATCCAGGTGGAGGAGGAAATGATGAGGGGCTCCAAGTAGAGGAGTCAGGAGGTTTAGGAGGAGACATGGGACACCAAGAGGCAGAGGGGTTCTACCCCACAGCAGTCCCAAGCAGCGCAGTTCAGATCCACTTTTCCTATACCGAGTTCTGGTTTAGGGATAGAAAGTCAGAGTGGGATCACTTGCTTCAAGTGTGGCCAGCAGGGCCACAACTCTTCAATTTGCCTATAGAGAGGAGGAGGGCAACAGTCGACACCGATGGTGGCTCATTCACAGAGCCAAAGTTAGGGGAGATGGTAGCCTCCTACATGTTATTAATGTGGGCAGTCAGGGCATTTGTGGAGGTTTTTCCCTTAGGCAGATGGCATATCTGGTACGTCTGGTTCAAGGCAGACATAGAGCCATCAGCCTGCATAGTCAACTCAGGCCTTGAGGGCCACACAAGGAGCCTCTTCGGCTTAGTCGGTTTATTAGTCCTATGCTTCAAGGGGTGAGCAGGTGGAGCGGAGACCTACGGGGCATGTGTATGCTGTTACCAAGCTAGATCAGTTGCCAGCACCCTCCATTTTGAGAGGTAATTTCTTGTTGTTCAATTCTATTATTAAGGTGTTGATTGATACTAGTGCATCACATTCCTTTCTATCATCTGCATTTGCATTAGTTTTGGGGTTAAAGGTGGTTCAGTTAGCGTCTCCACTCAGGGTAGAGTCTCTAGTTAGGGATAAGGTTGACTTGGACGGGGATGTTGTGGTTGTGAGATAGAGGTTGCCGAGCGCCGACTTCCTTTTGCATTTGTGTTGTTAGACATGTCGGGCTTTGATGTCATTTTAGGCATAGACTGGTTGTCTTCATATCATGCTATTATTGATTGTTACTGTCAGAGAGTTATGGTGTGTACCTCAGGTGGTGACTATTTTTATTTTCTGGGGGACCGAGCTGATAGAGTCTTATCGCCAGTTTATGACCCTCATGGTAGGGGCGAGCTTAGTTGCCGTCTTGCAACTCTCTTGGATAGTGAGAGTGATGTAGTCTGAGTTGAATTGCTGAGGGTAGTTTGTGAATACCTCGAATGCCTTTCCCAAGGATCTTTCTAGTTTGCCACCTCACTAGGAGATTGAGTTCTCCATTCACTTAGTGCCTGGTACAACACCGATTTCTATGGCACCGTATAGATTTGCACCTGCCGAGTTAAGTGAGTTAAAAATTCAACTCCAAGGGTTATTGGGTAAGGGCTTCATTCGCCCTAGTACATCACCTTGGGGAGCACCGACTCTCTTTGCTAAGAAGAAGAATGGCACATTGCGGCTGTGTATTGACTACTGGAAGCTGAACTAGGTAATTGTTAAGAACAAGTACCCACTACCTCGTATAGATGATTTGTTTGACCAGTTGAAGGAGTCTTGTTGCTTTTCCAAGATTGACTTGAGATTGGGTTGTCACCAGTTGAGGGTGAAGGATGAGGATATTTAGAAAACGACATTCCATACGCGGTACGGCCATTATGAGTTCTTAGTGATGCCTTTTGGACTGACCAATACACCGGCTTTGTTTATGGATTTGATGAACCGAATCTTCCATGAGTTCTTAAACTGTTTTGTAGTTGTCTTTGTTGATGACATTTTGATCTACTCACCATCCGATAAGGAATACCAAGAACACTTGTGAGTTGTACTTGAGTTTCTTAAAGCTCACTGCTTGTATGCTAAGTTCAAGAAATGCGAGTTTTGGTTAAAAGAAGTTAAGTTCTTAGGCCATGTGGTATCTGAAAAAGGAGTGACCGTAGACTCTTCTAAGATAGAGGCAGTGCAAGATTGGGAACAACCTAAGAATGCCTTTGAGATCTAGAGTTTCTTGGGCTTAGCTAGGTATTACCGACGTTTTCTGAAGGACTTCTCTAGATTGGCCTCACCATTGACTAAATTAACCCAGAAAGAGGTTAAGTTCGTGTGGAGCGAGACTTGCGAAAAGTCGTTCCAAGAGCTTAAGGTTAAACTCATTGTTGCTCTTGTATTGATTATCTCAGAGTGGCATTTGGGTTATTCAGTTTACTGTGATGCATCTCGGGAAGGTTTGGGTTGTGTGTTGATGCAAGAGGGAAATGTAATAGCCTATAGTTCGCGGCAGTTGAAAACCTATGAGAGAAACTATCCTACCTATGACTTAGAACTAGCAGTGGTAATTTTTGCTTTAAAAATTTGGAGGCATTATTTATATGGTGAGAAATTTGAGGTGTTTTCTGATCACAAGAGTTTGAAGTATCTATTTTCACAGAAAGATTTGAACTTGAGGCAAAGGAGATGGGTGGAATTTATGGAGGATTACGATTTTGATTTGCACTATCATCCGAGGAACGCCAATGTAGTGGCCGACACTTTGAGCAAGAACTAGGAGATGTTGGATGCTATCGACGAGTTTGACTTGCATCTTGGCGAGTCCTTTGAGTTAGCTGTCTTGTTCACTATAGTTACACAACTTATACTCATGAGCCGAGTTATAGAGGCACAGAGAGGTGATCTCGAGGTAGAGGCTATCTGAGGGAAGATATCCAGTGGGAATGTAAAAGAGGGTTTGAACGTGTATTCTGACTCTAGTGTGAGGTATTTGGATTGTCTTTTCATGCCAGAATCTTGTAGAGAGAAGGTACTCTGAGAGTTTCACCATTCAGGCCTTGCGGTACACCCGAGAGGCACAAAGATGTACCATGACCTTAGCCGCCAATTTTGGTGAAGGGGGATAAAGAGAGACGTAGTCTTGTTTGTTTCGAGGTGCCTTACTTGTCAACAAGTGAAGGCCGAGCACCAACGACCAACGGGTTTGTTGTAAACCCTACCTATAGCTGAATGGAAGTGGAAGTGGAAGCATGTCACTATGGATTTTATAATAGGTTCCGAGGACTCAAGGGGGTAATGATGCTATATGGGTAATAGTTGACCGGTTAACTAAGTCAGCACACATTGTACCTATGTGCACGAGTGACTCGGTAGACTATCTTGCCGACTTTTTTGTTTGGGATATAGTTTGACTTCATGGGGTCCCTGTGACTATTGTATCGGATATAGATCCTCATTTCATGGCTCAGTTTTGGTAGAGCCTACAGGATGCCTTGGGCACTAGATTGACGTTTAGCACCGCCTATCATCTCCAAACTGAAGGGGAATCTAAGAGAACCATTTAGATCTTAGAGAATATGCTTTGGGGTTGTGTTTAAGACTTTAAGGGGTCTTGGAAGAGGCCTTTGCCTTTAATGGAGTTTGCCTATAATAACAGTTTTCAGACGATTATTGGTATGGCGCCTTTTGAGGCCTTGTATGGCCGACCGTGTAGATCTCCTATGTATTGGGCCGAGGTGGGTGACGCACCTATGTTAGGTCCTGAACTAGTCTGAGAAAAGATTGAGAAAGTCGCACTTATCCGTAAGAGGTTGGCTTCAGCTCAGAGTCGCCAAAAGAGCTATGCCGACCGTAGGAGGAGACTGTTATCTTTTGAGATAGGAGATCACGAGTTCATGAAGATATCACCAAGATAGGGTTTGAAGAGGTTTGGGAAGAGTGGGAAGTTGTCTCCTAGATTTATTGGGCCTTTAGAGATTTTAGAACGGATCGAGGAGGTAGCTTATTGTTTGGCCTTGCCGCCCTAACTGTCCGGGGTTCATGACATGTTCCATATTTGTATGAGGTAGGTAAGGATGCCTCGTATGAGGAGAGACGGGTATGGGTTTTAGCCTCTTGAGACCAAGTCTTGCGAGGCAAGACTATTGCTTTGGTGAAGGTGTTGTGGTGACACCACAAGGTTGAGGAGGCGACTTCGGAGCTTGAGGTGGAAGTTCGTGAGAAGTATCCAGATCTATTTGTTAATGTTTGAAACTATGTTGAAAATTTTGTAAGTGTTGTGATATATGAACATTGTACTTGTTTTGGGGAAGCAAAGTTGTGATAGTTGATGTTGAAAGAGGTGGTATATCCTTGTTGCAATCTAGATGTTATGGAGATCATTTCAGTTTTTTTAAACATAAACTGATTTTAAAATTTTAGGGACGAAATTCCTTAAAGGGAGATATTATAGCGATTCTAGTTTAGACCCAACCCATTTATTACTTTTAGATCAGAGAAACTGTGTATTCAATTATTCTTCAACTTATTTTGTGTCTTATTGCTTATTGAGTTCGGCTATTGGGAGTTTTGGTTGTGTTTGAAACAGGTTTGGAAGTTAGCTTTTCAAAGTGTTGCTACCCAGGATTTTGCCAATTCACTCGAGTGACAATTCTTGAGCTCAAGCGGTCTTTTACAGTTTGTAAAACTTCTGAGAGTTTGGTATCTTCGCTCGAGCAGTATTTCTTGCACTCAAGCGAAATTTTGTAGGTTTGAATTTCTGGAAGGAGGTCTTTGTGTGCTTGACGGTGGTTTTGGTTGCTCGAGCGGTGTCACTTATTGTGTCTATCGCTCGAGTGACCATTCTTGCGCTTGAGCGGTCTATGCGTATATCAGTTCGCGAGGTTGTCTCTTTCAGTTACTTTTTCATCTTTTTCTCTCTCTAAACATTCCTAAACCCTAGATCTACTTTCTCTCTCTCTGGTTCTTGAACTTCTAGCTCCATATACACTCAAGCCATTGGTTTCCTTACCCTCACCCTTTGAAGTAAAATATAGAGCACAACGAGGGCTTTGTTTTAATCAAAATGTCTAGTGTTTTTGATTCTGTCAAATTCTACCCATTGCTCAAGCTTGCCTTCTACTTGGAGGTAGGGATTTCTTTTGACTCTTTTTATGATTTTTAGCTTACTTATTTGCCTTCTTAAAAGGGTAATCTATTTGGGAGTTTTTTGGTAAACCTTGTCATGACCCAACCCCCGCCCCACGGGATTAGAGAAGTGACCAGTCAGTAATTCGAGATTACCAAAGGCCTACTTAACAGTAATACAATAATCGAGACTAACGGAAGCCTATAAATAATAAAATATAACGTCCAATGACCTGTGAAGACTTAAACGAACAAAACAACCCTTTATAGATATCTACTTATACACATGAGTCCAACCATAATACTTATATACACATAACTCCCTATCAAGCTTAAGTACAAAAACATAAACAAAACTTAGGGACTTAATCCCAATAACAAAAATCAGATCCATCAACAGTCAAAGTCACATATATCACTTGTACCAGTATCACTCAAACCATTTAGATGCTAAAACTGAAGGGTGAACTCCAAATCACCCAAAAGCCTTGGAGCTTGACCATTTGGAACCTCGCAGTGAGGCACGAGAGTTGGCTTGACAAAGCATAGATTAGGTCGACACCATTAGCTCCGATCTTGAGCTTGATCACCTATATATATACATAAAACAGTAAGCTAGAGCCCAATGAATAACAACTCTGTAAAGAGGTTATGAATGATGTCCTTATAGTATTGAAAACAATTAATTATCATTAGTGAATCAGTTTCTCATTTCAGAATCATATTGCAATCATAGCACTTATACGTGGTACATCCATTAGCAGAGCAATACAATAGGTCTTTGAAGATTGAACCGTCATATATAATGGCCATTAATAGAGTAAACAGTAGTTCCAAGGTTTGGAACTGACAGAGATCTCTGTAAGAGTAACAATAACAGTAACAGTAGCTAAGGATGCCACGAATACATTTCACAAATAGGACAATCATTCATTTAAACAGAAAGTATCATTTCAGAAATGGAGTACAATATAAGTCAGAAAATACTTATAGTCCAACATATCTTTACAAAGTTGTTACTCAGAGTTGGCTCCCTGAATCGCATGATAACGATGCGCCATCTAACCTATATAGACACATTCAAGCACAACATCTTAAAACATGTTCAAATCATTGAGTCGGTTTTTAAACCTATTTGGTTCATTCGTCACTTGTTCGTTCGGTTATTTTTATTCATTCTTTAACATCTTTTGTGTTCATGCTATGCATATGAATGTGAAAAACACGTGAAAACCATGCAAATGGAGGCCCGGAAGTCCAAAAAATGGAAAGAAAACAAGACTAGAAGCGCCTTGAAAACCGCATGTACAAGAGCACAGGTCGCACGTGCAGAACCACCATCGCATGTGCGCCCCACACATGCAATTAAAGCAGCAGCAAAACTGGAACATAGGAGGTTTAGCCGCACGTGCGGGGCCTCAGGCCGCACATGCGGTTTGGGTAAAATTTAGTCTGAAAATCTGTTTCATATTTGGAACTCAAGCTTTTCAAAATCTAACTTCAATTACATGCATCTCAAGGCCCAAACCCCTTTAAAACAACTTGAATTCCATATTTCTAGCTTCAATCGAAGATTATAACTTCATAAACAACACCCAATTCCCACCTAAAAGATCAAAGTTTAGAGTGGAAGCATAGCAGCATAAAATACACAAGTTTGAGTTCCAATCTTGAAAATTCATGGAGTTCCCTCCTCAATACTCGAAAATTAGGCAAGAAAACATGAATCTCATGAAAGTATGCCATGCATGCCATGTTCTTGAGCTAGTTCTTACAATTTCTTCTGTATCTTGTTCACCCATATATTCTACTTCATAAAACTACTAATTAAGCTTGATTTCTTCTTAATTAAACTTAGATTCCATAGAGTTATGGGTGTCACATCTCAAATTCAAGAAATTAGAGAAGAATTCTTACCTTCGTTGGTTGAATTATAGAGTTTTGCCTTAATTCTTTCTTGGTCTTCTCCTTTCTCTTGTTTTCTTCTTGAGTTCTCTAGAACTCTCTCTCTCTCTCTCTCTCTCTCTCTCTCTCTCTCAAGTCATATCTCTTTCAACAAAACCCACTGACTCATCTTTTGCTACTTAATTGGTAAATTGGTTTAGGTAGTATAATCAATTCACTAGTATTTTCCTATTATATTACATTGACTTACCTTGCATTAAATTCACGTAACTTAAATCAATTCTCATCACAATCTAGCTTAAATTAAATCAACTTAATCACACTAATGTGAATTAGGCTCTAATTTCTAACCCAAATATTTAATTTCAACCTTATGGTTTACTAATTCAGACATGTTCAATTCGTATCCTGACCATATATGTTCATAATGTCACATTTCATTTCACGCATGGCATATAATAGCACACAACACATAATCAATGCAAATCATATAATTAACTTAATTAATCAAGAAGGTGGTTATTACATTCTCTCCCCTTAGGACGCTTGGTCCTCCAAACTTAATTACCTTCCTCCAAAAAGAACACATGATCCAATAGAAAGAGCTCGGGATAGCTTTTCTTCATATTGTCTTCTTTTTCCCAAGTTGCATAAAACCCCCCGTGATTTTTCCAATCTACTTTCACTAACGGATTGTCCTTGTTCCTTAAGTTTTTGATCTGCCAATTTACAATTTTAATGGGCTGCTCTTTATAGGTATAGTCATCACTCAAAAGAACATGGGTAGGGTCAATAACATGAAAAGTATTCCGGAGATAACCCCGCAATATTGAAACATGAAAGACATTATGCATATACTCTATATGAGGATGGAGAGCTACCCGATATGCCATTGGATTAATTTTCTCAGTGATCTCATATGGTTCAATATAACGAGGTGCTAACTTACCTTTCGTTCCAAAGCGAGCATGCCCTTTCATTGGCATCACTTTGATAAAAACATGATCACCTACTTCATATTCTCTATCTCGTCTTCAAACATCAGCATAACTTTTCTATCAGCTTTGTGCTATTTTAACCGTTGATGGATCAATTTCACTTTTCAGTCATTTCTTGTACAATTTTGGGTCTTAGCAAAGGTCTATCTCCAACTTCTGCCCAACAAATCAGTGACCGACCTTTTCTACCATATAACGCCTTGTAAGTTGCCATTCCAATGCTTGAATGGAAGCTGTTGTTGTAAGCAAATTCGGCTAAAGGAAAATGAGTTTCCCAGTTTTCTTAAAAATCCAATACACACATACGCAACATATCCTCTAGAGTTTGTATTGTCCTTTCTGACTGTCCATCAATTTGTGGATAATATGCACTGCTTAGTCTAAATTCAGTCCCCAATGCCTTTTGTAAACTTTGCCAAAATCTCGAAGTGAATTTCGAATCCCTATTAGAGACAATAGAGATAGGCACTCCATGTAATCTCACAATCTCATTGATATAAATTGTAGCCAACTTATCCGCATTATAAAATATTTTGGCAGGTAAGAAATAAGTAGATTTAGTCAAACGGTCAACAATAACCCAAATCAAGTCCATACCTCAACAGGAGCGAGGTAGTCCTACAACAAAATCCATGGTGATATGCTTCAATTTCCACTCTGGTATTGGTAGTGGTTGAAACAACCTCATAGGCCGTTGATGCTCGGCTTTGACTTGTTGGCATTGTAGACACTTAGGCACATATTCAGTAATTTCTTTCTTCATTCCTAGCCAGCAAAAATTTTGCTTTAAGTCTTGATACATTTTTGTATTCCTTGGACGGATGGCAAAATTTGAACTATGTACTTCTTGCATAACTCGATTCTTTAGTTCAACATTATTTGACACACATAGCCTTCCTCAGAATTTTAGCACATCATTTTTGAAAACAAAGTCCAGCCTGGGTTTGGATTCTCTTTCATCTCCGACTTTCTTCAGGAACTCATCTCCTTGTTTTTTTTTTCATTGATTTCTTCTAATAGTGCTGGTTGAGGAGAAATAGTAGTTGAAATCCCGCCTTGTTCTCGCAAAACGACATCAACTTCAAATCTTTCTAGATCATGTAGCAATGCTTTTTGTCCAGTAAGTAAACAAGCTAAGTTCCCAATTGATTTTCGACTAAGCGCATTGGCAACGGTGTTAGCTTTTCCCGGATGATACAAAATTTGCAAATCATAGTCTTTTATCAATTCCAGCCATCTTCGTTGTCTCATATTCAGCTCTTTCTGAGTAAAGATATACTTTAAACTTTTGTGATCCGTATAAACTTCACATATTGCCCCATATAAGTAGTGGCGCCAAATTTTCAATGCAAAAAACACTGCTGCAAGTTCAAAATCGTGGGTCGGATAATTCTTTTCATGCGGTCTCAGTTGTCGGGAAGCATAGGCTATCACTTTGCCATTCTACATCAATACACACCCCAAACGTTTATAAGATGCATCACTAAAAATAGTAAAACCATCCGTAGTTAAGGGTAAGGTGAGGATCGGTGCAATTACAAGCCGAGTCTTCAGTTCTTGAAAAGCTGACTCTCTTTGTTCATTCCATTCGAATGGTACCCTTTTATGTGTCAATTGAGTAACTGGCAAGGCATTTTTAGAGGAGTCTTTCACAAATCTGCAGTAGTAACCGGCCAAATCCAAGAAACTTCGGACTTCGGTGACACTGGTCAGTCTAGGCCAATTCACAACTGCCTTTATCTTTTGTGGGTCAACTGAAATGCCGTCTTTACTTATCACATGCCCCAAAAACATAACACTGTCTAGCCAGAACTCACACTTTGTTAGTTTAGCATATAATTTCTTCTTTCTCAAGGTTTGCAAAATAATTCTCAAGTGATGTTCATGTTCCTCTTTACTTTTGGAATAAATCAAGATATCATCTATAAAAACAACAACAAACTCATTAATGAACGGCTTGAAAACTTTATTCATAAGATCCTTAAAAGTAGCTGGCGCATTAGTTACTCTGAAAGGCATAATAAGAAATTCGTAATGTCCGTACCTTGTTTGGAAAGCAGTCTTTTCTATGTCCTCGGCTTCAACTTTCAATTGGTGGTATCTAAATCTAAGATCAATTTTGGAAAAGACTTGAGCCATTTGCAACTAATCGAATAAATCATCAATACGAGATAACGGATACTTGTTCTTCACAGTCACCTTGTTCAATTCACAGTAATCAATGCAAAGCCTCAATGAACCATCTTTCTTTTTCACAAATAGGACTGGAGTGCCCCACGGTGAAGTGCTAGGTCTGATAAACTTCTTGTCCAACAACTCTTGTAATTAAATCTTCAATTCTTTCAATTCGGTAGTTGACATTCTGCACGAAGGTTTGGAAATCGACTGTGTACTCGGTACTATCTCAGTAGTGAACTCAATTTCCCTGTCAATCAAATTCCCCGACAATTCATCTGGAAAAACATATGGGAACTCTTTGACTATAAGAATACTATCCACTTAGTTTTATCAACAGTTCGCACATTTAATACAGAGCATAAATATCCCCTTCAGCCTTTTTTAATCAATTTGCATGCTTTCATAGAGGAAATTAAGTATAGGAGAGGTACAACTCCAATTCCATCAAACATAAATTCAGGCAATCTAGGTGGTCGGAATACAACTTGTTTGGTTACGCAATCAATAGTGGCATGATATTTTGTTAACCAATCCATCTCAAAGATTACATCAAAATGAGCAATATTCAGAGGTAACAAATGAACATAAATTCACATCTCCAACAACAATCTCACATGCAGGATACATATATGCACAAGTCATGGATCCCCCCTCCCCCCAGTTGGTGAAGATACAACTAACAAATAGTTCATGGGTTCTAGCAGTCTAGTTAATTTTCTCGAAAAAGCATGCGATACGAATGAGTGTGTAGACCCCGAATCAATCAAAATATAAGCATTTTGAGCACAAATAGGGACTATACCTGACACCACTACCTCAACATTCTTCACATCTCCTGGTACTAACACGAAAACCCGGCCTTTGCTTAGAGTTTCTTTCCCTTAAGTAGCATTAGGATTTGATTTCAGTGTAGAGAATGATGCCGCTGAACTTGCCAAGGGTCTATTAGTGCCTTGGGGTAAAAGAGGACAATCGTTGACAATGTGGCCAGTTTTACCACACCTAAAGCATGCTCCTAAAATCTTGTAACAAACACCTTTTTTACCACATTCTAGACAAGGCAGTGTAGAATTATTCCCTTGACTTGAACTGTTTGACGACCTCGTATTTTGTGTCTTATTCTGTGAGTTGCTCCTGCCCTTCTTGAAATTGAACCCTTGCCTTTTACCCTTTCAATCAGTCACTGGTGTCCAGACCTCTTTTAAAGCTACAATGTTTGCCTCGAACATAAGAGCTCTGTCAAGAACATCCACATATTTGGTCAATTTGATAACATTGACCCAATCAAGTACTTCAACATGGAGCCCACTCTCAAATTTCCTGTCTTTCTTCTAGCCATAATCTACCATGTGTGGAGCATACCGAGCAAGTTCTGTGAATTTAGCTTCATATTCGGCCACATACATAGTACCTTACTTTAGTTGTTCAAATTCAAACACTTTATAGTCATGGACACATTGAGGAAAATATTTCTCATAAAAAGCTTATTCAAATTGAGCCCATGTCATAGAACCATTGTTGTCACGAATAAGCATCCACCATTGCCTTGCTTCTTCTTGTAAAGTGAAAGTTGCCAGTAAAAATTTTTGTGCCTCTAAGTACGGAAAAACTTCAAATAACTTTTCAGTTCTAAGATCCACGCCTCGGCTTTCAAAGGCTCAATACCTCCCCAAAAGGTTAGTGGCTTCATTTTGTTAAATTTCTAGGTTAGGGCTATGATGCCATCATTATTATTTGACTCAACTCGCATTGGTGGCGGAGGAGAAGATGGGAGTTGTTGCTGTCTCAGAGATTTTGCCAATAACTCAACCATTCTTTCTAATCGGTCATTTCTTACATCTGATGATTCAGTTTCATCTGTATGCCTTGCGTTCTCCAGTGGTCTATATGTAAACATGGTAATATTAAACATAGGTAATACAATTCTCACATTCGCATTTACATTAGGTATGCACATAACAATTCCACACAAACTCACACATGTTGATGTACTGCCCTAATTTCTTTCCTAGGACATCTTATAGCTCATTTGGACGCGTGTGTGAGGTATCACTCGTGCTCTGATACCACTTGGTCACGACCTAACCCCATCCCATGGAATTAGAGAAGTGACCGGCCAGTAATCTGAGATTACCAAAGGCTTGCTTAACAGTAATACAATAATTGGGGTTGGCGGAAGCATAGAATTAATAAAATATAACATCCAATGACCTGTGAAGACTTAAATGAACAAAACAACACTCTGTAGATATCTATATAGATACACATGAGTCCAACCATAATACTTCTATACTCATAAGTCCCTATCAAGCTTAAGTACAAAAACATAAACAAAATTGAGGGACTTGATCCCAATAAAATAAATCAGACCCATCAACAGTCAAAGTCACATATATCACTTGTGCCAGTATCACTCAAACTATTTAGATGCAAAAACAAAAACATGAACTCTAAATCACCCAAAAGCCCTGGAGCTTGACCATTTGGAACCTCGTAATGAGGCACGGGAGTTGGCTTGACAAAGCATAGATTAGGTCGACGCCATTAGCTCCAATCTTGAGCTTGATCACCTACATAAATACATAAAAAAGTGAGTTAGAGCCCAGTGAATAACAACTCTGTAAAGAGGTTACGAATGATGTCTTTACAGCATTGAAAACAGTCAATTATCATCAGTGAATCAGATTCTCACTTCATAATCATATTGTAATCATAGCACTTATACGTGGTACATCATTAGCAGAGCAGTACAGTAGGGCTTAGAAGACCGAATAATCATATACGATGGTCGTTAATATAGTAAATAGTAGTTCCAAAATTTGAAACTGACAGAGATCTCTGTAACAATAGCAGTAACAGTAATAGTAGCTACAGATGCCACAAATACATTTCAAAACAGGACGATCATTCATATAAATAGAAAGTATCATTTCGGAAATAGAGTACAGTATAAGTCAAAAAATACTTGTAGTTAAATATATCTTTATAAGGTTGTTACTCATAGTTGGCTCCCTGAATCACGTGATCACGATATGACGTCTAACCTACATAAACACATTCAAGCACAACATCTTAAAACATGTTCAATTCATTGAGTCAGTTCATAAACCTATCTAGTTCATTCATCACTTGTTCGTTCGGTTATTTCTATTCATTCTTTAATTTCTTTCGTGTTCATGCTATGCATATGAATGCGAAAAACACATGAAAATCATACAAATAGAGGCTCGGAAGTCCAAAAAAACACATAGAAAACAGAACTAGAACTGTCCTAAAAATCGCACGTGCGGGAGCACTTGCAGCACGTGCGGAGCACCACCGCATGTGTGCCCCGCACGTGCAATTAAAGTAGTTGGAAAACTAGAATAGTGGACATTTGGCCGCACATGCGGTCTGGGTAAAATTCAGTCTGAAAATTTGTTTTACAATTGGAACTCAAGCTTTTCAATTCTAACTTCAATTACATGCATCTCAAGGCATAAACCCCTTTAAAACAACTTGAATTCCATATTTCTAACTTTAATCAAAGATTATAACTTCATAAACAACACCTAATTCCCACCAAAAAGATCAAAGTTTAGAGTGGAAGTATAACAACATAAAACACACAAGTTTGAGTTCCAATCTTGAAAATTCATGGAGTTCCCTCCTCAGTACTCGAAAATCATGCAAGAAAACATGAATCTCATGAAAGTATGCCATGCATGCCGTGTTCTTGAACTAGTTCTTATAATTTCTTCCTTATCTTGGTCACCTATGTATTCTACTTCATAAAACTACTAATTAAGCTTGATTTCTTCTTAATTATACTTAGATTCCATAGATTTATGGGTGTCACATCTCAAATTCAAGAAATTAGAGAAGAATTCTTACCTTAGTTGGTTGAATTATAGACTTTTGCCTTAATTCTTTCTTGGTATTCTCCTTTCTCTTGTTTTCTTCTTGAGTTCTCTCTCTCTCTCTCTCTCTCTCTCTCTCTCTCTCTCTCTCAAGTCATATCTCTTCCAACAAAACCCACTAACTCATATTTTCCTACTTAATTAATAAATAGGTTTAGGTAGTATAATCAATTCAGTAATATTTTCCTATTATATTACATTGACTTACCTTACATCAAATTCACTTACCTTAAATCGATTCTCATCATAATCTAATTTAAATTAAACCAACTTAATCATACTAATGTGAATTAGGCTCTAATTTCCTATCCAAATATTTAATTTCAACCTTATGGTTTACTAATTCAGACAAGTTCAATTTGTATCCTAACCATATCTTTTCACAATATCACATTTCATTTCACACATGGCACATAATAGCACATGACACATAATCAATGCAAATCATATGATCAACTTAATTAATCAACAAGGTGGTTGTTACAAACCTAGGGTTTGGTTTTGAAATCAAAAAAGGGGTTTTCCAAATTAATTCTTGATAATGATTATGGGAGTATAGTTATGGAAAAACTGTGTTGTAATGATGGAAATACTTTCTTAAAAATTGATTTTGAAAGAAAAGGAGACTTTGCCCTAATTTTTGAATATTTGGAGTTGTAAAAAGGGAAATGAAAATTGATGTTGGATATTGTGAAATTGGAATAATGGTTATACTGATGATGATGGTGGAGTTGGATATATAGTATCGCTCTCATTGTATTTTGATGAAAATGTATCCGTTTATTTGAAATTATCTATTGTATAGAAATATCTGTTTTAGGCTATCGGTGGAGGATTGTCTTAATTGTTGTAGACATTGCATGAACATTAGGTTGAATTGAAACTAATTTCTCATCCATTGTGCATTGTGCATCATTATACATTGAACATTTTAAATATATCATTTTTGAGAAAATAGGTGAATACTTTGGTGAATCTGGTTAGGGGATGAAGTTGTGGTTATAATGTTGGCCTGTGTGTCATTAGTGAAAGTCCATAAGCCCACACGGTAAGGTGCCGATCCTTCCGGTTAGTACTAGTAAAATGGCTTTGGTAGTGAATGTATAGCCTACTAGTAGATACGTACCTAGAGATTTCCAGTGTTTTGTATCCACTGCCCTGTTTTTTGTATGAAAAGGATTATTTTCATGAACTAGATTATAATCTTGCATTACATTGTTTTGATATGGAAAACGAGGAACGTTTGAAAAAGAGCATGCATGTGCATTCACCTCATGATTTTTCTAAGATTCATATACTATGGTAGAGTATTCCTACCAGGCTTTGGCTCACTCTGTGTGGAAAACAATCTTTCAGGTTCTGATGATATGCCTCTGCCAAGGACATAGTTTACGAGGACTCGGAGCTTAAGACTCCCTTTTTGGTTTCTTGATGTGAATAATTTTGTTCAAGCCTCGGGCTTTACTTGTATTGAGTTTAAACTCATTTTTGTAACCAAGCATCGTCTTGGAAAGTTGTAAGCCGTTAGGGCATTTTCCTTATTTGGTTTTATTTTCCTTTTACACTTGTATCCATGCCATATGCTATAGATTCAGAATCTAGAATTTGTGAATGTATATCGCATATGTCATCTTTTGTAACAATCAAAGATAAAATGAATGGAATGTATGAGATAGTTGATTTATGATAGCATTGTCATGTAATGGGCCTAACGTTAATTATTTCGGGGCGTTACACAATAGATCTTCTGTAGTTTTTATTTCACTATCTTCTTATTTTCTTATTGCTCTCCATTATAACTCATTGTAATAAAAATATTTTGATGAGTAAGGGTTTGATGCGATATCATATTTTTCCCTTAATAATGTGATTTTTTTCCGTGAGGGAAAAAAGTACAATTATTGTCGTGATGGAGGTGTTTTGCAAAGTCTTACTTTGTTATTGAAAATGTTTGTTGTAGATACTTATTTGTATGACATGTATGTATATATGTATTGAATATAAGTTGATAGGAAAATAATACACAATTCCACAAATTTTTTTAAACAAATATTACTATATTACTAAAGTGATACATGTTAGAAAATTAAAGTATCTACAATATATGAATACTGTAACATATAAATTTACATTCATTGACATGTATAAGAGATCATAAAGGTAATATGTAAAATCTTTTGTAACAATATAATACATGTAGCAATGAGAAGTTAATTATTCATAATTAAATAGTTGATTATAATGTAGATAATTAGTGTTACATATTTCTGTGTATACATCATTTCTAAATTAGATTATTAAATTCACATAAAAATTGAAAGGAAGTTGGGAATAATTTGTGTAAAACTAGAGATTAGTGAAGAAAGATTTTTAAAGAAAAGAGAAATTTACAGTGTTTAGTTTGGTTTATTTTTTCAAAATTTTATTTGAATTTTTTGAGTCTCTTATTTTTTGTCATTGACACTACTTTTTTTATTTTAATAAACCTTTTATTTTCTTTTTAGATTCACTTAATTTAATACTTTTTAATTTTATTTTTAGATTTAGATTCACTTAATCTGAACACACTTAGAAAATAATTTGTTGTACATTCTTTTTGAAAAAAAATTAATAATAATAAGAATAAAAATAATACATGTTTGAATTTATAAATTTTTTTACCAATATTTTACTTTTTAATTCTAATTAGATTATTTGATATTAGATTTTCATATAAAAGTATAATCAAAATACGAAGAATTTCTGGCATTTTTAATCACCAAAACTGAAAAAAAAAATATGAAAAATCAAAAATTAAAAAATAGATTTAAAAAATAAAATCAACAAAAGTGGTTCTTGTTTACAATTTTGATATCATACCTTTCATTATTAAAGTACCATGTAAAATATTACAGTTTATAAAATATAATTTAAAGAAAAAGAAAGTGTATGAAGATAACTTGCGAAATCTTGACATGCAGCACAAATCTCTATTTTAAAAATGTATGTGCTTTCCTTTGTCTAGACACTACAACAAAACTAGGTTTTCACGACACAACATCAACGACATACAATAAATGCGCGCCGTGGTTTCCCACTTTTACGACTTGCTTTTTTTGCGCGTCATAAATAATTTTCCAACTACGGTGTTTCTATTGCATAGGTCGTGAATGGTAGTAACGATGATTTTTTTACGGCTTGCAATGTTTGCCGTAAATAATAAAACTTTCTATGACATGCATATGGCATGTCGTTAATGCATCAACTATACATGACACACATATGCCAACCGTGAAATGTATTGCACTTTTCACAACGCACACAACGCCCGCCGTTAAAAGTATTGTGCTTTTGACGACGCACACATTGCCTGCCATTAAAAGTATTGTCTTTTTGTGACGCACAATGCATGTCATGAAAGGTATGACCAAAAAAAAAATAGCTCCAAAATAAAATTTTCTGGCTCCAATTCACCAAAAAAAATAAAAAAAAATAAAAGAAGATAATAATCAAAAGCCCCAACTCTCAGCCCTAACATACAAAATCAACCTGAGTTGGCCTCAAAATTATTCAATTACAAGTCAGTACCAACCTTGGCTTTAACCTTCAACCCAACCTTCAAAACCCACCACAAAACTCCATTTTCTTCATCATCATAATCGTCATCGAGACTGGTCCCCAAGCTCGATCTCTCTCAAATCGGCTTCTTCCTCTCCTCTCGTGATTCCTGGCTTCACATCCTCAAATAGATCGTCAAGGGCTATCTCAAATGCCCTTTACTTCTCCAAATCAGTCTCACCAATCCCAATTTATTAACTCTCCTCTTCGGTAATTGCATTCCCGATCTCGAAATCTCCATGAATGTTCGATCTGAAATGCACAACATCGACTCCAAATCCAATCATCGTGACTACTTGTCCACTGGTAAAAATAAAGAGAGGCTTCGAAGGGGAGGGTTTCAAATGGTGCTCTCTCTCTCTCTCTCTCTCTCTCTTCACCTCACTCTCATATGTCCCACCGCACCACCAATTTCTAGGGTTTATACATGACCTAATTGATAGTTCTGAGAAGCCATGAATGAAGAGACACCACTCGTTGCTCAATTTCTGATGCGTCTGAGGTCGAACTTGAATCCCGTTTGGATGATTAGAAGGTGAAGAAATTGGGTTCGAAAATTTCAGGTTAGTGATGATGTTTTTTGCTTTTAAAACTCTATTTGGTTGTTAAGAAAATAATGATATGTACAAGTTTAATGCTTCCTGTCTCTGGTAGAATTGAAGGATTTGGTGCTTTTGACAGATAAACATGATCGTAGAAGATAGCCCATGATAGAAATTTGAGAAGGCAACTTTTGTCTTCTAATGAATCAGGTGCTTTAACTAAAAAGGTTTTTATCATAATTTTTCGTAACTATTAGATTAATGGGAATTTTCGATTCAAGTCATTGCTGAGTGAAGGTTATGTCTTTCGTTGTTTGTTTGCAAGAAATTGGTTTTCCTGCTAAACTTACATGTACTTGTGTAAATTTTTTTTCTTTCCTTGCAATTTTTTGTTTGAACTTCTAGATCATGTTTTTGAACTTGGTTCTCTTTGTTCTTATTTTCAATTTTCTTTTTCCTCAAGCATTATATGGTGTTTGTAAATAGAAAATAGTTAATTAATTTGCCCATTTGTTGTAACTTTTGAATCATGTACTTAGCTTGCACAAGAGAGAGAGAGAGAGAGATCCCTATATTTCATCAATCCATTAAACTCTATATGCACCTTTTTTTCAGGTTTAACGTTGATATACTTCAGTTATATTGATAAAGCTTAAAAGGTGCTTTTGCACTCATTATTTTAAGAAATACAATGCTCTAAACAAGATCAAACTTTGAAAAACATAGTGAGGTTTTGAAATTAGTTAATCAAATTCATTATTTTAGAGTTAAAATGGTACCTAACTTATAGAAGACATACTCAATATGATTAAAATATAAAACTTACCTTTTGATTTATAATAGATAAATTCTCTAGAGGCTCTAGAGGTGGTGGTGATATTGGATGAGCAAGGGAGTTACCTCCTCCAAGGAGATGTTTGAATATCGATTTCAACTGTATTTGGGCAAAAGGATGTTAATGTAACTCATTAATACTTTAGAGACATATAAACAAGAAACATAGTGAGACCACCAAGCTAAATGATGATCACAATGTACTACAGACGTACTTTAAGTTTACTAACCTCAAGGAACTTGTTTTGGAGTTGTTCCTCCAAACAAGTAGACATGATGTTGCCAAATAACTTGCCCGATTCTTGTAAAATAACTACTTCAACTCTAGCTATTGTTCAATTTGTTTAATGTGAAATGAAAGGAAAGTTTGTGTATCAATAGGATTGACAATTACCAGATTCCCATTATGAAAGGAAGCAACAAAATTATTATCTATGTTTTCCTTTCCGTCAATCATACATTCAACAATGGCCTTGGCAATCAAATCTACAAATCAAATGGATGAAAAAAAGTAAGTCTAAAAAAAATAATAATAATAATCCAAACCAGAAAGGTATATGTATATTTGCAGGCTGCTACATGTGCAAGTGACAACTTCAAATATGACTTCATTGAGTAAAATAATAATTTTCTATTATTCCTATGATAAAAAATATCTATATAAATTAGTTTATAGACTATAGCAAATAAAAATATTATACCAGTAGCAGACTAAGAAAGACTCGACAAATTATGGTTCATTGTTTCAGGCTTAGGAGTTTCAATTGACAAACATAGAATTACTTAAAATCCTTGCCGAAATATTTAAGTCACTATTTGAGACAAATATTTAATGTACTTAGAATAATATGAATTAAGCTATGTAAGACAATTCTTGACCACCTTTCCTTAATTAATTATGCATAACAAACTCCATTAAATCTAGTAATCATCATTTGGAGTAATACTTAAATATTTCCTATATATGTGTGACAAATGCCTTATGCTAGTATGCATATGTATTGAAACATAGGAAAGAAAAATCCTTAAAACCTTCAAGTTTTTGAGTTCCACTCTTGGTGAATGGAATGTTGTTACAAGCTTTGGACATGTCTAATTGTCGGCAAGGGTTTGAGGAGATTGCTTCCGAAGCTCGTGAGTGAACCCTATTTGCAGAATGCATAACCAGAGGAGATAGATACAAAAGGGCATTTTCTCCAATTGATTCCATTTGAATTCATATCCTTAATTAAGTAATTGAAATTGTCACGACCCGAACCCGCCCCCATAGGTTAAGGACGTAACCGGCCAGTAATCATGAGATTACCTACGGCCTCAAACCAAACCAAACGTATTTTAACAAAGTTAATGGGGGCCAAACAGAAGCAATTTAAAACTTTGTCCATAGAGCTGTGCTTACATGGCACATCATAACAATCATACAGATACATATTAATAACTCACATCAAAATATGTACTAACACAACCTCTGTACATACAGGACCATTCGAATCTAAGTCAGCCAAGCAAAACCATATACAGACGTAAACCAAAGTCCTCACCAACATGACAAAGTGACACAAGATAGCAAAAGGGCGAAGACGTGTCTCGTTCGTGAGACGCGAGGGCTGACTCTTCAAAACCTTGGTTGTTCCACACAAACTTCACTGAGGCTGGGTTTGGACCTCTCTTGGCTCACCTACAAACACATGAATGAGCGTGAGCGATAGCCCAATGAATAATATCAAATAAGAAGATACAACAATATGTAGAACAACATATTCCGAACGGCCTTGGGCCCAATTCATATTTCTATTTAACATATATATACAATTTAAGTCAAGTGACTGTAGTTCCAAACATACTGGTCTTTAGCCCATTTATCTTTCCATAACAAACTGGCCCTTGGCCCATTCAGACTTTCGTTCATGTCAAAACGGCCTCTGGCCCATTCATTCATGTCAAAACGGCCTCTGATCCATTCATTCTATTATTCAGATCGAACTGTTATTCATGTCAAACTATTACTTATATCAAACTATCATTCGTGTCAAACTATTATTTATGTCAAACTATCATTCGTGTCAAACTGGCCTTTAGCCCACTCAAGTGACAGACTGGCCTTTGGCCCATCTAAATGGCAAACTGGCCTTTGGCCCATTCAGACTTTCATTCATGACAAAACGGCCTCTGGCCCGTTCATTCATGTCAAAACAGCCTTTGGCCCATTCATTTGTGTCAAAACAGCCTTCGGCCCACTCATTCATGTCGAAACGACCTTCGGTCCATTTATTCATGTCAAAACGACCTTCGGTCCATTCATTTATGTCAAAACGACCTTCGGTCCATTCATTTATGCCAAAACGACCTTCAGTCCATTCATTTATGTCAAAACGACCTTCGGTCCATTCATTTATATCAAACTGGCTCATAGGCCTTTCATATCAAACTATGTCCACCATTCAAATTAATGAACTTTACAAAACTTACATAGAAGTAGCCATTGGACACTAACATATGTCAGATATTACTCACAGTGATCGGTTGGTTGAATTGCCCTGGAGCTTGACCCTACATATCACATAACACATATGGGTCACAATTAATTCAATCCGTTCTTTAATTCACATATTCCTCTTTAGGCTTCATTCTTATTTCCTTAACTCAATTACAATGCTCAATGTATGCCTAAGAGTGCTTAGAAGTGAAAGGGAACGGAAAAACAGAACACAGAATGCATTTTCAAAATTTCAGAAAACAGGGTCCCCGCTCGAGCGTGGACTTCCCCGCTCGAGCGGACCCTTAAGGCCTGCAAAAGTACTGGTTGCATGAAAAATAAGCTCGAGCGTGGAATAGGGCACTCGAGCGGAATGCCTGTCTAAGTAGCTCCCCCGCTCGAGCGTGAACTCACCCGCTCGAGCGGACACCAAGTTTGCAAAAAGTACTTGGAGCACGTTTTTCCCGCTCGAGCGGCCATTACCCCGCTCGAGCGGACATCAAAATTCTGGGTTTTCCAGATTGTGTTCTTGAGCTCAATTTTGACATTCCAACCACATTTCATGCATGCTAAGGCTCAAATTTCACATATACACATACTAACATGGTACCAATACAAGATTACAACATTAGGAAGCTCAATTTCTTGATTTATCTACACGCATGTCCCAAAATATGTCAACTCATCACCAACATGCTCAAATTCAAACATTCAAGACTTACACTCCCATGATTTGTACATGCATGTGGGAGATGCTCATCATTCTCAACTTAATTGGTGAAGAGGTGGTCAAAACATGAGTTTCCTTTAATATTTCACATGGATTATACATATTTGTGCTCAAACATGCAATTTCAAAGCAATTTCTTACATGCATGCACATATCAGCTTCAATTCAACAAAACCAACCCAATTTCATTTCAATCTTACTCTTGATCACCCAACTTGCTTGAATACACGAAATTACAAACTATAATCCAAGAATTACTCACCTAGAAGCTTTAATCCTCACAATCTATAACAAATTCTTGGATAATCTTCAAGGTTCCCAAGCTTTAAGCTAAAATTGTACAATTCTCTTCTCTCTCTCTCTCTCTACAACCGGCTCTCCTCTAATTTTGAGTCCCAAATCAGTCAATGAAGCAAGAAGAGAGAATAGAGGGTGTAGTGCCCTTACCTAACAAAACCCACTATTGGCATTATAATAATAATAAGGTAATGGGGCACTAATTCACTAATTTAATCAACTTAATTTGATCCAAATCAATTTTCAATTAAATTTCACCGTAGACTCTAAAAATTATGCCAATCACAATGACGCAATCAATTTCGGGTTCTGTAGCCGATAAGGCCTTCAATTTAATTTCCAAAGCAGGTAATCAAATAGATATTCATATGGTGAACAGATAGAAATTCAAAACCACATATTTTCACATTATGGCACACAAAATTATATTAACCACATAATCATACTCATTTTAAGGACCAATTAACATATTACGGAACAGGGGTATTACAGAAATGCTTTTGGATCTACTCTAATAAGGCTTTGTGCGACCATGACCTTCTTGTCCAAAGTCATCCTTGGACAGTTCATGCTTCAAATATTTTGATTTATAGGCCATATTATTTAGTTTGTCAATTATAAATATAAATCTCAAAAAAGAATGAATAACTTAAATTATTTAAGATACCTGCATTGCATGACTATAATTAGTAAACCTTGTTGCACTAGACATTGTATTTAGGGAAAAGCGGGGGAGCTCGAAACGGGGGAGCTCGAATCCCCGAAAATGCCATTTTGGGTAAAAAAAAAAAAAATGCAAGGCAAAACAAAAAAAAAAAAAAAAAACAGTTTACTTAAAATGGAAATTAGGGGGATTAGGGGGAATATTTTTAGGGGGATGTAGTATTGTTGATTGTTCCTTGTCTGATTTTGTTTTAAAATATTCATTTGGTATTATTTGATATTTTGATGTGACGTAGAGACAAGCATGAAACATCATTATTTATTCTTACCTCAGGAGATTTTGCTCCAAACTATTGATTCTACCAATCCACTTGATATGTGAATTCGACATAGAGACACTCCTAGACAAATTTTCTCTTAAGGATCTTATTGTTTCTTTTCTAACTTTTTCTTTTTGGGGGAGAATGACAATCTAAATTCTCTAGAAAAATCAATACGTACTTTTGAAATCAACTATTTTATTAGTGAGAGTTGTTGCATAAATATTGTGCACCATAGCTGTAATTTGTAGGTAAAAGGTGGTCATGTCTCTCTTGCCCAACTTGCAGAAGAATGGCTTCAAAGCTCTTATAAGATTCTTCAGATTCCATATTCTAGGAAAGTTTATATTAAGGCATTAAAGGAAGCTGAGCAATTTCTTTGGGCTGGTTCAGAAATGGATCTGGTGGGGTTGAAGTCTTTGATGTAACTCCTGGGCATGTTCTTAGTAGTTATTGTGCCTGAATAATTTGTATTCGTCCACTTGTTGATGTAGGTGCGAGACATGACAAAGAACTTGGTTGACGCTCAAAATTGGGCTAAAGGTGTTAGAGATTGTCTTTCTGAAGTGGAAAAGTGGTCATATCATCGCAGCTATGATACAGAAAAGTGCAGTGGGAGCATGTTGACAATTTACTTGGCTTTGATCTAGTGCCTTGTAATGAGCCTGCACTTCTTAAATTAAAGGTGCAATATGAGCTGTTTTTGTTTCTGATGTGCATGTGTTTAGTTTACAAATCTAACTCTTAGAGTTGTTTAATTTTTTTTGTATAGGATTACGAAAATGAAGCTAGAGCTTTGAGCCAGGAAATTAATTCCACCCTTTCAACGTGCTCAAAAGTTTCTGTAAATAATTTCTCACACTTGATGCTTTTTTTTTTAAACTTGTTTTTTCAAATTACGAGGAACTAGTTTTTTTTTGGCTAATTAGAAAAGATTATTTGGTCACCATTTTATTTATTATTATTATTATTTCCTTTTTGTTCTGTTTGGTCAATTTTGTTCTAATCTTTGATTGTATTTTCTACAGATTGCTGATTGGGAAATGTTATACACCAGAGTTTGTGACTTGCCAATATATATCAATGAAAGTGAGAAGTTAGGACAGAGGCTAAACCAAACAAGGCCTTAATTTCTCTTCTTTTTTTTTTTGGGCATTTGCTAAGCTTCTAATTTTAATAAAATTTGTTTCATTTACAGATTCATTTCTACATCCTGATAAAGTATGTTGTTCGAAGAAGTTGCCTTCATTCCAAGAGGTAAATAGTCTTTTATTTCCCCTCGATCGAAATTTGTTATTATTTTTTATTTAAATTTTAGTAGTTTTTTGGGTGTCATACATGATAGATGGGTTATTTGTGTGAAGGAACTCATGTTGATTTTTTTGCTAGTGACAATAGATTTTTATAGAGTATATTAGTGGCAATAGTTTATTTAATGTATCATGTTAACCTTTTTATTGTTATTGTACTTTCCTTTTGTGTACTACCTTTTCTATTTTGGGTTTTGTTCACCACACCTTCATTTTTCCACAATATCAGTCTTCTTTCTCATAAATGATAAGTATTGAGATATGGTTGACCCTTTTCAAATTATAACTATAGTTTCAGCTTCTTATTTTTCTCATCTTATTACATAACATCAAAATGGAACCAAATTTTGGAAAGACTCCAACCTTGGATAATTACTCAGTGGTGTATTTCTTGTACATTTTCTAAAGCTCTTGATAAATTCTGTTTGATATTTCTTATATTCTTTTTCTTGCATTTTCTTTAATGTTTTGGCCTTAAAAAGTGAAGCTATTCAAGCGGTTTTGAGCAGTGAAAAAGTGACGATAGCCTCTTCAGCTGGCAGTGAGGGAGTTTTACGCAAAAAAATTTAAATGAAGTGGTTTTAGCCTATAGTGGTGGTTTAGATACCTCAGTCATTGTCCCATGGCTAAGGTAGGCCTAAAATTTTTGTCAAGGCATGTTTACTCTTGTGTTGTGTCTGAAAATACATCTTTATTTGCAAGCACCTACATGTTACAGACATCCTATTTTCCAAAGAACAACTACAATTCCAAGTAGTGTGGTATATTCAGTCTTAAACTAGTGTTGATTTCTATTTGTTGGATGGGACAAAAAAGCACATGACATGTACTCTAGTGCAATATTTTAGCTTAATGTCGAGTTTAGGCTGCAACTTTATAGAGAGAGTGCCGGCTGCATATTCTTCAGTTCCATGGTACAAACAACATTTTTTTTCCAGCTCATGTTCATGCTTGTGATATGTTCTATAATTTTGCTTTTACTTACTCATAATGCTTCTTGTATTCTGGAGCATTGACTACATATCCTTTTAAAGAATTATATTCTCCATTTGTGTAATCTTGTATCATTTTGCATATTGCAAGGAGAATTATGGCAACAGTAGGTCGCATCAATCTTCGTTGCTTTCACATTTCTTCTTGCTAGTTTTGAAATGTCATCTCTATCAAAAGTTTATGTCTTAGGATGTAGAGGTGGTTAGAGTTGCAATATAAATAGAAGGAAAATGTGTCCGCCTTCATTTATCAATTTAAGTGTTCTAAATGATACTTTTTGCCCAAATGGATAGACGTGTATGATTTGCCCTTTTCTATTCATCTTTCGAATGTGATTTATAGGCTGCGTTGGATTTGTTTCTTTTTTTGGCTTCTGGATTTCTTTTACTTTGCAGCAGTTATATGGGGAAATTTAGTATGAGGCTATTATATGGGGAAACTTGTACAAACCTAAACCTCATACATAGAGATCCTTTAACATAATTATGCAAGTCTCAAGTAGGTGCTGCATTAAAGTAGATTAATTCCACCTCTTCCTCTTTTTAAATTTAATTTTTCTCTTGAGCTTCTTATGGCTTGGATTTAGTAGAAAACTATATTTTCATGTACAAACTTAATGGTTTGTTTGAAGATTCCTACTCATTTCCCTCTAGAAACATTGCAACAAAAGAGGTAACTTCATTTGAGGTATGTAAAAAAAGGTTTTGCTTTATGTGGATTTTGTTTGCATATATGTTGAGACTATTGAGATCTTGATTTTTTGCTAATTTTGTATTATGACATTGCTTTTATGGGACCATTGAATTATCTTATTAATTTTGGAAATGTTTTGTTGATATTTTAAAATTTCTTGATCATTTCTTAATACCTCAAGAAATATTTTTGTCCCTGAGTTGTTGGTTTTTGTACTAATGTGAAGTTTCCTTTGTCATGCAGACAAGAAATGCAACAGGGTTAGTTGCTCTAGCTATTGCCACGGGTTTAGGTGCCTTAACACATACATTGGGCACCCTCATCCCTGTGATATGAGCAAGTGGATTTGCTACAACTGTAGCAACAACTGTTATAGGAACTGTTGTCAGTAGTTTTAGATAATCTCATGATAGTTGTCGATATGTTTAGAAAGTTAGATATGTATAGTTTTGGATGGTTTAAACTTTTTGTATAGTTTAGAACTTAAGGATATAGTTTTCGAATGTTTGGAATGTATAGACAATTGTTGAATGTTTATAATTTATGGATATAGTTTCTTTTTGATGTTTCAAATAATATTTTGGTGGTTGATTGATATTTTGTAATGCTTGTTTGTAATAATTATTAGATTGTACAAAATTGGTCAAATAGAACCTGTTGAATTTAAAAATAAAAATAAAAACTGCATATTCTACGAGGCATAATAAGTCGTATTACATATTTCATGGCACGCAATCAGTGTCGTTATTTGTCTCACCAATTAACGGCATACAAAAATAGTCGTAGAAAAAGTAACAACGACGCACAAAATCTGCCGTTAAATAGTTTTTAATAGTGTACTATAGCATGTCGTAGAAAAAGTAACGACGTACAAAATCGGCCGTTAAATAGTTTTTAACGGCGTACGAAGCATGTCGTTGAAAGTGAATGACTTTCCATAACTGGTCATAATATGACGCGCGCTACACGTCGTAGAAGGGTTTTTACGACTTGCATTGCGCACCATAAAAACCCTTTTTTGTTCTAGTGAGATTCGAACTAATGCATACAACTTTAAGATTCAACCAGAACTATTGACAGTGATTTGGTCCATAATAGATAATTGTAAATATTATATATATCTGTATAGAAATAGACACAGGAAATAAGAAAGAGTAATTGTTTTTTCTTTTTCAATCATCATCAATGTAAAAATAGGGAGACGACTTTTTTTTTTTTTTTTGGGTAAGAAGGGAGACAATTTATTTATATTTATATAAAACTCTTAAAAATAAAGAGATAGTTTCTTTATATAGGACTCTTTATTACTTTTAGAAAATATATATAGCAAATTTAAGATGGTAAATTTGGGATATAAAAAAAGAAAAAAAATATGACAGACTATCCACATTTTTATAATATTAGTAGCTATGATAGGATAAACTCTCATCCATACCTTCATCTCTCTTTATCTCTCAATACCTCTCTTGTGGGTCTCAATTCAGACCCGCACCGATAATCTGAACCGTATATCTCGTAAATTTCATAATAAAAGTCATCCATACAAAAAATAAACTTCATCGGCAAATTATAAACTTAAGAAAAAATTACATTTTGTTTTATAAAATAAACGAAAAATGTAAGTATAAACTTAAACTGTTCATTTTATAAAATAAAATGTTTTTTGTTCCTGTATTTATAATTTTCCAATGAAGCTCATTTTTTGCATAGATGACCTTTATTACAAAACTTATGAGATAAACGGTTCAGATCATCGGTGCGAATCCAAATTGGAGCTCACTGTATGGAGAGGTATGGAGAAATGAATGTATGGAGGGGAGTCTATCCCATATATGTATATATATATACATGAAAATATTAGGAAAAAATAGTAAGAAAAACAAAAAAGATTACTTCATATCATGGTTGAGAAAAAGATCGTACTTGATATAGAAATAACAGTAGATAAGAGAATGTAAGAGGAAAGCAGATGCAGTATTGGTAGCCCAAGAAATGGCTTTGCATCCATGTTCAAAGAGATGAAGTTGTGATTGCAAGAAAAAGTATGAAACCGTGTTGCCTACAAAAAATAGTGATGGTAGTATATACATAAATGAATTTTTGTGTGATAACCCTGTTCCATATTATGCTAATTGGTCCTTATTATGAATATGATTATGTGTTTGATATGATTTTGTGTGCCATTTATATGAAGATATGTGGTTTTGAATTTCTATCTGTTCACCGTAGGAAAATCTGTTTGATTATCTGCTTCGGAATTTAAATTGAAGGCTTTATCAGCCACAGAGACCGAAATTGACTACGCCTTTGTGATTAGCGTAATTTTTAGAGCCTACGGTGAAATTTAATTGAAAATTGATTCGAATCAAATTAAATAGATTAAATTGATGAAATAGTGCCCAATTTATTTATATTAAAATAATTTGATTAAGAGAGGCTATATAAGGGCCATTATACACTCTCATTTTGTTTCTTTTGAGCTCAACATCTGAAATTATACTCTAGAGAGAAAGAGAGGGACCAAATTTAGAGAGAGAGGGAGCTCAAGATAGAGATTTGGCTAAGGAGCATGGGAATCTTGAAGATTACTCAAGAATTTGCTATAGATTGGAAGAATTGAACCTCTAGGTGAGCAATTGAGCATGAATTCATGAGTATAAGTTTGTAAATTTGTGTATTCAAGCTAGTTGGGTAATCAAGAGCAAGAATTGAAATGAAATTGAAGTTGATATGTTCATGCATGCATAGGATTACTATGAATTTCCATGATTTGGCATGATCAAGCATGTATTAGGTTGAATGTGGGAAAATGAGTGTTAAAGCACACATTCAAGCATGGTTTTGTTGTTTTTCATGGTTATAAACACCATTTTCATCATTTGAAATAGAAATAAAGCCAAAATTGGCATGCATGCTTGAATATGGAAGATATGAAGCTCATGTGAGGATTGAATGCATGAGCCTTGATTATACTAAAGAAATGTTGATTAGTTTTGAAGATTGGACCATGATTTTGAGCAATTGGCCTCATATTGCTTGTGTACTCTTGATATATATTTTGTTTCCCTATTTTGGTACCTTAATCATGAGTTTTGGACCTTTGAATGTCGAATTTGAGCTCAAGAACAAGTTCTGGAAAACCCAGAATTCTTGAAGTCCGTTTGAGCGGGGGAACCGCCGCTCAAGCGTGAAATACAAGCTCCCAGGACTTTTTGCAGACATGATGTCTGCTCGAGCGGGGAAGTTAACGCTCGAGAGCGCCCGACTTCACGCTCGAGCGTAAAAATGATGTAACCAGTACTTTTGCAGACCTCATGGGTCCGCTCGAGCGGAAAAGTCCACGCTCGAGCGGGGACCCCTGTTTCTGAAATTTTGCAAAATGTGTTCTGTGTTTCATTTTCCGTTCTCTTTCACTTCTAAGTACGCTTAGGCATGCATTAAGCATTGTAAATGAGTTAAAAGGATAAGAATGAAGCCTAAAGAGGAATATGTGAATTAAGAACGGATTGAATTGTTTGTGACCCATTGTGTTCATGGAATGTGTAGGGTCGAGCTCCAGGGCAAATCATCCAGCCGATCACTGTGAGTAATATCTTAATAAAGATATCTGAAATATGTTATTTGTTCAATTGCTTATCTTCCTACAAGTCTGTTAATTCTTATTGCGGACAAATGTTTGCTATGCCTAATGAATGATTGGGCCAGAGGCCAGTTTGACACGAATGGAAGGATGATTGGGCCGAAGGCTAGTTAGACACGAATGAATGATTGGGCCAAAGGCCAATTTGACATAAATGGAAGGATGATTGGGCCGAAGGCTAGTTTGACACGAATGAATGATTAGGCCAAAGGCCAGTTTGACATGAATGGAAGAATGATTGGGCCGAAGGCCAGTTTGACATGAATGAATGATTGGGCCAAAGGCCAATTTGACATGAATGAAAGAATGAATGGGCTGAAGGCCAATTTGACACGAAAGAATGATGGGCCAAAGGCCAGTTTGACAAGAATGAAAGAATGATTGGGCCAAAGGCCAGTTTGACATGAATGAAAGAATGATTAGGCCCAAGGCCGTTTGATGTATGTTGTTCTAAATACCGTTCGTATATCTTCTTTACTTGATATTATTCACTGGGCTTTCGCTCACACTTATTCATGTGTCTGTAGGTGAGCCAAGGGAGGTCCAAACCCAGCCTCAGTGAAGTTTGTGAGAGATAGTCAAGGTTTTGGAAGGGTCAACCCATACGTCTCACGCACGAGACTTGTTCTCGCCTTTTTGCTAATTTATTATATTTTGTCACATTAGTGAGAACTTCAAATTACAGTTGTATATAGTTTTGACTGGCTGACTTAGACTTAAATGATCCTGTATGTACAGAACTTTGGGTTACTACATATTTTGATGTGAGTTATTAACATGTATATGTATGGATTGTTATGATGTGCCATATAAGCATAGCTCTATAGACAAAGTTTTAAATTTTGCTTCCGTTTGGCTCCTTTACTTTGATGAGTTATGTCTAGTTTGGTTTGAGGCCATAGGTAATCTCAGGATTACTGGCCAGTTATGTCCTTAACCCATGGGGGCGAGTTCGGGTCATGACATTTTGTCTACATTTTCTTTCAATAAATATAAAGATAGCAATATTTACATTATCTATAATAATAAATAAAAAAATAAAATGAAAGAAATTGCTATAAATTGTCCTCTATGTTAGTATTAAGTGCACAAAACTGTTTCATAATCAAATATAACAATAAGTCCATATGTACAGAAATTACACACAAAATAAGGTAGATCCTACTTATGAGACTTATCCCTTATGAGATATATATATTTCATTCTATGTTTGACTTTTATATTTATAACATTACTAAAAATACAATGAAAAAAGAAAAGTGGACTCACATATGAACCCCAGTTAGATTCAATAAATTCAAATATATGAATTTTTTTTGTGTTCTTAAAATCGCTGTAAAGTTTGTGGTACAAAACACTATATAAATTACTAATTATATCACTACTCATTATGGCAAGAAGCCTGATATACCAATATAAACAATAAAGTATTACCTATCTATCTATACTATATATTAAGGAAAAGAAAAATTTTAACAAAAAAAAAATCTTGTGAAACTCAAAATTTTCATATTGTTTTTCTGAAATTCTTATTTCTTAAATAATTAAAAAAAAATTCTATTGGCTAACTTTCATTGAAAAAAAAATTTATTGTGCCTTCACTTACACATTGTAACGCCCCGAAATAAATACAATATACCCATCTCATAACAACTAGTAAATAGCAACATGAATGAAATGATAGGCTTTCATTAATCAGAGTTTGATTTACAAAAGGTGACACATGCGCTATACATTCATAAACGGTACGTACTGAATCTACAGCATGTGTTACAAGATAGTAAAAAAAAAAAGGAAAGCTAAACAGATAACCATGTGCCCTAATGACTTATATCTTTCCAAGTCAACGCTTGGGTACGTCAAAAGTGAGTCTTAAGCTCAATACAGATAAGACCCTAGGATTGTACAAAATTTAATTACAAAATAACAACAATGAGCTTTCAGCTCCACAGTCCTCCCAATCTAATTCTTTGGTGGAGGCATATCACCAGCACCTAAAAATCGTTTTCCCACATAGAAAGAGTCAAAGTCTAGTGGAAATACTATAACACAATGTATAAATCTTGGCTAAGCCATAAGGTGAATGCATATGCAATGCCCATGCCAAAACGTTTTACATTTCCTTTCAAAACCATGCTATGCCAAGTTTATATCACAATGCATCAAACCATCTCTTTACAATAGTAAATAGGGTAGTGAAGTACAACTCTGGGGAATCTCAACAAGTACACCCTTTTACGGATATTTCGTTCACAGGAAACCGTCAAACGAGACCCATGTAAACGTAGTCTATGCAAATACTGCTACTACCATTTTACGGATATTTTCTCCACGGGATCGGCACCCATGTATACGCGTAGTTTTCGGGACTTTTACCCTGGACATACAGGCTAACTTAACTTTTGTGTTACACACCTTCCCAACTTCACCCATTTTTCTCAAATCATATACATTTTCAATGTATTAATCGGTATGTAACAATACTCAATACAAAACGGGTGAGAATTTATTTTTAGTTCACCTAATTCTCATGCATTTTCTACAACAATCTTAGCTATCCCCCACTGATAACCCAAAACAAATATCTCTAACAGATAAATAAATTTCCATTAACGATACAATTTTTCCAAAATCTCAAATGGGAGTGATAATACAAATCCAACTCCACTCTCATCAGTATCATCATTTTAATTTCACAATTTCCAATATCAATTCCATGCTCTCTTTACAATCTCAACATTTACATTTTAGGGCAAACCCCTTTCTCTTTGAAAAAAATCCATTTCAATGCAAGAAATATCTCATTTCAACATATATCAATCCTAAATTCATAATCACACCGTTTTTCAAGAAACTATTTGAAAACCTTTCTTTTACATTTTGATTTCAAAACCTAGGTTTTTGCCAAAACCCCTAAACCACTATAATCTTTTGAAATAACAAGTAGCAAAGGCAAAACCCATACAAAAGTGTGGAGAATCCCAACCTTGAAGCTAGAAGACCAAGGAGAGAGTGGAGAAACCTCAAAGAAGTCAAAATCCACTTTTGTTCAAATGAAAAGAAAACCCACGGAGTGTTCTACCTTTTTAACAAAGGGAGTAGGGTGAAGAAATCACTAGATCTTGGGGTTTTCGTAGAGAGAAAGTAAGTTTTAGAGAGAGGGTGTCTAGCTCTAGGGTTTTTGGATTGTTTTAAGAGAGAGAGAAATAAAAAAGTGACTTAAAATGGACTGTTTACGAATTGACAAACGCACAATTCGCTCGAGCACAAGATGTGTCGCTCAAGCGACCAGACACAATAAATTTTACCACTCGAGTGCAAGAAGCTTCGCTCGAGCGCAGAATACAAACTTCTAGTAGTTTTGCAGGAAGAGTTTGTCGCTCGAGCGCAAGAAGCTTTGCTCGAGTGAAGAATACTAACTTCCAATATTTTTGCAAACTTGCAAAAGTACTGGAGGTTGACAAAGACCGCTCAAGCACAAAAAGCTTCGCTTGAGTAAAGGAACAAAAATCTAGCCAACAAAACTTTGAAAAAAACAAGCTACCAACCTGTTCCAAACGAAACCAACATATCTCAAAAGCCAAACTCAAAGAGATATAAGGGGAAACAAGACATGGATAACTATATACGACAATGAAACCCGGATCCAAAACATCAAGTGGGTCTGGTCTAAACCAGAAACGCTATAACCTCTCCCTCTTAATTTACTATATGTTCGCACATATTGATTGACAACTGGTCTCTTCTTGCAGCTCTGGGCTTATGCTTATTTCTCAGCCCTCGCCCCAATACCGGTAGATGAGGTACCACCAGCTGAGCCCTACTTGCGGCGGTATGATGGCAGGTGACGGGGCCAACGCCGCGATGACATGATGTAGACACCCCATTTTGACTGGCCCTAAGACTTGGGCGCTTTCTTTTGATTACCCGATGATGACAATTAGAATGTGTTTCTCGCAGAATTCTCATTAAAAGAAATGGAATTTGAACTTTAAACCCAACCTTCACCATTATGGCCAAATTATTTTAAAATATTGAATATTTTATTAATTTAGTATTTTTTGTAATTTTTCATAATTTTTTGTGTTTGTTCATATTTTTGGTGTATTTTATATAAAAAAAATAATAAAACAAATTATCCTATGTGTTAAAATTATTATATTATATATTATGTATTTTGGTATAAATTATATATTTTAGATATTTTATATATTATATTATATATTTAGTATTTTTATAAAATTATATTAGTATATTATATATTATGTATTTTGGTATAAATTATATATTTTAGATATTTTATATATTATATATATATTATAAAAAAATATATATATAATAATAAATTAAAGGTGGAGGTCGGCACCGCCGCCTCCACCGAACTCATATACATATATATTATTTTATTTATATTATTATATTATTACTATATTATATTACTATTATATTATTATTATTATTATATTAGTATTGTTTGCCTATATAAGGCAGGGCAGGGCATTCAAAGAAAGGGAGACGATTCTGGAGGGAGGCTAGAGAATTCTGAGAGGCAAAATTCTGAGGGAGGGAATTCTGGAGAGAGCATTCTGTGAGAAGAATTTTGAGGGAGAAAAAGAGTCTGAAGAGTGATATTTTTTATTTTATCAATACGCCATTTAAAAATCAACCATTAAAGTTATAATTTTAAATTTTGGATTGAGATTGAGAAATACATTCCACAGACTTGAGAGTAGTCAAAAGAAAGTTTGTGACTCAGAAAAGTCATCATTTCCCCAAAAGGTGAATTTTCGTAAATTTTCATTTAATTTAAAAATGTAATATAATTTGTGTAAATACTTTATTTACTTCGTTGGATAACTTTTTTTTTTTATTATCGCTTTAATGGGATGGCTGCACCACTGCACCACCTACATATCTGCTGTAATTTAAATATTGTATATAAATTGTTGTAATTTATTACTTTAAATAAATATCCCGGCGGTGAATAGTAACCTCCGGCGGTGAATAGCACCTCCGGCGGTGAATAGTAACCCCGGCGGTGAATAGTACCTAAATTGTTTAAATACTTTATTTACCTCGTTTTATATCGTTTTAATGGGATGGCTGCATCACTGCACCACCTACATATCTGCTGTAATTTAAATATTGTATATAAATTGTTGTAATTTATACTTTAAATAAATATCCCGGCGGTGAATAGTAACCTCCGGCGGTGAATAGCACCTCCGGCGGTGAATAGTAACCCCGGCGGTGAATAGTACCTAATTTGGTAAATACTTTATTTACCTCGTTTTATATATCGCTTTAATGGGATGGCTGCACCACTGCACCACCTACATATCTGCTGTAATTTAAATATTGTATATAAATTGTTGTAATTTATTACTTTACATAAATATCCCGGCGGTGAATAGTAACCTCCGGTGGTGAATAGCACCTCCGCGGTGAATAGTAACCCCGGCGGTGAATAGTACCTAATTTGTGTAAATACTTTATTTACCTCGTTTTTAATCGCTTTAAATGGATGGCTGCACCACTGCACCACCTACATATCTGCTGCACCAATTTAAATATTGTATATAAATTGTTGTAATTTCTTACTCTATTTAAATATTATCCCGGCGGTGAATATTAGCCTAGGCTCCGGCGTGAATAGTAACCCCGACGATGAATAGTACCTCCGGCGGTGAATAGTACCTCCTCCGCTATTTAATTTTGCTCGCTTTATTATATGCTAGTTAGGGGGTTGTTTAATTTATTTTAACAATTTATGTTGTAAATATCAAGTTTGTTAATACTAACCAATTAATCAATTTCGCATAATCATCTCTCTGCAACTCCCTCCATTCTTTACTTATTTCGATTAAAAAGTTGTGAAAAATTAAGATTGTGATTCAAGTATAAGAAAGAAACTTTTCCATGCTTAATGGTTTAAATTCTTTGGAGGTTCACTATCCCAAATGTATACATGTTCTTATACTAAAGCACAATCTTTTATTTTTCATTTCTCTTTATTCATCAGTGTGTTTACTTTTAAGGGAGTAATTGACCCTTGGAAATCACCAAGGAAAGTGTCATTATAACTAGACTTAGTGGATGTAAATATCACTTTTGCACAAACAGGAGAAAAGATAAAGAAATGGACAGGTAATAAAAAAGGCTAATAAAATTGGTTAAAATTGGATTACAACCGACATAAAGAACCAATATGATTAATTGAATTCAGTCGGACGTTATACCGAATTTATTGTGTCAAGGCTTGCCTTACATCAATTATTGTAATAAATTAGACAGCCCCTTTCATTTATTATTCATTCGGTTTTGTAATAATTATTTGTTCGGACACTTTGACATTCAAACCCTCCTGCGTGAGGGCACAGTAATTCATTCGGACCCTCCTTCGTGAAGACAAATATGTAATAAGTTGTATGTCTTCCAACCCCCATTCTTTCTCCCTTTTATTTCACTGCTTATGATGATGGTTAGATTAAGGACATCATGTTTAAATTAGCATTTTTCATGATTTGCATCCATTCGTTTACATGCATAAAAGTTCGGCTCATCATATTTTTCAAATGTCAAATTCAAACTCTTTACTTGAATACATGCTCTATCATATGCCTTGAATTGACTAGCATGCCATGCTAGTAGCCGAGCTTATTACTTGCACGTTGTATGTGTTGCATTAGCCATATCGCATTAAATAGGATCATGCATTTTTTTTATAATTGTTTACTTTCTTTTGACTCGCCTTCGCTTCGGACATAAGGTAAGTTTTTATGCTTTAGCATATTGCATAAGTATGATTGCTGTCATATTAAACATACTACCATGAGGCTAAATGCTTACTTGATATACCTGTTTGAATGCCTGTGGATGAAGGCTAATCACTTGAATTGAGATACTTTGATTCATGTATATATGAGATCACCATTTTCAGTGATACATATTCAAAACAATTTTTTTATAAAACAACATGGAATCAAACGTTCTAACTTTTTGTGAAATTAGTCTATACTTGTATGTTACATATAGAACAAGAGTATATATTGTACATAAAAATCACATCATGATTAGTAGAGGCCGATCTTTGATCGGGTGAGTGGGGTGTTCAATTATTGACCTTCCCCTCTCATACCTAAGTTCCCGAACCAAGACACTTTGGTAACGACGGACTAATGGCCTTTGGCACGAGTCATGGGTTTCCTAAATTTCCCAAAATAAAATTTTAGGTGGCGACTCTGAAATCTGGCAAAGCAGTCCATTTTTGGCATTTGATTCAAATATCGATTTTCCAAAACAATTGCCGGATTTGGACTCTTTTTGTGTTTCCACTGTTTCACATTGCACTTGTGAAATCAGATTCAGAACTAACACACAAGTGGAGTCCGAACTGTAAGGGCTATTTCATTCTTCCGAAAGGGGGAGCGAAAAGCCGAGCTACAGTTTCTGGCGACTCCGCTGGGGATTTAGAGAACTTGACTCAAACTTCATGATGTGAAACTTTATCTACATTTATATGTTCTTTGCATTGCATTTGCATTGGTGCGCCTAAGTCCCTGTGTTTGCCATCTGTTATTCCTGGACGGTTTGCCGGAGGCTTGCCTACAAAGCTTGCCAAAAGGCTGACCGGTCATGGGCTCTGTCAAGTTGGGAACACAACCCTTGGATCTGGATTACCGCTGTACCGCTTGATCCTCCTTTCACTTTTCGGTGTTAGGTGTGAGAGGTATATTAGGTAGTCTTGCTGAGGTACCCTTTGTGACTATTTGACCTAATGCATATAGTACGCTCTAGTGACCATTCAAATTAGGACATGATGCTACCCGTACAGGATGTTATGAAGCCACTTGTTTGAATAGTGAACCCTAGATCATTTCAAAAGCTAGGACAGGATAACCCCACCCTCCATAGGGGTGTTTGTTCTCTTTCCTGCTATGTGTTCTGTGCAATGTATCGGATCTATACAGGGGTTCTCAAATTCGAATGAGTGGTTCAGGTACAAAAAAAAAAAAAAAAATAACAAAAACATAAAATCAAAAAAAAAAAAATCTAATATCCCACAAGTCCACCAGTGTAAATAAATAGAACTTGTGGGATATCCGACCATTTCTGTAATTGGGAAGTGACCACCTGTTTTTGAATGTTGTGGATGGCCCACATGTTGACTGGCAATTTGAGAACGGTTTTATTCTGAGTTCTGAATTGAATATTGAGTCTAAGTTTGATTCCACCAAGTTTTGGGATTAGACTCGAGTCATTCTAGTGAGTCAGAGTCTGTTGATTTCGAGAGTGCTAACCTAGACATTTCTGTCTTGTCTAGATCTTCTTTGTCTTTTTCTTTTGAGTCTGTTGTCATTGCTGAGTCATAGTCTCTTTCCAATAAACAAAAAAAAAAAAAAAACAAAAACAAAAACAAAAATAAAACAAAATGCCATAGAGTCTGCCTACTTCTCTGTGCTTTTAAATCATTGCATTGACCAAAGTTTTTCAAAACTTTTTCCAAAACTCTGACAAAAACAAAGAGGAAGAATTTCCTCGGGATTTGTAAATTTTGATCAACTGAAAGGAAGAGAGGCGTACTAAGCCCTTGATGAATAAAATCATATTAGTTAATGTGGGTACTGAGAAGGATCTTGGCTTGGTCCAAATTGGTTCTATCTTTCTTGTCGTAAGAGTACGAGTGATTAGTCACTTTGTGAAAAGATTTCAAAAAAACTATTTTTGCATGGTCCTACGAAAACATGCCTGGAATTGAATATACAGCATAGGATCCCTCTTGACTCGAGGTCCGACCTCCTTAGCTCCTTAGCTTTCAAAACATGATTCGAAGTATTCAATGATCAACCAAAGTGTAAGGCTTGCATAGCCAAATTGGAAACGACCCTTGAACTACGGGCAATGATGTGATTCAAATGGAGACAGCCCTTCAACTAGGGGCAATAAGATCGAATATGATTCAAATGGAAACAGCCCTTGAACTAGGGGCAATGATGTGATTCAAATGGAGGCAGCCCTTCCACTAGGGGCAATAAGGTCGAATGTGATCCCAGATTTGAAACAACCCTTGAACTAGGGGCGAAAGTGTGAGGCTTACATATCCTAAAATGGAGACAACCCTTGAACTAGGGGCAATAAGGTACCACCCTTGAGAGGCTCGCTGGGCCGAAAACCTGGAAGGGCGACCCAGGCAAAAGTTAGAGCACAAAAAAATAAAAAAAAGAAGAAAAAAAAAAAAAAAAAAAAAGCTCGCAAGGTTGAAAACCCGAAAGGGCGGCTTTGGCAAAAATTAGAGCGTAAAAGGAGAGTGTCAATACTCGAGTGAACCTTAGCCAGAACTATGTAGGACCTGTGATTCAGATTGGAAACAAACCCTTGAACTAGGGACAAGAAGGTCCGATGTGAGTTATATTTAAAGCAGCCCTTGAACTAGGGGCAAAAGGTTGGAGGTGATCAAAGAGTTAAAACTGAATCGTTTCCTAATGAAGACCGCCTAGAAAGGCAAAACCCAGAATTTGAGAGAATGAATGTTATTATTGAAGGACAGTCGAGTTCCTATCCACTACACTAGGGGCAAATGCAGACCCAATTAGCCTAGTCCCTACATCATCATATCTACTGGTCAAGTGTAGTAGTTGTTCTTATAGATGGCCTACAGATTTCACACCCAATCAACATGAACAAGTTAAAATGAAAGTAACCCTTGAGAGGCTCGCTGGGCCGAAAACCCGGATGGGCGACCCAGGCAAAAGTTAGAGTAAAAAAAAAAAAAAAATTTAATGAAAAAAATATATAGAAAAAAAAAGAAAAAAGAAAAAAATGAAATGATGATGAAACAAAAAGGAGAGTGTCAATACCCGAGTGAACCTTGACCCGAACTACGATGGCCTGATTCCTATCTTTGGGATACGTAGGTAGCTTCATCTTGAAGTTCGGCCCCAATAATTTTTGTTAACTCATTCATTTCGTCCATGTTTGATTGGTGTATCTTTAGTCAACCTGGTTGTCCTATCCGTGTTTGATTGGTGTATTTTCATTCTGTTCAGTTCAACTTGGTTCGGTTCGGTTCGGTTCGGTTCGACGGTTCGGTTTGGTCCAGCTTTACTTGGCTTCATTCGGTTCGGATTGGCTTGGTTCAAATCGGCTCGGTTCGGTTATCCCCATTGATTATCTGGTTTGGGACTATGCACCCCAATGGTTGATTCCATGTTAGTTGAGTAGTGGCCATTTGCAAAAATTGATTTTGATTAATTTGAATAAAGCTGACTAATTTTTCTCGAAAATTGTTCCATTTTTGCTAAACTTGGACCATTCTTTGGATTTGAAAAAGGAAAATTTTCAGTGTTCACAATTTAGCTTACATGATTTGAAACAGAAAATGGAATAAGTATGCTAATCTAACCCTCATGTTGATCAAAACATTTTAAAAAAAAATCAAAAAAATAAAAATAAAAAAAAAATCAAGGCAATGAATTAGAGGCATGGTTGAGTCAGTGATTCTATCTCCTCTACCACTCAAGTCAACTCGTCAGTGTATATGAGTGTGTATTCATACCAGTTAGTATATTTATACCAGTCGGTGTATTTATACTAGTCAGTGTATATAAGTGTGTTTGGAACGTTTTGCTTCGTTCTTCTTTCGTTAAGTCATTCTTTGATTCAAATCAGTATAGAATCAATGTTCAATTCAGAATTCAAAATTTAATCACTCTCAAAATCAATCAAACAAAAATGTTTTCAAACTCAAAGTGATATGTCAGTCACGCCATTGATGTGCAAAAAAAAAAAAAAAACTTATTTTATTGAAGTAAATATCTATGTGCATGTAACTATCTGTGTATTATCTTGGTTGTGTTCGCAATAAGTTCCTAGGAAACCAATTGTGACGGTGGAAACTAGAGTTCGAATGGCAAAGCCTAGAACGCAAAAGGTTCGGGATTTCCGAGACTAAAGCCTGGTTTAAATACCCAGGTGTGTATCCCCGGCTTGAAATCTGTATGGCAGCCCCATAGGTTGAGGTAGCTTATATGCGCCTCAACTCTGGAAACTGAACCAACCTAGTCTGTCACCCCGTTGGAGAATAGGGAAAGTTGTAAATATAATCAAGAAGAAAAGGGCTATTTGTGACTTCTACATGTAGCGCTTACCCCTTGTCAACCAAAAAAAAAAAAAAAAATCATTGTACCATACTTTCTTCCATGCGCCTAACAAGCGTTTGGAAAGCAAATTCCTCCTCTCGCCTAACACGCGTTTGGAAAGCAAATCCCTCCTCTCGCCTAACACGCGTTTGGAAAGCAAAATCCCTCCTCTCGCCTAACACGCGTTTGGAAAGCAATCCCTCTCTCGCCTAACACGCATTTGGAAAGCAAATCCCTCCTCTCGCCTAACACGCGTTCGGAAAGCAAAATCCCTCCTCTCGCCTAACACGCGTTTGGAAAGCAAATCCCTCCTCCTCTCGCCTAACACGCGTTTGGAAAGCAAATCCCTCATCTCGCCTAACACGCGTTTGGAAAGCAAATCCCTCCTCTCTCTCGCCTAACACGCGTTTGGAAAGCAAATCCATCCTCTCGCCTAACACGCGTTTGGAAAGCAAATCCCTCCTCTCGCCTAACACGCGTTTGGAAAGCAAATCCCTCCTCTCGCCTAACACGCGTTTGGAAAGCAATCCCTCCTCTCGCCTAACACGCGTTTGGAAAGCAAAATCCCTCCTCTCGCTAACACGCGTTTGGAAAGCAAAATCCCTCCTCTCGCCTAACACGCGTTTGGAAAGCAAAATCCCTCATCTCGCCTAACACGCGTTTGGAAAGCAAATCCCCCTCTCGCCTAACACGCGTTTGGAAAGCAAATCCCTCCTCTCGCCTAACACGCGTTTGGAAAGCAAAATCCCTCCTCTCGCCTAACACGCGTTTGAAAGCAAAATCCTCCTCTCGCCTAACACGCGTTTGGAAAGCAAATTTCTCCTCTCGCCTAACACGCGTTTGGAAAGCAAATTCCTCCTCTCGCGTGAGACGTCACGCGTTTGGATCTCAAATACTCCTCTCGCGTACCTAACACGCGTTTGGATCTCAAATACTCCTCTCGCGTACCTAACACGTGTTTGGATCTCAAGTTCACTTTCCTCCTCTCGCGTACCGCGCGTTTGGATTTCAAATACTCCTCTCGTATACCGCGCATTTGGATTTCAAATACTCCTCTCGCGTACCGCGCATTTGGATGTCAAATACTCCTCTCGCGTACCGCGCGTTTGGATCTCAAATACTCCTCTCGCGTACCGCGCGTTTGGATCTCAATACTCCTCTCGCGTACCGCGCGTTTGATGTCAAATACTCCTCTCGCATACCGCGCGTTTGGATTTCAAATACTCCTCTCGCGTACCGCGCGTTTGGATCTCAAATACTCCTCTCGTCGCGTACCGCGCGTTTGGATCTCAAATACTCCTCTCGCGTACCGCGCGTTTTGATCTCAAATACTCCTCTCGCGTACCGCGCGTTTTTCGATCTCAAATACTCCTCTCGCGTACCGCGCGTTTGGATTTCGAATACTCCTCTCGCGTACTGCGCGTTTGGATTTCGAATACTCCTCTCTCTCGCGTACCGCGCGTTTGATTTCAAATACTCCTCTCGCGTACCGCGCGTTTGGATCTCAAATACTCCTCTCGCGTATGACAGACGCGTTTGGATCTCAAATACTCCTCTCGCGTACCGCGCGTTTGGATTTCAAATACTCCTCTCGCGTACCGCGCGTTTGGATTTCAAATACTCCTCTCGCGTACCGCGCGTTTGGATTTCAAATACTCTCTCTCGCGTACCGCGCGTTTGGATCTCAAATACTCCCTCGCGCGTACCGCGCGTTTGGATCTCAAATACTCCTCTCTCGCGTACCGCGCCTTTGGATCTCAAATACTCCTCTCGCGTACCGCGCGTTTGGATCTCAAATACTCCTCTCGCGTACCGCGCGTTTGGATCTCAAATACAGCTCTCGCGTACCGCGCGTTTGGATCTCAAATACTCCTCTCGCGTACCGCGCGTTTGGATCTCAAATACTCCTCTCGCGTACCGCGCGTTTGGATTTCGAATACTCCTCTCGCGTACCGCTCGTTTGGATTTCAAATACTCCTCTCGCGTACCGCGCGTTTGGATTCCAAATACTCCTCTCGTCGCGTGAGACGCGTTTGGATCTCAAATACTCCTCTCGCGTACCGCGCGTTTGGATCTCAAATACTCCTCTCGCGTACCGCGCGTTTGGATTTCAAATACTCCTCTCGCGTACCGCGCGTTTGGATTTGAAATACTCCTCTCGCGTACCGCGCGTTTGGATTTGAAATACTCCTCTCGCGTACCGCGAGTTTGGATCTCAAATACTCCTCTCGCGTACCGCGCGTTTGGATCTCAAATACTCCTCTCGCGTACCGCGCGTTTGGATTTCAAATACTCCTCTCGCGTACCGCGCGTTTGGATTTCAAATACTCCTGTTGCGTACCGCGCGTTTGGATTTCAAATACTCCTCTCGCGTACCGCGCGTTTGGATCTCAAATACTCCTCTCGCGTACCGCGCATTTTGATCTCAAATACTCCTCTCGCGTACCGCGCGTTTCGATTTCGAATACTCCTCTCGCGTACCGCGCGTTTGGATTTCGAATACTCCTCTCGCGTACCGCGCGTTTGGATTTCGAATACTCCTCTCGCGTACCGCGCGTTTGGATTTCAAATACTCCTCTCGCGTACCGCGCGTTTGGATCTCAAATACTCCTCTCGCGTATGACAGACGCGTTTGGATCTCAAATACTCCTCTCGCGTACCGCGCGTTTGGATTTCAAATACTCCTCTCGCGCGATTTCAAATACTCCTCTCGCGTACCGCGCGTTTGGATTTCAAATACTCCTCTCGCGTACCGCGCGTTTGGATTTCAAATACTCCTCTCGCGTACCGCGCGTTTGGATCTCAAATACTCCTCTCGCGTACCGCGCGTTTGGATCTCAAATACTCCTCTCGCGCGTACCGCGCGTTTGGATCTCAAATACTCCTCTCGCATACCGCGCGTTTGGATTTCAAATACTCCTCTCGCGTACCGCGCGTTTGGATCTCAAATACTCCTCTCGCGTACCGCGCGTTTGGATCTCAAATACTCCTCTCGCGTACCGCGCGTTTGGATCTCAAATACTCCTCTCGCGTACCGCGCGTTTGGATCTCAATACTCCTCTCGCGTACCGCGCGTTTGGATTTCGAATACTCCACTCGCGTACCGCGCGTTTGGATTTCAATACTCCTCTCGCGTACCGCGCGTTTGGATTTCAAATACTCCTCTCGCGTACCGCGCGTTTGGATCTCAAATACTTCTCTCTCGCGTGAGACGCGTTTGGATCTCAAATACTCCTCTCGCGTACCGCGCGTTTGGATCTGAAATACTCCTCTCGCGTACTGCTCGTTTGGATCTCAAATACTCCTCTCGCGTACCGCGCGTTTGGATTTCAAATACTCCTCTCGCGTACCGCGCGTTTGGATTTGAAATACTCCTCTCGCGTACCGCGCGTTTGGATCTCAAATACTCCTCCCGCGTACCGCGCGTTTGGATCTCAATACTCCTCCTCTCGCGTACCGCGCGTTTGGATTTCAAATACTCCTCTCGCGTACCGCGCGTTTGGATTTCAAATACTCCTCTCGCGTACCGCGCGTTTGGATCTCAAATACTCCTCTCGCGTACCGCGCGTTTGGATTTCAAATACTCCTCTCGCGTACCGTGCGTTTGGATTTCAAATACTCCTCTCGCGTACCGCGCGTTTGGATCTCAAATACTTCTCTCTCGCGTGAGACGCGTTTGGATCTCAAATACTCCTCTCGCGTACCGCGCGTTTGGATTCTCAATACTCCCTCTCGCGTACCGCGCGTTTGGATGTCAAATACTCCTCTCGCATACCGCGCGTTTGGATTTCAAATACTCCTCTCGCGTACCGCGCGTTTGGATCTCAAATACTCCTCTCGCGTACCGCGCGTTTGGATCTCAAATACTCCTCTCGCGTACCGCGCGTTTGGATCTCAAATACTCCTCTCGCGTACCGCGCGTTTCGATCTCAAATACTCCCTCGCGTACCGCGCGTTTGGATTTCAATACTCCTCTCGCGTACCGCGCGTTTGGATTTCAAATACTCCTCTCGCGTACCGCGCGTTTGGATTTCAAATACTCCTCTCGCGTACCGCGCGTTTGGATCTCAAATACTCCTCTCGCGTATGACGCGCGTTTGGATTTCAAATACTCCTCTCGCGTACCGCGCGTTTGGATTTCAAATACTCCTCTCGCGTACCGCGCGTTTGGATTTCAAATACTCCCTCGCGTACCGCGCGTTTGGATTTCAAATACTCCTCTCGCGTACCGCGCGTTTGGATTTCAAATACTCCTCTCGCGTACCGCGCGTTTGGATCTCAAATACTCCTCTCGCGTACCGCGCGTTTGGATCTCAAATACTCCTCTCGCGTACCGCGCGTTTGGATCTCAAATACTCCTCTCGCGTACCGCGCGTTTGGATCTCAAATACTCCTCTCGCGTACCGCCCGTTTGGATCTCAAATACTCCTCTCGCGTACCGCGCGTTTGGATCTCAAATACTCCTCTCGCGTACCGCGCGTTTGGATCTCAAATACTCCTCTCGCGTACCGCGCGTTTGGATCTCAAATACTTCTCTCGCGTGAGACGCGTTTGGATCTCAAATACTCCTCTCGCGTACCGCGCGTTTGGATCTCAAATACTCCTCTCGCGTACCGCTCGTTTGGATCTCAAATACTCCTCTCGCGTACCGCGCGTTTGGATTTCAAATACTCCTCTCGCGTACCGCGCGTTTGGATTTCAAATACTCCTCTCGCGTACCGCGCGTTTGGATCTCAAATACTCCTCTCGCGTACCGCGCGTTTGGATCTCAAATACTCCTCTCGCGTACCGCGCGTTTGGATTTCAAATACTCCTCTCGCGTACCGCGCGTTTGATTTCAAATACTCCTCTCGCGTACCGCGCGTTTGGATCTCAAATACTCCTCTCGCGTACCGCGCGTTTGGATTTCAAATACTCCTCTCGCGTACCGCGCTTTGGATTTCAAATACTCCTCTCGCGTACCGCGCGTTTGGATCTCAATACTACTCTCTCTCTCGCGTGAGACGCGTTTGGATCTCAAATACTCCTCTCGCGTACCGCGCGTTTGGATCTCAAATACTCCTCTCTCGCGTACCGCGCGTATGGATGTCAAATACTCCTCTCGCGCCTACCGCGCGTTTGGATTTCAAATACTCCTCTCGCGTACCGCGCGTTGGATCTCAAATACTCCTCTCGCGTACCGCGCGTTTGGATTTCAATACTCCTCCTCGCGCCACTCCTCTCGCGTACCGCGCGTTTTGATCTCAAATACTCCTCTCGCGTACCGCGCGTTTGGATCTCAAATACTCCTCTCGCGTACCGCGCGTTTGGATCTCTAATACTCCTCTCGCGTACCGCGCGTTTGGATCTCAAATACTCCTCTCGCGTACCGCGCGTTTGGATCTCAAATACTCCTCTCGCGAATGACTGACGCGTTTGGATCTCAATACTCCTCTCGCGTACCGCGCGTTTGGATCTCAAATACTCCTCTCGCGTACCGCGCGTTTGGATCTCAAATACTCCTCTCGCGTACCGCGCGTTTGGATCTCAAATACTCCTCTCGCGTACCGCGCGTTTGGATCTCAAATACTCCTCTCGCGTACAGCGCGTTAGGATCTCAAATACTCATCTCGCGTACCGCGTGTTTGGATCTCAAATACTCCTCTCGCGTACTGCGCGTTTGGATATCAAATACTCCTCTCGCGTACCGCGCGTTTGGATTTCCAATACTCATCTCGCGTACCGTGCGTTTGGATCTCAAATACACCTCTCGCGTACTGCGCGTTTGGATCTCAAATACTCCTCTCGCGTACCGCGCGTTTGGATCTCAAATACTCTTCTCGCGTACCGCGCGTTTGGATCTCAAATACTCCTCTCGCGTACCGCGCGTTTGGATCTCAAATACTCCTCTCGCGTACAGCGCGTTTGGATCTGAAATACTCCTCTCGCGTACCGCGCGTTTGGATCTCAAATACTCCTCTCGCGTACCGCGCGTTTGGATCTCAAATACTCCTCTCGCGTACCGCGCGTTTGGATCTCAAATACTCCTCTCGCGTACCGCGCGTTTGGATCTCAAATACTCCTCTCGCGTACCGCGCGTTTGGATTTCAAATACTCCTCTCGCGTACCGCGCGTTTGGATTTCAAATACTCCTCTCGCGTACCGCGCGTTTGGATCTCAAATACTCCTCTCGCGTACCGCGCGTTTGGATTTCAAATACTCCTGTCGCGTACCGTGCATTTGGATTTCAAATACTCCTCTCGCGTACCGCGCGTTTGGATCTCAAATACTTCTCTCGCGTGAGACGCGTTTGGATCTCAAATACTCCTCTCGCGTACCGCGCGTTTGGATCTCAAATACTCCTCTCGCGTACCGCGCGTTTGGATGTCAAATACTCCTCTCGCATACCGCGCATTTGGATTTCAAATACTCCTCTCGCGTACCGCGCGTTTGGATCTCAAATACTCCTCTCGCGTACCGCGCGTTTGGATCTCAATACTCCTCTCTCGCGTACCGCGCGTTTGGATCTCAAATACTCCTCTCGCGTACCGCGCGTTTGGATTTCAAACCTCCTCTTGCGTACCGCGCGTTTGGATTTCGAATACTGCTCTCGCGTACCGCGCGTTTGGATTTCGAATACTCCTCTCGCGTACCGCGCGTTTGGATTTCAAATACTCCTCTCGCGTACCGCGCGTTTGGATCTCAAATACTCCTCTCGCGTATGACAGACGCGTTTGGATCTCAAATACTCCTCTCGCGTATGACAGACGCGTTTGGATCTCAAATACTCCTCTCGCGTACCGCGCGTTTGGATTTCAAATACTCCGCTCGCGTACCGCGCGTTTGGATTTCAAATACTCCTCTCGCATACCGCGCGTTTGGATTTCAAATACTCCTCTCGCGTACCGCGCGTTTGGATCTCAAATACTCCTCTCGCGCGTACCGCGCGTTTGGATCTCAAATACTCCTCTCGCGTACCCGCGTTTGGATCTCAAATACTCCTCTCGCGTACCGCGCGTTTGGATTTCAAATACTCCTCTCGCGTACCGCGCGTTTGGATCTCAAATACTCTCTCGCGTGAGACGCGTTTGGATCTTAAATACTCCTCTCGCGTACCGCGCGTTTGGATCTCAAATACTCCTCTCTGGCGTACCGCGCGTTTGGATCTCAAATACTCCTCTCGCGTACCGCGCGTTTGGATTTCAAATACTCCTCTCGCGTACCGCGCGTTTGGATTTCAAATACTCCTCTCGCGTACCGCGCGTTTGGATCTCAAATACTTCTCTCGCGTGGACGCGTTTGGATCTCAAATACTCCTCTCGCGTACCGCGCGTTTGGATCTCAAATACTCCTCTCGCGTACCGCGCGTTTGGATTTCAAATACTCCTCTCGCGTTCCGCGCGTTTGGATTTCGAATACTCCTCTCGCGTACCGCGCGTTTGGATTTCGAATACTCCTCTCGCGTACCGCGCGTTTGGATTTCAAATACTCCTCTCGCGTACCGCGCGTTTGGATCTCAAATACTCCTCTCGCGTATGACAGACGCGTTTGGATCTCAAATACTCCTCTCGCGTATGACAGATGCGTTTGGATCTCAAATACTCCTCTTGCGTGAGACGTCACGCGTTTGGATCTCAAATACTCCTCTCGCGTATGACGCGTTTGGATCTCAAGTTCGCATACCCCTTTCGCGTAAAACGCGTTTGGATCTCAATCTCAAATACTCCTCTCGCGTAAGACGCGTTTAGATCTCAAGTTCACATACTCCTCTCGCGTAAGACGCGTTTAGATCTCAAGTTCACATACTCCTCTCGCGTAGGACGCGTTTGGATCTCACATTCATTACATTCAACATTTATGCTTTCATTCAGTGTCACATCATTGTCTTGATTGCGTTTCATTGCATGATCATAAGTTATGTTTTGCATTGCATTGCATGATCATAAGTTATGTTTTACATATCATTCTGCATCTTGTCCCTGAACTACGCTGGTTTGATTCCTTGCAAAGGGATACGTAGGGAACCTTCTGGTTCAACCACTTACATTTGCACATTTGTTTGTTTGCCCAAGTCTTATGGCCTTGTCAAAAGGGTCGTCTTCGGGCTTTGACATTCACTCACGTCATGAAATGACTTCGAGCTCTGTCAAAGAGGGGCAACTGTAGACCCCCATTTTGACTGGCCCTAAGACTTGGGCGCTTTCTTTTGATTACCCGATGATGACAATTAGAATGTGTTTCTCGCAGAATTCTCATTAAAAGAAATGGAATTTGAACTTTAAACCCAACCTTCACCATTATGGCCAAATTATTTTAAAATATTGATATTTTATTAATTTAGTATTTTTGTAATTTTTCATAATTTTATGTGTTTGTTCATATTTTTGGTGTATTTTATAAAAAAATAATAAAACAAATTATCCTATGTGTTTAAAATTATTATATTATATATTTAGTATTTATTAAAATTATATTAGTATATATTATATATTATGTATTTTGGTATAAATTATATATTTTAAATATTATATATTATATTATATATATATATATATATATTATAAAAAAATAATATATAATAATAAATTAAAGGTGGAGGTCGGCACCGCCGCCTCCACCGAACTCATATATATATATATATATTATTTTATTTATATTATTATATTATTATTATATTATATTATTATTATTATATTATTATTATTATTATATTAGTATTGTTTGCCTATATGAGGCAGGGCAGAGCATTCAAAGAAAGGGAGACGATTCTGGAGGGGGGCTAGAGAATTCTGAGAGGCAAAATGGAATTCTGAAAGAGAGCATTCTGTGAGTAGAATTCTGAGGGAGAGAAAGAGTCTGAAGAGTGATATTTTATTTTATCAATACGTCATTCAAAAATCAATCACTAAAGTTAAAATTTTAAATTTTGGATTGAGAATTGAGAAATACATTCCACAGACTTGAGAGTAGTCAAAAGAAAGTTTGTGACTCAGAAAAGTCATCATTTCCCCAAAAGGTGAATTTTCGTAAATTTTCATTTAATTTAAAAATGTAATATAATTTGTGTAAATATTTTATTTACTTCGTTGTATAACTGTTTTTTTTTTTATTATCGCTTTAATGGGATGGCTGCACCACTGCACCACCTACATATCTGCTGTAATTTAAATATTGTATATAAATTGTTGTAATTTATTACTTTAAATAAATATCCCGGCGGTGAATAGTAACCTCCGGTGGTGAATAGCACCTCCGGCGGTGAATAGCACCTCCGGCGGTGAATAGTAACCCGGTGGTGAATAATACCTAAATTGTTTAAATACTTTATTTACCTCGTTTTATATCGCTTTAATGGGATGGCTGCACCACTGCACCACCTACATATCTGCTGTAATTTAAATATTGTATATAAATTGTTGTAATTTATTACTTTAAATAAATATCCCGGCGGTGAATAGTAACCTCCGGCGATGAATAGCAACTCCGGCGGTGAATAGTAACCCCGGCGGTGAATAGTACCTAATTTGTGTAAATACTTTATTTACCTCGTTTTATATCGCTTTAATGGGATGGCTGCACCACTGCACCACCTACATATCTGCTGTAATATAAATATTGTATATAAATTGTTGTAATTTATTACTTTACATAAATATCCCGGCGGTGAATAGTAACCTCCGGTGGTGAATAGCACCTCCGGCGGTGAATAGTAACCCCGGCGGTGAATAGTACCTAATTTGTGTAAATACTTTATTTACCTCGTTTTAATCGTTTTAATGGGATGGCTGCACCACTGCACCACCTACATATCTGCTGCACCAATTTAAATATTGTATATAAATTGTTGTAATTTCTTACTTTAAATAATTTATCCCGGCGGTGAATAGTAACCTCCGGCGGTGAATAGTAACCCCGACGATGAATAGTACCTCAGGCGGTGAATAGTACCTCCGGCTATTTAATTTTGCTCGCTTTATTATATGCTAGTTAGGGGGTTGTTTAATTTATTTCAACGATTTATGTTGTAAATATCAAGTTTGTTAATACTAACCAATTAATCAATTTCGCATAATCATCTCTGCAACCTCCCTCCATTCTTTACTTATTTCGATTAAAAAGTTGTGAAAAATTAAGATTGTGATTCAAGTATAAGAAAGAAACTTTTCCATGCTTAATGGTTTAAATTCTTTGGAGGTTCACTATCCCAAATGTATACATGTTCTTATACTAAAGCACAATCTTTTATTTTTCATTTCTCTTTATTCATCAGTGTGTTTACTTTTAAGGGAGTAATTGACCCTTGGAAATCACCAAGGAAAGTGTCATTATCACTAGACTTAGCGGATGTAAATATCACTTTTGCACAAACAGGAGAAAAGATAAAGAAATGGACAGGTAATAAAAAAGGCTAATAAAATTGGTTAAAATTGGATTACAACCGACATAAAGAACCAATATGATTAATTGAATTCAGTCGGACATTATACCGAATTTATTGTGTCAAGGCTTGCCTTACATCAATTATTGTAATAAATTAGACAGCCCCTTTCATTTATTATTCATTTGGTTTTGTAATAATTATTTGTTCGGACACTTTGACATTCAAACCCTCCTGCGTGAGGGCACAGTAATTCATTCGGACCCTCCTTCGTGAAGACAAATATGTAATAAGTTGTATGTCTTCCAACCCCCATTCTTTCTCCCTTTTATTTCACTGCTTATGATGATGGTTAGATTAAGGACATCATGTTTAAATTAGCATTTTCCATGATTTGCATCCATTCGTTTACATGCATAAAAGTTCGGCTCATCATATTTTTCAAATGTCAAATTCAAACTCTTTACTTGAATACATGCTCTATCATATGCCTTGAATTGACTTGCATGCCATGCTAGTAGCCGAGCTTATTACTTGCACGTTGTATGTGTTGCATTAGCCATATCGCATTAAATAGGATCATGCATTTTTTTTTCTAATTGTTTACTTTCTTTTGACTCGCCTTCGCTTCGGACATAAGGTAAGTTTTTATGCTTTAGCATATTGCATAAGTGTGATTGCTATCATATCAAACATACTACCATGAGGCTAAATGCTTACTTGATATACCTGTTTAAATGCCTGTGGATGAAGGCTAATCACTTGAATTGGGATACTTTGATTCATGTATATATGAGATCACCATTTTCAGTGATACATATTCAAAACAATTTTTTTTATAAAACAAACATGGAATCAAACGTTCTAACTTTTTGTGAAATTAGTCTATACTTGTATGTTACATATAGAACAAGAGCATATATTGTACATAAAAATCACATCATGATTAGTAGAGGCCGATCTTTGATCGGGTGAGTGGGGTGTTCAATTATTGACCTTCCCCTCTCATACCTAAGTTCCCGAACCAAGATACTTTGGTAACGACGGACTAATGGCCTTTGGCACGAGTCATGGGTTTCTTAAATTTCCCAAAATAAATATTTAGGTGGCGACTCTGAAATCTGGCAAAGCAGTCCATTTTTGGCATTTGATTCAAATATCGATTTTCCAAAAACAATTGCCGGATTTGGACTCTTTTTGTGTTTCCACTGTTTCACATTGCACTTGTGAAATCAAATTCAGAACCAACACACAAGTGGAGTCCGAACTGTAAAGGCTATTTCATTCTTCCGAAAAGGGGAGCGAAAAGCCGAGCTACACATCACAGTCGCTTACTTCCGTCGATATTTCGACAAGGTGGTGGCCCATGAGGTAATCTGAAACTTACAGTCATTTCTTCTTTATTTCCATTGCTACTATTCTAATTCATACTCTGACAACTGACAATAACTAACAACTTACAAATTCTCCATTTACAAATCACGTGGTAGCCATGGGCAATGATGTCGGTCGGAGTCAGGAACCAGTATGCCGGGGCTTGGGCTACCTCCCGGTAACGGATCTTGCTAGAGGGCCCGTTTTACAAGGCTTGGTTTCTGGGTAAGCGTTTCGTATGCCAGACCATGGACTGATTTTCCCAGTTATTCCTGCTTCGCCTCCTGTATCGATGAGGTCAGTTGATAACCTCGGGATTGAGGCTATTATTCAATTCATGGCAGGGCAGGATGCGGACTACTTCTGGCGAGATGGAGACTACACAACCTTCATTAAAACTCACCTCTTGCCACCCCTGACTAGAGTTCGTGCCAGCGATGCTGCATGTGCCCCATTTGCCGGAGGGGCTACCTAGGAGGCCGAGGTCGATGTTGGAGAGGCCCCGTCCATTGTACGTACAGCCGGTTGGCCAGCAATTCCTACTATGATTCCTTGCTAGCGGTTGAGCTGGACGGCCTATTAGATCCCGATAGAGCCACCGAAGGCGAGGCATAGGTATGTTAGAGCCCCGGGTGCACCTCAAGTATGGACCACACTTGACAACTTGCATCCCGTATTTTACCTTTTAAGATACTGATTATTCAAATTCACTTGCAGGCACCCACAGAGTACACAAAGGGCCTTCTTCAGCTGGTTGCTTCTTTAGTTCACATGGCGCAAGGGAGAGAGACTTTACTTGCTCTTCACAGTGTCCAGGCATATTTCCCTTCTTCTCTTGCATTGCATTGCTTCCCACACTACACTGACATGCCATACTCCCACTGATACATGATACTTATACTGTAAACTGACATGCATTCTGGCACTGCCTCACACCGTACTGATATACTGCACATTGCATACTACATTTATATTGAATTTGTTTTTCGCATCTTACTCATACTGCATACTACATTTTGCAACAATATATACTATGTCTGATACTTTGATGCTTATTTTTCAGTTCCCACCTGCACCGAGGGCACCAGCGGCAGCACCGGCGGCACCTCCTCCAACGACGGGAAGGAGATGTAGATAGGCCCCAGCACGCGGCTGAGATGAGCGTCGACGTCGAGGCAGAGGCAGGGACAGAGGTGCGCAGGGTCGGAGTAGCAAGGTCCAGACAAAGGAGACCTCCCCTCCCTCGGAGCCGGTTTTGAGTGGCGACGATGTTGAGATCAGTGTCACTAAGGAGGTAGTGAGTCGATGCTCTGAGTCCGAGAACGAGGATAATGATGCCTACTCGAGGTCCGATAGCTAGAAGGATGTCGAGGCCAGCTCTGAGTCAAAGAGCAGAGATGGCGTTGCCAATCCTAGGTCGAAGTTCGATTCTTATAGCGATGCCAACGGAGACAGTGCCCCTGAGTCCCCTCTGACGAAGCGGACAAAAAGGGCCTCTCGAGCTCGATGCGACTGGCGCAGATTTTTGTACTCTTTTACTTAGTTTCTTTTGTTTTGGTAGCTTAGCACATGCATAGCTTCAGCTAGGTTTTACTTTTGTCTTCGAAAAGACTTGTATTCTTTCTTTGTAAAAACTATGATCGGGGTAAGACCTTGCAGTTTTATAAAAAGAGCCTTTGTTTTTGCATCATGAACACCACACTTGCATAGAATGAAGATGGAATTGAATTTGAAACCAAAACACCTGCATTGGAATAATGTTCGTAACCAAGTATTGAGCTGACCAACGACCAAAATACAAAATTCAACTCGATAAATAGAAAACAAAGTAAAAACAAGCTAAACATATCTATTTACATTTGCTAAAACCGAAAGACTCAAAAGAGGTGACCTTCTTTGGCGAGGTTACTAGCAACATGCCCTCTGTTTATGTATGCTCACACACTTCGTTCTTTCCCCTAGTTGTGGTGGAGCCAGCATTAAGTTAATTGAAGTGACCCAATGTCTAAAAAGGGTAAGAGTTGCATTGGCTTGGCACTGGCTGAGACCCCAATGGGTTTAGATGCCTTTCGTCGGCGAGAAACTACTCGGTTCATAGGGAGTCCGCTACTTCTCCAAGTATTATTTCCCATCCTTTCTCATTTATGCTCACATCACTTGGAACTCATGCTTTATTTTTCTTTCAAGGCCCTTTCTTTACTTTGCTCTCTGCGTACACCTCTCTATTCTTTAATCTCTCTTATTTTTCATTCCTTCCCAAGTATAGCTAATGGACAAACTGAAAGTGGTGGACCCTTGTCCTGCATATTCATCCAAAGCCTACTTCTTTCACCAGTGGCTAGTGGACTTCCTTTCAGAGGGGTTATGGTGTGATTGGATGTACAGCAGATCTGCAGTTGACATCGCTTGGCTTTGTCCCTAGCTTGATTTGACTTAGATAAATTAATGCATGTCCCGACAATCGGGTGTAGAGTTAATTGGCCTTACACACTGTGTGTTCTATTTCCCTCTCCAATTCAGACGTCAGTTTGGACATGATCAAATTTGCCCGGATGAAGGGGTCGAATATACAGCTTCCTTTCTGGTTCATGTCTCGCACTTGCCCCAGTATCTTGCTTCTTGGAGGATGAGAGAGCTTTTGGCCCCTGCCCCTAGTTTCAGTTATGCCCTTTCAAGTGAGGGCTTGACTTGGCTTGAGGATGAGATAGAGGTCGGGCCATCTTTGGCTGTAGAGGCTTCCACAAACACGAGTAGAGAACACAAGAACTCTGGACTCATCTATGCCTCTAGTTTATTGCTTTGACTTTTCGTTTCAAGTTTTATGATGTAAAAGCAACTTCGATTTAATCAGAGAGTTGGAGAATATACATGGTGTTGAAATCAATAGAATTAATGTTGCAAGCACTGAAAATTTTCCTTTTGATCCCAAAATGGTCTAAGTTGTAAAAATTAAAATTTTGAGCAAATCCACTTTTATTAAAACTTTTCAAGACCATTTTCGGAAAAAACTTTTCAAGACCATTTTCGGAAATGATCACTGCCTGACATGCACGGAATTAGTCCCCAAGATGTACAACCCCGAATCAGAAGATTGCAACTGCCCACTACACTTCATTCCAACTGGCCCTTCTATGAAAACAGAACGAAGATAACCACAACCAAGCTGACAGATGATGGGCAAAGATGGCCCGATCAGACAAAAGGATAGAACAGTTGAGTTGGAGATGGTTACGGCCCAACTTTAGGATGAAGTTGCCTACGTATCCCAAAGAAGGAAATCAGGCCTTACGTAGTTCGGTTCAGGTTCACTTGAGTATTAACACTTTCCTTTTGCACTCTAACTTTTGGCAAAGTCGGCCTTTCAGGCTTTCAACCTTGCGAGCTCAGTTTTTCTTTATTTCTAATTTTTCATGCTCTAACTTTTACCGAGGTTGCCCTTTCGGGTTTTCAGTCTAGCAAGCCTCTTAGGGATAATATTTCTTTAACTTGTCCATATTGATCGGTTGTGAAAACTCTAGGCCATCTAGGTCCATGAGAATAATCGCCCCTCTTGACCAGATAGATTTGATAATGTAAGGGCCAATCCAATTAGGTCGGAACTTGCCCCTAAAGTCATGGATGGGAGCCCAGTTGTCCTTGAGCACCATATCCCCTTCTTTGAGATTCCTGGACTTAACCTTCTTGTTAAAAGCCCTAGCAATTTGGCGTTGGTAGCCCTGGATGTGATATAATGCCTTTAATCTCCTCTCATCAAACAACATTAGCTCTTCGAACCTGCTCTGCTACCAATCTGCCTCTGCTATCTGACACTCAGCTATAATTCGCAGTGACGGTACTTCAATCTATATCGGCAGAACAATTTCCATCCCATAGACAAGGGAACAGGGGGTTGCCCCCGTGGATGTCCGAATCGATGTTCTGTATCCCCAAAGTGCAAAAGGTAGCTTATCTGGCCAGTCTCGATAGGTCTCCACCATCTTCCGTAGGATGTTCTTGATATTCTTGTTATTGACTTCAATAGCTCCATTGGTTTGTGGTCCATATGTCGATGACTTGTGAAAAGCCACGTTATATTTCTCCAGCAGATCCACCACCTCTTTCTTGAAGTGTGAGCCATTATCTAATATGATCTCGTTCGGAACTCCGTACCAGCAGATGATGTTATTTTGATAAACTTGGCTACATGCGACGCTTTCAACACCACATAGGACTGAGCTTCTAACCACTTTGTAAAATAATCAATCGACCACCAGCATGAACTTAATTCTATTTGAGCCCTTTGGCGAGATTGCCCTAATTACGTCGATTCCCCAGACTGAGAAAGGCCATGGCGAAGTCATGTTGCAAAGCTTAGATTGCGGTATGTTCATGCGATTGGCATAGATCTAGCATTTGTGGCATCGCCGTACAAAACAAATGCAATCGTCCTCCATGGTTGACCAATAGTAACCTTGTCTGAGGATCTTTCGGGCTAGCATCACACCATTCATGTGCACCCCACACTCTTCTCCGTGGATAGCCTCCATGAGACGCTTCAATTCCTCTTCTTCAACACACAGCTTATGCATTCCCGGATGACCTCTTTTACATAGCTTGTTTCCTCAAATGATAAATTGGATGACCAGACGCCGTATTACCTGTTTGTCTTTGGAATTTGCCCCTAGTAGATACGTCTCCTTTTCTAGAAAGTTCCAAATGTCGTAATACCAAGGGTTCTTGTCCTAACCTTCATCTATTACAATGATGGTTTCATAGGCTGGCCTGTATTTCTGTTCGATAATAATCGGACGCATCTTTACTCCATAGAAGATAGAGTTGCCAAAGCATCAGTGAACTGGTTGTTCTCTCTCAGTAGATGCGTAAATGTTAGCTTTTCAAACCTCTGAATCTGACTATCTAGGGTCTGATGGTAAACCTTCATTTTCTCCTCTTTGACTTTCCAGTCTCCGTTTGCTTAAGAAACAACCAAGTTCGAGTCTCCGATGACATCCAACCTTATTGCCCCTAGTTCTAGAGAAGTTATAAAGTAGCAATACACACATCATATTCTGCTTCGTTGTTGACACTTTGAACTAGAGTTTGAACGCTAGGGGTATATTGGAATCATCGGGTGCTATCAGCAACACATCTATCCCGTAACCATACTGATTAGACGCTCCGTCAAAGTACATCATCCATGTTTCCTCTTCCACTTACGAAATGTCCTTATTTGGGAAGAGGTACTCCACTGCCTCATCTCCTTCTACTGGGTGGTCTGTTAGGAATTCTGTTACAGCTCTCCCTTTAACAGATATGCACGTGACATATTTGAGATCAAATTTAGAGAGAAAAAGCAGCCAACGAGCTAGCCTACCTGTAAGCACTGGTTTCTCAAAGAGATATTTTATGGGATCTAATTTCAAAACCAGAAATACAGAGTGAGCTAACAAGTAGTGCCTCAACTTCCTGGTAGCCCATACCAAGGCCAAGCAAGCTTTCTCTAGAGGAGTGTAGTGGATCTCATAGTCTAGCATCTTCTTGCTCAAATAGTAGATGGCCTTCTCCACCTTATCTTCTGATTCTTGAGCTAACATGCACCTCATAGTCGAGTCCATTACTGACAAATACAGAATCAAAGGCTTTCCCAGCTCTGGCGGCGACAACACAAGCAGATTCTGGAGATATTACTTGACTTACTGGAAAGCGAACTAACATTAATCATCCCAGCGGAACTTCTTCCCTTTCTTCAGGAGACCAAACAGTGGTTCACAAGTCAAGGTTAATTTTGAAATAAACCGTCCTATGAATTGCACTTTACCCAGAAAGTCGCGTACCTCCTTTTCAGTCCTTGGTGGTGGCATTTCTAAGATGGCCTTAATTTTGAAAGGATCTACTTCAAATCCCCCCTGTGTGATCAGAAATCCTAAAATTTTCCCTGTGGTCACCCCAAAGGTACATTTTTGTGGGTTTAACCTCAATTTGTACTTCCTAATCCGTTGAAAGAATTTTTTCAATGCAGTGTAGTGGCCTTCTCGCTCTTTGGATTTGACAATCATATCGTCCACGTACACCTCAACCTCTTTATGGACCATGTCATGCAGGATGGTGGTCGCAGCCCTCTGATAGGTAGCCCCAGCATTTTTCAGCCCAAAAGGCATGACTCGGTAACAGTAGGTGCCCCACAGCGTTGTGAATGCAGTTTTCTCTCTATCTTCCGGTGCCATCAGATTCTGGTTATACGCGGAGAATCCATCCATGAATGATAGCAATGCATGGCCCGCGGTGAAGTCTACCAACTCATTAATATGCGGCAGAGGAAAGTCATCCTTTGGACTTGCTCTGTTCAAGTCCTGAAAGTCGACACAAACCTGGATTCTGCCATCTTTCTTCAGCATTGGGATGATATTGGCCAACCAGGTCAGATATTCGGATACTAACAAGAATCATGCATCAATCTGCTTGGTGACCGCTTCCTTGATTTTCAGTGCCCAATCCAGGAGAACTCTGTGTAGTTTTTGTTTGACTAGTCGGGCCTCAAGGTCAAGAGGGATCCGGTGTTATACAATCTCAGGGTCGATTCTAGGCATGTCTTCGTAGAATCACACGAAAACATCTTTGAAATCTTTTAGTAAAGAAATTAAATGCTCGCGTTCCTCCGAAGACAACGTGGAACCGATATGGACCAAGCGTGGATCATTCTCAGTACCCACATTAATGGCAATGATTTCATCAATACAGGGCTTAGCATGCCTCTCCTCCTCTCAATTAATCAAGTTTTTCAAAGCCAAAGGAATTTCTTCCTCTTCGTTTTCATTAAAATTCTAAAAATCTTGGTCAATGTAATAAACCATTGGCACAGAAAAGTACACAAAATCTGCAGAGTTCTCATTTATAAGTTCCGGCTCTTCGGTTACAATAGACTCAAAACCAAAAGAGAAAGAGAACCTTGACAAGACCTTGGCATCCGAGTTACCACCCCTGGAAATGCCACACTTAGACTCCCCGAACTGACTGGAATCTGATTCTGACTCCACAGACTTAATGGAATCAGATTCTGGCTCATCACTCGATTCAGAACTAGAAAAAAAGCCTTTCTCCAGCTGCTAAGTAAGACGTAGTACCTTTGATGCATCAAAAATACCACTGGTTGGGTCCACTCCCAGTTCTTTCCCAATCAAGGAGACAGTAAAGTCATCCCCCAAGTTCTCTAGGTTGGTCACAAGATCTGTCAGGAGATTGGCCAGTGCTACCCCTACTACAAGCTCACTGTTCTCTGAGTCATCTTCCGTGCTCTGGCTAGTTTTGATGCTTGGTTCATCCCTTTCATCATCACTGTCCTACAGTTGTAGATCAAAGAAGATCTCGAATATGGGGATGCACTTTCTCGAGGAATTTACCCAAGGCTCAGGAAAGCTATAAAAAGGGAAATCCTCCCCCTCTCGAACAAAACGACCATTCAACGTCCCCTAGATCGACCTGTGGATGAGCTCATAATACTTCTCAGCTCTCTTGGCCTTGGCTCTATCCTTCACTTCTTCCCCCTTTTTGATCCAATCCTCTTTGGTGGGCACGTAGCCCAATCTAAAGGCATGCGAGTTATGTGGCACCTCTGCCAATGCTGAAACACCTTTCCACCTACTCCTTCCGAGCCTCATTCCTGGCACATGTCACAATTTGTTCATGAAGTAGATAGACGGGGCACTGACGTACATGCCTTCGTTTGCAGCCAAAATTGTCTGCATTACTCGAGCTTCCGCCAGAGTGAACCCGAAGAGTAATACATCCTCATTGCCATGGTTGATCTCTAGCACTGGCGTAGTCACCTTTGGAGATGGATGGATAGATGAGTTCCCAAAAACTATTGTTACCCCTCCCTCATGAGAATACTTCAACATCTGATGGAGGGTAGAGGAGACAGCCTTTATGTAATGTAACCAAGGCCTCCCTAACAGCAGATTAAAGGTAGCCGGCACATGCAAGACATGGAACTCAATCTCTTGCTCTGACGGGCCCCCTAGACTCGCACTTTCACTGTGCCCATGACTTCCCTGCTTGTGTTGTCATATGCCCATATCACCTGGGCCATGGGGATGAAGTCTGTCGATTTGAGACCAACCACAAATAGCAGTACGGGAAGGATAGACATTAAATGCAGAACCAGTATCTACCAACACCACTAGCACCCACTTCTCTCTGCATTCCAGAGATATGTATAATGGTATGTTATGAGTCGAGCCTTCCGGCGACAACTCTTTGTCAAAGAAAGTCAGCACTGGCTTGGCTCCACTTGGAAAGACTAGGCCCACAAGTTGCTCGGGCGTTGTATCAATGGACAATTAAGCATTGTCCATTGCCGACAATATTGCCTGCGGGTGCATGCGTGAAGCTATAAGGAGCCCCCAAATAAAGATATTAGTTTGGATTTTCTTAAGCTGCTTCAGAACTAGCTCATTTTCTAGTTGCTTCTCCTTCTATTTCTCAACCTCTTCGTCCTTTCCTGATGGCTCTACTTGATCCAGGTATGGCAGCTTAAAGTACTGTCCACTTCGGTAAGATGGTCTATCTCTTCAGCATACCATGTATTATCCGAGATGCAGTCTCCCAAGTGATCGTCAGTATGGGCCAGATGCCAATCATTGTCATCCCACCACTCGCCATCAACTGCTGACAAAAAGTTGTCTGGCTCCACTTGAATCATTTTTACAGTATAAATGTCCCCCTCGAAACGACACACGGTTACTGTTTTCAGGCTATCTTTAATTCTTTCTCTATCAAACTACATCAGTGCAGCTTCCTGTTCAGTATCTGTAGTCTTTGCCAGACCTAATTCCTGGATTGACTCTCCCATACATGTGCCCTCCAACAATTTTCCTTTCTCATCTGCTTTTCTAGCTACCACCGTTATCTCAGCTTTCTTTCTCTCTGGCATCCAGTTTTTTCTTCTTTATCTAGCTCATCACTCAGCCATCTGGTATTGTCAGTCGATCCATTTAGGTCAAACCACCCAATCTATACATCTCTCTGATCATGTTCATCAAAGAACTGCAAGTTGTCTAGATCTTCTTTAAGATCTCCTAGGTCATCCAACCCTTAGTTTGAACCATCCTCCCTGACCACATTAATGCCTACCAAGGTTGGTAGCACCAATTCAGGCCTGGTTTGAGTGGTTGGCACGATATAGCAACTCGGATCATATGCCATGTCCAATAGTTCCCCAAAACACTCTGACAACAGAGCAGTACCTCCCTCCGAGGTCAAAAACTCCTTTACCACCAGTATTGTCACCACATTGTGAGGCTCAGGTTATGAATTAGATGTGCCATCATGCACAAATCTACACCCTCAGGAATGAACATCGTCAGTTTTGGTAGGTGAAAAGGGGTAATATATACACTGGGTTCATAAGAGGTGGCCGATGTATGGATACGGTTAAGATTTCGATGTGAGGGGACTTGATTATGGGCCAGAAGTAGATTTGTGGTTACATTTGGTTTCTGAGGTGGAGCAATGACTTTGTTGTCAATGAGATCCTGAATCTCATGACACAAGTGGAAGCACTAGTCGGTGTCATGACCGTGCTGCTGGTAAAAAGCGCAGTATTTTGTGGGGTTATGCTTGGGTGGAAGAGGGTCAAGAAGTGGGCGGGTTTGTAAGGGTTTCAAGTGCCCTTTCTTGATCAACATTTGCATGGCTTTGGATAGGGTCATGTATAATGGGTGAAAAATTCTACCTGGAGGTCAGGTAGGGTTGGATGGTGTTTGCGGGCCTTGGATGGCAAAAGGGTCGGCAGTTTTTATTATGGTGACAACATTTACATCCGATGGCCTTGCAGCTGTGCTACCACTAACAGCATTGGAACTATGAACAAACGGTCTCTTAGCCGGCTCCTTATCATCAGTGATAATCCCTTGCTTCATGGCATCCTCGATTTGAACCCCCATCTCATGAAGTTCTTTGAATGTAAATAGGGGAGAACAATCATTTTTTGCAACAACTAACCATGCAGATTCTGGACAACCATTCTGATTGATCTTTCTGTGAAGGTCGAACGGTCATCGTGGATGCTTTGGCTCTTCATCTCGTTACAACTTGGAGAAGCCTTCATTTGGTTCTTGACACATCGCCTCGAAATTAGAGGTTGTAACCTCGATCTGCGTATTGTAAGAGTACTGAGTAATGAAGGACTCGGCTAACTCCTCCCAGTTCTGCTTTACTGAATCTTCCAACTTAGCGTACCAAATGGCCACTATACCCGACATGGTGTGACAGAAGAGAGATAGCTTTTGTAGTCTAGTTAAGCCCATCGGCCGTAAGATATCTGAAAACAGTCGTAAGTGAACCATCAGGTCCTCGAACCATCAAAGCAGTCAATGTGCGGCATCTTGAACCGCTTTGGTAATGTAACTAACGATTTAGTGTATCCATCTCTATGTCTGGAATGGAATTGACTCCTTGCGCTTTTTTGAATAGCTTTTCTAGTTTGTTGACTTTAAGCGCAGTGGGATCAACCTCAAATTCGATTAGTGCCTCAGTTTGACAAACCAAGGCTTTCGAAGCTTGTGCTGGGATGGGTTTTGCTGGGACTGGGGAAACCGGATTACCCTGGGTTTGTGGATCTTGAGCAGCGGCAATATTAGTAGCGACAAGGCACAGGGATAGCAACGGTGGGAATTGTGAGGCAGAAATCACTACTGACTACGGTTGCTATTGCTATAGCCTAGTTATAACCTCGGCCTGACGGGCCGCATCCTGCTATAATGTCACAACTGTCTATTGTAGTTGGAGTATTAAGTCCTCCATATTTACTGGGGATACTGTGCCAATGGAATAGGTGACTATTCTTGATCTGGACTGGAAGTAGATGCCTGTTCTTGAACCAGACTAAACACAAGTGAGTTGAGAGGTGTTTGCTATAGAACTGGACTGGTGAATTCTGCCTGACCGTTCTCCACCTTGTAACCGGTGATAGCGAGGTAAACACAGGTTGTCCCTGAACAAGATCTCCAACCTTACAAAGTCTTTTGACACGGGTCCAGAGTACTTGGGGGATATCAAAACCTTCTGAAGCAATGGTTTAAACTACCTAGCAAAAGAAATAAAGCAAAAGAGCAGTAATCAGAAACCGCACAGCACCATATCTAAGATGTTATCAACACAGACATGATCAAAGCTGTAGAACTGCATTCCATACTAAATTATGTCCTGAAACAGATACCAACGGTGCAACTGATATGCACATTCCTATACAATTTCACTGTAAAGCACATACCAGTTAAGAGAGAGACAAAACACCCCTATGAGGGGGGAAGGGTTAACCTGTTCTAGTTTTGTGATGAACTAGGGTTTCACTACTTCAATCAAGTGGTTTTCATGCAATCCTGCACACGAGTGAGTATCATGTCCTAGTTTGGAACAGTCACTATGGCTTACTACATGCAGCTAGGCCAAATGGTCAAAAAGGGTACCTCAGTAAGACTACCTAATATACCTTTCACACCTAACACTAAGAAGCGAAAGAAGGATCAAGCGGTACAGCGATAGTCCAGATCCAAGAGTTGTGTTCCCAATATGGCAGAGCCCATGACCGGTCAAACTTTTGGCGAGCTTTTGGGCAAGCCTCTAACAAACCGTCCAGAATAGCAGATGGAAAACATAGTGACTTAAAAAACCAATGCAAATGTATTGCAAAGAACATATAAGTGTAGGTAAAAGTTCACATCATGAATTCCAAGTCAAGTTCTCTAATTCCCCAGCGAAGTCGCCAAAAACTGTAGCTTGCTTTTCGTGCTCCTTTCGGATACGATAGTGCTACAGTTCGGACTCCTGTGGTTCTAATATGATTTCACAAGTGCAATGTAAAATAGATAAACACAAATGAGTCCAAATCCGACAATTCTTTTGGAAAATCGATTTTGAATCAAAAATGGACTATTTTGCCAGATTATAGAGTCGCCACCTAAATAATTTTGAGAAATTTAGAAAGCCCAAGACTCGTGCCAAAGGCCACTTATTTGTCATCACCAAAGTGTCTCGGCTCGGAAACTTAAGTACGAGAGAGGAAGGTCTTGAATTGAGCACTCCACTCGGCTGATCAAAGATCGGCCTCTACTAATCATGATGTGACTCTTATTTACATTATATGCTCTTGTTCCGATTTTATTAAGCTAATTTACTATGTGATGCACACAAGTATAGACTAATTTGCAAAAGTTGTAACACTTTGATTTCTTGTTTGTTTGGAAATTGTTTTGAATATGTACCACTTGAAAATGTGATCCCATATGTACATTTGATCAAATCATCCAAATTTAAGCAATTAGCCTTTATCCACAGGCATTCAAGAGATATATTACTTAAGCACTTAGCATCATGCTAAATATGCTAGATATGGCGACAATCACACGCATGTGGTATGCTAAAGCAATAAGTGCTCGCCTAGTACTCCATGATCCTAACGATACAAGATGGCTAATCTAACACATGCAATATGCAACTAATAGGCTCGGCTACTAACTTGGCATATGAATTAATTTGATAGCATGTAGTTTAAGCACATATTCAAGTAAGAAATGATAAATGACAATGTGTGTTAGAGTGATGAACCGAGCCTTTATGCATGCAAGACAAAGGGATGCAAATCATGAAAAATACTAAAAGAAACATGATGCTCTAAACTATCCATTATAATCAAGTAAATAAAATGGAGAAAGAAATGGGGATTAGGAAGACATACACACATTATTACATATTTGCCTTGCGTAGGAGGATTCAAATAAATATCCTAGCTAATTACTATGAAATACCTAGCTATTACAAACCAAATGAAATGAACTAACTACACTAGCTAATTATTACAAATTAAGATTAATTAGCTATTACAACTAGCTATTAGAATTAAGCTAATCAAGCACAATATGAAACTAAGTTAATTAACTATTATGGGCCCCGAGAAATGAGGGATGACTCATGCATGCACACAGATTTCCACCCAAAAATGTTCTCTGTTCTGCTGCCAGATTGCTTCTGTTGCGCAGTCAAAAAATTACACTGATTTTCACCTCAGCCTATGCTCTGTTCGCCAGAAAAAAGGACACTGCCTGGCTGAAAAAGGTGGCCGGCCAGAAAAAGTGGACGGCCAGCCACTAATGTTTAGTACTGCCCTGCTACAACAGACATGAAATAGAGCATAAACAGAGTATTTTCAGGGGATGTTTGTCCACCCTACCTCTCTTATCATCAACCTGATCAAATGAGGAGTATGCTTGATTTGCAAGCCATCAATCGGGGCAAATTCATTGCATGATAACTTATGAATCAAGGGATACAATTTCGACAAATGACAAGGAAAGTCTCATGAACCTCCTCCCTATCATGGAGTTGATTAAGGGAAGTGATTGACATTGACTCTTGAACCATTTTCGTCACTAACAAGTACGAAATGACTCAAGACTCAATGGGTTCAATTAACATCCGATTAAACCCCAAACTATTTTATTATCTTGTGACCTCTTAGTCTGATTTCATTACCTCTTTTAATTAACTTTCCATTCATTAGTCATTTTAGTCCAAAAATGATAGTTAAGTCCATTAATGGAGAGGAGTGTCAAACAAAGGGTTGTTTTGGGCATGAGAGAAAGGTCATGCCTTTGGTAATGAACCTCCGAAGAGATTAAACCATTAAGCACGGTCTCCTCTCAAGCTTAAAGAATACTCATTCGGAACAACTCTCAAAGCAAAGAAAAAGCCAAGAAGAAAGGGAGATTGTAGAGGTGATTAGAGGTGAACACAAGCATGGAAAGCACTAAATAAATGCTATCAACTCAAATAGGTTGGTGTCTAATGCCTAAAACACCAAGTCTATGAGGACCATTACACTAGAAGCATGCTATACAAAGCATAAATGGAATGATCAACCTAAAACAGTCCTTAAAAAGTCAAAAATAGAACTGAAATTCACATTGAAAAGTTTGAAAAAGCTAGCTACAGTGATGGAAAAATAGAACTAGTAAACAAGCACAAGGAAGGAAGGCTAACCCCTCCATTTTTGGGACTTCAAAACAACATTTTTATCCTCTGAAAACCTTTGAAATTCAGTGAAAAAAGCTCAAAAAAAAGTTGATGAAAAGATGGAAACGCAAGGGCAAAAGCTTGGAAGACAAGGTTCAAAAATGGTGGTCCACCCCTCTACCTTGGGTAACTTTTAACCACAAGTTTCAGCCCATAAACACAGTTGAAAAATGATCCAAAAACAACAAGTAAAGATGGATAAATAAATAAGGGAAATAAGCTAGGAATTATACCTCTTGAAGAGGAGTAACACCTTGAGTTATAAACCACCAATTTCTCACCCTCAAGAGCTAATTTTCAAGCTCAACAACTTCAGCAAAGAGCCCTAAAAATCTGGTTTAGGAAGTTTAGGTAAGGTGTGTATAGGTTGCAAGGAAGAGAGAGAGATATTTTTTCCAAGAATTTTCCTTTTCTATATTTTTCTAACCTAATTTTATGAGAGGGGGTCAAGTATATATAAAAAAATTATGTTAGGCTCTCAGAAATATCAATATAGAAACAACTAGTGCAGTGCATGCACTTATAGAGACAACTGGCACAGCTAGCAAAAATATTTGGTTTTACCAACACAAGTGCCCGGCCAGCCACTAAGGGAACGGCCGTACACTCACTTCTGCTGGCCGGCCACTAAGTGGCTTGCAAGCCTCTGGGTGGTCAGGCTTGGTTAGGCTTGGAAGCTGTTGTTTTGGTCCACAAAATGGTGTTAAGTTTGTAAGCTTTTGAGGCTAAAAATCGAGGCTTTCTGCGGAGGAAATTGAGCGTTTGACAAGCATATAAATTCATCATTGGATGATCCATCGGTGGCACCCAAGTCCTAAGGGCGGTCAAAAATGCGGTGTCTACAGTTGCCCCTCTTTGATAGAGCTTGAAGTCATGCAATGACGTGAGTCAATGTCAAAGCTCAGAGACCACCCATTTTGACAAGGCCGCAAGACTTGGGCAAACAATCAAGACATAAAATTAAATTGGTTGAACCCAAAGGTTGCCTACATATCCCTTTGCAAAGAATCAAACCAGCGTAGTTCAGGGGCTGAATGCGAAGTGATATGTATGATGTGATGCAACAATTGAAAATATAAACGAGCATACCGCCTGAAAAATTATGAAAATGAGATTCAAAGCAATGCAACAGTGGACATCAATAATAAACGAGTAAACTACGCTTCCACGTATCAGAAACAAACCAAAACACACCTCCGTGCAGAAAGGTTAACAAGAGACGAGCCAAACGACACTTCTGTGTAGAGAGGTGAGAAACAAACCAAACTACACTACCGCGTAGAGGGGTTAACAAGAAACGAGCCAAACGACACTTCCGCATAGAGAGGAACAAAACAACCCGAACTGAACTGACACATAGAGGGGTACAAGAACGAAGCAAGCTACACTTCCGCGTAGCGAGGAACAAGGGCAACCAAACTACACTACCGTATAGCACGGTGCTCCTAACTACACTTTCGTGTAGAGAGAAGAACAACAATAACCCAAACTACACTACTGTGTAGAGAAGTAATCCTAACTACACTTCCGCGTAGAGAGGATAATAGCAAACCAAGCCACACTACCGCATGGCAAGGAACAAGAACAACCAAGCTACACTACCACATAGCGAGGTGATCCTAACTACACTTCTGCATAGAGAGGATAACAGCAAACCAAGCCATACTACCGCATGGCGAGGAACAAGAACAACCAAGCTACACTACCGTGTAGCGAGGTGATCCTAACTACACTTTCGCGTAAAGAGGATAACAACAAACCAAGCCCCACTACTACATGGCGAGGAACAAGAATAACCAAGCTACACTATCGTGTAACGAGGTGATCCTAACTACACTTCCGCATAGAGAGGATAACAGCAAACCAAGCCACACTACCACGTAGCGAAATTAAAGGGAGGGAACCCAAATCATACCCACATGACGAAGGTGGATGCCAGAATTAAAAAGCACAATGCATATAAATACAACACAATGTGACGTTTTGAAATTCAGTATGATGACAACACAAGTTCTATGCAACAACGTAAGAGACAACCAACATAAGATGTAATGCATGTTCTATGCAAACAAGATAGGTATATACGTTATGATGCAATGCGCAAATGCAACGTAAGAGATATATGAGACTACATATTCTATGCAATAAATATGTGAATCAAAAAGATGGACAAAAGCGATGTTCGCTAGTGACCTCCAACTTACCACTCAGAGGTTCTGCAAAATGCTCAAAAAGGATACAACTTGCTCACATTTGAACTCGGGGCACATTCATGCACTGGAGACACAACAGGATTCAAAACGACGCAACCAAAACACAAGTTCGAGATCTTCGGAACCAAATCCACTTCAAGTACCTCAATCCTTCTTCCCAGACCCAAAACAGGACCTCCCATACACTGATTGGGCAAGAGGATAGCAAAAACCAACCCTAGCCATAAATGAGTGTACGGCCGGCCACTTGTGGCAAATTCGGGGGCAATTTGGACATTTTGGCTCGGGCCTTTTAAATACACAATCCAAACATCATTTTGCACACACCACATGGACTAAAAACACTCTCCCTCTCCCTTTAGGTATTTCCTCTCTCTAGATTTATGCTTTGTACACGTTTTCCAACAGCCCACGCAAACTTTATTCGTAAAACCTCTTTGGTCCTCTACACTTTGAACCGATCAGATTTTGTTTTCATTGATTTTTTGAGTTTTCATCACTTTGGGCTCATTTCCCTTGGGTTTTTCTTGGGTTTTGCAAATTTTCTCAGGTTTTGACTTTTTCTTCCATTTTCTCTCTCATAGGGTTGACTTTTTCAAGTTTTTTCCTCTTTTCCCTCATCTTCTCCATTTTTCACCCATTTTCCAGATGGCAGGCGATGTCCCACATGACGGTGCCCCTCCTGAGGTACCTGTATTTCCACCTAAAGCCGAGGTAGAGGAGCTAGCAGTTGCCGAGACAGGCGAGTCAGCAGAGGATATCGTTGCTGATTTTGAGGCCAAGGACGAGGTAGAGGCAGTCTTTCCACCAGGGCCCGAGCCTAAGCTGTTGCCACTGAGAGGCCATTTGGGGCTGATATGTGTTGAACTAAGATATTTCTTCCATTGAAATGGATTTTCAAAAAGAAAGGGTTTTTTGCCCAAAACTGTGAATGTTTGAGATTATGAAGAGAAAATGAAATTGATATGGAAATTATGGAATTGAAATGATAATAATGATGAGGGTGGAGTTCGATATGTATTATCACTCATATTTTGAGATTTTAAAAAAGTGTATCTTTAATGAAATTTATTTATCTGTTTAGAGATATCTGTTTTAGGCTATCGTAGAGGATAACTATGAGTGTTGTAAAAATTGCATGAGAATTAGGTGAACTAAAACAAATTTCTCATCCATGTGCATTGAATATTGTTGCTCATTTAATACATTGAACATGTATATGATTTTGAGAAAAAAGAGGTGAACGTTGGAAAGAGGTGTGTATCACCAAATTAAGTTGGCCTGTGTGTCCAGGGTGAAAGTCCCGAAAAACACGCTTATACATAGATGCTGATTTCTATAGATGAAATATTTGTAAAATGGAAATAGTAGTGCTTGTATAGACTACATTTACATGGGTACTGTTTGATGGTTTCCCGCAGATGAAATATCCGTGAAAGATTGTACTGGTCTGAGATTTCCCCCTTGTTTTCTATTTTAAAAAGCATGACTTTGAGAATTGTGATATAGACTGGGCATCGCATTGTTTTTGGAAGGAAATGTAAAACGTTTTGACATGGGCATTGCATATGCATAAAACCTTATGGCTTTGTTAAAATTTATATATTGTGTTGTAGTATTTCTACTGCACTTTGGCTCACCCTATGTGGGAAAACCCATTTTCAGGTGTTGGTGAAATACCTCAACCAAGGACATAGCTTGGGAAGACTGTGGAGCTAAAGGCTCAGTGTTGTTATTTGTATTTAAATTTTGTGCAAGCCTAGGACTTTATATGTATTGAGTCTAAGACTCACTTTTGATGTACCCAAGCATTGACTTGGAAAGATATAAGCCTTTAACGCAATGTAATGGGTATATAGTATTTATTTCGGGGCGTTACAACTTGATATCAAAGCGTACCAGGTTTGAATACTTTGGGTACGTGAGAAATGGTTTTTACCACAATGGGTTTAGCTCGCTTGGTAGAGATGTTTGTATGTTTGTAATGCAATGTGAAAACATGCGTATGTGATTATATAGGTATGAGATTTAATTCCTAAGATATTGATTGGGTCTACAGGTTTCTAGAAGTCCAGTTAAAAGAGTACTTGATCACTACTATTTCTAATTGGAACTATTGAGATGCCATGGGACGACCATTATCTAGGAAGGAAAATTTGTATGTGCTTATCTGAGTATGTGTTTATGTGGAGTGAATTACCGTTGTCCACTACATTAGGACGCGACTGAGTTAGCTTTGGCACATTTATGAATGTGCTAATCTCTTTTGTTAACTTCATTAGGATGTCAAGATGTGGTCGTGGTGGTGGTAGGCGTGGTAGGCCTAGAAGGCATCAGGTGCCTTTACCGGATGAAATTTCGGCTCAAGAAGACAATGTGGCACCTTAGCCTGCGAGATAACCGGAGCACTACAGGAATCCATGGATATTCTCAGAGTTGAGAATCAAGTCTAGGCCTATGTTGCTGAGACAAGGCTATCTTTTCTAAAGCGATAGTTTTTTCGGTCGATTCCAGATGAGTTTTTAGGCTATCCTAAAGTGCCTTTGAAAGTGGATGAATGGCTTAAACAAATGGTGAAGACATTTATGATAATTGGCATTGAAGACGGTGATTTGAGAGTGACCTTGGCATCCTTTCAGCTGAAGGGAGATGCATGTCAATGGTAGAAATATGCGCGTGGGCATATTGGAGTAACTTGGGAGGCTTTCGTCGATGCCTTCCAAGACAAGTTTTTGCCTCCCACTATAGGGAGAAGTTGAGGGAGCAGTTCTCACAGGTCAAGCAATTGAACACACCGGTGGCCGAGTTTGAGGCTGTATTTACTAGTCTATCTAGGTTTGCATCATAGTTAGTGGTGACAGAGGAACGCCACTGTGTGGAATTTGACAAAAGGTTAAGGACTAGGCTTATTTTCAAGGTAGCTGGTTCAATGATTAGAGATTACGGGTGACTTGTAGAGTCAGCGGCTCATCTTGAGATTGTGATGTAAATGGAGGAGGAATGGATAAGGGGCTCTAAGCAGAGTCAGGATGCTCAAGGGGACAATAAGAGACAGAGGGGTTTTAACCCACAACATTTCTAGGGAGCTCAGTCGAGGTCCACTTTTCTAGTACTGAATTCGGGTTCTGGGAGAGGTGGTCAGGGAGATTTCGCTTGCTTTAATTGTGGTCAGTTGGGCCACAAGTCTCCAGCTTGCCCACAGAGAGAAGGAGGGCAGCGGTCTACATTATGTTCGGCTCATTCTTAGAGCCAGAGTCAGGGAAGAGGGCAGCCACTCACTTATTATCAGTGTGGGTAGGCAGGGCACTTGAAGATGTTTTGTCCTTAGTTGGGTGGCACACCTGGTGCGTCTAGTTCAAGGCAGATACAGAGCCACCAACCCGCATAGTCAGTTTAGGCCTCGAGGGCCAATTAGGGAGCTTCTCTGGCTCAGTCAGTGCATCAGACATATTCTCTGAGGGGTGAGCAGGTGGAGCAGAGAACTACAAGGCGTGTGTATGCTATTACCGCACCAGACTTAGTACCAACGCCTTCAGTTTTAAGAGGTACTTTCTTGTTATGCAATTCTATTGCTAATGTGTTGATTGATATGGGGTGCATCCCATTCATTTATCTCGTATGCATTTACATTGGCTTTGGGGTTAGAGTTGGCTTGGTTAGTATCTCCACTCAGTGTAGAGTCACCTATTAGTGATGAGATTGTTTTGGAACAGAGGTGTCAGGGCTATGACATAGAGGTTGTCGGTCGCTGACTTTCTTTTGCGTTTATGTTGATTAACATGTCGAGTTTGACGCTATATTGGGTATGGACTGGTTATCATCGTATCGGGATGTCATAGATTGTTACCGTCAGAGGGTTACTGTATGTACCGTGAGCGGTGATTGTTTTTATTACATAGGTTACAGAGCTAATAAAGTCTTATCACCGGTGTATATTCCGCGTGGGCAAAGTGAGCTTAGTTGTCTTCTTGCCAATATCTTGGGTAATGAGTGTGATGAAGTCCGAGCTAAGTTGTCGAGGGTAGTTTGTGAATACCCGGATGTCTTTCTAGAGGATCTTGATAGTTTACCACTTCACCGTGAGATTGAGTTCTCAATTGATTTAGTGCCTAGCACGACACCAATCTCTATGTCACCGTATAGATTTGCACCCGTTGAATTGAGTGAGTTGAAGATTCAACTCCAAGAATTATTAGATAAAGGTTTTATCTGCCCTAGTACTTCGACTTGGGGAGCACCGGTGTGGACTCGCCTTTTTCCGCGCCCTGCCTTTCGAAAAGGGTTTGAAAAGAAAGGCCTCATGGTTTAGACTCTCGCGGTTCTGAATCTAGTCTCACAAGTGCAATGTAAAACTGATAAACACCAAATGTCCAAATCCGGCAAACCTTTTTGGAAAATCGATTTTAAATCAAATAACGCCAAAATTGGACTGCTTGGCCAGATACAGAGTCGCCGCCTAAATATTTTGTTTTTTTGGGAAATTTAGGAAACCCTGACTCGTGCCAAAGGCCACGTGTCCGTCATCACCAAAGTTACCTCGGCTCGGGAACTTGGGTATGAGAGGGGAAGGTCCTGAAATGAGCACCCCCGCTCGCTCGATCAAAGATCGGCCTCTACTAACCATGGTATGATGTTTTATAAACATTATGTGTTCTTGTTATGATTATTAAACTAGCTTACTATGTGACGAACACAAGTAAGTGTAGACTAGTCGCAAGACTTGGAACAATTCAGCTCACGTTTGTTTGCGAAAATGGTTTGAATTTGCCACCAAACATAATAGGCTTAAAACTGCACATTTGTTGAATCATTCCAATTCAAACAACCAAGCCTTCACCCACAGGCATTCATGCAGTTTAGCAAGTAAGCACATAGCCTCATGGAAAGCATGCAAAACATGACAACATGGCAATCACACTCATGCAAGTATGCTAAAGCATAACAGCTCACCGAGTACTCCGAGCCAAAACAGAAACTAGTTAGAAAAATGTATGATCTAACTATACAAAATGCCTAATGCAACACATGCAATGATATAACTAAATAGGCTCGGCTACTTAATCATGGTATTTGCAACACTTTGATAGCATGCTTTGAAACACGTATTTAAAGAAGTATTGAAATAACAATGCTGTTTGAATGATGCGCCGAGCCTCGGTGCATGCAATACGAATGAATGGATGCAATCATGCAAGCATAAGGTATGCTAAATTGAAAATGTCCCTAATCTAACCATCAAAAGTAGATAAATAAAAGGGAGAAAGACGTGGGGTTGAAAGACATGCACACACGCATGCACACTTATTACAACATTACACCCTCACGAAAGAGGGTCCGAATGAATAAGCTAACTAGCTACACTATTTAATACAAAACAAATTAAAGAAATAGCTAAACTAAGCTACTTAATTATTACCACAATCAATTAACTAATCTAAGCTAATCAAACACACATTGCACTAATTAATTAAACTAAATTAATTAAGTACAAAACCAGCTCAAAAATAACAATAGGCATGCTGTTCTAGCTGGTTAAACTGGAGACACGTCAAATGCACATGCGTGCGCTTGTTTTCCACCCAGAATGCCACTGCTTTGCTGCTGACTGCCTCTGTTTGCACGGTTGAATTCTAGTATGCTGAAAAGGCACTGTTCTGAGAGTACATCAGTGGCTGGCCGGCCACTAATGGAGGCTGTCGGCCATGTGCCTGCTGCAAAAGGGCACTGCCAGCCATCAGTGAAAAGTTGCCGGCCATTAGTGTGTGGCCTACCAGCCACTGATGAACAACTTCATTCTGCTGCAATAAAGCACTACACAGAGCAGGAAAGAAATAGTTTCACAAGTTGTATGTATTGTGTACCACTCCTTATCATCAAAACATCTCCAAGGAGTGGTACTTTTGGCTCCAAAACCACCAACCAAACATTTTCAATGCATGATGGCCAAAGAACCAATGAATACAATTTCATTGTATGTACAAAAAACTCAAGACCATCACCCTATCATGTGTGATCAAGGGCAATGGAGACTAAAGAAGATTGCAGCATTTCATCCAGAAACTATGGACTCGCCTTTTATCGCGCCCCGCCTTTCGGAAAGGGTTTGAAAAGAAGGCCTCACAATTCGAACTCCCGCAGTTCTGAATCTAGTCTCACAAGTGCAATGTGAAACTGATAATCACCAAAGAGTCCAATCCAACAAATCTTTTGGAAAATCGATTTTAAATCAAATAATGCCAAAATTGAACTACTTTGCCAGATATATTTTATTTTGGGAAAATTTAAGAAACCCTGACTCATGCTAAAGGCCACGTGTCCTTCATCACCAAAGTTGCCTCAGCTCAGGAACTTAGGTACGAAGGGGGACGGTCATGAATTGAACACCCCCGTTCGCCCGATCAAAGATCAGCCACTACTAACCATGATATAATATTTTATAAACATTATGTGTTCTTGTTCTGATTATTAAACTAGCTTACTATGTGACGCACACAAGCAAGTGTAGACTAGTCGCAAGACTTGGAACAATTCAACTCACGTTTGTTTGCGAAAATGGTTTGAATTTGCCACCCTCAAGTGGGCTTAAAGATGGGGATTTGCCACCAAACATGGTGGGCTTAAAACAGGATTTGCCACAACAAAGTGGGCATAAAACTTCACATTTGTTGAATCGTTCCAATTCAAACAATAAGCCTTCATCCACAGGCATTCATACAGTTTAGCAAGTAAGGACATAGCCTTATGGTAAGCATGCGAAACATGGCAACATGCCAATCACACTCATGCAAGTATGCTAAAGCATAAAATCTTACCGAGTACTCCGAGCCAAAAGAAAAACTAGTTAGAAAGATGCATGATCCTAACTATACAAGATGCCTAATGCAACGCATGCAATAATGTAACTAAATAGGCTCTGCTACTAATATGGCACATGATTCAATTTGAACAACATGCGATTAAACACGTATTCAAAGAAGTATTGAAATGACGATGCAGTTTGAATGATGCGCGAGTCTCGGTTCATGCAAGACAAATGAATGGATGCAAACATGCAATCATAAGGTATGCTAATTGAAAATGTCCCTAATCTAACCATCGAAAGTGATTAAATAAAATGGAGAAAGACGTGGGGTTAGAAGATATACACACACGCATGCACACTTATTACAACATTGTGCCCTCACGAAGGAGGGTCCAAATGAATAATTAGCTAATCTAAGCTAAGCTAATTAATACAAAACAAAATAAAGAAATAGCTAAGCTAAGCTACTTAATTATTACAACAATCAATTAACTAATCTAAGCTGATCAAACACACATTGCGCTAATTAATTAAACTAAATTAATTAAGTACAAAACCAGCTCAAAGATAACAATAGGCATGCTGTTCCAGCTGGTTAAACTAGAGACGCATCAAATGCACATGCGCGCGCTTGTTTTCCACCAGGAATGCCACTGTTTTCCTGCTGACCGCCTCTGTTTGCGCAGTTGAGTTTTGGTATGCTAAAAGGGCATTATTCTGAGAGTACATCAATGGTTGGCCGGCCACTAATGGAGGCTGTCGGCCATGTGCCTACTACAAAAGGGCACTGCCGGCCATCAGTGAAAAGTTGTCGACCATCAATGTGTGGCCTGCTAGCCACTGATGAACAGCTTCATTCTGCTGCAACAGAGCACAACACAAAGCAGGAAAGAAGTAGTTTCACAGGTTGTATGTATTGTGTACCACTCCTTATCATCAAAATATCTCCAAGGAGTGGTACTCTTAGCTCCAAAACCACCAACCAAACATTTTTAATGCATGATGGCCAAAGAACCAAGGAATACAATTTCATTGTATGTAAAAAAAAAAAAAAAAAAAAAAAAAAAAAAAAAAAAAAAAAAACTCAAGACCATCACCCTATCATATATGATCAAGGGCAATTGAGACCAAAGAGATTGGCTCATTTCATCACTTTGAGTATGAAATACTCCAATCTTCCTTATGTTCAATATAACGTCCGATTGAACACATGCAATGCAATACAAAATGCTTATCTTGCTCAAGTTTTACTTACCACTTTTGTTTACTCATTTTACATTACCAACTCATTCTTTAATTGGTTTAGTCCATTGGTGAAAGTTCTCTAAAGAGAAAGAAGTGTCAACCAAGGGATGATGTAAGGCAAGAGAGAGTTCATGCCATTGATAATGAACCCTCAAAGAGGATTAAACCATTAAGCATAAACTCTATCTCAAGTTTAAAGAATCCCAAACTTTAAACAACTCTCAAAAGCAATTGAAAGAGTGAAACAAATGAGAATGTGACAGAGCTATATATGCTGAAATTACATGCAAAATGACACTACAACATGCAACCAACTCAAGCAACTCATGTTTAAAGGCCTAAAACAATAAGCTAGTGAAGGAATTAACCCAACAACTATGCAACACAAGCCTCAACTGAATTAACCAGCCCAAAACAGAGCCAAAATAGGTCAAAACAGAGGCAAAAACAAGCTGGACTTAAGCTACAAATTGCTAGAAAAACATGCTAACATATGAAGCTATCTAGGCATGCAAACAAGACACAAGGAGTGGAGGCTAACCCCTCCAATTTTGGACTTCAAAACATGATTTTTACCACTGAAAAACTTTTGAAATTCAGTGGTTAAAAGGCCCAAAAAAGTTGATTAAAAAGCCTTGAAAGATGGTACAAAAGCCTAAGAAAACCAAGTAACAAAAGGATGAAACACCCTAACTCAAAAGGGGCCTTTAAACTACCTTTTAAACCATAAAAATAGAGATTTTTGGAGGTCAAAACCAACTCAAAAATAGTATGTAAAGATGGCAAAACAAGTATTTAAAGCAAGAGTAAAATACAAGTGTTCTACCTCTTGAAGACAATGTATAATTTGAGCAACAAAACAAGCCAAATCAAGCCAAAATCATCTTCTAGAGCTCAAACAAAACCCCAAGAGACCTCAGCTCCAAGGTGGCCAAGTTTGATCAAGGGTTCATGTGCAAAAGTGTAGAGAAACTAGACTTTAAGGCACAAAATAACAAAAGAGAGAGAAATCTAGAGAGAGAGAGAGAAATTTTTTTGTCTTCAAATTTTCTAACCACCCCACATGCAAGAGAGGGGTCTGTAGACACCCCATTTTTTACCGTTCTTAAGACTTGGACGTCATCGTTTGAACATTTGATGATCATCCCTGTTCGTGTTCGTCTTGAGTTCTCGGAGGTTTCGGCTACGCGCCTTGCCTCAAGACCTCTCGACTTGTTTGTTTTGTGTTTGGTTTTGCATCAAACACTTGTTGTTTTGCTTCTGAGGGTGGGAAATAGCTTGTAGGCCATCCCCACATGTCACCGGCCATGGCTTGAGGCCACCGGCCTTGTTTCCTTGCCACCGGCCACTGGTGATGGCCGGTCGGCACTATTGATGGTCGGTCGGCACATTTTGTGGTCGGTCGGCCAACTTTGTAGGCCGATTAGCCACTTTTTCTGGCCGAGACCTTTTCTTGAGGGGGTTTGAACCTTTTGAACCCCTTGTTTTAACTTCTTGAGGAAGCTTGAACCTTTTGAACCCTTGGTTTTTAGCTTCTTAAGGAAGCTTGAACCTTTTGAACCCTTAGTTTTTAGCTTCTTAAGGAAGCTTGAACCTTTTGAACCCTTGGTTTAGCTTCTCCAAGAAGCTTGAACCCTTTGCACCTTTGCTCTAGCTTCTCCAAGAAGCTTGAACCCTTTGCTCTAGCTTCTCCAAGAAGCTTGAACCCTTGTCTAGCTTCTCCAAGAACCTTGGCCCTTTTGCTCCTAGCTTCTCCAAGAAGCTTGACCCCTTTGCCTAGCTTCTTCAAGAAGCTTGGCCCTTTTGCTCCAAGCTTCTAAGAGAAGCTTGGACCCTTGTTCCTCTATAAAAGAAGAGCTCCTCTTCCATTGCAAGGGTTCCAACAATTGGTCTAAGGCATACAAGAGTTGTATCTCTCTCTATCTCTACATCCAAGCTCCATAAGTGTTGGTTCTTGATCCCTTTACACACCACCTCACAACCACACACTTCCTCCATCACTCTAAGGTTCTTGGAGCTGGTTTTCAGAGGTTGAAGGCCTACATTTTTGGTCCATAAGCTGCTGGAGCTTCTTGGCTACAAGGGTAACACTTCTTACCCTCTTTATTCCCCGTTTTTGCACACACTTTTAGCCTATCTTGCATGTTGTTTTGGGCTTTATCATAAACTGAAAAAAGTCTTATTTTGAGCTTCTTTTGAAGTTTTTTTAAGATCACTTTTGTGTTTGGGGTTTTTTACCCCCTCTTAGGCCTTGTTTGGCCCAATTTTGTGCTATTTTTGGTGAGCTCCGGGACCACCTTGTTTGGGCCTCCTCACCACTGAAATCTTGAGGGATTTCAGTGGTGAGGATGGTGGTTTAAGGTCCTAAGAAGGAGAAGGTCATCCCCTCTCCTTGTTGTCTTCAAAAAGTGCCATTTTAGCCTCATGTGTGAACACCATTTTTAAGTTCATGTTGGCCATGTATTAAGTATTATTTGTGCTTATTTTGCCATGATATAGCACTATTTTTAATTGGTTTAGACACACCATGCTTGCTTTGCATACTTGTCTTGTAATGCCATGATTTGCCTTAACATGCTTTATGCTTTGAGCCTTGTTTCTAGCATGTTTTTGGCTTAGCTTTGTGAAGCTTTTATGCTTGTTTTGATGTGCTTGAGGACTATTTTTGGTTATTTGGGTCATCCATGCTTTGCTTTGTATAGCTACCATGTAATCCCCTTTGTAGGCCTTAAGTATCGGACCCTCTAGCATGCTATCCTTGCATCATTTCAGTGGTTTAGAACCACTTGTCATGTCATTTCAGTCCTTGTGGTATGCTTGTATGCTTGCATTTGATGCCCCTTTAATGTGTTAAAAGGTTGGTGTTTCATGCTCCATGTTTATGCTATTGTGTATGCCTCTAGGATTAGATCATTTAGATGCCATCTAAGTGGTTTTTGGGGCTTACTTGTGCATGATTTAGGACTGTTTTGATTCACTTTGGTCATTTGCTTCATGTGTCATATGACCATAGTTTAAGTCCTTGGGCTTGGTTGCATGCCTTGCTTGCATTGGTAGGTTGATTTGGCATCATCTTCTACATGTTTTCAAAGCTTATCGTGTATGCTATTTGTCCATGTTAAGTGTGCTTAAAAGCTGCCTTTTTATGCTCAAGTATTGGACCATGTGTGCATGAATGTTTGTGTGTACATTAACCTTGCATGTTGTCACATACTTGGCCCATAAACATCTTGTTATCATGCTCAAGTGGTAGTGCATTTGGCATGCACTCTTGTGGCTTTAGGTTGCTTAACATGTTGTTACATGTTTGCCCCATGTGTTGTTGCATGCTTGTCATTAGCATAGTTGTTCCATGCCTTGCATGCTTGTTTGCTTAGATTGTGTGCCTAGTACATATTGCATGCCTGCATACTTGCCTCCATGCTCATGTTGCATACTTAGTTCACATGCTTAGGTTGCATTTGGCATGCATGCCTTGCCTCTTGATTAACCATGATTGAGGTTGGGCCTCTTGTTTGTTTGTATGCATTTCATTTCATATTGAGTTGCACACTTGGCTCCTCGGGCCACCATGCATTGAAATGCGTGATTGGTGGTCCGAGAGTCAAGAACCATACTCCCTTGAGTCTTAAACATGATAGGGAGGGTGGTGGTGCAAACATTGCTTTGAAAATGCTTTGCCATGCCTTGTCTGTCCTCTGCTGCTGTCAAAACAGGTTTCTGCAAGAAGTTATGGCCGGTCGGCCATCTATAGTGCCGATCGACCAAACATCCGTAGCCGATGGCACAATTTTTGGTCGATGGATGGCCGGTGGTGTTTCCTCTTGGCCGGTGGTCTCCCACAACCCCTCAAGGAGTATTTCAGAAGCAACTTTGAGACTTGTGCAATCCTCAGAGGTGCAGAGCAGTGTAAACAGAGGCAACTATGGCATGGCGATGGATTTCCGAGCGGAGCCGAGCATGCATACATTCATCCCTCTTCCCGAGGCCTTTTACTGCTTTCCATAGCTTAGTTATTTGTTTAATTAGTTAAGTGGTTATGTAAATAATTAATTACTTGTTAGTTGATTAATTTGTATTATTCTTTCGGACCCTCCGAGCGAGGGCGCAATTGTAATAAGCGTGCGTGTGTGTGATGCATGTCTTCCAACCCCCATTTCTTTCTCCCTTTTATTTAACCGCTTTTGATGGTTAGTATTAGGACATGTTTAATTTAGCATACCTTATGCTATGCATGCGTGCATCATTCATCAGTATTCCATGCACCGGGCTCGGCGCATCATGCTAACTGCATTGTATTTCAATTCCAAGTTGAATACGTGTTAGTTGTTGTATTTCACATGCCATCCATAGATTAGCTGAGCCTATTCTAGCTGCATCCTGCATGTGTTACATTGCCATCTTAACATGAACTAGGATCATGCATATGATTACTTACTAGTTTCTGTTTTGGCTTGGAGTACTAGGTAAGCATTTATGCTTTAGCATACTGCATGTGTGGGAGTGACTGCCATGATAGCATGTTTACCATGAGGCTATATGCTTATGTGATATAACTGCCTGAATGCCTGTGGGTGAAGGTTGGATTATCTGAATTGGAATAAGGCATTCACTGTGAGTTTTAAGCCCACTTGAGAGTGGCAAATCATCATGTTTTCTAAACCCACCTGAGGGTGGCAAATCCACATTTTAGCCTACTTGTGAGTAGTAGACCGTTTTCAAAACAAACATGAGATGTTTTGTTCCAATTCAGGTGATTCAGTCTATACTTGTTTGCAGTGCGCATCACGTAGTAAATCTAGGCTAATAACCGGAATAAGAACACATAACGTTTTCAAAATTAGATATCATGGTTAGTAGAGGCCGATCTTCGGATCGGGCGAGAGGGGGTGCTCATAGCTGACCTTCCCCAATCGTACCCAAGTTCCCGAGCCGAGGCAACTTTGGTGATGACGGACACGTGGCCTTAAGCAAACGAGTCAGGGTTTCCTAAATTCCCCCATTAAAAAATATTTAGGTGGCAACTCTGTATCTGGCAAAGCAGTCCGTGTTTGGCACTTCTTTACAAAAATCTGTTTTCTCAAAACGATTTGCCGGATTTGGACTCTTTGGTTCAGATTAAGAACCGTGACAATTTGAGCCCGAACTGTAGCACCGAGGCCTCACACGGGGCGCGTCTACAGGGTCATATATATAGAAGATGCAAATTCCCTTCACAAAGATCCAGCAACACACGTGTTAGAAGATGCATGAACTTGTGCATACAACTGGCACAAAATATAACAAAATATCTGCTGGAAACACTGATAGTCGGCTGGCCATCAGTGATGGCCGGCAAGGTTTCATTGATGGTCGGCAAGCACATCAATGGCCGGCAGCCTTCAAGGATGGCCGGCAAGCCATCAACATCCTCATTCTGAAATGACCTAAGCATGGTCCAAAGATGAAGCAAGAGGGATACAGGGTTTACAAAACTCAAACCTGTGGCATTCTGTCGCGGACTTCGAGCATTCGGTGAGCAATCAAACTCGCCATCGGATGTACCTGCAAGAACATCAAAGTCTTAAAGAGCCGTAAAAAATGGGGTGTCTACAACCGACTCTCTTTGCTAAGAAAAAGGATGGTGCCTTACGGCTTTGTATTGATTACCGGAAGTTGAACTGGGTAACTGTTAAGAGCAAGTACCCAATGCCTCGTATAGATGATTTGTTTGATCAGTTGGAGGGGTCTTGTTGTTTCTCTTAGATAGACCTGAGATCGAGTTATCACTAGTTGAGGGTAAGGGAGGAAGATATCCAGAAGAAAGCATTTCGTACGCGGTATGGCCATTATGAGTTTCTAGTGATGCCTTTTGGGCTAACCAATGCACCCGCCGTATTTATGGATTTGATGAATCGGATCTTTCGCGAATTCCTAGAACATTTTGTAGTGGTCTTTGTTGATGATATTTTGATTTACTCACCCTCTTAGGAGGAACACGAAAACACTTGCGAGTAGTACTTGAGTTGCTAAGAGCCCACAAACTATATGCTAAGTTTGGAAAATGTGAATTCTAGTTGAGTGAAGTAAAGTTCTTAGGCCATGTAGTATCCGGGGAAGGAGTGACTATAGATTCATCCAAGATAAAAGTCGTACAAGATTGGGAACAACCTGAGAATGCCTTTAAGATCCGTAGTTTCTTGGGATGGCCGGGTATTACCATCAGTTTGTGAAAGATTTTTCTAGGTTAGCTTCACCATTGACTACACTGATGAGGAAAAGACTTAAATTTGTGTGGAGTGAGACTTGTGAGAATTCATTTCAAGAGCTTAAGGTGAGACTTATCACTGCTCTAGAATTGATTATTTCTTAGAGGGGTTTGGGATATTAGGTGTATTGTGATGCTTCACGGGAAGGTTTGGGTTGTGTATTAATGCAAGAGGGAAAAGTAGTAGCTTATGGCTCACGACAGTTGACAACACATGAGAGGAACTACCCTACTCACGACCTAGAGTTAGCAGCAACGATCTTTGCCTTGAAGATTTGGAGGCATTATTTGTATGGTGATAAGTTTGAAGTATTTTCTGACCACATGAGTGTGAAATATCTGTTTACACAGAAAGACTTGAATTTAAGGCAGAGGAGGTGGATGGAGTTTATAGAAGATTATAATTTTGAGTTGCATTATCATCTGGGGAAGGCCAATATTGTGGCCAATGCCTTGAGTAGGAAATCCATTAGCTAATATTGCCATTTGGGAATGGGAGATGCTGGGTACTATTGGTGAGTTTGATCTACAGCCTTGTTTTCATTAGTTGCACAACCTACCATTGTAAGCCGAGTTATAGAAGCATAGAGAGGTGACCTTGAGGTAGAATCCCTCTGGGAGAAGATCTCTAGTAGAAACGTAGAGAAGGGCTTGAATGTGTATTCTGACTCGAGTGTTAGATACTATGATCGTTTTTTCGTGCCGGAGTCTTGGCGAGAGGAAGCACTCCGAGAGTTTCACCATTCACGCCTTATGGTGCATCTGAGAGGCACAAAGATGTATCATGATCTTAGTCATCAGTTTTGGTGGAGGAGAATGAAGAAGGATGTTGCCACGTTCGTGTTGAGGTGCCTTACTTGTTGTGGGGAAGTGGTTTTGGAATACTCTTCAATCCTGGGAGACGCTCTTGATACTCAGCTAGTCACCTGCAAAGACAAATACTCCGGTCGGGGGTGCCGGGATTAGCACTCCGACGGGCAAGTCAGTTCTTATACTCAAGAAAGCTTGTTTACTAAGTTTAGTGAAGTGATTTTACTTACCATCATAAAACGCTTCTTTTTATATCTGTTCCTCCTGAGGCCTCGGGGCCTGGGCCTAATTTTTAATCATTACCCGTTCCTATATTCGGCCCCCAACGATTTCTTTAATCGATTAATCGGCTTACGTATCGTATTCGGCCTATGCTAGTCTTGCAGGATGGGGCCGATTAATATTTGCTGGACGACCGGTTAATGTCAGTACTAAAACATGCCCCTTCCGATTTAGCCATATATTCGGCTCCCACAATTGCCCCCCGAACTCCCTATTGACGGTAGTTAATCGGCGTGTTTGGTTTAGAATTCGAAAAGCCTATCATAGATCAGGCGGCTTCGCGTATCCCAAGGCGTCAGAAAATGTCAGAAGGCGCACGCCTTTTCGTTTATCATTACACTTTCCCGCTTCATTCATGCGTCTCTCGCATTTATTGCGATTTGAAACTTCAGTCCTTTTTGGTGCACATTTCGTCGATCATCTGATACGTTTGGACCGCCAGCGCGCATCCCTTCTCTCACTCGCATTTTCTGCAACTTTCGTCCGTCTACTTTGCCTCATCTGCTCTTCGTAAGTTTTCTTCCCTTTTCTTTGTAGCCCTATTCTCTGTTTATCATTTTTACTTTCGGCGAATCCTTGGATCCCCGTCGAAATGGCTAAACACTTGAAGGACCTCCTTTCTGAGAGCCGCATTTCCGGATTCCGGCGACATTTTTCCATTCCCGATGACGTCCATCTAACTCTTGTAACGGACAGTACTCTAGATATGGAGAGGGAGGATCAGAATACAATCGTATTCCCCCTCCTGTCCATAGCGGAAGGCGGAGTCGTTTCCCCCTACATCCACTACTTAGGGCTGTCCTTCGCTATTGGAGTCTGATTCCTTCTCAACCCAATGTAAATTTCTTTCGAATCATTATGGGTGTTATAGAATTGAATCGACGTCTTAGGATCGATCTCGGAATTTCGGCCATTCGGCACTGCTACGCTTTAGCCAAATCCTTGGTCGGCTGGGTCGGTACTTCCTTAGGGCCAAGGATACTGACCATCATTTGGTGACTATGCTTGCCAGTTCTGGTAAGAGGGTTGACGATGTAATGGTCAATGTCCGAGGTAATTGGGAGTTCGCTGAAGGCGAAGATCGCCTAGACCCCATTCCCAGACATAAGGGTGACCCAGGTTGCCACGTAGTATCTTATGTTTAATGATTTATCTTTTAATCGGCTCTCTTTCCTTAATCACTCATCTTTTGCAGGTAATAAATTGAAGAAGATTCTGACTTCCGTTGACGACGCTGTCCTTAGGGATATTAAGATTGCACTTGACTACTTTGGCCGCCCAAACGTGCAAAAACAGGGGAGAGCCGCCCACATTTTACTTCGGTACGAGCCCACTTATACCACGTTCTCGGCTGCGGACAACATTCCGATTCCATCCGGCGACCAGCACCTCTCGGCTCTTATCTTCCCCAGCTACAAGAACCTTAGGCAAATTGGTCTCGAAGATTCTGATCCGGGGCAAGACGCAGAGCCGGTGATAGAAGTAGTTGCCGATCCGGCCGGAGAATTCACTGAGGAAGCCGAGGAAGTTGACGAGGCCGTGCGCTCGGCGTTTGAGGCTGCCGGACTCGATCAGTCTTCCTCACCATCCGCTTCGGGTCGGGCAGAAGTCTCTCCCGGAGATATTTTTGCGAATTTGGGCGACCTACCCGGCGATCTCTTCGAAGGTATGGCGAAGGAAAGCCTTACGCAAATGGCGCGTAGGAGGAACGCCGAGCGAATGGCTGCTCGACAGAAGGCCGAGGCCGGCGAATCTGATCCCAGTTTGCCTAAGGCCTCCGTACCCATTGTTGAAGGGTGGTTGAGGTTACGCCGGTTGAAACGGAAAAAGGGGTGAACAGCAGGCCGGTGAAGAACGGCAAATTCCGGAAGAGCGCGGTCAAAAACACAGCGCCGAGGGGAAGCCAGTTCAGAAATTAGTCCTTCTGGCAAACGGCCTCGCCTCGAAGAATCGGACGTGGTTGCTCCTTTTGTTATTCAGCCAAAGATCAGAGATACCGATTTCTTCCGATGCTTCTGCCATTGAGGATCCGGCCGTTGCGTTGAGCTTGGCGGCTTCGATTTCCTTGCCGGCTGACAATGCAACCTTTTGCGCCGTGCCGGATATTATGGCCGTAGCCTTATCTGCGCAGTCGGCACTTCTGGTAGGAATCTTAAATCTATTTCTAAATTTATTTTTATAAAGGTATCTAATGATCCCTTATTCTTGCAGACCGTCGGTAGGATTGCCGACTTGGGCCGCCGCCTGCACGATGCTCTTGGCAGAATTGACCGCTTGCAAGCCGAAGTGGAAGGTCAGAAGAGTAGAGCGGAGTTTGAAAAAATGAGGGCCGCAATGGAGAGCGCGGGCTGAAGCGGAGAAGGAGAGGGCTCGTTCTGCTGAACAGCTTCGATCTGACGCTGAGGCTAGAGCGAATGCGAGTGAGGAATCGCTCAAGCTCTCAAAGGACGAACTTGCCAAGGCGGAGACTCAGCTAGAGGAGCTGAAGGCGGCCAAGGAGAAAGCCGAATCTGAGGCTTTCGAGGCGGGAAAAAGCCGCTTACACGGAATATGTTGATGAAGTTCCCAAGTTTGAGAATCGGGGGTTCAAACATGGGTGGCTCAAAGCCCTTGCTGCCGCTGGGGTTACATCGATTTGCCAATTCCTTACGAGCAAGTGGATGTTGAGCCACTCGAATCCGACACCGAGGAGTGATTTGGGAGCCGTTTCCTATTTTATTAAGTTTTTTGTGTAAGTTTTTTGTTTGGTAGGGTTTTGTTGGTTCAGGGTAGTTTTCATGTATAAATTGGTTACTATCTTGTACGCAATTTATTAATGAACATTTCCTTGTAATGTCACTGCTACTTGTGCACAATTTGTGTGATTATGTTAATGAAACATTTTGCTGAGTTTGGCTCAAAGCCTTTCGCTACTTTGCGTAAAATTGTTGCTGAGTTTCAGCTTTTAGGGATTGAATATCCTGTGTCAATATTGATTCGTCTTTCTCATGCCGACTGGATTCGAATTATGAACTGTCAATTTGTGAGCCGGCTGGGGTATTTGAGCCGAATAGGTTGATGAATATCTGAATCTGCCCTTGCCCCAGGCGGTTCCTGCAGAGGTTAGAAGAATCGATTGGGGAGCCGGCTGGGGTACTTGAGCCAAATGGATTGATGATCTGCCCTTGCCCCAGGCGGTTCCTAAAGTCGAGGAGCCGGCTGGGGTACTTGAGCCGATAGATTGGAATCTCTTGCCCTTGCCCCAGGCTTCCTGCAGAGGTTAGAAGAATCGATTGGGGAGCCGGCTGGGGTACTTGAGCCGAATGGATTGATGATCTGCCCTTGCCCCAGGCGGTTCCTAAGTCGAGGCCGGCTGGGGTACTTGAGCCGAATAGGATTGATGAATCTGCCCTTGCCCCAGGCGGTTCCTGCAGATCGAGGAGCCGGCTGGGGTACTTGAGCCGGATAGATTGATGAATCTGCCCTTGCCCCAGGCGGTTCCTGTAGAGTCGAGGGCCGGCTGGGGTACTTGAGCCGATAGATTGATGAATCTGCCCTTGCCCCAGGCGGTTCGCGATTATGGTAAAATCGTGCCCCTGCCGTCGACTCACCGGCGTCGGGCGATTCAGGATCTCCAATTAATGAGATTGCCTCGAACGTGCTGCCTCTGTGAAGGATAAATGAACAAAGGTACATCCTTTATGAGCTTGGTAGACAACTGAGTTGAGCTCCTGGGGAAGGCTGATTGCGCGAATGTCGAATCGACTCTTCTTTAACAGTAAAGGGGAAGCGAAGACCCTAGCTGAGCTTGGCGGAGATATGAATCGAGGTGGTGAACCCTCGGGCAGGAAGTAGGAGTTCCAGGGGTCGAGAGAGGCGTCAGTCTCCCCGACGTCGCAGTAGATCGCCCAGGCGAGAAAAGCAGTCGCAGGGTAAGTCTCCACAGTCCCGAGTCGAGAGGAGGTCCGACGCGAATCCATGCCCATTAAGCTTTGCGGTATTCGTGAAGAATAGACCCATGACGGAGGCGGACTCGATCGTTCGAGACCCAGACGTAGCGGTCGACTTTGCCCGACAAATATTTCCGCCTGAGGTTCAGAAATCAATGCTGGGTCGACAGGATTACGAGGTGTTTCGCGAGGGCATTCACGGCGCAGTGAAGGGGCTTTACACTGCTTACGAAGTCGGCATGCGACTGCGCGCTGCCCGTCAAGAGATGGAGAAGAAGGACGAACGTATTCGAAGTTTGGAGGCCCGCGTGGAGGCGGCCGAGCGGGAACTAAGGAAGACCAAGGCGGCTCAGGCACAATCCACTACGCACGCGAACCCAATTGTGGAAGAGAGAGTTACTAGTCGGCTTATCAGCTCCGCACTTGCCGATCGAGAGACGGCAAGTATGTTCGCAATAGAGAGCGCGAAGGGGAGGGCCTATGAGAAAGGTTTCCATGAGGGCCGAAAGGTGGGAATCGAGAAAACCAGGGAAACGCTGGCCGAAGAAGTATGCCGATGTGAAAACCGCGGGTTTAGGCACGGTTGGATCAAGGCATCTCAAGCCGCAGAAGCTCTTCGAGCGTCGGGAATTGATTTGGCATCACCACGCTACAGGAGTAAAGATTTTCCGTTTTCTGCCTTTGAGATTGAGAAGAGTGAGGATGAGGGTGACGCCGTGTGAGTTTTATAGTTGTAAGATTGGAACGCAGGGCGCGTTTGAAACTATGTAACTTATTGTTTTATTGAATAAAGATTGTTTCATTATAAATGTTTCGTTGTCATTCATATTCGGCATATGTGTATTTCGTGTTGCTTAAATGTTTGAATGTCTACATATTGTCCGACCCAGATGGCCGTTAACTGTCCGGCGATACGCGGGTTTATCGGCAGGATCTGCACATGGGCAGGATGACACGTCCGCGCGACCGTTAAGGTTTTATTGAGGCTATTCAACGGCCATTTATCTTTGATTTGGGTGAGCGCATTGACGCTTGACCAGTTGGATTAATGGGCTGGTCGGCGTGAAGATTTGGCCGACCGGTTTAATAAATCTATTTCGCTTTGGCCCAGCCAGCGCGCGTTTCGGCCAGCCGTCGGGATGGCGGTCGTGGCGAATGTCAATCGACGCTTGTTTATTCAACCAATGCGTTTTTGGGCGTTAAAAAATTTTCTTGGGATTGGGACCTCGAGATCGCGGTCGTTGCTGAGAATAAAAGGAGTGGGCGCTTCGCACCAATAATCCCATTTGACTCATCATTCTTTGTCTGGGATGGTGATTTTTGTTACAGAGGCTCAAACTTCGGTCAAGTTTGGTGTTGAGATGGTTTGCGGCAGAAAACCTATCCGTGAGGGAGTTAGGTCATCCAAGAGCTTGAGATCTGTGAGTCTCCAAGTCGTCGAAGCAGATCACCCCGAAAGGAGAGTCAACAACTGTCAAGTTCATTCTTCCTTGTCCTGGATCTTTGCCTTGACATTGTCAATGGTGTGGGGAAGTTTGGCGTTATGCAAGTCGTGGGCTTAAGCATAACTGGTTCAAGGTAGTGCACGCCGTGGAGGGTTTAGGGCGACGGTCGTCGATCCGGCGATGCTGCTTTACCGGGCGTCTTGTTCCTTTTTTGCTTTCGATATTGTAATGTTCGAATGCGGGTTGTATTTATGTAACAACTGTTTAATCAAATAAATGGTTTTGTTTTAAATCTATTTGCGTGTTATTCTGAATTTTGCTTGTGTACTAGAGCACATTACTTCGAATGTATGATCGTTCTAGTATGTTACATAGGATCAATTATCAATATCTTTCGTTCGTGCCAACGTTTGCTCCGGATTTGGAGACGCGATTAGCACTTAGCACTGTATGATCGTTCTTGAACCCAGGCCCATTCGGCCTTACGGAGATTAAAATCGGCTCACGAATCCAATCCGGAGACTTAATCGCCCTAAGGCGTCATGCGCCAAAGGGGGCTCCGAATCCGGAGACTTAATCGGCCCAAGCGTCATGCGCCAAAGGGGGCTCCGAATCCGGAGACTTAATCGGCCCTAAGGCGTCATGCGCCAAAGGGGCTCCGAATCCGGAGACTTAATTTGGCCAATCGTATGCACGAAGGGCGTTCCGAATCCGGAGACTTAATCGGCCAAGGCGTCATGCGCCAAAGGGGCTCCGAATCCGGAGACTTAATCGGCCCTAAGGCGTCATGCGCCAAAGGGGCTCCGAATCCGGAGACTTAATTTGGCCAATCGTGACATCACGAAGGCGTTCCGAATCCGGAGACTTAATCGGCCCTAAGGCGTCATGCGCCAAAGGGGGCTCCGAATCCGGAGACTTAATCGGCCTAAGGCGTCATACGAAGGGGCTCCGAATCGGAGACTTAATCGGCCCTAAGGCGTCATGCGCCAAAGGGGGCTCCGAATCCGGAGACTTAATTTGGCCAATCGTGATATCCACGAAGGGCGTTCCGAATCCGGAGACTTAATCGGCCCAAGGCGTCATGCGCCAAAGGGGCTCCAAATCCGAGACTTAATCGGCCCTAAGGCGTCATGCGCCAAAGGGGCTCCGAATCGGAGACTTAATCGGCCCTAAGCGTCATGCGCCAAAGGGGCTCCGAATCCGGAGACTTAATCGGCCCTAAGGCGTACGCCAAAGGGGGCTCGAATCGGAGACTTAATCGGCCCTAAGGCGTCATGCGCCAAAGGGGGCTCCGAATCCGGAGACTTAATTTGGCCAATCGTATATGCACGAAGGGCGTCCGAATCCGGAGACTTAATCGGCCTAAGGCGTCATGCGCCAAAGGGGGCTCCGAATCCGGAGACTTAATGGCCTAAGCGTCGCCAAAGGGGGCTCCGAATCCGGAGACTTAATCGGCCCTAAGGCGTCATGCGCCAAAGGGGGCTCCAAATCCGGAGACTTAATCGGCCCTAAGGCGTCATGCGCCAAAGGGCGCTCCGAATCCGGAGACTTAATTTGGCCAATCGTGACATCCACGAAGGGCGCTCCGAATCCGGAGACTTAATCGGCCCTAAGGCGTCATGCGCCAAAGGGGGCTCCGAATCCGGAGACTTAATTTGGCCAATCGTGATATGCACGAAGGGCGCTCCGAATCCGGAGACTTAATCGGCCCCAAGACGTCATGCGCCAAAGGGGGCTCCAAATCCGGAGACTTAATCGGCCCTAAGGCGTCATGCGCCAAAGGGGGCTCCGAATCCGAAGACTTAATTTGGCCAATCGTGACATCCACGAAGGGCGCTCCGAATCCGGAGACTTAATCGGCCCTAAGGCGTCATGCGCCAAAGGGGGCTCCGAATCCGGAGACTTAATTTGGCCAATCGTGACATCCACGAAGGGCGCTCCGAATCCGGAGACTTAATCGGCCCTAAGGCGTCATGTGCCAAAGGGGGCTCTGAATCCGGAGACTTAATTTGGCCAATCGTGATATGCATGAAGGGCGCTCCGAATCCGGAGACTTAATCAGCCCTAAGGCGTCATGCGCCAAAGGGGGCTCCGAATCCGGAGACTTCATGTGGCCAATCCTGGCAAGTGCCCCACTGGGAATTGACATATGATTTTCAGCGACGAGAAGAAATAGTTCGTATTGCAGAGGCGAAATATATTTACAGGTATCAGAGCCCACAGGTCGGGTCAGTGATAGGGTTTTCATCAGAACTCTGCTTGTGCCGATTGGGGGGAACCACGTATTTCTTCAATGCCGTGGGTTGTTGGGAAACGCAGATCTGATGGTAGGTGCTTGGGACGGCCTTCATGATATGTAGCCAGGTTCTTCCCATTATGGCATTATACGGCGAGGGGAGCTTCACGACCAGGAATTTCGCTTCGACCGTTCTGGAACCGCTCGAACAGGTAATGTGACCTTGCCCAAGTGGATATTCGGGGTTTGTGTTAAAGCCGAACAGTGGGTGAGGCGCCGGAGTAGATCCGCCTCGTTGAGGCCGAGCTTGATGAAAGTTTGATAGTACATGACCTCTGAACTACTCCCTGGATCTATGAGGATTCGTTCAATGATGAACGGTTTATGCGTAATCCAATGACCAACGGATCATTGTGGGAAGCCGTTACGTCATTGAGGTCGGAGTCGTTGAAGGCAATTGTCGAAGCTTCTTCGGACCAGTCAGTCGAAACATGGCGCCCCTGTAAAGTTGGATGCGATCGAATCGTATGCATGGCTGGGAGTGTAGGCAGGCTGTAAATTACGTGGATCACGCCAAGTGGGGGAGAGTCCTACCTCAATGCTAATGCCTTGGTTGGCTTTCCCTGTTTCACGTACTGCTGCAGTCGGCCATCTTGCACCAGTTCTTCCAGGTGACTTTTAATGCGTAGCAACTCTTGTTTCGTGGCCATGATCTTTGTGATATTCGCACCTCCGGTCCCTTCGTCGTGTATCGGGTGGTCCCACCATCTTTGACGGCCATTGAAGAATGGAAGGTGTTGGATTTGGTCATTACCGCGGTGATTGGCTCTGACAGTTCCGTGTACTTTTTGTCGGCGCGCCTCGAGCGCCTACTGTCGACTTGCAATTGCTCATCGTCGGGTGGAGCATTGATCACTCGATCGGCGAGAGTCCGCCTTTTGTCTCGTTTAGCACGTTGTCGTGGCTCGGGGCTCAGAGGTGGCACGGAACTTATCGGCTGAGCAATATCAGGGGTGCCGGTTTGGTGGACACTTGTCTGGCTTTGATTCTCAAGGCATCGTCTTCCACTTTGCAATACTCTTCGACTTTCTTCATCAACGCCCAGACTGTTTTGCGGGGTCTTCTAGTCAGGGAGTTGCGAAGCACTGTCAGGATGTAGTCCCATTTTGAAGGCGGTGACGGCCATGGAGTCGTTGCAAGCGTCGTCAACGAGATTGAAGCACTCCCAATATCGCGCCGAATATGCTCTCAGCGTTTCTCCTAGTTGGATCTGCATAGCCCAGAGAGAGTCGGCCTGTTTCGGCTGTACCTCGTTGGTGATGAACCTGGCCCTGAAGGATTTTTGTAATTGGTGGAAACTTCTGATCGAAGCCGGCTCCAGCTTGTAATACCATCTGACAGCTAGTGGCCCAAGCTGCTGGGAATATTCGGCACATGAGGGCTTCATTGTCTGCATGCAACGTCATGGCCTGCTTGTAGTGACGTATATGATCAGTGGGGTTTGATTTTCCGTCGTAGAGAGTAAATGATGGAGCTTTGAACTTCTTGGGCAGGGCCGCCCTCGCAATTCGTCGGATAAAAGGATCGTGCCGGTCCTCTTCGTCTAAACTGCTTCTTCTGCGCTTGTTCCTTGTGTGGGCTTTTTTCAGGGAGCTGGAAGTGTCTGAGCGTCCCTTTTATGCTCCGTGGATAATGAGTTGGAGTCGCTATCAGTTTCCCTTTGTCGGGCTCGAGGTCGTTGTTTACCTGCCCTCAGGGTCGTTCGGGGTCTTGGCGCGCGGCTTCTTTGGATTTTGCTACTTCCAGGGCCAAATCTTGACGGAGGCGTTCATTTTCTGCGAGCATATTTCCAGCCTTTGCTCATTCTGTTTAGCTTGTTCTATGATGGCTTGCATCGTCTCCTGCGCTGAAGTCGTTGGCGAGTCAAAATTCAAGGCGCGTCTCGCAGCGATGGTTTCCTTCCCGAGCATATTTGCCGAAGTGATGTCGTCTCTCTGTGTAGTCTCGTCGGTGGCTATCAGAGGATCTTGCGTCACGCCTTCCATGGATGTACTTGAGTATTCCCACAGACGGCGCCAATTGTGGGGAAGTGGTTTTGGAAATACTCTTCAGATCCTGGGAGACGCTCTTGATACTCAGCTAGTCACCTGCAAAGACAAATACTCCGGTCGGGGGTGCCGGGATTAGCACTCCGACGGGCAAGTCAGTTCTTATACTCAAGAAAGCTTGTTTACTAAGTTTAGTGAAGTGATTTCTACCTGCCATCACAAGAACGCTGCTTTTTTATTTATATCTGTTCCTCCTGAGGCCTCGGGGCCTGGGCCTAATTTTTAATCATTACCCGTTCCTATATTCGGCCCCCAACGATCTTTTTTAATCGGATTAATCGGCTTACGTATCGTATTCGGCCCATCCTGGTCTTGCAGGATGGGGCCGATTAATATTTGTTGGACGACCGGTTAATGTCAGTACTAAAACATGCCCCTTCCGATTTAGCCATATATTCGGCTCCCACACTTGTCAATAAGTGAAGGCCGAGCATCAGAGGCTTGCAGATTTGTTGCAACCCTTGCCTATAGCTGAGTGGAAGTGGGAGTATATCATGATAGATTTTGTTGTGGGTCTTCCGAGGACTCAATGGGGCAATGATGCCATTTGGGTGGTAGTTGATCAATTGACCAAGTCAGTGCACTTTGTACCAATGCACACGAGTAACTTAGTAGATTTTCTAGCTAACCTTTACATTATGGACATTGTTCAACTCCATGGGGTCCTTGTGACGATTGTTTTGGACAGAGATCCGCGTTTCACAGCTCGGTTGAGGCAAAGCCTATAAAGTACCTGTAGCTTGCTTTTCGTGCTCCTCGGAGGGGTTTAGTCTCCTCGAATACAATAGCCCTATAGTTTGGACTCCCATGGTTTTGAATCTGGTTTCACAAGTGCAATGTGAAACAGTTAAACACAAAAATGTCCAAATCCAGCAAATCATTTGGAAAATCGATTTTTGATCAAAAATGCCAAAAATGGACTGCATTGCTAGATTTCAAAGTCACTACCTAAATATTTTTGGGAAATTTAGGAAACCCATGACTCATGCCAAAGGCCATGTATCCGTCATCACCAAAGTGTCTCGGCTCGGGAACTTAGGTATGAGAGGGAAAGGTCATGAATTGAGCACCCTGCTTACCCGATCAAAGATCGACCTCTACTAATCATGATGTGATTTTTATCTACATTATATGCTCTTGTTCCGGTTATTATGCTATCTTTACTATGTGATGCACACAAGTATAGACTAATTCATGAAAATTGGAACATTTTGATTTCATGTTTGTTTTGAAAAGTGTTTTGAATGGAAAAAGTGTCTCATATGTACATTGATCAAATCATCCGAACTTAAGCGAAAAACCTTCGTCCACAGTCATTCAAACAGGTATATCAACTAAGCACGTAACCTTATGGTAATCATGCTTGACATGTGTGGGGAAGTGGTTTGGAAATACTCTTCAGATCCTGGAAGACGCCAATGATCCTCAGCTAGTCACCTGCAAAGATACAAATACTCTGGTCGGGGGTGCCAGAATTAGCACTCAAGTGGTTTGGAAATACTCTTCAGATCCTGGAAGACGCCAATGATCCTCAGCTAGTCACCTGCAAAGATACAAATACTCCGGTCGGGGGTGCTGGAATTAGCACTCCGACGGACAAGTCAGTTCTTCTATTCAAGAAAGCTTGTTCACTAAGTTTTTAGAAGTGATTCTTGCATACCTTTTCTAGTCCATTGCCATTATATTTATACTCGTTTCTTCTGATCCTCGGGGCCAGGGCCTACTTTTTCAATCATTATCTTTTCCACTATTCGGCTCTAGGTACTCTCCCCTATTCGGCCTATTTATCCTATTCGGCCCCTTATCCTTGCGGGATATCTGCCGGCTAGCGTCAAGCTTCTGAAATATACCTCATTTATCTTCGCCAATTATTCGGCTACCACAACATGGCAACACTAACATTCATGCAATATGTAGTACTCCGAGGCAAGCCAAAGAAGATGAAATAATTAGAAGAAATGCATGCTCCTAAACAAATGCAATATGACCAATGCAACGCATACAACATGCAATTAATAGGCTCGGCTATTAGTATGTCATGTGATTCAATTCAACGAATGTGATAAAAGCACGTATTCGATTTAAGGAAGTTGAAATTGACAATGATTAGTATGATGAGCCGAACCCTTATGTGTGCAAACATAGATATAAGTCATGGCAATGACATGAAAATGTAAAAGATGATGCTACCATTATAAGCAGGTAAATAAAAGGGAGAAAGAAATAGGGGTTAGAAGACATACACACATTATTATATATTTTCCCTCACGTAGGAGGATCCGAATAAATGCCCTACTTTAAGCTAATTGTTATAACACCAATAAACGAATTAACTAAACTAACTAATTATTACAATTTAGAATAAAACTAACTAATTAATGAACTAGCTATTACAAGTTTCAAATAAACTACAAACTTAACTACAACACACTACTATTAGCATTTATTTCATGAGCCGCGGGAAATGAGGAATTGCATATGCATGAACAAGAATTTCTATCCGAAAAACTCCTCTTTTTTGCTGCCAGAACTGTTCTGTTTCGCAGTTAGAAAATTATCTGTTTTCACCCCAACCTCTGCTCTATTCTGCCATAAAAATGGTACTGACTGCTCAACAAAAAGTGGTTGGCCGACCAGAAAAAGTGGTCGGCCGGATGGTTGGGAGGTCGGCTAGCCACTATTTTGGGGATCTGCCCTACTGCAACAGAAAAGAAACAGAGCACAAACAAAGTATTTCGAGGGAATGTTTGTCCTTTCTTCCTCTCTCTATGATGGAACAGATCAAGGGAGAGGTAGACTCGATTCGCAAACCATCAATTGAGGCAAACTCGTTGCGTGATGATCTATAAATTGATGGGACAAAGTCTTAATAAATGGAAAATAAAGACCAACAAAACCTCCTCCCTATCATAGAATTACCTAAAGGGAGGTGGTAGACATTGATTCTTGGGCCATTATCATCACTAAAGAGTATGAAATGACTCAAGACTCAATGGGTTCAATTAACGTCAGATTAAACCCGACTTGATTTTATTACTCTTGTTACCATTTTAGTCCAATTTTATTAGCCTCTTTTAATTACATTTTTATTCTTTAATCATTTAGTCCAAAAATGAGAATTAAGTCCACTAAATAAAGAGAAGAGTCAAACAAGAAGTTGTTCTTGACGTGAGAGAGATGTAATGCCTTATTAATGAACCTCCGAAGTGATTAAACCATTAAGCATGGAAGGGTCTGCTTCGAATGCCTTAAACAACACTCGTTTAAAATGACTCTCAAACAAATAAAACCAAGAAAGGAGGGAGAGTGCAGAGATGGGTATTGCAAGTGTAAACACATGTATGAAAAGCATAAAATAAAGGCTATCAACTTAAATAGGTTGGTGTCTAAGGCCTAAACCACCAAACCTATGAGGACTACAACACTACAAGCATACTATACAAAGCATGAATGAAGTAAACACACTAAAATAGTCCTAAAACTCCCCAAAACAGTGCTGGAATTACCATGGAAAAACTAGAAAAAGTGAACTAAAATAATAGAGAAATGAAACTAGTAAGCAAACCTAAGGAGGGTGGCTAACCCCTCCACTTTTTGAACCTCAAAACCACATTTTTAGACTTTTGAAACTCTGAAAATCAGTGGCTAATTATTGAGAATGAAGTGGGAAACACAAGGACAAAAGCTTAGAGAACAAGGTTCAAAGAGGGGTAGTTAACCCCTCCACCTTTTGTAGCTTTATGTTACAAGTTTTAGCCCATAAAAACAGTGTAAAAACAATACAAAAACAACAAGAAAAGATAATGAAGAAGTAGTGTAAGGATGGCCAAAGTTATACCTCTTGCAGAGAGGTTACTCTTTGATTCACAAACCAACAAGTGATCACTCTAAAGAGTTGAAATTTTACTCAAGAACCTCAGCAAGGGGACTCAAATTTTTGGTTTAGGAAGTGTATGTATAGTGTATGTATATTGCAAGATAGAGAGAAAGGATGCTTAGCAAGTTTTGGAGTCTTCACAAATTTTTCTAACCTAAAATCAAGAGAGGTGGGCTTGTATTTATAGAAAAAAAAGGCTTCTCCACTTGGAAATATCTATATAGAGACAGCTGGTGCAAGGCATGCACATGGGGGGGACAACTGGCAGAGGTCGGCCACTAAAAACTGGCCAGTCGGCCACAAAAATCTACTCTCAAACCCGACTTCAAATAGACATATCTCCCTCATCCGGACTCGATTTTAGGTGAATCTTGAGTCTAAATTGAAGCCCCAGAAGTCTACTTTCCAATGGTTATGGTCCCACATATAAGTTCTAAGCGTACAAAGAGATATTCCTAATTTAGTGAAGGATGCTTTCTTTCTTAACGAATTGATGCCTAACTTCAAACGGGCATATCTCCCTTATCCGGACTCGGTTTTAGGTGATTCTTGAGTCCAAATTGAAGCCCCAAAAGTTTACTTTCCAATGGTGGTGTCCTTACATCTAAATTCTAAGTGTACAAAGAGGTATTTCTAATTTAGTGAAGATTACTTATTTCTTTCTTAAAGGATTGATGCCTAATTTCAAACGGGCATATCTCCTTCATCCGAACTCAGTTTTAGGTGATTCTTGAGTCCAAATTGAAGCCCCAAGCGTCTACTTTCCAATTGTATGCCCTCACATCTAAATTCTTAGTGTACAAAGAGATATGACTAATTTAGTGAAGATCGCTCATTTTTCTCTTAACGGTTTGATGCTCAACCTTTTCCCCAACTAGTTTTCTTCCCTCCTCTCCTATTCCTCCAACTCCAAACCTATAAATAAGATTTTTTTTAAGAGTTCACCTCCCTTTCATTTATTTCCACTTTGTCCTTACTCAGTTTACCGAAAAGTGCAGTATTTTAAATGAAATGCAATCCTCAGAACAACGTAGAAACATTTGAAAAAATATTTTGAAAAAGAGAGTTTTAAGGTATAAAATAGTTTTGGTCAAAATGGGGTGTAAGGTTAGGATTAGAAGCTCAAAAATTGAAGCCTTTTGCTGAAGAACTTGAACAATTGTACAACATTACTTTTCATCATCAAGTGTTCAACCTGAGGTGCCTAAGTCTTATGGGCAGTCAAAAATGGGGTGTCTACAGTGCCCTGGGCACAGGATTGACTTTTAGCAGCGCGTATCATCCTTGGACTGACAATCAGTCAGAGCGCACCATTCAGATTCTAGAGGATAAACTTTGAGGCTGTGTTTTTTTACTGTAAGGGATTATGGGAGAACAGTTGCCCTTAGTGGAGTTTGCCTATAATAATAGCTTCCAGTCGAGTATTGGTATGGCGCCGTTTGAGGCCTTGTATGGCCAACCGTGTAGATCTCCTGTGTGTTGGGTCGAGGTAGGTGATGCACCTATGTTGTGTCTAGAGTTAATCTGAGAAATGACAGAGAAAGGTACACTTATCCGTAAGAGGTCGGTCACGGTCTAGAGTCTTCAAAAGAGCTATACCGATTGTAGGAGAGACCGTTATCCTTTGGAGAAGGAGATGACATCTTTTTGAAGATATTACCTAAATGGAGTTTGATGAGGTTTGGGAAGAGTGGGAAGTTGTCCCCTAGATTTATTGGGCCTTTTGAGGTCCTTGAATGGATTGGAGAGGTAGCTTATCATTTGGCCTTACCGCTACAGCTTTCTGGGGTTCATGACATGTTTCATATTTGTATGTTTCGGAAATATGAGCCGAATCCATCGCATGTGTTGGATTGCACCAAGTTAGAGACAGACGAGGATGCCTTGTACGAGGAGAGACCTGTTAGAGTTCTAGATACTCGAGACCAAGTCTTGCGAGACAAGACGATTCCTTTAGTAAACGTATTATGGCGACATCATGGAGTCAAGGAAACAACTTCGAAACGTCAGTTGGAAATTCGTGAGAAGTATCCGGACCTATTCGTTAATGTTTGAGCATGTATTGAAACTTTTGTTATGTTGATTTAATATAAACATTGTATATGTTTTGGAAATGTGAATTGTACATTCAGTATTAAAAACTTGTTTATCATGTTGATGAGGATGAATGAGCAGTGGATGGGTTATGGTATTGGAATTGATTGATTATCATTATTGTAATTGATGTAAACATGATTTTAAAGTTTGATTTATAATTGCAGGGACGAAATTCCTTAAGGGGGGAAGGTTAGAGCGATTCTAGTTTAAGACCCGACCCATTTGATATTCTGAATTCGGATTTCATGGTTTTGTATTGTTGTTCATGACTTATTACTCTTTTCCCCCATTGAGTTTGGCTATTGGGATGTGTTGGTTGCGTTTGGAATAGGTTGGTACCTTGTTTTTCAAAAACCTTATTGCCCAAAATTTTACTTCTATGCTTGAGTGCCACTTCTTGCGCTCGAGCTATCTTTGTAAACTCTCAGTACTTTTGCAGGTCTACAAAACTACTGGGACTTGTCATTCTTCGCTCGAGTGGCCCTTTTTACACTCGAGCGTTGACCTTCTATCTGTAAAACTACTGGGAGAGTGTATTCTACAATTGAGCATCACTTCTTGCGCTCGAGCGGTGATGCCATTTTCATTGTGTCTCTACGCTTGAGCATCACTTCCTGCACTCGAGCGGTAATTATTTTTGTGTCTGGATGCTCAAGCGTCACTTTTTGCACTTGAGTTTCGGCTTAATCTGAGTTTCATCTGTGTTTATCTCATCTTCTAACTTTGAGGTAAGGATTCTCCACACTCTAGTATAGGTTTTACCTTAGCTATTTGTTATTTTGAAAGATTATTGTGGTTTGGAGGTTTTTGTCAAAAAACTAGGGTTTGGAACAAAAATGTCAAAGAGGGGTTTTCAAATGGTTTTAAGAAAAAAGGTTGCGATTATGAATTTGGGGTTGATATATGTTGAACTGAGATATTTCTTGCATTGAAATGGATTTTCAAGGAGAAAGGGTTTTTTCCCAAAAATGTGAATGTTTGAGATTGTGAAGAGAAAATGAAATTGATATGGAAATTATGGAATTGAAATGACAATAATGATGAGGGTGGAGTTGGATATGTATTATCACTCATATTTTGAGATTTTGCAAATGTGTAACTTTAATGAAATTTATTTATCTGTTTAGAGATATCTGTTTTGGGCTATCAGTGGAAGATAACTATGAGTGTTGTAGAAATTGCATGAGAATTAGGTGAACTAAAACAAATTTCTCATCCATGTGCATTGAACATTGTTGCTCATTTAATACATTGAACATGTATATGATTTTGAGAAAAATGAGTGAACGTTGGAAAGAGGTGTGTATCACTAAATTAAGTTGTCATGTGTGTCCAGGATGAAAGTCTCAAAAAACGCACGTATACATGGGTGTCGATTCCCGCGGACGAAATATCCGTAAAATGAAAATAGTAGTACTTGTATAGACTACGTTTACATGGGTGCCATTTGACGGTTTCCTGCAGACGAAATATCTATGAAAGGTTGTACTGGTTTGAGATTTCTCTATTGTTTTCTATTGTAAAAAGCATGACTTTGCGAATTGTGATATAGACTGGGCATGGCATTGTTTTTGAAAGGAAATGTAAAATGTTTTGACTGGGCATTGCATATGCATAAAACCTTATGGCTTTGTTAAGATTTATATATTGTGTTGTAGTATTTCTATTGGGCTTTGGCTCATCTTATGTAGGAAAAACCATTTTCAGGTGTTGGTGAAATGTCTCCACCAAGGACTTAGCTTGGGAGAATTGTGGAGCTGAAGGCTTAGTGTTGTTATTTGTATTTAAATTTTGTGCAAGCCTAAGATTTTATATGTATTGAGTTTAAGACTCACTTTTGATGTACCTAAGTACTGACTTGGAAAGATATAAGCCTTTAATGCATATAATTATCTGTTTAGTTTTCATTTCTTTTCACAATCTTGTAATACATGCTATAGGTTTAGGATGCACTCTTTATGAATGTATATCGCATGTATCACCTTTTGTATATCAAACTCTAATTAATGAAAACTTATTATTTCGCTTATGTTGCTATTTATTGGTTATTATGAGATGGGTATATAATATTTATTTCGGGTCGTTACAGGGTCGGGCAAGGCTGGGCTAGCTCACTCGTGCAAAATCTTAGCCTAAGCCCAAGCCTAGTCCCGGAGGTACTTGGTCCTCAAGCAGGCTAGTGGGTTAGGCCTGGGCTTGACCATTTTTTAAAAAAAAAAAATTCCACCAAAATAGCTTGAAATTGATATTGGGCCTCGAGTGGGCCAGCCTCGAATTGGGTCAAGCCCCAAAATACATTGCTTAGGCCCAGACCTAAGGTCATGGGCTGGGCTCGAGTTCGAGCTTGGCCAGGCCAGGCTGGGCTGCGGGCTGGTGAGCCGATTTTACACCCCTAAGTGGTGGTAATAGGGTGGTGATGATGGCGACGGTAAGGTAGAGGTAGTTGTGGTGGCGGTGGTAGGATAGTTATGATAGTAATAGTATGATGATGGATTTAATTGGTAGTGATAGTGGTAGGTAATGGTTGTGGCAACGGCGGTGGTGGTAAAATGCTTGTTGTGGCAATGGTTGTGGTGGTAAGGTTGTTGTTGGTTGTGGTAATAGTGATGGCGGTAGGGTCATAATGGTGGTGGTTGTGGAAGTAGGGTGGTAATAGATGCTAGTTGTGGCAATAGTGGCATCAGTGGTGGTGGTAATAATGATGGTAGACTAGCAATGACTATGGTAATAGGTAGTGCTAGCAGGCAGTAATGGTAGCAAAAAGTGGATAGTGGTAATAGGTGGTAGTAGTAGGGTGGTTGTGGCGATGGTAGGATGCTTATGGTAGTAATAGTAAGATGGTGGATGTAGTGGTGGTGGTGGTGGTGGTGGTGGTGGTGTCAGAAAAATTGACATTACTAAACCAATCAAAATTTTAATTTTCGGTATGTTTCATAATATGTGGTCTGTTTTGATTTTGAAAAATTCTATACCGATATAAACTAAATCGATCGAAATATTATATTTAATGCTTTTATATTTCAATTATTTGAGTATTAGAATATAAGTAATAAATAATATACATTTTGCAATAAAAATTAAAGAGAAAAGTATTTATCAAATGACTTTTACTATTTTGCTTCATTTATACTCAATGTAACTCTTATAAAATCTTTCAAAATCTCATGAGAATCGTTACTTTACACAAATCGATAAGACCAAACCGTATCGTACAGTTTGTTTTGGTTTTTCAACTAACAAAATAAAAATAAAAATAAAAAAATTGATTTGGTGCTAAATATTCAAATCATTTACCTATCGTAGTGGTAGGTGTGGTAGGCAACAGTAGTGGTGGTGGTGGTGGTGGTGGTGGTGGTGACAAAAGTGGATGATAGTAATAACGAGACTCGTTTTGGAATAATTTCATTAGGAATGTTTGTACTTTAGATTGAAGAAAGGAATATGTATTTAAAATAAATTATATTTTGACTAATAATATTATGACATATGTGAATATTGATTTCATTCTAATTTTAGTAACATAATTTAAGGAAAATTTTAAATTTGAAATTTTATTTTGTAATTCAATAAAGGATGTATTATGTCATATGTAAATATTGATCTCATTTTAATTTTAGTAACATAATTTAAAGAAAATTTTAAATTTTATTTTATAATTTGATAAATGATGCATAATTTAAGGAATAAATATTGTTCTCATTCTAATTATAATAATAACAACATAATTTAGGAAATAATCCATATTTAAATTTTTATTTTAAGAATATAAAATTAATTTATGGACCAATCATATTGTGACACATATTGCACTAATAAATCCCAAATTAATAACTTATGCACTGTTTAGTCCTAAAAGTTTTCTTATAGACTGAAAGGTCCCATTACAATGTTAATAACATCAGATACAATGTTAATAACATCAGAGTCATGTTACAAACATTAGATTTCAAACATCTAATGTTCATCAAATTTCAATAATGTTTGAAAATATAGGATGAAAAACATTTAATGTTCATCAGATTTGAATAAATTTTGAAATTATAGAATGAAACATCAAATCATTTACATCATTTACATCATGCTGATGTAAAAATGGGACTAAATGGAGCATAAGAAAACTTTTAGGACTAAATGGTTCAACGTTTCAAAAACTAGGACTTATGAGTAAATTTTCCTTACAATGGTAATAGCATATAGATTATATATATATAATTGTTTAATGAAACTTTTAATTTTAACTTTAGTCTTATATACAAGTATGAATTTAAATTTTTTTTGCCTCGTTGAAACTTATGAACATACTTAAACTCGAGTCAAACTTAAGCAAACTCGGTTGTAACTTGATTCGTTAAATTTTTATTGAGTTCAAACTCGTTAAATTTTTATTGAGTTCAAACTCGTTAAATTTTTATTGAGCTCAAAATAGCTCGATTCAGCTTGATCATAGGATTATACTTGTTCGATTAAATTTATTTTTTATATGAATAATATACTTAATAAACTTTATAATATGAACAACTCAATCAAAATATAATCCAAATAAACCCCACGAGATATGGCTGCACGGATGCGGTCACAACACACACACACACACACACACACACACACACACACACAACCCTTACAAGTGAGAGTATGTCAAGTTCATTAACTTCATCACAGGTGATGACCTGTGTAATTATTAACAATTTTAAAATTTAACACACACACACACACACACACACACACACACAACTAGTGGCCTAGTCAAAAATTTAATAGAGAGGGGCACGAATTAATGATCACATCAGTATATTTGGTTTGAATTTTTTGGATTAAGTTTTTTGAAAATTAAGTTTTTTTGTTTTTGTGTTTTTTTTTTTGTTTTTTGTTTTTAGTGAATATTTTTTAAATTTTAAACATTTTTTTTTACTTTTTTAGATGCACTTTACTTGGATATATTTAAAAAGTAAAAAATTTGTGAAAAAATATTTTTAAAAATTAATAAATACATAAAAATATAAATAATGTACAGAATTCTCGTATTTTTTTTTTTTTTGTATTTTTGGTATTTAGTGAATTTTTAAAAGGTTTTTTTCACAATTTTTTTGCTTTTTAGGTATATTTATGTTAGGTATGTCTAAAAATTAAAAACATTACTTAAAATATTTAAAAAATTCAGTAAAAAAAACGGAAAACAAGAAAGTAGAATTTTCTGAAAAGTATTTTTGGAAAACTCTAACCAAGCAATTATTTTTTATTTTTTTAATAAACAACAATGAGATATTACTAAACTTAAATATTAAGAGTCCATTTGGATAAATGTGAATTTTAAATTAAAAGATTTGAGATTAAATTTTATATAAATATTAGGGAGTAACTATTTATAGGTAGATTAGAAAATTAAAAAAGAAGATAAGTTGAGATAGAAATAATATATTTTAGTAGAGAAATTCTATAAAACACACCATAAAAAAAAGTATCTATCATATGTCGCAATTATAATCTTTGTGGTCTTTAGTTATGACACATTATAGTATTAGATATAATTTAATTATAACTTCTTGTGATTGTTATTTTGATTATGACTATATATCAAGTAATAATTAGTTATGACTCATTTTGATATTAGTTATAACTTATTGTAATTTTTTTTTTTTTTTTTTATAATTGAAGATGTGTTGCTTGATTATAATTTATATAGTGGTCATTTTAGTTATGAATGGAAAGAAACATATGGAGGACAAACTCTACATATCAAATGTACCTAACAATCCAATAAATTTCATATATCTTCATTGATGTTAATTCTGTTTGCATGTCAATAATGAGACATCACCATTATATTGAAATTTTCATAAATAATAATATAACTTATCACAGTCTCTTTACTTTCAATTAAAATAATCATTATTGTTCTCATAATTTTAAAAATATCATTGACATTTCATTTTAAATAATATTTTTATAAATTTTTTTATTTAAAATATTTTTCTTATATTTGAAAAATAAAATAAAATAAAATAACAATTCCAAAAACCCGGGGGGGGGGGGGGGGGACGTGACCCCTGGCCACTGTGTGCCTCCGCCCCTGCACACAACCCTTACAAGTGGGAGTATATCAAGTTCATTAACTTCATCACAGGTGATGACCTGTGTAATTATTAACAATTTAAAAATTTTAAAAATAAAATAAAAATGAGATGAACATCTCAACATTAAAAATCTAATAATGTCGTGCAATAATATATATTATATTTAAATATTAATATTAATATTTTTCTTTGTGTGTTTTTTTTTTCTCTACATAGATAACTAGCATGTTACTCGTGCTATACACATATATAAATAAATAATCAAAAATTAGTTTTTACATTACAATAATAATATAAAATTTATTTAAATTATATAGTAAAAATGACTTGCAATCAATTAAATTTTATTCATTTTTATCAGAGTTACGCATAAGAGAAAATTTTTATTCCGATACTAATTATGCGCTCTAAGTTCTTAACAAAAAAAATTACATGTTATAATTTAATTGGTAAAAATTAAAGAATAAATTACAAAAATTATATTTACAATAAAATATAAATACATTTCGTTTTATAAGTTTCATAATTTCAATTTACCATATAATAGTAGAAAATTACATTTGTTAATATACTAATTTTTTCTTATTTTGTAAAACCTAAAAATTTGTCTACTCAAATTTGTAAATTGTCATATGTCATAACTCTTATGTGAAAATGAATTAGGATTGACTTGTGGTGTTAGAGTAAACATTAGAAGTAACCTATAAGCTACTTGACTCAGTATTTATGCTAATATGACATTCACCTAATCATTAAAAATTGTCTTTATCGATTCGTGACCGGTATGAATTAGTTTGGGGATTCTAATATCGGATTAAATATTAAAAATTAGCCTAAAAAATCTAGTTTGAGTCGATTTTTTTCTTCAATAATTCTTGGTTTACGCTATAATACGTCATTTTTTAATAAGTCAATATCATCAAAAAAAAATTATTAATCAATAAAAACAAATTATAAATATTAAGAGAATTGTATTTGAACAAATTCTAACATAAAATTTTTACTTTAAGACCTACACATTTTCTTTGACTCTATAACTAATTTTTGAGATAGCAATTAAAATAAATTTCAATTATTATTATATGGCGAGACATGTGTAACAAGAGTTTATAGTATTGTGGCTTGCTTTTTGCACTCCTAGGAGGGGTTTAGTCTCCTCGGATACGATAACCCTACAATCCGGACTCCCGTGATTCTGAATCTGGTTTCACAAGTACAATGTGAAACGGAAAAACACAAATGAGAATCCAAATCCGACAAATCTTTCGAAAATCGATTTACAATCAAAAATGCTAAAAATTGACTACATTGCCAGATTTCAAAGTCGCCACCTAAATATTTTTAAAAAATTTAGAAAGCCCCGTGACTCGCGCCAAAAGGCTACTTGTTCGTCATAATCAAAGTGTCTCAGCTCGAGAACTTAGGTATAAGAGAGAAATGTCATGAATTGAGCACCCCACTCACCCAATCAAAGATCGGCCTCTACTAATCATGATGCGATTTTGTATATATATTATATGCTCTTGTTTTGATTATTAATGCTAACTTACTATATGAGACACACAAGTATAGACTAAGTCACCCATTTTGGAATACTTTAATTTCATGTTTGTTTATAAAGAGTTTTTGATATGTACCATTTGAAAAAGCGAGCCCATATATACATTAATCAAAGTCATCCTAACTTAAGCGAAATAGCCTTCATCCACCGGCATTCAAAGAGATATATCAAATAAGCACTTAGGCTCATGGTAAATATGCTTGATACGGCAACACAAACATACATGCAATATGCTAAAGTAATAAATGCTCACCTAGTACTCAATCGAGGCAAGTTGAAATAGAAAATAATAGTTAGAAAAATGCATGCTCTAATATGCAAGTGACTAATGCAACACATACAAAATGCAACTACTAGGTTCGGTTTATTAAAATGACATATGGCTCAACTCAAAGCATACAATAACACACATATTCAAGTAAGTAGGAAATGACAACAATGTTAGAGTGATGAACCGAACCCAATACATGCAAAAATGAATACAAGTCTTGGTAATGATATGAAACGAGATTATGATGCTATATGCAACCATCGTAAGCAAGTAAATAAAAGGGAGAAAGAATGGGGGTTAGAAGACATACATAATATTACAAGTGTGCCCTCATACAAGAGGGTCCAAATGAATATCCTAATTAGCTAATTATTATAACACCAAATAAATGAATAAACTAATTTAACTAATTATTACAATTTCGAATTAAGCTAACTAAGTAATTACAACACACTAATATTAAAGCACTAAATTAATGGAATGGGAAGCGAAGAGCCACAAGTGCACAACCGAAAACATCCCCGGAAACCTCTCTATTTGCTGTCAGAATCTATTTTGTTGTGCAGTTAGAAAATTATTCTATTTTGGCCTCAGTTTTTGCTTTGTTCTACCACAAAAATGCCACTGCCTATACAAAAAAATGTGGCCGGCCAGCCTTGGAAAGTTGGCCGAACAAAAAGGTAGCTAGCCAGCCACTGTTTTTGGGGATTACCCTGTTGTAACAGATCTGAAACAGAACAAAACAGAGTGCTTCCAAGAAATGTTTATCCTCTCTGCCATTCTCTATCATGAAGATGATTGAGGGAGGGTAGATTCGGTTCACAAATCATCAATATTCGCATGTTTGTTGCGTGATGATCTTAGAACCGATAAGATAAAAGCTTAATAAAAGGAAATCAAAGCCAATAACACCTCCTCCCTATCATGGAGTTACCTCAAGGGAAGGGGTGGACATTACTTCTTGAATCATTAAACATCACTAAAGAGTATGTAATGAGTCAAGACGCAATAGGTTCAATATAACGTCCGATTGAACCTAACTCAATTTTATTACCTTTTTTTTTACCTCTTTTACTCCAATTTTATTAGCTTTTTTTATATTACCTTTCCACTTCTTATCTTTTATTCCTTTTTGTCCAAAAGTGATAATTACGTTTACTAAGTCCAAAAGTAATAAAGAGTATCAAGCATTGACTTAACCCGAGAAATGAGTCTTTCAAGCCCTTTTCTACGGAGGAAATTACAAAGAAATAGTCAAACTCATTTACAAGTGATGATGAATTCTAAGTCAAACCCAAAATGGGCGATAATGACTCTAAATCTAAACTTGATAACAAGCTATAATGACACTTTCCTTGGTGATTTCCAAGGGTCTAACTAGAAAGTTAGTCCCTTAAAAGTAAATGCACCTATGATAAAGAGAAGTGACAAACAAGAAATTGTGCTAAGCATAAGAGAGATGTAATGCCTTGGTAATGAACCTCTGAAGAGATTAAACCATTAAGCATGGAAGGTCTCTTTCTTATGCTTAAACAACAATCTTTGGTTAAACACAACTCTTTAATCAAAATAAACAAAGAATGGAGAAAGGTTGCAGAAATGATTATGCAAAGGTGATTATGACAAGAGTGAGACTATTTACATGAAAACGATGTAAAGAATGCTATCAACTCAAATAAATTGGTGTCTATGACCTAAACAACCAAATCCATGAGGACTTACAACAACACAAGCATAGTATTCAAAGCATAAATTAAATAAACAATTAAAACAGCCCCAAAAACTAAAAAAATTGTGCTGAAATCCTTTTGAAAAGCTAGAAAAAGTAAATAAAAATGGAAGAGAATAGAGCTAGTAAGCAAGCCTAAGGAAGGGTGACCAACCCCTCCACTTTTTGGACCTTTGAAATCACATATTTTAGTCTCTGAAAACTCTGAAAAACATTAGCTAAAAGCAAAGAAACAAATGGGAAAAACAAGGATATGAGCTCTGAGATAAGGTTCAAGAAGGGGTAGTTAACCCCTCCACATTTGGTAGCTTTCAAATCACATGTTTCAGCCCTCAAAACCAATGCAAAACAGTGTATAAATAAGAAGAAAAAGAGTAATGTAAATATGGAAAAAATGGAAAAAAAAAAAAACTATACATCTTGAAGAGAGGATACTCTTTAGTTAACAAACCACAAGGTGATTACTCTCAAGAGCTTAAATTTGTGTTCAACAATCTCTGCAAGAGACCTCTAGTTTAGGCTTAGGAAGTGTATGGATAGTGTATGTATATTTCATGAGAAAGAAGAAGAGTGTTTGGTAAGTTATAGGCTCTTGGGAAAATTTTCTAACCCCAAATCATGAGGGGGGGTCATGTATTTATAGAAAAACACTACCTCACGTCGAAAATATCTGTAATAAGCCAGCTGGTGTAAGGCATGCACATGGGGACAGCTGGTAGCCAAAAATGTCTGCTAGCCACTAGACATGGCCAACCGGCCATAAAGGTGGATGGCCGGCCAACCAAAAATGGCCTGCCGGCCACTTGTTGGCCAGTAGGCCTCTGAGTGGTTAGGTTAGAAAGAAAAAAAAAATATAGGTTTTAGCTCAAAAGGGGTGCAAGGTTTAGGTTCTGAAGCTTGAAAACCAAAGCCTTTTGCTAAAGAATTTGAACAATTGTCCAGCTTAGCATTTCATCATCGAGTGTTTAATATGAGGTGCCCAAGTCTTAAGGGTGGTCAAAATGCGGTGTCTACAAGTATACAATCTTAAAAAGTAATATTAATTCAAAATTTTCAGTATGGAAAATTTGTACCCAACTTTATGTTATGTTTGATTTGTGGATTTGGGTAGGAATTTGGAATGAGAAAGAGAAAAATGTAGGTGAAATGTGAATGAAATATAATTACATTTTACCTAATTTCACACGCATTTTTATTTTCCCTTTCAAAATTTCTACCCAAAACCATGAACCAAACACATCATCAATGTTTGAAAGGAGTTTTGGATGGTTTATTGTATTGATATACCCTATATAAAAAAACCTATATAATATTTTGCGGGAAAAGCAAGTTCTTAAAATGGATCATAAATCACATTATAAGAGAATAAAAGTTAACCAATAAAAGATTTTTTAAATATTTAAAAAATTAAATATCAAGAGAAATAAACTATGTATGATGTGAATTGATTCTTATATTTTAGTATTACAAAATTATAAATTTTAAAACGGATCCTTTTCAGATTTCTAAATTTAAAATTTTAAATGGATTAATTAACTTTCTTTTTGAAATGTGTAAATCAAGGCATAATAAGATTTTTTTTTAAAATGATTTGTTAGGTTTTTGTAATTGGCAATCTTGTTTGACAAAACTTTTTTAGTTGTAATTTTATTTTTTTCTTTTGTTTCGGTGAGGCTGTGAATATTTAGATGCAAATCCAACCCAAATTGTGGCTGTGTAGAAGAATTTGTGCTGACATTCCATATCTTGAGCATTCCTTATTTGCCACTTCACTGACTATGTATAGGGATTGAGCCAAAGTTGTTTGACCGCTCGAGCGGTCATTTGTGCTTGAGCGATAAAGTGGTTCATCTAATATCTTTGCCTGCGTTTGAACTTTTGGGAGACAAGTTTTACTGCTCGAGTGGTAGATGTTGTGCTTAAGCGGTTAGCCTATATGTTTGCACTGCCTTTATTCATATCACTCAAACGGTAAAGTATGCGCTCAAGCGATTTTCGCAGCTCTGTTTAGTATAAAGTATGCCATTCTCTGTTTTTAGGGTTGAACCTGTCTACATTCTTAGAGATGAGAGCTACCAAGGTTTTCTATATTGGAGAGTGTTTATATATTTGAGATTGATCGATGAATCTACGAATTTCATATTAACATCATCAAGGGGTTTGTTTTTATTATTTCATTCACAAAAGAGAAGGATGTTCTTCGGTGGATTCTGGAGAACTTGGGCCTGAAGCTTTGGTGGATTTCGAAGTGGCTCATCATCGTGGATTTAACATCGGCATTGTAGATTCAACGTTGGACAAAGCAATTCCGAGGTGAAGACTGTAGTGGAAGAAACACATCGGGTTTTTTTTCAATTAGGTCGTGGATTCGCTAAGTAATTGAGAATTCTTGTATGTAATTCTTTTTTTTTATTCTTAGTGAATTGTTTTGTGAGTTTGAACATGATTTTTTATCATAATTGCAGGTGCTCTAATTGTGGTTTTTCTCACATTACATCATTATGCTGATTTATTGGTGATTGTTTGATTGTGACTGCAATTCATTGTTTAAAATTAAAACATAATCATAAATCAATATCTCGAAAGTTTTCAAGATTTTTCATGATTCAATAGAAGCTATAAGATTTTTTTTTAATTTTAAAATTGATTAGTTAACTTTCTTTTTTAAATTTTAAATATAAATTTATAAATGGATTAATTAACTTTACTTTTAAAATGTGCAAATTAAGGCATAATAACATTTTTTTTAAAATGATTCAATAAAAGCTAAAAGTTTTTTTTTTTTTTAAATTTAAATTGATTAGTTAACTTTCTTTTTCAAATTTCAAAATTTAAATTTATAAATGGATTAATTAACTTTCCTTTTGAAATGTGTAAATCAAGGCATAACAAGATTTTATTTTAAATTTTAAAACTGATTAATTAACTTTTCTTTTCAAATTTCTAAGTTTAAATTTATGAATGGATTAATTAACTTTTCTTTTGAAATGTGTATAGTGTTTCTGGTTTGGACCCGACCCATTTGATGTTTTGGATCCGGGTTTCATTGTTATATATAGTTATCCATGTCTTGTTTCCCCTTATATCTCTTTGAATTTGGCTTTTGGGATATGTTGATTTCGTTTGGAACAAGTTAGTAGCTTGTTTTTTTAAAACTTTTGTTGCCCAGATTTTTGTTCCTTCACTTGAGTGAAGCTTCTTGCTCTCAAGCAGTCTTTGTCAACCTCAAGTACTTTTGCAGGTCTGCAAAAATACTGAGAGTTAGTATTCTTCGCTCGAGCAAAACTTCTTGCGCTCTTCACTCGAGCGACGACTCTGTCTGCAAAACTATTGGAAGTTTGTATTCTGCGCTCGAGTGGTAAAACTTAGTGTGTCTAGTCGCTTAAGCGACACATCTTACGCTCGAGCGAACTGTGCGTATATCAGTTCATAAACAGTCCATTTTAAGTCACTTCATCTCTCTCTCTCTCTCTCTCTCTCTCTCAAAACATTCGAAAAACCCTAGATTTAAACACTCTCTCTCTAAACTTACCTTCTCTCTACGAAAACACCAAGATCTAGTGATTTCTTCACCCTACTCCCTTTGTTAAAAAGGTATAACACTCTTTGGGCTCTCTTTTCATCCGAACAAAAGTGGATTTCGGCTTCTTTGAGGTTTCTCCACTCTCTCCTTGGTCTTCTAGCTTCAAGGTAGGGATTCTCCACACTGTAGTATGGGTTTTTCCTTTGCTATTTGTTGTTTCAAAAGATTATAGTGGTTTGGGGGTTTTGGCAAAAACCTAGGGTTTGAAATCAAAATGTAAAAGAAATGTTTTCAAATAGCTTCTTGAAAAATGGTGTGATTATAAATTTGGGATTGATATATGTTACTATGATATATTTCTTGCATTGAAATGGATTTTTTTTTTTTCAAAGAGAAATGGGTTTTGTCCTAAAATGTAAATGTTGAGATTGTAAAGAGAACATGGAATTGAAATTGAAAATTGTGAAATTAAAATGATGATAATGATGAGGGTGGAGTTGGATATGTATTATCACTCCCATTTGAGATTTTGGGAAAAGTGTATCGTTAATGGAAATTTATTTATCTGTTAGAGATATTTGTTTTGGGCTATCGGTGAAGAATAGCTAAGATTGTTATAGAAATTACGTGAGGATTAGGTGAACTAAAACTAAATTATCAACCATTTTGTATTGAGTATTGTTGCATACCAATTAATACATTTGAAAATGTATATGATTTGAGAAAAAGGGTGAACTTGGGAAGAAGGTGCGTAACACCAAAGTTAAGTTGGCCTATGTGTCCAAGGTGAAAGTCTCGAAAACCACGCGTATACATGGGTGTCTATCCCACGGACGAAATATTCGTAAAATGACAGTAGTAGTGCTTGCATAGACTACGTTTACATGGGTCCCCGCAGATGAAATATCTATGAAAGGTTATACTTGTTGAGATTCCCTGGAGTTGTACTTCACTACCCTATTTACTATTGTAAAAGAGATGATTTGATGCATTGTGATATAAACTTTTCATGGCATGGTTTTGGCAGGAAATGTAAAACGTTTTGGCATGGACATTGCATATGCATTCACCTTATGACTTTGTCAAGATTTATACATTATGTTGCAATATTTCTGCTAGGCTTTGGCTCATCCTATGTGGGATAACCAATTTCAGGTACTGGTGATATGCCTCCACCAAGGAGTTAGCTTGGGAGGACTGTGGAGCTAAAAGCTCATCGTTGTTATTTTGTAATTAAATTTTGTACAGGCCTAGGGCTTTATCTGTATTGCGCTTAAGACTCACTTTTGATGTAAATAAACATTGACTTGGAAAGATGTAAGCCATTAGGGCACATGGTATCTGTTTAGCTTTCCTTTCTTTTTACTATCTTGTAACACATGATGTAGATTCAGGATGTACCGTTTATGAATGTATATCGCATGTGTCACCTTTTGTAAATCAAACTCTGATTAATGAAAGCTTATCATTTCATTCATGTTGTTATTTACTAGTTACGAGATGGGTATATTGTGTTTATTTCGAGGCACTATAACTTGGTATCAGAGCGTACCGGGTTTGAATACTTTGGGTAGGTGGGAAGTGGTTTTTACTACAATGGGTTTATCTCACTTGATAGAGATGTTTGTATGTTTGTAATGCTATGTGATAACATGCTTATGTGATTATATGGGTATGAGATTTAATTCTAAGATATTGATTGGATCTATGGTTTCTAGAAATCCTATTAGAAGAGCACTTGATCACTCTTGGGCCCCGTTTGTTTTGGGGTGTAATGGATAGCAGGGGATTAGGATGGAGGTGGGGTTATTTAGTGTTGTGTTTGTTTGTAGAGTTGGGGAAGGGATTAGGATGGAGGAGGGGATTAAGATGGAGGTTGGAAGGGGATTGAAATAGAGAAGGTGGAGGTGGAGGTGGTATTAGAAAAATAGTGAGGTGAATAGAAATTTTTTTTATGTTTTATTTTTTACATATTGGAATTTTTTTTTAAACATTAATGTTTAATTTTTTATATTTTTTCATTTGTTTTATTATTTTATATAAAAATAATTTAACAATTCCTACACTAACAACTATCATCAAAACAAACACAATTTTACTTAATCCCCTCACTATCAATCCCCTCACTATTAATCCCCTCACTATGAATCCATTCTATTTCTGAAAACAAACAGGGCCTTGTTTCTAATTGGAACTCTAGCAATGCCGCTGGATGACCATTATGTAGGAAAGAAATTTGTATGTGTTTATGTGATTATGTGCTTATGTGGATTGAATTACTATTGTCCATTGCATTAGGATGCAAGTGAGTTAGCTTCAGTACATTTGTAAATGTGATAATCTCTTTTGTTACCTTCATTAGGATGTCAGGACGTAGACGTGGTGGTGGTAGGTGTAGTAGGCCTAGAAGGCATGAGCTGCCTTTACCAAATGAGATTCCGATGCAAGAGAAAGGGGTTGGTCAGGCCAATGTGGCCGAACCAATTGGTCAGCAGGCCATGAGCACTTTGGCCTGCGAGATGGTTGGGGCTTTGAGGGAATCCATGGACATTCTCAATGCTGAGAATCAAGTTCAGACCAAAGTTGTTGAAGCAGGGCCATCATTCTTAAAGAGGGAATTCTTCTGGTCTAACCCCGACGAATTTTTGGGCGATCCGAAAGAGCCTTTGAAAGCAGATGAATGGCTCGAACAAATGGTGAAGACATTTGAGATCCTCGGCATCGAAAATGATGGTTTGAGAGTGAACTTAGCATCCTTCCAGTTAAAGGGAGATGCGGGTCAATGGTAGAAGTATGCGCATAAGCAAATTGGAGTAACTTGGAAGGCTTTCGTCGACGTCTTCCAAGACAAGTTCTTACCTCCCATTGTTAGGGATAAGTTGAAAGACTAGTTTTCTAAACTCAAGCAGTTGAACACACCAGTGGCCGAGTTTGAGGCCGTATTTACTAGTCAGTCGAGGTTTACTCCGAAACTCGTAGCGACTGAGGAGCGCCATTGTATAGAGTTCGAAAAGAGGTTAAGGATCAGGCTAATGTTCAAAGTGGTCGGGTCAAATGATCAGAGATTATGGACGCCTTATGGAGGCGGAGGCTCATCTTGAGACTGTGATACAAATGGAGGAGTAGCGGATGAGGGGATCTAGGAGGAGCTAGGATGTTCAGGGGGACAAAAAGAAGTAGAGGGGTTCTACCCCACAGTAGTCCTAGGGAGCTCAGTCGAGGTCCACTTTTTCAATACCAAGTTCGGGTTCTGGGAAAGGTGGTCAAGGAGATTCTACTTTCTTTAAGTGTGGCTAGTTGGGCCATAAGGCTCCAGCTTTCCCGCAGAGGGGAGGGCAGCGGGCTGCATCGTCTTCAGCTCGTTCTTAGAGCCAGAGTCAAGAGAGAGGGCAGCTGCCTATTTGTTATTAGTGTGGGCAGTAAGGGCATATGAAGAGGTTTTGCCCTCAGTCAAGTGTCACACCTGGAGTGTCTGGCTCGAGGCAGACACAGAGCCACCAGCCTACACACTCAGCACAGGCCTCGAAGGCCAATTAGGGAGCCTCTTCGGCTCAGTCAATACATCAGACGCATGCTCCGAGGGGTGAGCAGGTAGAGCAAAGACCTTCAAGGCGGGTGTATGCTGTTACCATGCCAGACTTAGTGCCAGTGCCTTCAGTTGTCAGAAGTACTTTCTTGTTATGCAATTTTATTGCCAATGTATTAATTGATACGGGTGCATCCCATTCATTTATCTTGTCTACATTTACATCAGCATTGGGGTTAGAGTTGGCTCAGTTAGTATCTCCACTCAGTGTAGAGTCACCTATTGGTGGTGAGATTGTTTTGGAATAAGGGTGTCGAGGTTGTGAGATAGAGATTGCCAGTCGCCAACTTCCTTTTGCATTTGTATTCATTGACATATCATGTTTTGATGCTATATTGGGTATGGACTGGTTGTCATCGTATTGGGCTGTCATAGATTATTATCGTCAAAGGGTTATTTTATGTACCTTGAGCGATGATTATTTTTATTTCATATGGAATAGAGCCGAAAAAGTTTCATCACCAATATGTGATCCGTGAGGTCGGAGTGAGCTTAGTTGTCTTCTTGTAAACTTCTTGGATAATGAGTGTGACGAAGTCCGAGTTGATTTGCCAAGGATATTTTGTGAATACCCAAACGTTTTTCCTATGGATCTCACTAGTTTACCACCTCACCGTGAGATTGAGTTATCTATTGATTTAATGCCTGGCACGAAATAAATTTCTATGGCACCGCATAGATTTGCGCCAACTGAGTTGAGTGAGTTGAAGATTCAACTCCTGGTATTGTTAGATAAGGGTTTTATCTTCCCTAGTACGTTGCCTTGGGAAACACCGACCCTCTTTGCTAAGAAAAAAATGGTGCCTTGCGGCTTTCTATTGATTACCGGAAGTTGAACCGGGTAACTGTTAAGAACAAATAACCAATGCCACACATAGATGATTTGTTTGACCAGTTGAAGGGGTCTTGTTGCTTCTCTAAGGTAGACTTGAGATCGGGTTATCACCAGTTGAGGTGAAGGAGGAAGATATCCACAATACGACATTCCGTACGTGGTATGGCCATTATGAGTTCCTAGTGATACCTTTTGAGCTAACCAATGCACTAGTCGTGTTTATGGATATAATGAATCAAATATTCCATGAGTTCTTAGATCTCTTTGTAGTCGTCTTTGTCGATGACATTCTGATTTACTCAGCCTTCGAGGAGGAACATAAGGAACACTTACGAGTTGTGGTTGAGTTGCTTAGAGCCCACAAATTATATGTTAAGTATGGGAAGTGTGAATTTCTTAAGCCATGTGGTATCCGAAGGAGGAGTGACTGTAGATTCATCCAAGATAGAAGCAATGTAAGATTGGGAAACAACCTAAGAATGCCTTTGAGATTCGTAGTTTCTTGGGGTTGGTTGGGTATTACCGTCAGTTTGTGAAGGACTTCTCTAAGTTAGCCTCACCTTTTACTAGACTAAGGAGAAAGGGAACCAAGTTTACGTGGAATGAGACTTGCGAGAAGTCTTTTCAAGAGCTTAAGGTTAGACTTACCACTACTCCAGTGTTGATTATTTTGGAGAGGGGATTGGGCTATTCTGTATATTGTGATGCTTCATGGGAAGGTTTGGGTTGTGTTTTGATGCAAGAGGGAAAGGTAGTAGCTTCTGGCTCACGTCAGTTGAAAACACATGAGAGAAACTATCCTACCCATGACTTAGAACTAGCAGCGGTGATCTTTGCCTTGAAAATTTGTAGGCATTACCTATATGATGAGAAGTTTGAGGTGTTTTCTGATCATAAGAGTCTGAAGTACCTGTTTTCACAAAAAGATCTAAATTTGAGGCAAATGAGGTGGATAGAGTTTATGGAGGATTACGATTTTGAGTTACACTATCATCCAAAAAAGGCCAATGTAGTGGTCGATGCCTTGAGTAGGAAATCCATTAGCAGTGTAGCTTGCATTGCCATTCGAGAATGGGAGATGTTAGGTCCAATTAGTGAGTTTGACTAGCATCTTGGCGAGTTTGTTAAGTCTGCAGCTTTGTTTTTTGTATTTGCACAACCTACACTTGTGAGCCGAGTTATAGAAGAACAGAGGGGACCATGAGGTAGAATCCCTCCTAGAGAAGATCTCCAGTGGGAAAGTAAAAAGAGGCTTGATCATATATTCTGACTCGAGTGTTAGGTACCTTGACCGTCTCTTCATACCAGAGTCTTGCCGAGAGGAAGTACTCCGAGAGTTTCACCATTCACACCTTGCGGTGCATCCAAGAGGCACAAAGATGTATCATAACCTTAGTTGACAATTTTGGTGGAAGAGGATGAAGAAGGATGTAGCCATGTTTGTGTCGAGGTGCCTTACTTGTCAACAAGTGAAGGCCAAGTATCAGAGGCCTGCGGGTTTGTTGCAACCCTTGCCTATAGCCGAGTGGAAGTGGGAACACATCATAATGGATTTTGTAGTGGGTCTTCTGAGGACTCAATGGGGTAATGACACCATTTGGGTGGTGATTGACCGATTGACCAAGTTAGCGCACTTTGTACCTCTGTGCACAAGTGACTCGGTAGGTTATCTTACCGAACTTTATATTAGGGACATTGTTCGACTTCATGGGGTCTTTGTAACTATTGTTTCGGATAGAGATCCACGTTTTATGGCTCGGTTGTAGCAGAGCCTATAGAATGCCTTGGGCACTAAGTTGACTTTTAGTACCGCCTATCATCCTCAGACTGACGGGCAGTCTGAGCGTACTATTCAAATCCTTGAGGATATGCATTGAGGTCGTGTCCTTAACTTTAAAAGGTCGTGGGAGAAGCACTTTCCCTTAGTGGAGTTTGCCTATAACAATAGCTTAGCTTCCAGTCGAGCATTGGCATGGCCCCATTTAAGGTCTTGTATGGCCAACCTTGTAGATCCCCTGTGTATTGGACTGAGGTACATGATACACTAGAGTTAGTTTAGGAAACAATGGAGAAAATTGCACTTATCCGTAAGAGGATGGTTGTGGCTCAGAGTCATCAGAAGAGCTATGCTGACTGTAGGAGGAGACCGTTATCCTTTGAAGTAGGAGATCGTGTCTTCTTTAAGATATCACCTAGACGGGGTTTGATGAGGTTTAGAGAGAGCAGGAAGTTGTCTCCTAGGTTTATTGGGCCTTTTGAGATCCTAGAGCAGATTGGGGAGATAAATTATCATTTGGCCCCTACTGCCACAACTTTCCAGGGTTCATGACGTGTTTCATATCTGTACGCTTCGAAAGTATGAGCCGAATCCTTCACACGTGTTGGATTGGACTGAGTTAGAGGTTGATGAGGATGCCTCGTATGAGGAGAGATTGGTTAAAGTTTTAGATACTCGAAACCAAGTCTTGTGAGGCAAAACAATCTTGTTGGTAAAAGTGTTATAGCGATACCACGGGGTTGAGGAGGCCACTTGGGAGCGTGAGACGGAAGTTCGTGAGAGATATCCATATTTATTTATTGATGTTTGAATATGTATTGAAAACATTGTTATGATTAGTAAGATATAAAAATATTGTATATGTTTTGAAAATGTGAATTGTATATTCAGTATTGAACATTTGTTTATCATGTTAATGAGAATGGATGGCCTATTGGTGGGTCATACTATTGGGTTTGAATTACTATCATTGTGACAGCTGGTTTAAGCTTGATTTTAAATGTTTGGTTTAAATTTCGGGGACGAACAAAACAGAAGGCACAATTTATAGACAAATATAAAGTAGAAAATGCAAAGTAGAAAGCATAAGAAGGAAACAGAAACTGAAAGTGCAATGTGTACCTCCCAAGCTCTCCAATAGCCTCCAACCTTGTTCCCCTTCATACGAGAACCAAAGCTCATGTAGCCATAGAGTGTGGTAAGGCCAACGCCACCCCAATCATAAAACTGAACTTGGGGCAAGGTCACACGGGCGCTCAACAGATACAGACCCACAGTATTCCACATATTCGCAAACAAGGTGGTACCGAGAAGGTATATCAAGAAGCCCCCGGTGTACCGCTCTATCTCCTCCTGAATCTTGGGCTGACTCCCGTGGAAGTACTCGAGGAAACAATTGTATCTGACCATAGCTGGCCTGTATAGCAATGGGCTCGCTCTAAGCAGGTAGATCCAAGCCACCTCCTACTGGCCCATATCCATATCAAAGGGGATCAGATCACCCCCTACGCCCAAGCAGGTGATCATCAAGAAATCATAAGGAGTCATCGTTATCTCCCCGGTGGAAGAGAAGTGGAAGGAGTTGGTGGTGTCCCACACCTCTCTACCAACGCTTCGAGTAGGGCCCGGCCGGCCATATAGCATGAAAGCCCAATGCAGAATAGGCCAAAGCATGCCTCATCGACAAGATCGCAGACTTGAGCAAATAGCTCGTGATACCAGTCCCTGGCCGTCACCATTCCTTAACCTCTCCAAGAGCAAGAGTCCTCCTGTGATAAGGAAAGAATGAGTCAGATGAAAGACAATGATGAAAGACAATAATGAAAGGCAATAAAGAAATGGCTAAATAGATAAAAGTGCATGAAAGTGAAGTGTGTACCTCATAAGCACCATGAGAAAGGTGGGAGGTCTGCTCCCTTAGGAAAACATCCTTCGGCACGCTACCGACAAAATCATCAAACCGCAGCATGCCACTGGGGGCCATCGCATGCGTTTGTGGATGGTAAGTGGCCGGATCAAATGGCCTCAACCTCAGTGGCAATAGCTCAAGCTCTGGCCCTAGTGAAAAGATTGCCTCTGCCTCGGCCTCAAAATCAGCGGCAATATCCTTTGTCGCCTCGCCTGCCTCGGTAAATGCTGGCTCCTCTACCTCGACTATAGGTAGAAGTACAGGTACCTCGGGACGGGCACTATCATGTAGGACATCGTCTGCTATTTGGAAAGTGCATGAAAATGGAGAAAATGAGGGAAAAGAGGGAAAAACTTGAAAAAGTCAACCCTAGGAGAGAAAAAATGAAAGAAAAAGTCAAAACCCGGGGAAAATTTGCAAAACCCAAGGAAAATGAGCCCAAAGTGATGAAAACTCAAAAAAATCAACGAAAACAAAATCTAATCAGTTCAAAGTGAAGAGGCTTTACGAATAAAGTTTGCGTGGGGCGCTAGAAAACATGCACAAAGCACAAATCTAGAGAGAAGAAACACCTAAAGGGAGAGGCAGAGTGTTTTCGATTCGTGTGGTGTGTGCAAAATGATGTTTGGATTGTGTATTTAAAAGACCCGAGCTAAAATGTCTAAATTGCCCCCGAATCTGCCACAAGTGGCCGATCGTCCACTTGTTGGTCATCCATACACATTTGTGGCCCAGGGCTGGTTTTTGCTATCCTCTTGCCCAATCAGTGTATGGGAGGTCCTATTTTGGGTCTAGGAAGAAGGATTGAGGTACTTGAAGTGGATTTGGTTCCGAAGATCTCAAACTTGTGTTCCGGTTGCGTCGTTCCGAATCCCGTTGTTTCTCCGATGCATGAATGTGCCCCAAGTTCAAATGTGAGCAAGTTATATCCATTTTTGAGCATTTTGCAAAACCTCCGAGTGGTAAGTTGGAGATCGTTGGCGAACATCGCTTTTGTCCTTCTTTCGATTCACATATCTGTTGCATAGAATATGTAGTTTCATATACCTTTTACGTTGCATTTGCGCATTGCATCGTAACTCATATACTTATCCTGTTTGCATAGAACATGAATTACATCTTATGTCAGTTGTCTCTTATGTTGTTGCATAGGACATGCGTTGTCATCATACTGAATTTCAAATATGTCGCATTGTGTCGTATTCATGTGCGTTGTGCTTTTTAATTCTGGTGTCCACCCTCGTCATGTGAGTATGATTTAGGTTCCCTCATTTTAATCTAACCACGCGGTAGTGTGGCTTGGTTTGCTGTTATCCTCTCTACGCGAAAGTGCAGTTAGGATCACCTCGCTACGCAGTAGTGTAGCTTGGATGTTCTTATTCCTCACCACGTGGTAGTGTGGCTTGGTTTGCTGTTATCCTCTCTATGCGTAAGTGTAGTTAGGATCACCTCGCTACACAGTAATGTAGCTTGGTTGGTCTTGTTCCTTGCCACGCGATAGTGTGGCTTGGTTTGATGTTATCCTCTTCACGCGAAAGTGAACTTAGGATCACCTCGCTACGCGGTAATGTAGCTTGGTTGTTCTTGTTCCTCGCCATGCGGTAGTGTGGCTTGGTTTGCTGTTATCCTCTCTACGTGGAAGTGTAATTGGGATTACCTCTCTACACGGTAGTGTAGTTTAGGTTGTTGTTCTTCTCTCTACACGGAAGTGTAGTCAGGAGCACCGTGCTGCACAGTAGTGTAGTTTGGTTGCCTTTGTTCCTCTCTACGCGGAAGTGTAGTTTGGCTCGTTTCTCGTTAACCCCTCTACGCGGTAGTGTAGTTTGGTTTATTTCTCACCTCTCTACACGGAAGTGTAGTTTGGCTTGTCTCTTGTTGACCTTTCTGCATGGAGGTGTGTTTTGGTTTGTTTATGATATACGGAAGCGTAGTTTACTCGTTTACTATTGATATCCATTATTGCATTGCTTTCAATCTCATTTTCATAATTTTCCAGGGGGTATGCTCGTGTGTGAATCTCATTTTCATAATTTTCTCAGCGGTATTCTCGTTTGCATTTTCAATTGTTGCATCGCATCATACATATCACTTCGCATTCGGCCACTGAACTACGCTGGTTTGATTCCTTGTAAAGGGATATGTAGGCAACCTTTGGGTTCAACCAATTTAATTTTATGTCTTGATTGTTTGCCCAAGTCTTGCGGCCTTGTCAAAATGGATCATCTCTGGGCTTTGACATTCACTTACGTCATTGCATGACTTCAAGCTTTGTCAAAGAGGGGCAACTGTAGACACCTCATTTTTTACCTCCCTTAAGACTTAGGTGCCACCAATGGATCACCCAATGATGAATTTATACGCTTGTCAAATGCTCGATTTCCTCAGCAGAAAGCCTCGGTTTTGCGTCAAAAGCCTACAAACCTTACACCATTTTTTGACCAAAACAGTAGTTTTCTAAGCCTAACCAAGCTTGACCACCTAGAGGCTTCCAGGCCACTTGGTGGTTGGCTGGCTAGAAGTGAGTGTACGGCCGTCCCCATAGTAGCCGAGCAAGCACTTGTGTCAGTAAAACCAGATATTTTTGCTAGTTGTGCCAGCTGTCTCCATAGGTGCATACACTGCACCAGCTATTTCTATACTGATATTTCTAAGAGCCTAAAATAATTTTCTATATATACTTGACCCTCTCTCATAAAATTAGGTTAGAAAATTTTGGAGAAGGAAAATTCTTGGAAAAAATATCTCTCTCTCTGTCTCTCTTCCTTACAACCTATACACACCTTACCTAGACTTCCTAAACCAGATTTTTAGGGCTCTTTGCTGAGGTTGTTGAGCTTAAATATTAGCTCTTGAGCGTGAGAAATTGGTGGTTTATAACTCAAGGTGTTACTCCTCTTCAACAGGTATAATTCCTAGCTTCTTTCCCTTATTTATTTATCCATCTTTACTTGCTGTTTTTGGATCATTTTTCAACTGTGTTTATAGGCTGAAACTTGTGGTTAAAAGCTATCCAAGGTAGAGGGTGGGACCACCCTTCTTTGAACCTTGTCTTCCAAGCTTTTGCCCTTGTGTTTCCCATCTTTTCATCAACTTTTTTTTTTAGCTTTTTCCCACTAAATTTCAGAGGTTTTCAGAGGTTTTCAAAGGTTAAAAACGTTATTTTGAAGTCCCAAAAATGGAAGGGTTAGCCTTCCCTCCTTATGCTTGTTTACTAGTTCTATTTCTCCATCATTGTAGCTAGCTTTTTCAAACTTTTCAATGTGAATTTCAGTGCTATTTTTGACTTTTTTAGGACTGTTTTAGGTTGATCATTCCATTTATGCTTTGTATAGCATGCTTCTAGTGTAATGGTCCTCATAGACTTGGTGTTTTAGGCATTAGACACCAACCTATTTGAGTTTGTAGCATTTATTTAGTGCTTTCCATACTTGTGTTCACCTCTAATCACCTCTGCAACCTCCCTATCTTCTTGGATTTTTCTTTGCTTTGAGAGTTGTTCCAAATGAGTATTCTTTAAGCTTGAGAGGAGACCTTGTGCTTAATGGTTTAATCTCTTCGGAGGTTCATTACCAAAGGCATGACCTCTCTCTCTCTCATGCCCAAAACAACCCTTTGTTTGACACTCCTCTCCATTAATGGACTTAATTATCATTTTTCGACTAAATGACTAATGAATGGAAAGGTAATTAAAAGAGGTTATGAAATCGGACTAAGAGGTCACAAGACAGTAAAATGGTTTGGGGTTTAATCGGATGTTAATTGAACAAATTAAGTCTTGAGACGTTTCGTACTTGTTAATGATGAAAACGATTCAAGAGTCAATGTTAACCATTTCCCTTGATCAATTCCATGATAGGAAGGAGGTTCATGAGTCTTTCCTTGTCATTTATCGAAATTGTATCCCTTGATTCATAAGTTATCATGCAATGAATTTGCATCGATTGATGGTTTGCAAATCAAGCCTATCCCTCTTTTGATCAGGTTGATAACAAGGAGAGGCAGGGTGTCAGGACCCCAACCCGTCCCTATGGATTAGAGTCATAACCGGCCAATAATCATGAGATTACCTGCAGCCTTAGTCAGAAATCAAACCATATTTAATAATAAGGGGCCAAATTGCAGAAGCAAAAATTTACAAAGATTGTCCAATGAGTTGTGCATACATAGCTCAACCAAAACATTCTCATATATAAAATAACTCACACTATACAACATCCATATTATGTATGTATTACATAAGTCCAGGATCATTCAAAGCCAGTATTAACAAAAACCAAGGTTATATATAGGATTGATCATATATGACCACAAAAGAACAAAAGGAAAAGCAAAACAAAAGTAAGGCCTCTTGCGTGAGGCGACCTTGGTTGACTCCTCAAAACTTGGTTTCTCATTGCTCATTGGGGTTGAGGCTGGACATCCCTCTGCTCACCTACATACACATAAATAATAAGTGAACTAACGCCAAGTGAATAATACCAAAGCAAAGGAGTTCATGAACAAAATTCTTACAATCATAATTCACTATTACGCTTGGAAATCAACAATAAAGCAAAACGACCTCAAGTCCTTTCTATCATTTCTCAAACACAAAACAACCTCGAGGTCCATGTAGCATACAAAACGACCTTGGGTCCATCATAGGCAAAACGACCTTAGGTCCAACTTACACACAGAACGACCTAGGGTCCATTACACACAGAACGACTTTGGTCCATTATATACAGAACAACCTTAGGTCCATTATCCACAAAATGACCTTTGGTCCATTATACACAGAACGACCTTAGGTCCATTACACACAAAATGACCTCAGGTCCAATTCATATACACATTTGTGTACACACATTTAAATCCATGGTCATATACATATTTATTTAAAATGACCTTAGGTCCAATCAATTCATTATCCCGAACGGCCTTCGACCCATTTAACAATTATACAAAACAGCTTTAGGCCCAATCCACATCCTTACTGAATATACTGAACGGCCTTAGGCCCATTTCATACTCATACATTGATCACTTCGCATATTTCATTTCAAATTAAGTGATCAGAATATTCATTCATAATATCACTTCAAAAGTTTAGAACCTTACTACATATGCATCATTTGGAAAATAATGCATATACAAAAATATCTTTGCTAAGATATTACACACAGTGTTCCAGTACTTGATTCGTCCTTGCACTTGACCCTACATAATTCATAACACATTAGGTCATAATACCATTCAATCTGTTCTTTAGTTTGCTTAATGTTCTTAGGCTTCTTTCGTGATGTTTAATTCATTTACAATGTTTAATGCATGCCTAAGAGTGCTTAAAAATGAAAGAGAATGGAAAACGAATCATAAAACAACTTTTCAAAATTTCTAAAACGGGGTTCTCCGCTCGATCGCAGCTTTTCTCGCTTGAGCGAACCCCTTTTGTCTGCAAAAGTACTGGTTGCCTCATTTTTGCACTCGAGCGTGACTTTGGTCACTCGAGACAAGAGTCAAAACATGTGAGTAGGCGCTCGAGCACAATTCTTCTCGCTCGAATGGACATCAATGTCTGTAAAACTTCTGGAAGCTTGATTTTTACGCTCGAGCGACACTTTCCTCGATCGAGCAGACATGACGAATTCTAGAATTTCCAGAATTGTATTTGAAGTTTAAACTTGATGTTCAAAGGTCCAAAGCTCGTCTTTTTGGTACAAAAACATGGAAAGACATTATATTGCATGAGAACATAGGTAATTTGAGACCAATTGTCCAAAACCATGATCCAATTCTCAAATCATTTCATATTCTTCTTGACAACTTCAAAACACATGCAACCAAGCTTCACAACTACATGGATTATGCATGCATGTGTAATATAGACTCTAATACCATTTCAAATGATAGAAATGATGGTCAAAATCATGTGGCTTAACAAAATTATGCATGCATGAGCACTTTGGCACCAAATTCTTCATATTAAGTTTGTATTCTACAACAATTCGCCAATTCTTCTTGAATACACATATTCATGAACTTTAACTCATGAATTAGGGTCCAAATACTCACTTGGGGCTTTCAATCCTTCTAACTTTATCAACTTCTTGAGCCTAACTTCCCAATTCTTCAACCTTGAAGTCAATTCTCTAAGAATTTGGTCTCTCTCTCTCTCTCTATAAATCAAGTGTTTTCCCTCTCTAAGTGTATAGACTCAGCCAAGAGGTGACAAATAAGCTCAATGATATGAGCTAAGCCCCTAATTAGCACATATATAGGTCTCACTAATCATATTGACTAATCAAGGCTTAGGTCTAATCAAATGAACTTAATTAAATCAAATTAATTTGATTATTTTGATCCGAATCAATTTTTAATTAAATTTCATTGTAGGCTCTAAAAATCATGCTAATCACAATCATACAGTTAATTTCTGTTTCTGTAGCCTCTACAGTCTTCAATTTCAAATTATAGCAGAAAATATGACAGATTTTCCTACGATGAACAGATCAAAATTCAAAACCACATATAATCATATAATTAGCACTCGAAATCATATCTAGCATTTAATTATAAGCATAACACAAAATAGGGTTGTCACATTCTTTCTTCCTTTAGGAAGTTTGGTCCCCCAAACTTATGTTACCTTTCGTTGGAAACAAATGTGGGTAATGTTGTCACATTTCTTATTCTTTCTCCCACGTGGCATCCTTACCATGATGTTCTTTCCATTCCACTTTTACCATTGAAATGGATTTGTTCCTTAGTTGTTGTACTTGTCAGTCAATTATCCATTCTGGTCATTCCCCGTACTCCATATTTTCATCAAGTGCTATTCGGTGATAGTCAATCACGTAGAACGGATCTTGGAGATAGCCTCTCAACATTAATACATGAAATATATTGTGCATTTGTTCCATTCCCGGTGGTAAGGCAACTCTATAAGCAACTAGACCAAGCCTTTTAAAATTTGAAACGGTCCAATGTAACGGGGCAATAATTTACCCTTCCTGCCGAACCTTAATTGGCCTTTCATCGAATTTACACAGATGAACACATGATCACCGACCTCATATTCAAGAGGTCTCTTCCTGACATCTGCATAACTCTTTTGCTAACTCTGTGCTGTCCTAAGCCTTTGTTGGATGACTTCGATTTTATCGATAGTTATCTACACAAGCACAGGTCTAAGCAAAACCCTATCTCCAACTTCAGTCCAGCATATCAGAGATCTATATTTTCAGCCATACAAAGCTTCATATGGTGCCATGCCAATGCTGGAGTGGAAACTGTTATTATACGCAAATTCAACCAATGGTAGATAAGTCTCCCAACTTTCTTGAAAATCCAAAGCACACATTCTGAGCATATCTTCTAGAGTCTGCATAGTCCGTTCCAATTGTCCATTAGTTTGTGGATGGAATGTTGTGCTAAGTCTCAACTCTATCCCCATTGCCGCTTGTAGACTTTTCCAGAATCTAGACACAAATTTCAGGTCTCTATCCGAAACAATAAACACCGGAACTCCATGTAAACAAACAATTTCATCAACATAAATAGTGGCTAATCGGTATGCATCATACGTAGTTTTTACAGGCAGAAAGTGTGTAGATTTAGTCAGTCTATCAACTATAACCCAAATAGAATCCATACCTCTAGGTGTCCGAGGTAGGCTAACAACAAAATCCATGATTATGTGCTCCCACTTCCATTCCGGAATAGAGAGAGGTTGAAGTAGACCTGCCAATTTCTGGTGTTCAGCCTTAACTTGCTGACACTGAAGACATTTAGACAGATATTCTGCAATCTCACATTTTATGTTTGGCCACCGATAACTCTGTTTTAGGTCCTGATACGTCTTGTTGTTACCTGAATGCATAGCAAACATCAATTTATGGGCTTCATCGAGAATTCTCCTCTTTAACTCGGGGATATTTGGAACACACAATCTGTCTTGGAATTTCAACACTTCATTTACAAGACTATATCCCGGTTTCAGATTTGCTTCAAATTCATCAACTATCCTTTTGAGGACTTCATCCTCCTTTTGTTTCTGTTTGATCTCATCGATGATTGCCGATTCGGCTGAAATTGAGGCTATCATTCCACTTTGCTCATGTAATACTACTTCCATCCCAAATTTCTCAAAATCCTGCAAGATTTCCTTTTGTTCAATAAGTAAGCAAGCTAAACTCCACGCCAATTTCTGCTCAAGGCATCAGCAACTATATTGGCTTTTCCGGGGTGATACTGAATCTGAAGATCATAATCTTTTATTAGTTTAAGCTATCTTCTCTGACGCATATTCAACTCTTTCTGAGTAAAGAAGTACTTCAAACTTTTGTGATCCGTGAAGACTTCGCATTTCATACCATACAAGTAATGCCGCCAAGTTTTTAAAGCAAATACAACTGCAGCCAATTCTAGGTCATGTGTTGGGTAGTTCTTCTCGTGTGGTCTTAATTGTCGGAGGCATAAGTAATTACCCGTCCTTCCTGCATTAATACACAACCCAGATTTTTATAAAATGCATCACTATAAATCACAAAGTTCTCCGTACCTGTGGGCAATGTTAACACTGGTGTAGTAATCAATCTTGGTTTCAGTTCTTAGAAGGCAGATTCACTTTCATCATTCCATTCAAATGGTTTCCCTTTGCATATCAGTTGGGTAAGAGGCACAGCTATTTTCTAAAAATCCTTCACAAACCTTCTGTAGTACCTGGCTAAGCCCGTAAAACTACGGACTTCTATTACATTTGTTGGTGTAGGCCAGTTTACAATTGCCTCTATCTTCTGTAGGTCTACTGAAATCCCCTCTTTATTGATAACATGTCCTAAGAAAACAACCTCATCTAACCAAAATTCACACTTTTTTAGTTTAGCAAATAATTTCTTTTCTCTGAGAGTTTGCAAAATAGATCTCAATTGTTGTTCATGGTCAGTTCCACTTTTTGAGTATATCAAGATATCGTCAATAAAAACCACGACAAACTCATCAAGGTAAGGTTTAAATATTCGATTCATAAGATCCATGAATGCTGCAGGGGCATTAGTCACTCCGAACGGCATAACAAGAAATTCATAGTGACCATACCTCGTTCTAAATGCGGTTTTCTCAACATCTTCTACCTTTACCTTCAGCTGGTGGTATCCGGATCTCAAATCAATCTTAGAAAATACTTGTGATCTTTGCAACTGATCAAACAAGTCATCAATATGGGGTAAAGGGTATTTATTCTTTATCGTTACCTTATTTAGTTCTCGGTAATCAATACACAGTTGTAAAGTCTCGGCTTTCTTTTTCACAAATAATACCGGTGTACCCCATGGCAAAGTACTTAGTCGGATAAACCCTTTGTCAAGTAGGTCTTGCAATTGTTCTTTCAGTTCTTTCATTTCAACAGTAGACATTTTGTAAGGGGTTTTTGAGATAGGCTGAGTGCCTGCCATAACATCAATAGTAAACTCTATCTCCCTGTCAACCAATTCTCCCACTAATTTATCTGGGAACACACCTGGCAACTCTCTAGCAATAGTGATACTATTCAGTTCAACATTCATAGATTGTTAAGTAACCCTGGAACCATTTGCTGATCAATTTACATATCTTCATTACAAATATCAATAAGGTGGAGGCACTACCCCATTACCCACAAACACAATTTCTTCCTGCCCTAGTGGTCTAATTACAACTTGTTTCATTACATAATGGATGGTGGCACAGTATTTAGATATCCAGTCCATACCCAGAATTACATCAAAACGTCTAAAGTCCAAGGGTAACAAATCTACAAGATAGCATTCCCAATACTTATATCACAAAATTGACATACATATGTACACAACACAAATTCCCCGGATGGAGCAGATACACACAACAAATATGGCAATGATTCTAGAGGTCTACTCAATCTAGATGCAAATGCATAAGTTACAAAGGAGTGTGTTGATCTTGAGTCAATTAACACAAAAGCATCCTGATTACATATAGAGGTAGTACCTAAGACGACGGCTTCAGTATTCTGTGTGTCACCTGGGACAGTTGCAAAGACTCTCTCCTGTCTCATTGTGTCCCTGGTAGTAGCAGGCCCCATAGTATTACCCAATTTTGGGATGGATCCGGTTGAACTAACAGCTGGTTTCCCACATTTTTGCTATTTAGTTTGGGTGCAATCCTTTGCCATATGCCCCATTTCACCACATCTGTAGCATACCCTGGAAATACGGTAACAAACCCCGCAATGCTTCTTACCACATTGAGTACATGTTGGTGTCGTATTTCTGGTAGAGCCTGAAGTGCTCGCATGCTCTTCTTTGTTGTATTTTTCTTGTTTCTATGATTTGCTTCCTGATGAGAGAACTTATAACCTCTTAGCCTTCTACTCGCCCGGTGGTTATTACTTGGTGGGCCATGTAGCTTCTGACATTAAAGCTCGGTCTAACACATCAACATAAGTGGGCAATTTCAGCATTTCACCCTTTCCAGAATGTCATTGCGAAGACCATTTTCAAACTTTCTCGCCTTTTTATAGTCGATGTCAACCATATGTGAGGCGAATCTTGCCAATTCAATGAACTTGGCTTCATACTCAACTACGATCAGATAGCCTTGCTTCAGTCCTTCAAATTCTGACACATTTCTATCACAGACACACTGTGGAAAGTAATTCTCATTAAAGAGTGCAAGAAACTGTACCCAGTCAATGCCCTTGTTATCATCACGGATTAGCATCCACCACCTTCTTGCTTCATCTTCCAATGTGAAAGTGGCCAATTGTACTTTCTGTGTCTCCAGGCATGGAAATACCTCAAATAACTTTTCAATACTAAGGACCCAAGCTTCAGCTTTCAATGGGTCCACACCCCCGTGGAATAATGGTGGCTTAATTTTCTTGAATTCTTTAGTGAGGGCTATTGTTTGGTCGTCATTTTGCATATCCAGTATAGGTTGTACCAGAGGTGGGGGTTGCGGATGTTGCCACTGCTGTTGTTGCCTTAGTGTTTCTACCATGTCTTGCATCATTCTCCATTCGGTCTAGTCGAGTAGTTAAGGACTCTTCTAGCTCATTGGCTCTTGTTCTCACCATTATCTAATAAGACTTGCATTATAATTCATACAAAAGACATACACAATATTCATGTACAGAAGAGTACATTCATACAACTAGGCAAGAGTTATATATCATATAGTTGCACACTTCAATCCACTGAGCAAGTTCTCAATGCATTTCACACATGTACTTATCTTATGAATGCAACTTAGGTCTTTTCTAGACACTCTATTGCTCATTTGGACAAGTGTGTGAGTTATTACTCGTGCCCAGATACCACACGATAAGGACCCCAGCCTGTCCCTATAGATTAGAGTCATAACCGGCCAGTAATCATGAGATTACCTGCGGCCTCAGTCAGAAATCAAATCATATTTAATAATAGAAGGCCAAATTACGGAAGCAAAATTTACAAAGATTGTCCAATGAACTGTGCATACATGACTCAACCAAAACATTCTCATCTATGAAACAACTCACACTATACAACATCCATATTATGTATGTATTACATAAGTTCAGGATCATTCAAAGCCAGTATTAACAAAAACCAAGGTTATATACAGGGCTGGTCATATATGACCACAAAAGAACAAAAGTAAGGCCTCTTGTGTGAGGCGACCTTGGTTGACTCCTCAAAACTTGGTTTCTCATTGCTCACTAGGGTTGAGGCTGGACATCCCTCCACTGACCTACATACATATAAATAACAAATGAACTAACGCCCAATGAATAATACCAAAGCAAAGGAGTTCATGAACAAAATTCTTACAATCATAATTCACTATTACGCTTGGAAATCAATAATAAAGCAAAACGACCTCAGGTCCTTTCTATCATTTCTCAAACACAAAACAACCTTGGGTCCATGTAACATACAAAACGACCTTGGGTCCATCATAGGCAAAACGACCTTAGGTCCAACTTACACACAGAACGACCTTTGGTCAAAACGACCTTAGGTCCATTACACACAGAACGACCTTAGGTCCAATTCATATACACATTTTTCTGCACACATTTAAATCCATGGTCATATACATATTCATTCAAAATGACCTTAGGTCCAATCAGCTCTTTATCCCAAACGGCCTTCAGTCCATTTAACAATTATACAAACGGTCTTAGGCCCAATCCACATCCTTACTGAATATACTAAACGGCCTTAGGCCCATTTCATACTCATACATCGATCACTTCGCATATTTCATTTCGAATTAAGTGATCAGAATATTCATTCATAATATCATTTCAAAAGTTTAGAACCATACCACATAGGCATCATTTAGAAAATAATGCATATACAAAAATATATTTGTTAAGATATTACTCACAGTGTTCTGGTGCTTGACTCGTCCTTGCACTTGACCCTACATAATTCATAACACATTGGGTCATAATACCATTCAATCCGTTCTTGTAACAACCCCATCACGTATAATGTTTAGTACTTGATTAATTAAGAGGATTTGAAATTTAATTGCCGAGTATTATAAAATTTATTTGGGATTTATGAGAATTGTGGAATCTGACTCGTATATGATTTTAATGAAGGTTTATTTTGGAATTAGAAATTAAGGGTCCAATGGCTTAAGGAAGTGAATTGAGAAGTTAATCAATTTAATTTTAATTACGGACCCATTTGGGAGTTTAATTAAATATTCGATTCAGTTTAGGAAATTGAAATTGAGATCGATTAATTAGGTCCTAATTGAAGTTAATTAAATTATGTAAGATTGAGGATTGTGATTATTGCGAATTAAATTTAATTTTGGTGTGCCCAATTTGAATATATATAATTTAATTGACGGAAACTTGGAGTCTTATCAGAAATTGAAGACCTAAATGATTTAAGAAACCAAAATTGAGGTTGGAAATAAGTTCGATTTATTATTTAGAGCCTTTTGGGAATCTGATTAAAAATTTAGGTTGTACCGATAAATTTAAATATAATCAATTAGGCTCTAATGGAAATCAATTAGATTAATTAAGTTACGTGGGATTTACGATTAGTCATAATTAATTCATCGATGTGCTAATTGAAATTTATTAAGATTAAGTGTTGCTTAATTAAACAAATCTTAATCATAAATTGAATATGAGATTAATAATACATGTGGGTGTGCAAAGAAACTTAGGTGGGTGTGTGCATGTGATGTGGTGGATGTTTGAGACTATGTGCACGGGTGCTATGTGTTGTCAACAAAAGAAGTGTAAGTGTGCATTTGCTGGAGCAAAAACCGTGGGCCTAACCAAAAAAAAAAAAAAAGGTGAAAAATGAGAAAAGGAAGTGGAATAAAGGAAATGAGTGTAAGCTATACATCACCTATGTCTATGTTTTTGGCTGTAACAAGAACGGCAGAGTGAGAGGGACAGAAAACCGTGAGTGAGGGAGAGGAAGAAGAAGCTTTGTGGCATGTCAAAACTCAAGCCAAAAATTATAGAAAATTCATCTAAAGGTAAGGATTTCAATCTTGATTTTGTAGAGCTCATGTATTGCACTTGAAATTAATGATAAGATTGAGTTCAATTTCATATAAGTGGAATGAAATTAGAAAACAAAGATTATTATGGAAGCTAATTTGGATTTGGGATCTAAACATGAAATGGGTTGCATGCATGTGGATGATTATGAAATAAATTTAGGAACTTATTTACTATGGATTTAATGTTGTGATTTTGCATGAAAATGTTACATGCATGAGCAAATTAATACTCTAATTACAATATATTTCATGGATTATGGAAAATCTAAATTTATTCAAGTTCATATCTGAAGAGAAAAAGGAAATGTTTGATAAGAATCAAGTTTATGAAAATTTAGAATGTTAGATAAAGTTTTGGGTTCATAATTAGATTTTTAACCCATGCATGTAATGTAAGTTAAGAAATTAATCCATAATTTAAGAATATAAGTTTATGATTGAGTTTTGGTGTAAATTAAGAGTTTAATTATGGTTAGAGCTTAATAAGGTAGAATTAGTGGGGTTTTGATAAATGTCTTGTACATGCAATTATTTCTTTAAAAGAGTTTATAATTTCAATTTCATGATTTAAGAGGAATTAGTAAAATGAAGAAGAAATTGATTTGGATTCAAAAGTATGGAAGGAATTTGGTTTGATTGTAATCTCTAATCCATGCATGTGATATAATTTAAGAATTTCATTCAAGATAGATACATTTTGTTCCATGATTATAAATCAAGTATTTGGTTAAGAATTGAGTTAAGTTGATTTTGTTATTAATAATAAAATTGGGTCTATTTGTATTACATTCATCATGGAATTTCAAAAGGTTGGGAGGTCTAATTTACATCTTAGAATTGTGGGTTGATATTTATAAGATGAATTAAAACTAAATTTGAGCAATTGGAACATGATTTTGAACGAGGGTTTCCTAATTGAAAGTGTTTACTAAATTATACAATGGTTCTCCATGTTTGTATACTAAAGTGCATGTTTTGAAGCTTTGAATACCAAACTTGAACTTTAATTGCAATTTTAGAATTTCAGAATTTTCGTTGTCCGCTCGAGCAAGGGAAGTCTCGCTCGAGCGTGAAAATCGACCTCCTAGTAGTTTCTTCAAATTTTACAGTCCGCTCGAGCGACCAAAGTGGCGCTCGAGCGAAGACCCATTTTCAGCACATTTTGGGAAGTTGCATTTAGTTCATATTTTTATCCTCATCTCTTTCCAAAGCATTCTAAACATGATTTATGACTCAATAAAGAATAAAAAAGCTACTAATCAACATTGATTAGTTAGTTAAAGAATGAATCATTGATCTTGTGGTAATTATTTAAGAAGCCAAGTAAAGGATCAATCTATTTGGAAAAGAAGGACTTAGTAATGAAAGAAGATGTGAAATAAGGACCCGGTTTATTAGATGAGAAAGAATAAACGTAATAGAACTTCGGACTATAAAGACTAGAAAGGACAAGTTTAATCAAGGGAGTAATATTGTGTTTCAATGTGTATATGTGATGTGCTTGTGTAGGTCACGCGCCATTGTCTGCCTGATTTTCCTGATATGTCCGGTCTGTCTGATTTGCTTCTGCAGCCCACTGTGAGTAATAACTCTGTAAAGTTATGTTTAACTTTAAGTATTTTCTGACTGATATGATATGATCTGCTTTCCGAAATGCTACGTTGTGAATTATGAATGAATGTCCAATTTTCTGAAAAGTATTGTGGCACCCTTAGTTCATATAGCCCTCGCCCGAGGGTAACAATACCGTGGCCGATGGCCCTCGCCCGGGGGTAACAACACCGTGGCCGATGGCCCTCGCCCGGGGGTAACAATATCGTAGCCGATGGCCCTCGCCCGGGGGTAACAATACCGTGGCCGATGGCCCTTGCCCGGGGGTAACAATACCGTGGCCGATGGATCTGTTAGCTAAGGAGTGTACCACATATGATCTTATGCAAAATCTGAATATGAATATGAATGTGAGCATGTATCTGAACCTACTTCTGATATGACATTTGAATATGCATAAGACTCTGTTTCTAATATGATTGTGTTTCTGATATAAACTCTGTGATGGACATCATTCATTAAACCCTTTACTCTGTTATTATTCACTGGGCTTTAGCTTACTGTATTATTTATGTATGTAGGTGATCCGGCGCATGACCAGGCTTAGAGCCATCTGTCTAGAATCTATTTTGTCAGCCAACCAATGTGCCTCCCGTGAAGGTTCCGGATGTGTCAAGTGATTATTGCTTAGTAACGTAAAGTTTAAGTTCGGTTTTCTTGTTTGGTTAAACAAGTCTTGTGTATTTTGTAAATAGGGCTAAGTTCCTTTTTGGTCTAATCTGCGTATATATGATGACTTGAAGATAATGTGTATATATGTATATAAAAAGTTTAAAATTTTTCTGTCTCATATAAGTCCGCACAGCTCAATGGACGTTGTATATTATTATTTGCTTCCGCTAGCCCCTAATATTTTGTTAATCTGTTCAGAGGCCGTAGGTAATCCTCGGATTACTGGCCGGTTACGGTGCCAAACCTATAGGGGCGGGTTTGGGTCGTGACAGTTCTTTAGTTTGCTTAATGTTCTTAGGCTTCTTTCATGACCTTTAATTCATTTACAATGTTCAATGCATGCCTAAGAGTGCTTGGAAATGAAAAAGAATGGAAAACGAATCATAAAACAACTTTTCAAAATTTTTAAAACGGGGTTCTCTGCTCGAGCACAGCTTTTATCGCTCGAGCGGACCCTTTTTGTCTGAAAAGTACTAGTTGCCTCATTTTTGCGCTCGAGTGTGACATTGGTCACTCGAGCCAACAGTCAAAACATGTGAGTGGGCGCTCGAGCGCAATTCTTCTTGCTCGAGCGGACATCAATGTCTGCAAAACTTCTGGAAGCTTGATTTTTATGCTCGAGCGACACTTTCCTCGCTCGAATGGACATGACAAATTCTGGAATTTCCAGAACTGTATTTGAGGCTTAAACTTGATGTTCAAAGGTCCAAAGCTCGTCTTTTTGGTACAAAAACATAGAAAGACATTATATTGCATGAGAACATAGGTAATTTGAGACCAATTGTCCAAAACCATGATCCAATTCTCAAATCATTTCATATTCTTCTTGACAACTTCAAAACACATGCAACCAAGCTTCACAACTACATGAATTATGCATGCATGTGTAATATAGACTCTAATACCATTTCAAATGGTAGAAATGATGGTCAAAATCATGTGGCTTAACAAAATTATGCATGCATGAGCACTTTGGCACCAAATTCTTCATATTAAGTTTGTATTCTACAACAATTCGCCAATTCTTCTTGAATACACATATTCATGAACTTTAACTCACGCATTAGGGTCCAAATACTCACTTGGGGCTTTCAATCCTTCTAACTTTATCAACTTCTTGAGCCTAGCTTCCCAATTCTTCAATCTTGAGTCAATTCTCTAAGAATTTGATCTCTGTCTTTCTCTCTCTAAATCAAGTGTTTTCCCTCTCTAAAGTGTATAGACTCCGCCAAGAGGTGAGAAATGAGCTCAATGATATGAGCTAAGCCCCTAATTAGCACATATATAGGTCTCACTAATCATATTGACTAATCAAGGCTTAGGCCTAATCAAATGAACTTAATTAAATCAAATTAATCTGATTATTTTGATCCGAATCAATTTTTAATTAAATTTCATTGTAGGCTCTAAAAATCATGCTAATCACAATCATACAGTTAATTTCTGTTTCTGTAGCCTCTACGGTCTTCAATTTCAAATTATAGTAGAAAATAGGACAGATTTTCCTACAGTGAACAGATCAAAATTCAAAACCACATATAATCATATAATTAGCACTCGAAATCATATCAGGCATTTAATTATAAACATAACACAGAGTAGGGTTGTCACATAAGATGGACAAACATCCCCTGAAAATACTTTATTTGTGCTCTGTTTCATGTCTGTTGCAGCAGGGCAGTACCAAACATCAGTGGCCGGCCGGCCACTTTACTATACAACCGTCCACTTCTTCTAGCCAGCCAGCCACTTTTTTCAACTAGGCAGTGTCCTTTTTCATGTAGAACAAAGCAGAGACTGAGGTGAAAATCAATGTAATTTTTTGACTGCGCAATAGAAGCATTCTAGCAGCAGAACAAAGAGCATTTTCGGGTGAAAATCCACATGCATGCATGAGTCATCCCTCGTTGCTCTAGGCCCATAATAGTTAATTAACTTAGTTTCGTATTGTGCTTAATTAGCTTAATTCTAATAGCTAGTTAATCTTCATTTGTCATAGTTAGCTAATGTAGTTAGTTCATTTCATTTGGTTTGTAATAGCTAGGTAATTCGTACTAATTAGCTAGAATATTTATTCGAACCCTCCTACGTGATGGCAAATATGTAATAATGTGTGTATGTCTTTCCAATTCCCATTTGTTTCTCCCTTTTATTTCTCCCTTTTATTTCCTTGCTTATAATGAATAGTTTAGAGCATCTTGTTTCTTTTAGCATTTTTCATGATTTGCATCAATTTGTCTTGTATGCATAAAGGCTCGGTTCATCACTCTAACACACATTGTCATTTATCATTTCTTACTTGAATACGTACTTAAACTGCATGCTATCAAATTGATTCATATGCCAAGTTAGTAACCGAGCCTATTAGTTGCATATTGCATGTGTTGCATTAGCCATCTTATATTGTTAGGATCATGCATTTTTTCTTTTTTTTAACTCTTTTGTTTCTTTTGGCTTGCCTTGGAGTACTAGGCGAGCAGTTTTTGCTTTAGCATACCACATGCGTGTAATTGTCGCCATATCTAGTATATTTACCATGAGGCTAAGTGCATAAGTGATATATCTCTTGAATGCCTGTGAATGAAGGCTAATTGCTTAAATTGGGATAATTTGATTAAATGTACATATGGGATCATTTTTTCAAATGGTACATATTCAAAACAATTTCTAAAGAAACAAGAAATCAAAATATTCCAACTTTTATAAATTAGTATATACTTGTGTGCATCATATAGTAAATTAGCCTAATAAAATCGAAACAAGAGTATATAATGTAAATAAGAGTCAAATCATGATTAGTAGAGACCGATCTTTGATCGGGCGAGTGGGATGCTCAATTCATGACATTCCCCTCTCGTACTTAAGTTTCCGAGCCGAGACACTTTGGTGATAACGGATAAGTGGCTTTTGGCACGAGTCTCGGGTTTCCTAAATTTCTCAAAATTATTTAGATGGCGACTTTGTAATTTGGCAAAATAGTCCATTTTTAGCATTTTGATTCAAAATCGATTTTCTAAAAGAATTGTCGAATTTGAACTCATTTGTATTTATCTATTTCACATTGCACTTGTAAAATCAGATTCAAAATCACAGAAGTCCGAACTGTAGAACTATCGTATCCGAAAGAAGTATGAAAAGCAAATTACATTATCCTACCATACAACAATCACCCTACCATAGCAACATACTAACATCATTTTATATTAAAATTGTATACAAAATATGCTTGTTTGGATACAAAGAAAGAATCCACAACAAACCTATGAAAAAAATCTTTTCAATCCTATTTTTTTCTTAAAAAAAAATAATAATAGTAATAGCAATAATTGTACGCACATTTAGGCTAAGTTTGAGAAGACTAAATAAGTGTACTTTTTGACTTTTTATAAAATATGGGTTGGATTTGAGTTGGGTTTGAAGTGATGTGTTAGAGAAGTGATGTAATTTAAATAAGATGATGTGACTTAAATAGAATAGTGACTTTTTGACTTTTTAAATTTTTTTAAGAATGTCAAACTTGACCTTAATATTAAATTTATTCTCTATCGCAAATTTGGCATCCACATTGAAGACCCCTATGATTATGCAAGTTAAAACAGCATGCGTGTCAGTACTGAAAGTTGGTAGGTGGGTATATTTATTCAGACGTGATACAGGCCCCCTCCCCCACTCACCCCCTCCACCCCCACACACACGTGGGGGTTGGTGAGTGGGGGGAGAAAAAAAAAAAAAAAAAAAAAAACAGTTTTCAGCCAATCAGAGGCAAGAGGGGTCGTGGGGGTGCCTGCAAAAGGGGGCCTCAGTCTTTTTTGATATTTATTTTAGGTACAAGTGTCGAAGCTGGTCTAGTACGTTTTATGCTGCCACAAATTAATTATTATAGAGCAAAAAGACAAAGCAACGTTCATATTTGCAGAGGAATAATGCTTGGACCCCTTTTGGGGGTCACCCCCTCACTTTCTTTGTCACGTGACGGATGGTGATTGGAAGAGAAGGAAAAAAAAAAAAAAGAAAAAAAAAAAGAGACCAATAAGAGAGAGAGGGGGTCAAAGGGGGTGGAAAGAAAATGGGGGATGAATCATTGTTGTTTGCAGAGAGCCACAAGTGCCCACTTTCACCCTTTTCTTTTTTATTTTTACTTTTCTTTTTATAACAGGCAAAAAATATTATATAAACTAACAAATTATATATATATATATATTTAACTAATTAATGCATCATGTAACAATATAATTTTAAAAATTAAAATAGAATCTACTTAAATAATATAATTAGTGTCATATCAGTATGTAAAAAAATGTAAGATTTGTTAATATATATAGCTAGTTAAACATAATTACCTTTTGGTTTTACTAGAACATTTTGCTGAAAGCATTCAAGGAGGGATCACATAATCCAAACCCACCAATATTTGTATCCCAATTTAAATACAAATCATAGTTTAATGGTTTAGGGCTTTTCTTATAAGCCCAAGGTTAAGAGCTCAAACTTCTAACTAATTTATTTGTAAGTTATTTTTCATTTCCAATAACATATGAAAAATATAAAATAAAATAAAAAAACCTTAAGATATTGATTTGTAATTATATTTCAATTTTAAATAACGAATGGCAAACAATTGAAGACAAACCAACACAACGATTTAACACGAAAAAATCATAATTAGAGTGTCTCCAATTGTGAAAAAAAAAAAATATGGGCCAAAGCCACAAAATAATCCACTAAAAAGACAAAAAAAATGCACAAGTGTCTCAATTACTTAGCGAATCGACGCCCGAATCGAACCGACTCCAATGCGCTTCATCCGCCACCGTTTTCACCTCGAAATTGTATTGTCCAATGTTAAATCCACAACGCTGATGTCAAATCCACGACAATGAGTCACTCTGAAATCCACCAAAACTTCAGGCTCAAGTTTCCTAGAATTCACCGAAAAACAATTCTCTCTTTTGTGAATAAAATGAAATAAACAAACCCCTTGATGATATTGATATATAGTTCATCAATCCATTAATCATTCTTAAATTATCAAGGAAACACTCATAAATCACCCTCCAATATAAAACACTTTGTTTTTTCTTCCTCTCTGAAAATCTGGACAGCTTAAACCCTGAAAACAACGAACAACGCACTTTATAGAAAACAAGATCGCACAGATCGCTCGAGTGAACATTTCACTGCTCAAGCGATGTGATTAAAGGCGGTGCGAAACATATAGGCTGACTGCTCGAGCTTAATTTTCACCGCTCGAGCGGTAAAACTTTCTTCTCAGAAGTTCAAAACGCATTGCAAAAATACTAGATGATCATTTTCTTCGCTTGAGTGCACAAATGACAGCTCGATCCCCGTACTTAGTCAACGAAGTGACAAATATGAAAGGATTAACATCATAAACTCTTCTGTATAGGTACAATTTGGGTTGAATTCGCATCTAAATACTCAGAGCCTTACTGAAACAAAAAAGTGAATAAAATTACAACTGAAAGGAGTTTTATCAAACAGGATTACCAATTACAAAAACCTAACAACATAGTTAAATAATATAAAAAATAAATATATGTAACGCTCATTACTTTTTATTAGTAATTGTGGAAGGTGAAATTCTTTCTTAGGAAAAGCGAGATCACTTGTCCTGCCTTTTGACTCTGTCAAAAGAAACCAAATGTCATTGATCACCCCCTGATCGTGGTAGGTCAGGAGGACCCTCTGACGATCAAGTCAGTATAAAAAAAATATAATTTATATTTAAAAAAAAGGTTCTCAGATTACCTCCCACTTGCCTTGTGTTTTAACTGCTTATCCTTTTATAGTTACTTGGTTTGAATCTCATTCGTCTAATCATCTTCTAATCAGATGGTTATGCCTTCGTCTGGCTCTAGTCGATCAAGTTGCCAAGTTGCCCTTATTCTTGATCGTTAGATTTTTGTCATATGGACAGCTTGGATTGTGTCAGTTGTTAGAGGCCAACTTGTCAAGCATTAAGCCCGTAAGATCAAGCTGATCAAATGGCTTTGCTTTCTACTAGGCCCAGCCTATGCTTTTGTATTTTTTGACTTGTGTTTCTGGCCATTGGATTGAGGTTTAATCCAACATTTCTCTTTTGTTTTGCAAATCTGCCTTTTAAAAGGATATATTTATACTTGTTTGCCTTTCACGCACTTGGGCTTATGCCAACCCCATTGTCATAAGATGTGTTTGTTTAGACGGACTGGATAAAAGGGGATTGGAATCCACTGGACTGTTAGTTCTAGGATACATTGTCCCCAGGCTATTTAGTTGGACTAGATTTGTATTCCATATTTGTTTAGTCATGAGATTAGATGTCAAGAAATGACTATTTGGTTGGATAGGATATGAATCTTATGTTTGTTTAGGATATTATGGAGAATGATAAATGTTCAAATGACTATTTTACCCTTTTCAATTATTTACTAAGTAATAGCAATATTAAACATATCTTTAATATTTTAATTATTTTTAACTAGATTAAATAAAAATTTATTTTATTTTATTTTTTGCACAAATAAATAAATTTATTTTTTTTAAATTGAATAAATAAAATATCAATAAAAATATATGTTCTTTTTTTAATTAAAATTTTAAATAAATTTATTTTAAGAAATAATAATAATTAAATAAAAAATCTATTAAAATTTAAATAATGAAATTAAATAAAATATAAACAAAATTTTAAAATAAAACATCAATAAAATATCTATAAAAAATATTTTAAAAAATTAAATAAATAAAACATCAATAAAAATTAAATAAAATTATTTTATTCTTAAATTGAGACATTTAAATTTTATTAAATTTTACTAAATATAATATATAATTAAATAGTAGATGGTCAAAATAGTCATTTCACCACCTAATCCCATATCCCCCCTTATCCCTCCATTTGTGTCCCACCCCTCCCCCCCCCCATGAGACACAATAGTCCAATGGATTTGAGACTAACAGTCCAGAGGGATTAATAGTCCGGTGTCAAAATTTTGAACCAAACAATGGGCTATTAGTCCAAATAGACAAATAGTCCAATCCTATGGAATAATCCTTCAAAACAAACATACTTTATGGGTTTTAAGGAGTTGATTTGGTTTAACTCTTCTCTTTTTGGACTAGCGTCATTGAGTTTTAGGTCTGGGCTCATCTTCTTTTCCCTCCACAATAATCGTAAGGTGGAGAAAATTTCAAAATAGTTATAATTTCAATGCGTTTTTCATATATTTTTAACACATACAACGACATTATTTTTCACATGTAATATATGTGCATAAATATGTTATGTATATATATATATATATGAAATTTACAGGCCAGGCTTCAAGCATTATTTTCAAATTCATCCACAATGATAAATGGGCCTAAAAAGTTACTCATTCTAACCTAATGTGCCTAACATATAATTCCATGTCTTATAAATTATGAATTTCAATTCTTATAATTCGTGAGTGAATTGACAGACCGTGTTTAACTTACCTTAGAGCATCTTCAATACAGTTGTTTGTTATTGCCACTAAGGATTGTATTTTTTGATTCATGCTCTACTAAGCTCTACAACGCTATTTTCTTACAACATCTTTAAGGCTAATTGTTAAAATATAATTCCAAAGTTAAAGTTTGGCTTGCTACCATTCTTAAAATGTCAAAAATTGACAACCTTCATGTAATAGAGAAAATGCTAGTTCTTTTATAATCTTAAGAAAAAAATCAAATACTAATGGCACCTCTGGTGGGTACCAATCAAAAGAGAGGTTGAATATTCTTGTCAAAATTTGATAATCAACCAATTCCTGTGTCATATTTGGCACGAGGCATTATATAGATGTATATATTAAAAATTGTTAATGAGTACTTGATATTGTGAGAGAGAAGTCTAAGAAGCTTTATACTTATAAATAAAGTTTATACTTTCATAATTGTCTTGTCAAAGTCTATAAAACAAAATGTCTGATGAATATAAAATTTTTAAAATTTTACTATGTTGGCTATTATCAAACAATAACAGTGAAATATGTAGAGAGACATAAAATGGAGAAAAAAGATTTAAAATGTATGCCTAATGACAGGGTCTAAAAGAAGAGATTTTTGAATAATAATGACAATAAGGTACAAATGAGATCTATTCAATTTTCTTAGCAGAGGGATATATATTGTTTCTTTTTAAAACTCTACGTTTATGAATATACACCAAGCTCATATATATACATCGATAAATCTATGGAGCTTTATTACGTACATGGTGTGGGTGTTGATTTCCAACCACACAATCAAAGGGGGAACTCAGTTAGAGAGCACCGGCAGAATAGATTAAGTCCGAACAACCTGTCACAGAAAAATAAAAATCCGACGGTGGTTCGTCCACCGGGGGGCACTCCGACGATCAAGTTAGTAATCAATATCTCTCAAAGATGACAAATAGTGTTTAACTCACTAGACAGAACATAAAAAGAATACCTTAGACCCATGGGGGTGCCTCACTTTTATAGTGGTCAGTGTCCAACTTCCCCTAGAAGTCTTACTTCATGGGACTCTATCCGTTACAATGATAACATCTATCACAACTCATATTATTCAGATTAAGATGAACTTTCTCAAGAGTCACATCTCTATGCAAATAGATAGTTTGATGTCATCTAGGACTCTAGTGCTCTATTCAAATATCTCAAATTCCGGTATTATTGTACCATATCTCTACATCATGGTCTACCCACATGATACCTCGGCTAACAACCTTGGCCATGTGGACTACCCAAAAATATGTCCCCATAACTGCCCCCTAGGTTCTATTACATCGGCAAACTGAGGTGATGGAACCTATACATGTACTCCTCCGACCGAGGTCGTGACTTGTCGGTGCCAAGAAATAAGGACTCATATGTCCACTCGTCAAGAATCAAGAATCAAGAATCAAGAACCATCATGTTCTATCTCATCCAGGTCCAACATCTCAACAAAGATCACATTACTAGCAGAGATCATGACTTGCTAGTTCAAGAACATCAAGATCCTAGTATCATCTCATCAGAAACCAAAAATAAACAAATTCTGCCCCCATCTAATTTCAACATCTCAACCGAGATCAATATCTCAACTAAGATCGCACTTCTCAATCAAGATCATCATCAGATTGGAGCATACCAATCATGTCCCCATTGTGTTGCGTCAGTTCTTCCCCCCGCCGCTTGATGTCAGCGCGGGCACGTCGGGAATCGAAATCATAACTTTTTGCCATCTTTTTCCAATTCTAGCAAAACCTTTTCATTTTCTCATTTCATGTCTACTTGTGCCTTTAGACTCTTTTTCTCTTGGCCTCTGCAAACCATCATCGCTGTTCTTGAAGCATTCATTCTTATTACAACTCTAGTCACCACTTCTGGCGTGCACTCAGCAGTTCTGTTCCAATCATAACGTTGTTTGACTCTGGTGAATCCCTTTCCGGCATTTACTTCCTCGGCTTCACTTTGTAAGTCCTTGATTTCTTTTATTTTAACTTCAGTTCTCCATTGTTTTCAAATATATTCCTTATGTGGATTGTTACACATCACACATGGTATCTGTATTTGTATCTACATTGCCATCTTGTATTCATATTCGAATCCCATTGTTCTACATGCCTTCGCTTGCTTTGACTCATATTTTGTCCTTCATGTTCTTGAGCCCATCTTCACATTTTTTCTGTATTTGACACATATCTTCTAGCACACTATCATCGAGTTCTATCAATTTTGTTCATTCCCTGAATCTATCAATGCTCTATTTTTCTCATGTTCTTGAGTCTTTGATCACTGTTTCATGTTTTTGAGACCTGTTTCTTCTGTCTGTTCGTACTTGTTAGTAGATTACTGCCTCTGAATCCTGTACATTTGCATAGATGTTGGTTTGGGATCTGCTAGAATCCACACTTAGGGAAACTAAAACAAATTTTGCCCCCAAACCTTCCTTAGAACCCTAAAACTGATAACCCAACAGTCCTTAGGGTTTCGCCAAGGTCTTTAACCCACATAGTCCAACTTTCCTTGCCAAATTCACCCTGGCCGAGGTCATGGGGATGTTCAAATGGAGGGTAAACTTCTCTAATAAACTAGAATACTTCCGTCAGAAATTCTTCATTCCAGCCGACGTTCATCTAAGGTTGGCTGGGGAGGAGGATTCCATGATGCCTGGAGAGACATATATTCCCTTTCTTGTAGTATCTATCAGTTGAGGGTGGAGTCAGATTCCATCTTGATATCTTGTTTTGCTTTAGGCCGAGGTGCCTTCTTTTGTATCTGAACAAGTTGTCTTTTTAAATGCAAGTCCTCTTTTTAACTAAGTGTTCAATCTCTGTCTTTACTGTCTTGTATGATTCCATGCTTAGAATATTTTTGTACTTCTCCCAAGTATACTTTAACTGTGTAATCACTTCAGATTAGAACACATCTAACACGTACCACCTCGGATCCACTTCATCTCGGGTACACCCTTAGTTGGCCACCTCGGACCAACTTACATCGAAGTTCACCTTTTACTGTGATCTTGGCCAACGGGCATTTTATAAAAATTCTTTAAACAACATTCAACAAGTATTGTTTCCTTACTTGTACTTACTGCCTTCCAATATTTCCAGGTTTGACGAACTGGTTAGTGATCTCGGGTAACCAACAACTCGAGTGTCCCCTCATGTGGATACCTCGGCTAACTCCAACTTGTAAAAAATTTCAACAAGTGTTAAGCCTATTCCTTATTCCTGCTTCCTGCCCCCTAATGTGAACCCAAGTGTCACTTATGTTCACGTTAAGCATGCATCTTCAATTTTTCCGAAGTATGATTCAAACAAAGACTAGCCGAGGTGTTCAACCTTGGTTTCTCTAAAGCAAACTTAGTTCCATTCTGAGTTTAACTCTGCCGACATGGCAAGTCTAGGTGAATTCAACTTAGTTCAACTCTATTATATGCAAGTATAATTCAACTGCTATATAAAAAGTCTAAGTTACTCGTCATGTTTCATTCAGAAATATCGCCAACTTACTTCAACTCTATTATATGCAAGTATAATTTAACTCTACCATATAATAAGTCTAAGTTTCTCGTCATGTTTCATTCAAAAATATCGCCAACTTAGTTCAACTCTATTATATGCAAGTATAATTCAACTCTGCCATATAATAAGTCTAAGTTTCTCGTCATGTTTCATTCAGAAATATCGCCAACTTAGTTCAACTCTATTATATGTAAGTATAATTCAACTCTGCCATATAATAAGTCTAAGTTTCTCGTCATGCTTCATTCAGAAATATCGCCAACTTAGTTCAACTCTATTATATGCAAGTATAATTCAACTCTGTCATATAATAAGTCTAAGTTTCTCGTCATGTTTCATTCAGAAACATCGCCAACTTAGTTAAACTCAATTATATGCAAGTATAACTTAACTCTACCATATAATAAGTCTGAGTTGTTCGTCATGTTTCATTCAGAAACATCGCCAACTTAGTTTAACTCTATTATATGCAAGTATAATTCAACTCTGTCTTATAATAAGTCTAAGTTATTCATCATGTTTCATTCAGAAACATCGCCAACTTAGTTCAACTCTATTATATGCAAGTATAATTCAATTTTGTCATATAATAAGTCTAAGTTTCTCGTCATGTTTCATTCAAAAACATCGCCAGCTTAGTTCAACTTTATTATATGCAAGTATAATTCAACTCTGCCATATAATAAGTCTAAGTTACTCGTCATGTTTCATTCAAAAACATCGCCAACTTAGTTCAACTCTGTCATATAATAAGTCTAAGTTATTCATCATGTTTCATTCGGAAACATCGTCATAGGACTGGTCGGTCCTATCGCACAGATTTCAAATTCATAAAAATCAAACTAGCACTTTATTATTACTTCAGCCGATATGCCCCATTGCCAGCAACCGAGATGATTCTATTTGGGCCAAGTTTGGCCTCCCTATGATCCTTCTTATTGCCAACAACCTTTCTTAGGATGAGGTCCCTAACCTTGAACTCTCTTGGGCTGACCTTCTTGTTGTAAGCCCTAGCAAGTTGTTACTGGTATGCCCCCAGTCGAATTGATGTTCTCTCGCACGTTGCAGGTGGATTTCAACAATATTTTCATGCTTTTTTACATAGGCGTCAGCTTCCTTTTATATGTAAGGCCAAAAGAATCCCTGCAATATTTGCTCTATGGGCAAGAGATCTGCCCCTGCATGGCTTCCACATACTCCTTTGTGGACCTTTAACCTGGGAAGGATGTACACATCGTCATAGAGGTCTAGTTAAAACCCTTCTATATAAATGGCCTTCTGCCGACAGGCAGAACCTGGCCGACTTCAGTCTGAACTTATGTGCTTCCTTTTTATCTTCAAGGATCTGAGATCTGCTTACTTAGGCTGAGCACTTCTCTTCTCGGACTTAATCATCTAGGCCGAGATCTTGTCTTCTGGAATCTAGGATCTGCTCACTTTAGGCTGAGCTTTTCTCTTCTCGGACCTAATCATCTAGGCTGAGATCTTGTCTTCTGGAATCTTGGATCTGCTCACTCACGCTGAGCTCTTCTCTTCTCAGACCTAACCATCTAAGCCGAGATCTTGTCTTCTAGGATCTGGGATTCGGGATCTGCTCACTTGGGCTGAGCTCTTGACTTCTCGGACCTAATCATCTAGGCCGAGATCATGTCTTCTAGGATCTGGGATCCGGGATCTGGAATCCGGGATTTGAGCTCTTGTCTTCTCGGACCTAATCATCTAGGCTGAGATCGTGTTTTCTAGGATCTGAGATCCGAGATCTGAGCTCTTGTCTTCTCGGACCTAATCACCTAGGCCGAGATCTTGTCTTCTAGGATCTGGGATCTGGGATCTAGAATCTGGGATCTGCTGACTTCGACTGAGCTTTTGTTTTCTCAAACCTAATCATCTAGGCCCAGATCGTGTCTTCTAGGATTTGGGATCCGGGATCTGGAATCCAGGATCTGAGCTCTTGTCTTCTTGAACCTAATCATCTAGGCTGAGATCTTGTCTTCTAGGATCTAGGATCTGGGATCTGAGCTCTTTTCTTCTCGGACCTAATCATCTAAGCCGAGATCTTGTCTTCTAGGAACTAGGATCCAGGATCTGGAATCCGGGATCTGAGCTCTTCTCTTCTCGGACCTAATCATCTAGGCCGAGATCTTGTCTTTTAGGATCTAGGATCCAGGATCTGGAATCCGGGATCTGCTCACTTCGACTGAGCTTTTCTCTTCTCAAACCTAATCATCTAAGTCGAGATCTTGTCTTCTAGGATCTGGGATTCGGCATCGGGAATCCGGGATTTACTCACTTGAGCTGAGCTCTTGTCTTCTCGGACCTAATCATCTAGGCCGAGATCATGTCTTCTAGGATCTGGGATCCGGGATCTGGAATTTGGGATCTGAACTCTTGTCTTCTCGGACCTAATCGTCTAGGCCGAGATAATGTTTTCTAGGATTTGGGATCCGGGATCTGGAATTCGGGATCTGAGCTCTTGTCTTCTCGGACCTAATCATCTAGGCCGAGATCTTGTCTTCTAGGATCTGGGATCCGGGATCTGGAATCCGGGATTTGAGCTCTTGTCTTCTTGGACCTAATCATCTAGGCCGAGATCTTGTCTTCTAGGATCTGGGATCTGGGATCTGGAATCCGGGATCTACTCACTTCGACTGAGCTTTTGTCTTCTCGGACCTAATCATCTAGGCCGAGATCGTGTCTTCTAGGATTTGGGATCCGGGATCTACTCACTTCGACTGAGCTTTTGTCTTCTCGGACCTAATCATCTAGGCTGAGATCTTGTCTTCTAGGATCTAGGATCCGGGATCTAGAATCCGGGATCTGAGCTCTTTTTTTCTCGGACCTAATCATCTAGGCTGAGATCTTGTCTTCTAGGATCTAGGATCCGGGATCTGGAATCCAGGATCTGAGCTCTTGTCTTCTCGGACCTAATCATCTAGGCCAAGATCTTGTCTTCTAGGATCTGGGATCTGAAATCCAGGATCTACTCACTTTGACTGAGCTTTTGTCTTCTCGGACCTAATCATCTAGGCCGAGATCTTGTCTTCTAGGCTCTGGGATCCGGGATCTGGAATCCGGGATCCGCTTACTTAGGTTGAGCTCTTGTCTTCTGGGCACCAGTTTTGGCTATTGGTGCCGGCGTGTCCTGTAATGGGGATGCTGGCCGCATCACTTTGTTATACATCATGAAGTTGACCACTGTCTGTAAATCTGTCAACTTATTCACCATGTCTTTTAGTTCCTCGTCTCTTCTCTGGCATTTGTCCCTCCGTGCCTCAAGGTCGCTTTCATGGCAATTCTCGTTTCGGCTACCCTTCTTGGTCCCTTCTCGGCCTTTGGCGACGTTATTCGCCTCAAGATTCACTTATTATATTCTTCTGTTGTGGTCCCCTCCTTCAATGTTAGGATCCAGATGCTCCTCCTCCTCCTCGCTATGGATGTCGTCTCCAATTCTCACTTCATGTTTGTTGTTGACCATCTAGTCTTACTAAGTTCCCACAGACGGCGCCAAATTGTGGGTGTTGATTTCCGACCACACAACCAAAGGGGGAACTCAACTAGAAAGTACCAGCAGAATAGATTAAGCCCGAACAACCTGTCACAGAAAGATAAGAATCCGGCGGTAGTTCGTCCACCCGAGGGCACTCCAACGATCAAGTCAGTAATCAATATCTCTCAACGATGACAAATAGTGCTTAACTCACTAGACAGAACATAAAAAGAATATCTTAGACCCATGGGGGTGCCTCACTTTTATAGTGGTTAGTGTCCAACTTCCCCTAGAAGTCTTACTTCATGGGACTCTATCCTTTAAAAGAATAACATTTATCACAACTCACACTATTCAAATTAAGATGAACTTTTTCAAGAGTCTCATCTCTATCCAAATAGGTAGTTTGATGTCATCTAGGACTCTAGTCCTCTATTCAAATATCTCAGATTCCGGTATTATTGCACCATATCTCGGTATCATGGTCTGCCCACGTGGTACCTCGGCTAACAACCTCGGCCACGTGGACTATCCAAAAATATGTCCCCACACATGGCATGTAGAAAAATGGAAAAGAAAACAATGTATCAAGATTTTAAAATAAATAGGATTTTAACAGACTTACGGGTACGGATTGTAATTTGTAACTCCAAGGGTTGGCTTAGTGGTGGAAGCTTGGGACTTAGAAGTTTGTTCCTCTCTAGGTCTCAGATTCAAAACCTCTTAGGTGCTATCAACTCTTGTGTTGGGTTAGTTCATACAGAGCTCTGCTCTGACTTTAAATAGGCCCTCGCCAGTGGACGGTGGGATTGGTCCCCCATGGATCAGTCGAGGTTCCCGCTAGTGGACGGTGGGATTAGTCCCCCAGGGATCAGTCGAGATACGCGCAAATTGATCCAAACATCCTGAGTAATATAAAAAATAAAAAATAAAAATTGTAATTTGAATTGTAATTTTTCCTATAAACTTCTAGAAATTGGGTTCACATCGACACAGTATTAGTGTGTTGGGTTCACATCGACACAGTATTACTGTGTCCAATGCTCAGTGTTTGACCGTCCACCACATGTCATTCATTCATCAGCTCACAAAATCATCATTGAACAGTAATTCTATTTACATGTAGTAGTGGCACTTCCGTAGATAATTGTACAAATCATGACCTATTTCTTAAAGTTCATTATCTTCTAAAATTGTGTTTGGATGATTACTTTAAATAGAGATTTGAAAGAAAAAATATATCGACCCCGCTACGTAGCTTGAGACTGTGGCTCGAGATTGTGGCTCGACACCAAAACGACGTCGTTTTGGTGTCGAAAACGACGTCGTTTTGAAGTTGTTTTTTTTTTTTTTTTTCTTTTTTTCTTTTTTTCTGGTTTTCGTTTCAGTTTCAGAAGAAGAAGAAGAAGAAGAAGAAGAAAGGAGGAGGAGGAGGAGGAGGAGGAGGAGAGGAGGGGAGGAGGAGGGAGGGAGGGGGCCATAAATCTGCTGGAGGAGGAGGCAGGGCGAGGCGGTGGCGGTGGCGGTGGTGCGACGATCGGCGAGGAGCAGCGACGAACGAGGAGCAGCTACGGCGGGACTGCGACGCCGGGGTGGGGAGCTGCGACGACGCCGGGGTGGGGAGCTGCGACGCCGGTGAGCTCCTCTTCTCCTCTTCTCCCTCTCTCCTCTCTTCTCCTCTCCTCTCTCTTCTCCCTCTCTCTTTCTCTCTCTCTCCTCTCTCGAGCCATTTCTCGAGCCACTCTCTCGAGCTCTCAAACATTTCCGAAAATATATATACGTAAGATATGATCCAACGTAGTTATATTTTATTTAATTTTTTTATTTATTTTTTAATTTTTATCTAAATTTATGAACTAAATATAATCAAAACGGATATATATATACTTTATTTAATTTATTTATATATGATATTATAATATAATTTAATGAATTATTTTCATAACTATAACGATCAAATACAACATATAAATTATACAAAAAAAACTCTTAAATTGGAAGACGGAAATCTTAATAAATATATAACAAAATAGGGAAAATTATTTAGAAGTCCTATTAGGGAAGCTTGTGCTACATTTGGTCCCACAAAAAAACTTATGTTCCCATAAGTCCTGTGGGAAGTTTCTTGACATATTTACCCTCAATATTAGTTGTTAATATCATAAATAATAATAAAACCATATATAGGGAAATTGATATAAACGTAACGTAACGTGACACCTACATAAACGTAACGTGACACCTATACGTAACGTGACATCTACGTAAACGTAACGTGACATATCTACATAAACGTAACGTGACACCTACATAAACGTAACGTGACACCTATATAAACGTAACGTGACATATCTACATAAACGTAACGTAACGTGACACCTATATAAACGTAACGTGACATATCTACGTAAACGTAACGTAACGTGACACCTATATAAACGTAACGTGACACCAATATGAACGTATGGTGACACCTACATAAACGTAACGTAACGTGACACCTATATAAACGTAATGTGACATTTACATAAACGTAACGTAATGTGTCACGTTACGTTTCGCAAATTTAATAATTTTTTATTTTTTTAATCCGTTTGTTTTGAAATAGATATATAATCTTAATATATTTTTATTTTGTATTATTAATTGTAAAATTTTAAAAATTATCAATAATATATGTGAAGAAACGAAAAGAAAAATAAAAAAAGAGGAAAGAGAGATTGGGATCAGTGGAAGTGATATGTAAATAATGGTACTCTGTTTCAGCTTTAGACCATTAAACTTTGCAAAAGCTATGCACATAATATCTTTGAAACCGACTAATTGGAAAACAGAGTCTTTTTGAGGAAATGGTAAACACCTTTGTTGTGACAGTAGCTAACTCCGTCAATTGGCCGTTGGAAGAGCTTCCTTCCTCGTGACTCTGACAGTTTCCCTTTCGATGCCTGTAGACAGCCAACCAGAGCAAGAGCAGCAGCGCAAGAGTGTTTAAAAAATAAACAAAATCAAAATCAAAGATTTTCTGAAGCATTATTATTGGAATCATTATTATGGGGTCAAAAGAAAAAGCTCAACTTACAATTCTATCAACCATGCTGTGCGGTGCGGCGAGCCTGAAGAGATCGGAATGCGGATCCGAATCGAGCAGCAACATTGCCTCGGGATCTGCAGCATCATCAAATAGCAGCAAGCTATTGAGAGAGGAATTCTGAAAAAGATTAGGGGTAAAAAAATTAGGAATTTTTTAGGATCTTATGGAATAAATTCTTATGAAAATAGGACTTGAGACTCTATAAGAAATCACACAGGACTTAGCCTAGCATAAGGTTCTGAAAAAGGACTTATAAATAAGTCTCCCAAGAAAATAAGACTCACATGCAAGTACAAAGTGATAAATATGTGACAAAATAAGTCCTACACACATATAAAAATATTCAATCTACAAAATGTAAATATTTTTGTACATACAAAATTTACCATAACGATGATAAAAGATATTAAATAAATTATTTAAAACCTTCTTTTTTCATAAATGAAAAAAATTAAGTAGGCTTCCGAATTTTTTTATATCTCACATATATTGTAAATTTTGTACATTATAAAACAATATTTATGCATAAATGTTAAAATGTTAAGTCTCTGAAATTTTTCTTTTGAGAAAAATTTTCAATATTTTATTTGGTTAAATTTTTTTGAAAAAAAATTTCAAAATCACTTTTTCTCCTACGCATCAGTTAATTACTTTTTCTTTTTTCTCTCTCCTTGTCAATTATTTTTTTTCTCACACACTTCTACTCAACTACAATAAAATATCAAATCATTCTAAACTTTAAAACTATTTTCAAAATATACAACCAAACTAAAAAAAATTCTAAACTATTTCTCCAAATTTTTTTCTGAAAATTTATCTTAAAATACAAACCAAACACACCCGAAATATTCAAAAAATATATATATAAAAAATATTTATTACCTGTACGTTAGAATCACACAGCAAATACATTTAAATGGTACAATTTTTTTTTTAATTTTTTATAATAAAATATTTTATATATTTTGTTAAGTGTGTGAGTTTAATGTTTTTTATTAGAGGAATATCAGCTAAACGAATTCAAACAAATCCCCCTGTCCACGCAGCTCTCGCCTGTACCGTACAATAAAATAACGTCCCAAAAATATTATGCCACGTGTCCATCATCACCCTCACGTGTCACCCATGACCCTCACTTTCTTTTTAAATAGTTACAAACAAACATCCCTTCCCTCTCAGACCAATTACACAGAGTACACAAACCAATTCCCAAATAACACCTCTCTCTCTCTCTCTCTCTCTCTCTACATTCTCTGAAAAACCATAATCAAAACCCACATTTTCTGAGCAAACCCATAATCAAAATACATTTTCTGAGCAAACCCATAACCTATAGTCGTTCTAATGGCGGAGAGTTGTGGTAGAAAGCTCATCGTTGAAGTCTGCAACGCCAAGAATCTGATGCCCAAAGACGGCCAAGGAACTGCGAGCGCTTACGTGATCGTCGATTTCGATGGCCAGAGGCGACGAACCAAAACCAAATTCAGAGATCTCAACCCTGAATGGGACGAAAAGCTTGAGTTTTTGGTTAACGAAGTTGATTCAATGGCCACTGAAATTCTCGAACTCAATGTCTACAACGACAAAAAGACCGGCAAGAGAAGCATTTTTCTGGGTAAAGTCAAGATCGCCGGAAGCACTTTTGTGAAATCTGGGTCCGAGACTCTGGTCTACTATCCTCTCGAGAAGAGAAGTGTTTTCTCTCAGATTAAAGGCGAGATCGGACTCAAGGTTTGGTACGTGGACGAGAATCCTGCTCCGGCAGAGTCTCCGCCGGAAACAGAGCAGAAATCCGACACTCCAGCTCCGCCTGCGGCGGAGGAAAATCCGCCGGAGAAGGAGGAGGAAAAGAAGGAAGAGGAAAAGCCTGTGGAGGAAGCCAAGAAAGAAGAGAAACCGCCGGAGAATACAAAAACAGAGGAGACTCCGGCGGCGGCGCCACCACCTCCACCGCCGGCGGCGGAGGCGGAGAATCCACCAATTGCTCAAGCGGACAAGCAGAAAGAGAAGGCGATCGTCGGAAAAAGATCCGATATCGAATCGAATGAGTTAGAACTCCGATCAATCGCTGGCGATCGAAGTCTTCTGAGCTCGTACGATCTCGTCAATCGAATGCCATTGCTCTTCGTGCGAGTTGTGAAGGTGAAACGAGCGACCCCAGAAGCGGATTCGTCAGTCTACGCTAAGCTCGTGATCGGAACTCACAGTATCAAAACCAAGAACCAACCAGACAAAGATTGGGACCAAGTCTTTGCATTTCACAAAGAAGATCTCAATTCAACTTCCTTGGAAGTCTCTGTTTGGGTTGAGAAGAAAGAAGCAGAGAATTCAACAGAGACTTCTTTGGGAACGGTGTCGTTTGATTTGCAAGAAATCCCAAAAAGAGTCCCACCAGACAGTCCTCTCGCTCCTCAATGGTACACTCTAGAAGGTTCGCCGGAGGATTCGCCCGGAAATGACGTCATGCTCGCTGTTTGGATCGGAACTCAGGCCGACGAGGCGTTTCAGGAAGCCTGGCAGTCGGACTCCGGCGGCTTAATTCCGGAGACCCGAGCCAAGGTCTATCTCTCTCCGAAGCTGTGGTACTTGAGACTAACGGTCATCCAAACCCAAGATCTACAGCTAGGTTCGGGAGCAGAGCCTAAGGTTAAGAATCCAGATTTGTACGTTAAGGCTCAGCTCGGCCCGCAGCTGTTCAAAACTAGCAGAACAACGGTCGGCTCATCCAGCTCGTCTTCTAATCCCACGTGGAATGAGGACCTTGTGTTCGTCGCAGCCGAGCCGTTTGAGCCGTTTTTGGTAATTACAGTCGAAGATGTTTCAAATTCACACACTGTGGGCCATGCGAAAGTACACATGGCAAGCGTTGATAGGCGAACAGATGACAGGTCAGAGCCCAGATCGAGATGGTTTAATTTGATTGGAGATGAGAATCGACCTTATGCGGGAAGAATACACGTGCGAGTATGTTTGGAAGGTGGGTATCACGTGCTTGACGAAGCTGCTCACGTGACAAGCGATGTTCGGGCGGCTGCAAAACAGTTAGCCAAGCCACCAATCGGATTGCTCGAAGTGGGTATACGTGGCGCCACTAATCTGCTTCCAGTGAAAACCAAGGACGGTACACGTGGCACAACGGATGCTTACGTGGTGGCCAAATATGGGCCCAAGTGGGTTCGCACCCGTACGATCCTGGATCGGTTTAATCCACGGTGGAACGAGCAGTATACATGGGATGTATACGATCCCTGCACCGTACTCACAATTGGGGTCTTTGACAACGGAAGGTACAAGCATGGTGAAGAAGCGGGGAAGCCAGGGAAGGATGTGAGAATTGGGAAGCTACGTGTACGGCTGTCAACGCTTGATACGAATCGGGTGTACATGGGTTCATATTCTCTTACCGTGTTACTCCCTGGTGGGGCCAAGAAAATGGGTGAGATTGAAATTGCAGTAAGGTTCTCATGTTCGTCGTGGCTTAGTCTAATCCAGGCGTATGCTAGCCCAATGCTTCCTAGAATGCACTATGTGCGCCCATTGGGTCCGGCGCAGCAAGATATCCTGCGCCACACCGCAATGCGGATAGTCACGGCCCGGTTAGCCCGATCCGAACCAGCTCTGGGTCAAGAAGTGGTTCAGTTTATTCTCGATTCAGACTCACACATGTGGAGCATGAGGCGGAGCAAAGCCAATTGGTTCCGGGTCGTGGGTTGCTTGACCAAGTTTGCCACATTCGCAAGGTGGCTTGAGGGAATTCGAACCTGGGTGCACCCACCGACCACAGTCCTAGTCCACCTCTTGGTCCTAGCAATTGTCTTATGCCCTCATCTAATACTCCCCACCGTATTCATGTACGTCTTCTTCATCGTAGGGCTGAGATTTCGTTACGTCCAGCGGGTCCCACTCACCATAGACCCGAGAATATCATGCGTTGATACGGTGGGCCTGGACGAGCTAGACGAGGAGTTTGATGGGTTTCCGACCACACGATCGGGTGACCAAGTGCGGATCAGGTACGATCGGTTGCGGGCACTGGCTAGTAGGGCCCAGACACTTTTAGGTGACGTGGCAGCACAAGGTGAGAGATTGGAGGCTCTGATGAATTGGAGGGACCCAAGGGCAACTGGGATATTTGTAGTCGTCTGTTTAATGGCTTCATTGGTGTTTTATGTGGTCCCATTCAAGGCATTTGTGGTGGGGGCTGGGTTCTACTATCTGCGACATCCGAGGTTCCGGGATGACACGCCGTCGGTGCCTGTCAATTTTTTCAGGCGACTTCCGTCGATGTCGGATCAAATTTTATGAGCGGCGGCAAGTATGATTCACTCTTCTTGTGCTGGCGAAGTAGTTAGTAGTTTGGTGGTGATTTTGTTTGAATTAGTAGTACAAGTTATATTATTGGTATTTTATTAATTAATGTTATTATTTAGTTTATTATGGTTTTAAATTAATAATGAGTGTTAATTTAATTTAAAATGGGGAAGAAAGTTGTTTATGGAGGGAGCGGGTGAGTGAGCCTTGGATTTATGTAAAAGGTGACCGTTGGATGTTTTTGTGGGGGCCATTCATGTATTTAAGGGGTGTTTTGGGAAGATGGTTATAATCTGATTTTTGGTGAAAAGCTGATTATAAGCAGATTATAATCAGCTTTTCTGTGAGAGAAGAGGAGATAAAAAATCTAAAAATCAGATTTTTTATCTCTTCCCAAAAGAGGCCTAAGTAATGGATTTTGTTATATAACAAAATGCAGACAATGAATATGTGCGCAAAGTGACCGTTGGATGAGAGTAAAGATTAATAAATTCGGTAACTGTGCATGCATGCATGATGATTAAGCAATAGATTAAATAATATTTCAGTTTCGGGTTGATGATTAAGCAATAGATTAACTAATTTCAGTTTCGGGTTGTGGAAATGGAACATTGCGGTAAAAGGGCATCGGATCTCTCATATACGTGGGACTAATGTTTTCTTCTGTTTTAATTTATGAATTAATCTAGGGACTGAGATTAATACATCTAGAAAATTCTGAATGAGTGATTTTGTGGTGAAAATTAATTTGTATAGTATGAGATCTATGTGTAAAATAAATTTAAACTATAAGATGAAAAATCTAAATAATTTTTGAGTTGAGGGTTTGTAGTATTACTGTTAATTTATCGATATTTTGCACAATATTCGAATCATTGATTTGAATAATGACTTAAAAAGAAAAGGAAAAAGAATATAATTTATATTTCATTACATTCTAAATTTCTATCAAAATTTACCATTCAAAAACTCTCTAAGATTAAAGTAATTTGTCTTATTTTTCTAAACACACTATTAATTTAGAACACTCTCTATACTTATTCCAAGGCCATTGAATAATTTGTCATCCCTGTCCCCATTCTTTCTCTGTCTTATAACATTTACCATCCTTAAAAAAATATGGAGCATACAAACATGCAAGCACAGCTAATTGAGCTTCAACATAATGTACAAGCATAAAGTGTGTAATACAAATTATTAAAAAAGTAATGTTACCGATCACCAATAAAATTTCACAAAAATCATCTTAAAATCGTTGTTAGTCGACAAGTCAGTTGAAATCTTTTTTGATCAGTCAGCCAATTGGTCACTCACAACTTCAAGATGATTTTTGTAAAATATTTTTAGTGGTTTACAACATTTTTATTGTACAAACATTTTAAATTGCTTAATGTTTGCCGTTAACATATTAACCAAAAAATATTATGCAAACAAATTTATTGTACAATTTTTTTTAAACAAAAAGGGAAGCATGCAATATTAAAGCCCTAACATTTGAAATACAATTAAATGATAGGTATCAATAATTGTATTGTTAAATTATAATATAAGATTTTAGTATTTTTATATGATCTAATAATTATTTATGTTTTGGAACAAAAACAGAGAAATTTAAACACAATCCTACCACGCCACAAACACCACTGAAAATTTTAACAAGGACTGTAAATTTTGCGAAATGCTGCTCTGCAACAAGAATAGAATAAAATAAAATAAAATAAAAACACAAATGTTATAGAAACATAAAACACAGTCATACCAAGGTAAAATAAGTTTGATACTTGTTCAATTTCTTCAAGAACTTTTTTTTTAGTTAGTTCCTTTATCCTATAGAATTTTAACTGTGAATAACCAAAAATGATGGAGGTTGAGGATGATTTGGGCCGATGCAATCTAGGGTTATTTTAGATATAGGGATTGTTTGGGATGAACTATATAAGTGCACTTTTTGACTTTTTGGATAAAAAAGTAGAGGAAAAAAAATATGCTTGGGATAATTTTTTGACTTTTTACGAAAAAATATAATTAAAATATTATATCAACTAGCAAAATTACTTTGATACCCTTCTGAGCATTGACATGCTTCCGTGCATGTCAGTAACTGTGATGTGCTGCACTGTGCGTCAGTGTACCGCATCAGTGCACTGTGCTGCACTATTTTGAATTTTTTTTTTCCCACCAAAAAGTAACTGTTGGAAGGGGAGTGTACCAAAGGCATATTTGTCTTTTTACTCTCTGTCTATTCAGACTTTTATTTCCCACTCAAACATGTGAATAGTGTTAACTTTTTTGTTTTTTTGTGACTTTTTGAATTGTTGACTTTTTTAGGGGATGTCAAATACCTACATAGTTTACAAGTTGACTTTTTTATTTATTATAGAAAAATGTGTAAGAAAATAGAAATGTGATATAAATCAAACAAGCCAAAAATCTACACATTCGAAGTTGAAAACACAAGTGAATATCAATTTTCGGCTCCATTCAAATGTTTACGTTGAAAGGTAGTCCAATTAACTAACAACTTTTATCATCAAAAATTGGCTCCATATGAGCAACTTTCACCGTCCAATGTCTCCACTTTAATACATTTTAACAACTTTTATTATCAAAAAATGGCTCCATATGAGGTAACGTTAACCATCCACTTCCATAATTCAAATTCTTCATGTTGTGAGATCCGTCAATTAGATCATTCATATGTCTATTATTATTTGATGATGACTCACTTTATTGTGAATTATAATGAAATCACTAGTGTTTTGTCTTGTAGTTGGTCTAATTTTTAGGTTTGTAAAGCAGTATTTATATACAAGACTATATATATCATCCTTATTTAAAGAAAAATGTGATTTGATCATATAAATACTCATATTTAATTAACTTAATTTTTCATATAAATATTTTAAACGGCAAATCTTATAAATAAATGATACAGATCATAAAGATAGACTCGGAATGAACCCACTGAAAGGCATATCAACCTTTGTTGTGTCTTGGGTCATAAGTATGTTTGTATAGAAATTTGGATTGGCTATTGGTTTTCAACTCATAAGTCTAGATCTGATATTATTAGAAAAAGTACTTTTTGTAACCGTCATAAGTTAACGTAAGTAATAAAAAAACAATCACAAAAGACTTTTTGCGATGGCCCATGCGACCGCAAATAGAGGACGCAAATGTGGGGTGGCAAATAACATAAAGGAAAAATAAATTAGGGTCAGTAAAGGAAAGAAAAAGTACATATAAAATAGGCCTTTTGCCACTGCTCATTTCCACATTAAGTTTGTTGTTGTAAAATTTTTTTCTTTTTGCAACAGCTAAATAGTGGGTCACAAAAAAATTAGATGCAAAAAGTCATTTTTTTCCTAGTGTGGGTTGATTATTGGTTCCACTTAAATAACATATTCTAAAGAGTAATAATATATTAACAGAATGTTTGATAGAAATTTATACACATAATGAGTTGGTATTTTCTAGATTCTCTATTTTCAATCAAAATATCTACTATTATCCTTGGAATTTTATAAATGTCATTGACACATCATTCTGAATGTGTTTTTTTGTATGATTTTTATGTTTTTAAATCAATTTCATATTCCAAATTCCTATTTTAAAAATTGGGCCGATTTTAAACGAAATTAATAAAATATATATATATATATTACAAATCCCTATTTGGATGAATTTCTAATACATCCCCAAATAAGCATCGTAGCCATAAAATGGTGTGAATTGGATTGAGAATACATGGAAAGAGAGGTTATGGAATTGTGCAAGTTAGTACAATTTTTCATTGCAAAATGCTTTCTACTCATATAAGTCGTTACTTTTCTTCAGCTGAGAAGCAAGCTAGTGTTTGCACCCATTTTTGTTAAATTTCTTATTAACATGCGGATCAATTGAATGATGGCGCGTGGCAATGGAGTCAAAGTAAAAGTCTTTTATCGATCAAAGGAACAGGTGGCATGAGAAAGGTGATCATGTGCATAAAGTAGTTGAAGTGAACATGGAGCAGTTATCAAGCATTTTCTCATTTAGTGGGCTGTTTCATTGGAAATTATGTTTGTGGTATGGAAGTTTTCTCTGTTGATGTAGTACTTGAGGTAATAAAAAATACATGGCAACGCGGGGAAGAATTGGTTCGATAGAAGAGGGTGAAGATTCATTGAAAATTGAAGGCTCTGGCAATCGCAGCAGTTGAAAGTAGTGGGCTGCAGATTTAAAGGATCATGTGATCATGGGTTAGAGAAAGAAGGAAAACTATAAAGGCTAAAAATGAAGAAGGAAATGAGATATCAACAACACAAGACTTAGCTTTTTAGAATAGTTTCTATCTTAGGAGTAGTTCATCAACTTAATAACAGTTTCTTCAGTAGTAATTTGTAACTTGTAACTCTTGTGAACTTTAATAGTTTTATCTTGAAATGACTTTTTGTTTACTTTGGTTTACTTTGCTTCTCTTGTTGATTGTAATTTTGTTCCAAAGAAATCCTTATTCTTTTGAACATTGAATCAAAAACACAGTCGTTTGATTTCTCCGATTGATTGTTTGGTTTAAATTATTGTTCAATTCCTATTGATTGGAGGTTAGCATGATTTTTACTAACAGCTAGCCATCAAGATTTCTTCTAAGAAAGAGGAAATGCCACAAGTACTGAATTGATAAACCAACCAATGATTTCAAACAACACAGCTACTGTTGAATTCCATCTTTATAATGAATCCATGTGATATGTAAAGCTCCATGATACGTTGTCTCCAAATTCACAAAAATTATCGTGTTGCAACACAGTCACAAATGGATCTCATTCATCCATTTGTGTGAAGTAAGCTCTATACAAATAAATGGAAAGGATGCGCTTGTGATATAGTCTTCTCTTTTCTTTTTCTTTTATCTGTTTTTTTATTTTCTTTGGTAGGTAAGCATATCGTTTTATACTAAGGGGTTGTTTGAGATGTCCTAAATAAGTGCATTTCTTGACTTTTTTGACTAAAAAGTTGAGGAAAAAAATATGGTTGTTTGGATTAACTTTTTGACTTTTTATGAGAAAATGTGTATTAAAAAATTGTATAAATTAGTGTGTAAGGGAAAATTAGGATTGGGAGTTGTGCAGCCATACTTTTTAACTTTTGGTGAATAATGATAACTTTTTAACTCTTTGAGTAATTTTTTGACTTTTTTTCAACTTGCCAAACTTGGCCTAAATATGAGCATTGCTATTTAAGACTGAAAATTAAACTCAATTTTCAAGTTTTGTGACATGACAGTTAATTAAAATATTAAAAATAACACTCTTTCATATATCTTCTCTAATCATCAATCATATCACTTACACATCATTAGATCTATAAAATAAGTCTAAAAAGTAAGCTTGTATGTTATTTTCAATATATATATATACATATATTACAATGATACTCAAGACACGACTTATAGGATTAGCATAACTTGGGAGAAGCGACATTCAAGTCACATGCATGGACAAAATAGTAATAAATGTCTCTCAACCGGAGAGGTTATAAATCTGGTCTGGCCTGGCCCACCCGAGCTTGGGCTCGGCCTGGCCCATGTCGAGCCTCCGAGGTCCCGCCAAAATTTGGGCCGGGCTAGGCCAAAAAAAATTAGGCCCAAGCCTAAGCCCAGGGGTATTTGGGCCTTAGGCGGACCGATGGACCGAGCCTTGAGCCGGCCCAGTTGGGCTGGGCTTAGCCTCGGGCCGGACTTGGGCGGGCCTGACCATTTTTTTTGTTTTTTAAATTTTTTTCCAAAATTTTATTATTTTTTCCTAAAAAAGACATTGGGCCTCGAGCAGGCCAGGTCTTAAGTGGGCCTTAAACGGGCCAATTGGTTGGGCCCACGGGCCGAGCCAGACTTCAAAATCATAGTCTAGGCCTAGGCCTAGGGAAATTCTATTTCCACACACCTAATTATCTCAATCCACATCATTTTTTAGTGCACACACTTTGTAATTTAATTATTAATTAATTTTCTCAATCCACACACTAAATGTATCAATTATACCCTTCACTCAATTACTGTACACACACCCCCTCAACCCTCCTTCTATACACTTGTTCCTCATTCCACACACTAGTACGATTTGGAAATTTGTAGAGTTACAGTGCTACAACAGTCAAAATGAAGACCCAATTGAAGAACACAGTCAAAATGAAGACCACATTAAAGAACCAAAAAAGCAATACTAGTCAGCCCAAAAAAAATATACCCCAAAATTAGACCAAAAAATGAAAATGTGTGTACTAAATTTACGGTAGTTGTGATAATCCTGACCTTTCCTTTGGAAAGATTAGGCAGCGAAAAGATGAGAGTGGAAACAGGGGTAGCAACTAGTGTGAGGGCTACGGAACCCACGAAAAGCCCTGGAAGATTACTTAACCCTAATGATATCACACTTTCATCGCGTAATGGAAGAACCATAAAATATGCACTTAAAATCTGCAAATCAAAAATTTTGAAGAACTATAATTACAAGCAGCATGGAAATGCCTAAAAAGCACAATTAAGAATTTCCTTTCGTTTTTTGAATCGATACTGCTGACTGTGAGCTTTCGGTTGTAGTTTTTTGAAATTATGTATTTATTTCAAAAATTTACTTCTGAATAAAAGTGATTAGTTCGATAAATTTGTTTCGAAAAAAATAAAAAAGAATCGATAATTGATGTCTGAATATAAGGAAATAATTCTGCAACTGATGTCTGAATATAATAAAATAATTTGCCACTGGTTGTCTGACTAAAAACCAAGAAAGGGAAGAAAAAAAAATTTTGCACGAAAAAACTAATATTTTCATCACTAATAGAGTATAAACCTAAATATTAAAACAATATGAGAGTATTACTTTGTAAGTAATAGAAGAGTATAGAGTGTGTAGCAAGCAAAGTGACAACAATAGAAAAACTAGGATTTAGTTTTTTTTTACTCAACATGTGTACATTGAGATTTTTTTATTTTAAAAGATGTGTACAGAGTATTTTCATATAATATTATGGGTGTTAGTAAATGTCCATTTTGGTCATTTTAGTTTATGATATAATTGTCATTAAAATAATATTTCATTAAGTATATATACTGAGATAATTAGGTGTGTGAAAATAGAATTACTCCTAGGCCTAGGGGCTCGGGCTGGGCTCAGGCCCAAACTGGCCAGGCTCACCCCAAGCCGCCCACACAGACTGTGAGCCATTTTTACACTCCTACTCATGAACAAACAAGCTAAAAATAGCAAAAATAAGGGAGGTGGTTACAAAATTAGATAAATAATGCACATCCCTCGCCCATACATATTTGCCTCTACAAATCCATCAAATTCATCCACAGCAACCAGCTTGTGTATGCGTAGAGTCCTATAAGGTCACTCACTGTCTCACAGAGCAGCAAAGTAATATCCCTGATAAGTACTTCTCTTACAGGGTTTGATGCCAAATATTGGCTACGGTCAGAACAAACATCCCAAAATGAAAGAAAAATAAGCAACCCATTAGTACCACTAACACTGAATAATTTCTCCCGAACCAAATCAAATTTTGCATATTGGATAAATAGCAATCTTAAATTCAGTGCAAAGTGGGAGCAGCAAAACCATACTGAAAATCTTCACATATAGTAAATTTACAATGATTTGAACCACACCCTATATGCTTCTTTAAGATCCTCTCGTTTTAAGATTTGTTTTCTAACTCCTAAGTAATAAACAAAGTAAGCAAATCCAGAAGCCACATGACACCATAACATGATCTTCTCTGAAAACTATGTATTATTTTACTATCAAGAAAGTACACCAGCTTTTGGAATTGGGATGTTCAATTTATAATCCTAATATATTCTATTCTAATTAATGGTTTATTACAATTTGAGCCAACAACGTATGCATCTAATATCAAGTTTCTTCCAAATTACAAGTTAATAATAAAAAAAAATGAAAGTTAAAAACAATTAAAAAATTTTAATTTCACCATAATCAATTTTTCAAGATACGTTTCTGATATAAATTCTTAAAATAAATATATATATATATATAGATATATATATATAACTAACGCTCTTAATCTGTGCCATGTCAGATTAAGTGGGTGTTTGGGAAGTAGGTTTTTTTTGTAGGTTTTTTTTTTGTAAGATATTATTGGAGAAAATTTTTTTTTGTTTGGAAAAATACTGTAGTTTGGTTTTTTTATGGTTGGATGTGATATTTGTGAGAGAAAAAGTGAAATGATTATGGGGTTTGATGTGATATTTTGTTTGGATTTGTTTTTTTTTTTTTTTGATTTTGTAACTAATTTGTCTTTTAGTGAAAAAAAAAAAACCAAAAAAAAATCAAAAACTTTGGTTCCCAAACAGCGCCTAACAACGAACAATAAAGAATAGGGCAAATTACATATACCTCCCTTGAGGTTTGGCTAAATTACAGATACCCCCTGAGGTTTCGGAAATTACATCCCGCCCCCTAAGGTTTGTATTTTCATAACAATTTGCCCCCTGAGGTTTAAATTTCATAACAAATTACCCCCTAATTTGTTATGTAAATATAGCATTCAGGGGGGAATTTGTAATTTCTCAAACCTCATAGGATATTTGTAATTTAGCCAAACCTCGAGGGGGATATATGTAATTTGCCCTAAAGAATAATTTAAAAAATTTGTAAATGACATCCGTACGGTACAAGCAGTAAATCACGTGCAACCAACCCAAAATGCACGTGCATTTTGTTGATGATGGAATCACCTGGATCATCAAAGGCATCAATCCTCTTCCTTTCCCCAAAATATAAATATTAACGACACACTCTACTTTTATATGAATAATACTTCCTAGTTCGAAAAAGTTGACCCGAAAGTGACTCAAATATCCAAAACGATGTCGTTTTGAATTTTTTTTTTTTTTTTTTTGGCTCATTTTCTTGCTTTTGAATACAGACAGAGGGAAAAGAAGAGGGGAAAGAGAGAGAAAAGAGAGAACAAAAGAGGAAGAGAGAAGAGGCGAAAGAGAGAAAGGAGAAAAGATGGAGATGGCGGTAATGGTGGAGGAGGAAGAGAAGGAAGATCAACAGGGTGGAGGCCTCCATCTTCATTGATTTGTTCATTTCTTGATTTATTTATTTTGGTTTGTAACTGTTTGTCTCTCCTCACCTCTTCTTCCTCCTCCTCCTCGTCCATATCCCTTTTTCTGCACTCAAATCTCGTCACTTTAGCTTTGTTTTCTAATCTATATTCAAACCTAGGGTTCAACTTCCGGAGCTCCATTTTTTTAAATTTGTTTTCACCCAACTTCTTAAAATAAACAAAACCCAAAAATAGTTTTTAAAAATCTTGCTTTCATTTTTTATAATTTTCTTGTTTTCTCTTGCTTCTGTTTCAGATTCTACAATTTTTTATTTTACATTTTGTGTGTGTGTGTGTGTGTGTGTGTAGTGATTGTTGGTTGTTGTTGATGATGATATGTGTTGTTGTTGTTGATGATCTCTAGTGGATCTGGATCTGAAGATGAAGGAAAAAGAAAAGAAAAAAAAAATGTTGATGATGATGATGATGATGTTGTTGTTGATGATGATGATGTGTTGATGAAGATGTTGTTGATTGATGATGATGTGTTGGTGAAGATGTTGTTGATGATGATGCCCAGCTCCCTCTTCTCTCTTTCTTGTCTCTTCTTCTTCTTCTTCTTCAGAAAAACGAGGAAAAAAAAAACCAAAACGACGTCATTTTGGACTCGGGCCATTCGAGCCTTATTATTTTCGAGCTAAGAATCAGAACTGCTTTTATATATCTTCTCTCTCTTTTTGTTTTTGTTATTCAAATTTTTTATTTTAGTAAATTAAAAATACATTCTTAATGTTGGTTTAAATTATGATTTTGTTCTTTGTGATTTTAGAAATTATATTTCATTCCCTTGAATTTTCTAATTTAATAATAAATGGCTCATTTCATTAATAAAACGTTAACTCAATTAACAGTTTTTAATAATATCATAAATTTATTTCAATTAATAATTAACATAATTTTATTATTATATAGGAGAGCAGTTATGAATTTTATTATCACAGTTAATTCTATTAAATAAAATTTTTTTAAAATGAGATATTTGTAATTTTTCAACCTATAAGAAACTATACAGGGAACAAATATTCGTCACTCTCTGTACTCCTTGGATCCAAGCTCCGCGTTAATCCAAATGAAGTCGTTCAATCTAAGGACAAAACAAGGGTGAGCTATCCGGCGGGTGGGTTGTTGGAAAAATCCTCCGACGACCAAGTTAGCTTTCTTGGAGAAGAGAAAAGGTCGAGCACTGTAGAGAGAGAGAGTTGTTAAAGTTTTCTTACGTTTTAAAGTCTGCTCGCGCCTCCTTTTCTAGACTGGCCATGTAGCCCCAGATTGCGCGTGCACTACCTCTGTTATTCTTTGCTGGACGTGTGGCTATATTCTCCTCTCTATTTCTCACACGTATATATGCCAATACTGCAAAACAGTACTGGCCAAACCACCAAACGGTTTTGACGCACAACAAGAGAGGATTCCTCACCCTTTGTAATTGGTCCACGTTGAAACCTTGAACCGAGCAAACTCTTGTGGCACCAAAACGCTAACCTAGAACATCCCTTAGCCGAGTTGAACCATACCGGTTACCAAGTCGGTATTCTTTCAGACCGATCATTGATGGGTACGTCGATTGTCATCTCAGCTCACACCATAGCCCAACGCATGCCGCTCATCCCTCGTGCCCAACCTATGCCGAGTTTAGTCTGGTTGATCTAGAGGTCCTGATACAATTTTGTCAACCGTGATGTCCAAAAGAGCGTGGCCCAACACCATGTTCAGTGTTGGTATAGACCGGTCTAACACGGTCCAACACCATGTTAAGTGTTGGTTTTGCTCGGACTAACACCACATTCCGTGTTGGTATAGCTCGGCCCAACACCACATTCCGCGTTGGTGTTGCTCGGCCCAATGTTCGGCATAAATCTCCCTCTCAAGAACAATCTATATTTTTGTGATGACCGGGTACACTTTACGTCTCATTCTCTTTAGGTCATGATTGGGTTTACTTTTGTTATAGTGTAGGGTTTTAATGCGGGGTTTTGTTAACTGTTGAGTCAGTTATTTTTGTGAACTTGCTTTCAAAATTCTCGTTCTTATTTACTTCAATTCCGAGTTTCATTTGCTTTGGGAGGTGCGAGGTTAGATCCGAGGTGTCTAGGGTTGAGTTGTTGAATTTTCTGTCTGGAAGCAGGGCCGCACGTGCGAGGGTGAGAGCCGCACATGCGGAAGAGGGGCTGCACGTGCGATAAGGGAGGTGACCTTGGGTTTGGCTACTCCATTATATGCAGCTGCGGAACGTAGTGTAGGGAAAAGGCACCACACATGCGGGAGTGAGAACCACACGTGTGGAAGGCGTTATTGTACGTATGGGACGAATCTGAGTCTGAAAATCTGCCATTTTCTCTTTTGTTTGAGCTGTGTGTATATCACTTTTTGCATACCTCTCTCTCTCTAAAAACCCATTTATCTTCCTTCTCTCTACATTTACTTGCACCAAACAAGATCAAAACCTTGATTTCCTTAAATCCATTGGAGTTTTGACCCAACATCCTTCATTAATTTTGAAGAGCTAAGCGAGGGCTTTGTTGTGTGCGGTGAAGATCGAGTTTCGACACCATTGGATTTGGGGCTTTCATCTCTTTTCTTCTCCAAAACTTGAGGTAGGGATTTTCTTAGAGTTATATATATATTTTTGCAAGATTATGTTAGTTTGGAACTCTATGAAAAGTATAGGAACTTGATTTTGGTTCATATGTAGTGATGATTTTAAAAGTGGGTTTATACCTTGTTTTTTTTAAAATTCTTGAGAGCTTGACTACATTGTGAGAAAGGATGCTTTGGAGAGATTTTCTTTTTGTAAGATGAAGAAATGCCTAGTTTTGGCAAAAACCTAGAAAACTTGAGATTTTGTGAGAGATGTTGAAAATTTATGGGTGCTTATCTATTACCAAGTTAAAATGAATAAATAATTGAAAAATCTCTTATTTTATATAATAAATGACAAATTTCATAGAATATGAGAATTGTTGGATTTGGGAAGTTGCTGCTCAAAATGTTGATGTGGTTATGAAACGATTAAATCGTTGAGAATGTATGAACTATGAGATTGTTGATTATTCATTGAAGGATTCAAATAAACATATGGCTATCATCAGGAATGCCATTGAAAAGATAAATGGGTGTTGTGATTTCTATGGGAACATTGCCTGGGATAATTGAAAATGGAAAGGGTGTTACATGGCATTGATAATTGTTGCATTGGCATTTCAATACTTTTGATTATTACAAATATTGAATTGGGATTTGAAACTTTGTATTGAGAAGGGAATGTTGTGAAATAAGATTTTATTGAAATGTTTTGGGGTAAATACGTTGGAAAGTCCAGATAGGAGGTGTAGATGAAATTGATTAAGTTGGCTTGAGTGTCCAGGGTGAAAGACCGAAAACACGCGCGGAGGAGGTACCACGTGCCTTCTGGTTAGCTACGGGTAGAGTGGGGATTTGGTAGTGCTAGTTATGTCTACTTGCAGACACTAACCTAGGGATTACCTGAGTTGTATTTACCGCCCCGTAAACTTGGTTTAAAATCATTAAATTCATTGAAATTTCAAGTTTTCATTGTGCATGTTGGTTTTCAAATGATGAAAATGATACTTTGCATGCGTGGCATGTACATTCCATTTCATGAGGCTTGTATAAAATGTATATATTTTGTTAAGGATTTCCTACTGGGTTTTATGCTCACCCTACGGGATTTTGGTGCAGGAAAAGATGTGGTGATTTCGCCGAACTAAGGGTGTGGATGTGCATGTTGAGAGCACAAGGCTCTTATTTTGTTATGATTATATTTTGTAAGCCAAGGGCTATACCTGTATGAGTTCAAGTAACCATTTTTGTGTAACTAGGTTTAAACCTTGGAAATTGTAGCCCTTGAGGGCGTTTATTTATCTTTTGACTAGACGTTTTACATGTTATAGATTCATGTACCGAAGTCTTTGAATGTATATCCACATGTGGAACTATTTTGTAAACACCTTATAATCACGTATTCTAATGTTGAAGAATTACTCCTGTTATCATATGGAGCAGAGGTCAATGCACTATTAATGTATATGTTTCTTGGGGCGTGACAATTTTAAATAAATTTCAAAGAGTGTATTTGTAATTTAGTCTTTTTATTTTGTCACAATTCAAAACAATAGGAGGATTGTGAAATGTCTTTTTTGTATAATACACCAAAAAATAAAATGCAGAAAGATGAGAGAGACAATCATGTGCATCCCAATATATATATATATATTTGGTACATCGGAATAGAATGCAAAAATAACAAAGAAATAAGAAAAAAGGGAGGCAATACAAAGGCTAGATCCTTCGATATGTCATCCCAATCATATCTGCCACTATTTGGCTCCTAACTACATCAAGTGGATCCTCCACCACCACTGGTTGTTCCATTCGATCAGCGCCCATATTTGCAAGAATATCAGTGCACTTATTGCCTTCGCGCAAGATATTGCAAATGCACCTACAGATCAAGTGCCTTAACTCTTCAACAATATTGTGGAAAGGGCATCTTTGAGGTGGTCCTTCATTGAGTAGTTCTTCAGCCGAAGTTGAATCAGCCTCAATGATTACTTCATACAAACCATTCTCCAACATGATTGTTAACCCTCAAAATATTCTCCACATTTCAGCTTCCAAACTTTGACATGACTCAAGTCCCAAAAACTCCACAAAGCCACACACCTGTTTCATCTTTGAAGACCCCTCCAAATCCACCTTCCCCTAGATCACCTCAAGCGCATCCATCAGTATTGAGCTTGATCTTACCCGCAAAGGGGAAACCAATTAACCAAAGTAAGACATGGTCTATCAAAACTTAAAGCAATAACAAGTGTAACTTTTATCACAATATATATATATATATATATATATATTTTTACTCTTCATAAAAGTATAACTTTAATTATACATAATTTTAACTTTCAATTTGTATTATGAATTTGGATAGGAATTTAGAAAGAACAACAAAAAAGGTGTGTGAGAAGTTTAGATCATGAATTTAGATAAGAATTTTTTTTTTAAAAAAAAAAAAGGGATCATGGATTTAGATAGAAATTTGGAAAGAAGAAGGAAATTCACCCACATGTTTCCTTCTCCTTTTCAAATTTCTATTCAAATCTATGATTCAAACATATTTTAAGGGTGTGCAACATAATTTAACCATTCATAACTTTCACCACAAAAATCATGACTTTCCTTATGATGCACATCATAACATTTTTCCTTTAAGACTATGTTTGGATCATATATTTAGGTAAAGATTTTGAAAGAGAAAGCAAAATAAGTGAAATTTAGCTATATTTCATTTCACATTTTATCCACTTTTTTCTTTTTTAAATTTTTATCCAAATTTATTATCCAAACACAACTTAAAAGTATCCTATGTGATAAATTTGTCTACAAGATAAAAATATAAGATTAGATTCGCCTTTTGCGGCATTCACATAATTCATGTTTAGTTGAGAAAAATGGTTCATATTATAAAAAGGGTAAATTATGCAAATGGTCACTGTAATTTATATGATGTGTCAATTTAATTCTTATTGTTTTAATTTGCTCGATTTTACTTCTTAATTTAACGTATTGTATCATATTGGTCCAATAAATAACGGCTGTTAAGTTTGGTAGACAGAAAGTTGTCACATGCTGAAACGATCTTATAATTTACACGATGTGCCAATTTGGTCCTTATTATTTTAATTTGCTCAATTTTGACATGGATCAAATTGACACATCGTATAAATTATAGGGACCAAATTGACATATTGTTTGAGTTTCCGTCCACCAAACCTAACAGCCGTTATTTATTGGACCAATATGACACAATCCGTTAAATTAAGGGACAAAATTGAGCAAATTAAAACAACAAAGACCAAATTGACATATTGTATAAACTACAAGGACCATTTACATAATTTACTCTATAAAAAATGAAAAATGCTAGAGACCCCAAAAGTTTTACCAAATTTTCTAGTATTACTCATAAAAAATAATGCTATAATCACTATATTTATATAGAAAATGCTATAAGTCCCAAATTTTCTACCAAACAAATGACCAAATGTCTCACATGGGTGTGGAGTCCGTAATTACCCTATTTATATATCACATTTAGGTAACTATGTCATGTGTCATTGTATTGATAAGAAACAAGCGCAGTAATATTCATGCAACGAATACAATTATGACAAATGACATTGTAAACCCAATATGACATAAACATACTCATTATAACATTACTATGAATTCAACCTCTATATGATCAATTTTGTTTAGGGGTACTTACGTATAGGTCTTAATAAGTGGATTTATTGTCTAATAGGTCCTATGGAAAAAATTTGTCATAAAAAACGTCACTAATTGTAAATTTTAGCGACAATTTATAAAAATCATGACAAAAAAGTCACTAATTGTCAATTTTTAACAACATATATAAAAAACCGTCACAAAAAAAATATTTTTAGCGATGACTTTACCAAGATTTATTTTTAATAGAACTTGATGAGAATTAAGTCTAACTATTTTAACCTATTAGTAGTTTACCCCTTTTTTTTACCTAGTGCATCCTCCCCTAGTTTATAATCAAATAGAGATGAGTAGAAGATTATATGTAAACTAATATTATTTACTTTTGAGTTAAATTCAAACAAGTTTTAATTAGGCCTATCCCGAGTTAAGCTAAATAACTTGCAGTGAATTTCCGACCACACTGCCAACTCAGTATTCAACTGGAGAGCACTGGCAGAATAGGATAAGCCCGAACGACCTGCAACAGAAAGAAGAGATTCTGGCGGTGGTTCGTCCACCCGGGGGCAGTCCGATGATTAAGTCAGTAATCAAATATCTCTCAAAGATAATCAATTGTGCTTACTCACTGTTCTGAATATAAATTGCGTACCTTAGACCCATTGAGGGTGCCTCTCTTTTATAGCCAACTCAATCCTAGTCCCAATAGAAGCCTAGCTTCAATGGACTTCTACTCAGTGCTTATCTTGGACTTTCCAATAGATAAAGATAAACTCCCTAAGAGTTTTATCCTTATCCAGGCTGAAGTCCTTCCTCATTCTAGGACTCTTGTCCCTTATCCGCTTATCCCGGACTCCGATATCTTCGGAGATAACCTCGGCCTAGTCGAGATTACCTCAGCGTGACGACCAGGACACGTGGCACCACGGCTGACACGTCGGCATCACCTTGGCCACGTGTTGGTACTCAGAAAATATATCCCTACAACTGCTCCCTAGGTTCTATTACCTCGGCATCCTGAGGTGATGGAACCTATGCGGTCATTTGTGCGCTCAAGTGATGAAACAAATTATCTAGTATTTTTGCAAAGCGCCTGAACTTCTGGGAAGAAAGTTTTACCACTCAAGCGGTCAGCTTATATGTTTTGCACCCCCTTTAGTCACACCGCTCGAGTGGTGAAATATGCGCTCGAGCGGTCTGCACGATCATATTTTCTATAAAGTGCGTTGTTTGCTATTTCTAGGGTTTAGCCCGTCTAGATTTTCAGAGAGGAACAAGATACAATGTATTTTATATTGGAGGATACTTTATGAGTGTTTCCTTGATGATTTAAGAGTGATCAATGGATCCGTTAACTTCATATCAACATCATCAAGTGTTTGTTTGTTTTCCTTTATTCACAAAAGAGAGAGTTGTTCTTTGGTAGATTCCAGAGAACTTGAGTCTGAAGTTTGGTGGATTCCAGAATGGCTTATCGTCGTGGATTCAACATTGGCGTTGTGGATTCAACGTTGGACAAGACAATTCCGAGGTGAAGACGTGGGGTCAGTTCAATTCGGGTGTGGATTCGCTAGGTAATTAAGAGTACACTTGTGTAATTTGTTTTTATCTTCTTAGTGCATCATTTTGTGGCTTTGGCCCGTGTTTTTTTTTTTTTTTGTCACAATTAGAGGCACTCCAATTATGATTTTTCCACGTTAAATCATTGTGTCGATTTGTCTTTAATTGTTTGATTAGGATTGTCATTTGTAATTTAAAATTGAAACATAATTACAAATCAATATCTTGGGTAACGCGGGGAAGAATTGGTTCAACAGAAGAGGGTGAAGATTCATTGAAAATTGAAGGATTTGGCAATTGCAACAGTTGAAAGTAGTGGGCTATAGATTTGAAGGATCATGTGATTATAGGTTAGAGAAAGAAGGAAGACTAAGACTATGAAGGCTAAAAATGAAGAAGAAAATGAGATATCAACAACAACACAAGACTTAGCTTTTTAGAATAGTTTCTATCTTATGAGTAGTTCATCAACTTGAGAGCAATTTCTTCAGTAGTAATTTGTAACTTGTAACTCTTGTGAACTTTAATAGTTTCATCTCAAAATTACTTTTTGTTTACTTTAGTTTACCTAGCTTCTCTTGTCAATTGTAATTTTGTTCCAATGAAGTCCTTATTGTTTTGAGGCATTGAATAAAAAAACATAGTTGTTTGATTTCTTTGATTAATTGTTTGGTTTGAATTATTGTTCAATTCCTATCGATTGGAGGTTAGCACAATTTTTACTAACAACTAGCCGTCAAGATTTCTTCTAAGTAAAAAGGAAATGCCACAAGTACTAAATTGATAAACCAACCAATGATTTCAAACAACACAGCAACTGTAGAATTCCATCTTTATAATGAATCCATTTGTGATATGTAAAGCTCCATGATATGTTGTCTCCAAATTCACAAAAATTATCGTGTTGCAACGCAGTCACAAATGAATCTCTTGTTGAGAGTCATCACTAAGTCTCCTCGATCTCTAGAATCTTCTCTCTAGAATATTCTAAAAGTTTCCACATGAATCTAGAATACTCCGGAAAGATCTAGAAGATTCTGGAAAGACCTTGAGAAATACAACAGATTCTAGGATATCCTAGAAGGTTCTGGACATTAAAGAAGTTTGGAGAAAAAGAGAGAAATCTAGAAAATTCCGAAAGGTTCTAGAATATTTTAGAGAAGAATAAAAAGCTCTAATATGTACTAGAGTAATCTAGATTGTTCTAGAGTGTAGAGTAAGTATGAGTGTATTCTAGAAAGTTCTTTAACTAGTATAAATATAAGATAAGTGCATGTACTAAGCAATTGGACAATTGAGTAAAAGAAGAGTGAGTCCAAAGTGAGTCTAAAGTGAATGGTCAAACATTATCTAATGTGAGGTGTCTCAAGGTTTTGTATAAGGAAGACACAAAGCGTGAGTGCTTGAATGTATATGTGAGTGGATAGGTGAAGTGTATTAGTGTGCGATTGTGTACAAGTGTTTTGTATACTAGAGTGTTATCAATAAAGGTTGTATTTCTGGTTCACCAGTGTGTCAAACTCAACAATTTGATATTAGAGCTTGGTCATTCGAGGACCGACATGAAGAGCGATTGAGATTGATACAAGAGATTGTTGAAGTCAACAAGCATAGTTGTTATGGTGGATTTTAGAAACTTCATCGGTGGTGTGGAGAAATTAAATTATTATAATTATGATTATTGGCGAATATGCATCGAGGCATATCTTCAAGGACAGTATCTATGGGAGATTGTTGACGGCAAGGAAATTGCGTCACCTGGAAAAGAAAATGCAGAGGCCTTGCAAAAGTAGCGGATTAAGGCTGGAAAAGCGATATCATGCTAAGGACAACTGTTCAGAAAGAGTTATTAGAGTATATTCAGGAGACTACTCCAAAAGTAGTATGGGACACATTTGCGGCGTTATCTAAGGATCAATGACTATTAGCCAATATTTTCTCAAGGTAAAGACTCTTTGCAATGAAATTTCATAACTTGATCCTAAGTCAAAAATTAGCGAGTCAAGAATGAGACGCATTGTTACTCAAGGTTTAAGACTCGAGTATAATGGGCTTATGGCCGATGTTAGAGAATGGTCCACTCAACCATCACTGGTTGAGCTCGAAAGTCTATTGACGAGTCAAGAAACTCTAGCAAAGCAAATGACTGGAGTCATATTGAAGAATGAAAGTGAAGAAGAGGCGTTATTCAGTAGCAAGAAAAAAGATGGACCGAAATGGCAAGAATATGAAAAATCGAAGAAAAAAGAAAATGAACAATCACAAGATAATCAAAGTTATCAATGAGGGGGAGTTCGACATGATGAAAATGATCGAAGAGCTACTAGATTTGGATGACGCAACATAAAGTACTTCAAATGTGGCAAGATTGGCCACTACGAAAAAGATTGTCGGTTAAGAAGATGACCAATTGAAGGTAATTGTCACGACCCAAACCCGCCCCTATAGGTTTAGCATCGTAACTGGCCAGTAATCCTAGGATTACCGAAGGCCTCTGAGACAAATTAACATAATATTAGAGGCTAGCGGAAGTAAATAACAAAAGTACAACTCCATTAAGCTGTGCAGACTTATATGAGACAGAAAAATTTTAAACTTTTTATATACATATATACACATCATCCTTACGTCATTATATATATACGGATTAGACAAAAGGGACTTAGCTCTATTTACAAGATACACAAGATTTGATTAACCAAACAAGAAAACAAAACTTAAACTTTAAATCACATAGCCATAGCCACTTAACATATTAAGAACCTCCACGGGAGGCACATGGGTTGGCTGACAAAAATATATTCCAGGCAGACACCTCTAAGCCTGGTCACGTGCTTGATCATCTACATACATAAATAATACAGTGAGCTAGAGCCCAGTGAATAATAACAGAGTAAAGGGTTTTAATGCATGATGTCCATACTAGATTCAGAAATCATAATTCAGATTCATAAACAAATTCATATTCATATTCGTATTTTTGTTTAAATCGTATACAGAAATCAGAGTTCATGCTTAATCATACGTGGTACATCCATTAGTGCTAACAAAACAGATACATAACATATGGTGGTTATGAATAACCAGTTCCATAAAAGAACCTCCGGATCCGGGTAACAGAGAATATACATGCTGAGCTCCGTGATGGAGCCTCCGGTACAAATAATAGATTACAGACATAATAAGTTCCACAATGGAACCTCCGATACCAAGTAACAGCTAACAGATATCACATGATGCTAAGGATGCCACGAATACATTGTTCATCATACAGAAAATAAATAAAGTTGAATATAGCTTTACTAAGTTATTACTCACAGAAAGCTGCAAAAGTAGATCAGACAAATCAGACAAATCAGGCAGACAATAGTACATGACCTACACAAGCACATAACATATACACATTGAAATACAATATTACTTTCTTGATCAAACTTGACTTTTCTAATCTTTCTATCTAAATAGTCCGAAGTTCTACTACGCTTATTCTTTCTCATTCAAATGAACCGGGATCTTATTTCACATATTCTTTCATTACTAAGTCCTTCTTTTCCAAATAGATTGATCTTTTACTTGGCTTTTTAAACAATTACTACTAGATCAATGATTCATTCTTTAACTAACTAATTTATGTTGATTGGTAGCTTATTAATCTTTATTGAGTCATAAATCATGTCTAGAATGCTTTGGGAAGAGATGAGAATAAAAATATGAACTAAATGCAACTTTTCAAAATATGCTAAGAATAGTTATTCGCTCAAGCGAGCCTTTAGTCGCTCGAGCGGTCTATAAAAGACTATAAAAAGTACTGGAAGCCTTCAATTTGCGCTCAAGCAGCAATTAGTTCGCTCGAGCGGTCTGTAAAATTCCAGAATTTCGAACTTCTCAAAAATGGCTTCCAAACGCATTTTTAATTCTTTTTAAATCCATGCATATCTTGATCAAAACCATGAAAATGCCTTAGAAAATATAAACACTTATTTATTCATAAATTATTTGCTCAAAATCTTGAAACTTAATAATTAATTTATTTAAATCCAAACCTTACTTAATTTCAAAATCAAAACCCATGAACTCATGGTTTTCTAAACTTCTTCTTCAAAATCAAATGTACAATTAGAATATCAAAATTTGTAGAATTTGTTCATGCATGTCGAAACTAGACTCAAACTCATGTAAAATATTCAAAAGCAAATCCAAAATAATTAGCTTCCATAATCATGAACATGCATGTAACTCATTTTATGTTCAAAACCCAATTTCTTCCTAATTCCATGAATTTTATCTCAAATCCTTCTCAATCTCAAGTATTATAGGATGATTCTACAAAATCAAACCAAAAATAATTAATTTCTAAATTAACTCTCATAAACTTGATCTTAGCTCCAATTCTTCATTTTCTTGTCAATTTCTTTCTAATCCCATAAAATTGATTTCTAACTCTTTTCTATTCCCCCTTAAATTATGAAATTGAAATTATAAAACTCTAGGAAAAGTATTTGCATGTGCGAAATTATAATCAAAATCAAACCATCTACATCAAAATCCCTTTAATTCAAAATTAAGCTCAAAATGTTCATGAATTTATAATTTACTAAAACTTGTTCTTCTTATACCCAAACCTGAAATTAATTCTTCAAATCTCTTAAAAATTCATTGATGCATGTAAAGATGAAGTCCAAATTCATGAGAAATAACACAAATTAAGCTCACTTGATAAATTTTCCAAATTAATTTCTTAGTTCTTGACTTAATTCTTTTCTTTTCATTATATGTAAAATTATATACAAGTGGATTCTATTTCTTCTTGATTTTCAAAACAGGAAATTAAACATGTGAACCATAATTGTTTTTGAAAACATGCAAGATATATATATATATACTCTTATGTTATGCAAGATCTTCAAAACCAAGTTCAAAATGATGAAACATGAGATATGCAACCATGGATGTGAACTTAGTTTACTATTCATCATCTTCTTGCTAAGTTCCTTTCAATTACATGAAATTGATTCAAAATCCTTTTTGATTCCAAGTATTAGGTGTAGAAGAACTAAACAAGAAATTTACCTCAACTTGTTGAATTTTTTTTTTTTTTGAGCTCTCTTTCAATCTCTTATTTCTCCTTAAGCTTCCTTTTCTTCTTTCTCAATTTCTTGAGGTTCATAGACTCTGTCTCTCTCTCTCTCTCTCTCTCTGCCTCTCACGGCTTTTCTCTCTTTCTTTCTCTATATTTTTTACTCCAAAGCTCCAGCACATATATCACACACTCACACACCACTATTTTAGATTCATCTACACTTTTCTTTGATTAATAAATGAATAAGATTAGCTTAGTGGCTAATTATGTATTAACTCAATTAAACCCACTTAATCTTGACTAATTACAAGTAACACTTGGTTTAATTAATCCCATTAAACCCAATTAAGTCTTAATTAGTACATAATTAAATTAATCATAACTAATTACAAACCCCACATAATTTAATCAATCTAATTTGACTTCCATTATAGCCCAATTAATTATATTTAAATTTATCATTCTGAATCAGATTTTTAATCAAACTCCCAAAAGGCTCCAGATATTAAATTAAACTTATTTCTATCCTGAATTTTGGTTTCTTAAATCATTTAAGCCTTCAATTTCTGATCAGACTCAAAATTTCGTCATTAAATTACATATTCAAATTAGGCACCACATAAATGAATTTAATTCATAATAATCTTAATTCCCAATCCTCTTAACTTAATTAACTCTAATTCAGACCCAATTAATCAAATCTCAATTTTATAAATCTGAATCGAATATTTAATTAAACTCTCATATGGTCCGATACGCAAAATTTAAATAATTCAATTCACTATTTGCACTTTCTCGAGCTATTTAGGCTTTCAATTTCTAATTCCAAAATAAATCCTCAATAGAACCATATATGAATCAATCTCCATAATTTTCGTAAATCCCAGATTAAATTAAAATAATTGGCAATTAAATTTCAAATCTCCTCAATTAATTAAGTGCTAATCATTATATGTGATGGGGTTGTTACAGTAATATGGTAACATCTAATGATTACCAAGATGAGAGTGAAAAAGAATGGGATTTCAGAGCTTCATATGCAATGTTCGAGACCGTAGAGCCAGGTTACTTAGAAAAAGAACCAGAATTTGAAGAAAAATGGGATTTTGAAGCATTTCCTACAATGTTCGTGGTTATTGCAGCAGATTCAGAAGATGAGATAGACTTCGATGAAGGCGTACATGAGCTGTGCAATGCAGTTACCAAAGAAGTTGATGCACACTCTATCACAGATAAGTCAATTCTTGCAATTGAGTCTCAGCCTGTAACGCCCCAAAATAACCCAATACAAATTAGGTACATCAACCAACGTCCATTAAGGGATAATAGAAATCTCCAACCTTTACATCATTTATCAATAAGGTTTGTACAAAAGTTTCACATGCGAATTATATATTCAAAGGTATAGAAATACATGAATCTATAGCATGTAGGGCATCAAATCCCAAAATAAATAAAATGCCCTTAAGGGCTTACATGTTCCAAGGCTTAAGCTCGATTACACAAAAATGGTTTCACGAACCCATACATCTATAGCCCTTGGCTAGCAAAATAATTCACAACAAAAAATAGAGCCATTTATTCTTCACAAAATATGTCCACGCCCTTAATTCGGCAGGATCACCACATCTTTTCCTGCACCAAAATCCCATAGGGATGAGCATAAAGCCCAGTAGAGAATCCTTAACAAAGTATATACATTTATGCAAGATTTCCAATATTAAATGCAAATGCCATGCAATGCCAATTAAAAGAGAATTTCCTTTACATGCCTTTAAAAGTTACCATGTTTAACAATAGTTTGAAATCTCAACAATTCCGAAATTTACAATTTTATTCAATGGGGCGGTAAATACGACTCAAGTAATCCCTAAGTTAATGTCTGCAAGTAGGCTTAACTAGTACTACCAAAAACCCCACTTTACCGGTTGTTAACCAGAAGGGAAGTGGTACCTCCTCCGCGCGTGTTTTCGGTCTTTCACCTTGGATACTCAGGCCAACTTATCAATTCCATCTACACCTCCTATTCGGACTTACCAACGTATTTATCCCAAAAACATTTCCATGGTTTCTCATTTCCTAACAATTCTTTTTTCAATGCGAAGTAATCAAATTCAAATCAAAACATGCGGTAATCAAACAATTGTGTGTGCAAGGTAACAATTGATAATGCTACAACATAAATTTCCTTTCCATTGCTAAATATCTCAACATTAATCTCAAAATAAACAAGTTTTCATTCCTCCGTTCCATACTATCTCACAATGGAACCATGTTTCCATGTACATCCGTCAACAAATAACCACATCTCAAGCAATTCCAACAACAAAGTCATTTTAAGACTATAGCAACATTTGAACATTTATCTTTCCAACACCAACAATTCCCATATTTTATGTAATTCATCATTTGTAACTATAAATAGAAATCTTTCCCTTCCTTAACTCATTTTGATATGCAAAATAATACTTTAATTATGCATTCCTTGTGTTCTCACCCTTTGTTTTGAAAACCCCCAAATTTCTAGGTTGTGACTTCCACCACCACAACACACACACACACCCAAACATTTGAAAGAAGCTTGAAATGAGGACGTCATTTTTTAACCAAGGTTATTCAAACCCACCTTTTAAAAGAAATATGGTTAAACCCACCTTTTGAAAACCATAACATTCTTGAACCAAAATTAAAACCTTCTTATTGCCACCAAGAAGTTCCAAATTTAACATCAATCTTGCAAAAATATATATAACTCAAAGGAAACCCTACCTCAAGTTCTTATCAAAGAGATGAAATGAAACCCTAGAGCCAAAGATGAAAATTTTCGATCTCCACCACACAAAGGAAAGTTCTAGCTTTGATCTCCAAAACTTGTGAGAGACGATGGATCTAGACCCAATGGATTGCAAGAAATCAAGGGTTTTTAGTGTTTGATAAGAGTTTTTAGAGAGAAGGAGGAGCAAAAGAGTTTTTAGAGTGAGAAGGGAGGGTTAGAAGGTGATACACACTCAATCAAGATGAGAAAAAATAAAACAGAGTTTTCGAACTCAGCCCGTCCCGTACGTGTGGCACGTACCCCCGCATGTACGAAGCCTGCTTCCCGCACATGCGGCACTGATCCCCACACGTACGGCCCTCCAATCTTCCCATTGCCCTGCACCTGCATATAATGCAGTGTGCAAGGCCGAAAATGCCACACCTCCCCGCACATGCGGCTTGATCTCCCGCACGTGCGACCCTCTCCCGCAAGTGCGGCCCAAGGCCTCGCACATGCGGCCCTGGTCTTCCAGCCCATAATTTTCTTAACTCAATTCTAGGCACTTCGGACCTGACCTTGCACTCTCTAGAACCAGGGAAATTCAACACCAAAACAAACAAGAACTAAATTTGAGAAGGATTCACATACACAACAAACCCAAACGGTTGATAAGATTCCAAGTCAAACCGACATCCCAGCATGACCAACCCAAAGTTAAACGAGGGAAAAATGAAACGTGTAGCGCACCCGGTCATTACACAAAGCACTTGTGTATATATATATTGTTGCCTCGTTCTCATGAGTAGACGAGTACTTTGATTTACGCAAATACGTATATACTAACCATCTGAGGAGTGTGGGTCAGCAAGATTGGCTTCGAAGCGGTGTTAGGTATACGGGAGGCACATAGGATATATGTGTAGGCCGGAAGTGAAGGCCGAAATGGTGGAGTTATGATACAAAGAATTTAATTATAAGTTTATTGGTATGGTGTGAATTGTATTGATTTGTATATCTTGAAAAATAGTAAACGACCTCGATAAATTATGAAATTTGAGCAGAGGCATGTGTATGTGATTCTAAACAACTTTTGTGTTTTAACTGTTTATTAAAAAGATCGATTAGAACATATAATCAGTAGTTTTTGTTCATTTTAACAATGTAGATTTTAGAGGTTGTTTTAACTCACAAAATGAGCTCATTTTTATTGGTTTCGCATAAACTGAAGTAAAATTTTATTCTGAACACTTTTCGTGTTTTGAACTTTTCTGGAAAAAAAATCATCTTATAGCAGTTTCTTTTCGTTTTCAGTTCTAAATTTTTCGATCGAATTCGTTTAGGATTTTCTATTAAGTGTTTCGCTCAACCTGTTCAGTTTCTACTAAATTCGTACCTTTTATAAAATTTGATTCTGTACAACTTTTGTTCTTTGAGTTTTGGTTAATTCGAATTATTTAAGTATGAAACTGTGCATTTTTAAACTTTTTCAACAAGTTACTTATGATTAAATTATACTAACTTTATTTTTTTTGCAGAATGGTGGGTCTTACTAAATTTTTATGTAGGGCTGACCCAGCATAATTTTATTTTTATTTTGTTTATTTTATACTCAATTTATATTTAATTGTGTACGGGTAAGAAACTAAATGCCACCGTATCGCGGGAAACTACCCACTCGTCTCAGTGCAGATGGAACTACTTGTTTTGTCCCGTAATAGGAATTAAATGTATTTTTATTTGTGTTTGGTAGACACGTGGGTGTCAAATCTTGTACTCATACCAGTATACTTGTATACTGACCCATTTGTCTCTTGGAATTTCAGGTGCGTCCTATTTGAGCACACCCGAGCTTTTTTTTAGGATTAATTAGGACTATGGTTGTAAAAAGAAATAACTATAATTGTAGGACATGTCTTTTGAATTTCTTTTGTTTTCTTGAGCTTATGGTTGATATTAGTTTATTGTATTTATTATTTTTTATGACCTTAGTATTTTTGACAATTTGGCATTGTGGATTGTTTTTCAACGTTACATTATTTAAATTGTTTTGACTATTTATTGTTACTTTAATGTTAAAGGTATTGGTTAGTTATGAAATTATAATGGATGGTTTGGTTGGCGTTTTGTTAGTTTTTTTTTTTTTTCCCCTTGTAATCCTTTGAGCATGGAATTTATTTAAACCTTATGGAGAAAAGAACGTTTAGTTTTTTTTGTTTCACCCTTAAGATTTAGATGATGGAATATTAATTGGGGTTTAATCCTAATTTAATATTTAATTGTCCAAATTTTGGGGCGTGACAGTTTGGTATCAAAGCTTTAGGTTATCCTAGACTTGTGAGAGTTTAGGTGATCCTCAGATTGTGAAAACATGGGTTAACTGGTTTAGTTTGGTGGTTGAGTTTATTCTAAGTATTTATGAATGCATTTCTTTTGTGTTTTTAACTTGAAGGTGATGACTGGAAGATATCTTTAATTTTTTTTTTTTTTTAAGAACTCATTAGAGTACTTTTTTATACTGGTGTCTCTCATTGTTTCATATCTAGACAGTTTGTAGAAAGAGAACACCTTGTAACTACCTCCTTGTCTAGACTTATTTGTGTTGAGACCCCTTTAAGAGGGGCAGTTACTATTTATGAGATGTGTAAAGATTTTGAGATTGACTTTGCAGGCAAAGTCTTGTATATTAGTATGTGATTGTGTACAAGTGTTTTGTGTACTAGAGTATTATCAATAAAGGTTGTATTTCTGGGTCCACCAGTGTGTCAAACTCAACATCTCTTTCATCCATTTGTGTGAAGTAAGCTCTATACAAATCAATGGCTAGGATGCGCTTGTGATATAGGAGTGTTTTAAGAAGATGGTAAAATAACTTTTTACCAAGTTTTTTGGCTTTTTTGGAAAGTGATTTAGGAAGTTGGTAAAAAGCTTCTTTTTTTTTTGGTTAATATTTGTTTATGGTGTCACATCACACTAAAATGACTAAAATACCCCCACCCAATTTAGAAAATTTATATTTTACCCTAACTCTCAAGATGTAAACATGAAGGGTAGTTACGTAATTTCCCAACCTACTTTTTGGCCACTTCCCAAATGAGCAAAAATGCAACTTTGGCATTTTGTGAGGCCACAAAACGTGGCTTTTTACTTGGGGTTCGCAAAAGTGCACATAGTCTTCTCTTTTCTTTTTCTTTTTCTTTTTCTTTTTTCTTTTTTTTTTCTTTTCTTTGGTAGGTAAGCATATCGTTTTATACTAAATATATATGAGTATTGCTATTCAAGACTAAAAATTAGACTCAATTTTCAAGTTTTGTGATGTGACAATTAATTAAGATATTAAAAGTAACACTCTCTCATATATCTTTTATAATCATCAATCAATTATATCACTTACACATCATTATGTTTATAAAATGAGTCTAAAAAGTAACCTTATATATCATTTTTTAATATATATGTATATATATATTATACTGATACTGGAGACACGACTTATAGGATTAGTATAACTTCAGATAAGCGGCATTCGAGTCACAGGCATGGAATAGTAATAAATGTCTCACAACCGGGGAGGTTAAGTTTGTGCTCATGAACAAACAAGCTAAAAATAGCAAAAACAAGGGAGGTGGATAAAAAATTAGATAAATAATGTACATCCATCACCCATACATATTTGCCACAGCAACCAGCTTGTGTATTCGTAGAGTCCCATAAGATTACTCACTGTCTCACAGAGCAACAAAGTAATATCCCTGATAAGTACTTCTCTTAAAGGGTTTGATGCCAAATATTGGCTACGGTCAGAACAAACATCCCAAAAAGAAAGAAAAATAAGCAACCCATTAGTACCGCTAACAACACTGAATAATTTCTCCCAGACCAAATCAAATTTTGCATATTGGATAAATAGCAATCTTAAATTCAGTGCAAGTGGGAGCAGCAAAACCATACTGAAAATCTTCACATATTACAATGATTTGAACCACACCCCATATGCTTCTTTAAGATCCTCTCGTTTTAAGATTTGTTTTCTAACTCCTAAGTAATAAACAAAGTAAGCAAATCCAGAAGCCACATGACACCATAACCTGATCTTCTCTGAAAACTTTGTATTATTTTACTATCAAGAAAGTACACCAGCTTTTGGAATTGGGATGTTCAATTTATAATCCTAATCTATTCTATTCTAATTAATGGTTTATTGCAATTTGAGCCAAGAACGTGTACATCTAATATCAAGTTTCTTCCAAATTAAAAGTTAATAATAAAAAAAATGAAAGTTAAAAACAATTAAAAAAAATTCAATTTCACTATAATCAATTTTTCAAGATACGTTTCTGATATAAATTCTTAAAATAAAATAAATGTATATATATATACTAACGCTCTTAATCTGTGCCATGTCGGATTAACAACGAACGATAAAGAATAATTAAAAAAAAAAAATTGTAAATGACATCCGAACGGTACAAGCAGTAAATCACGTGCAGTCAACCCACAATGCACGTGCATTTTCTTGATGATGGAATCGCCTGGATCATCAAAGGCATCAATCCTCTTCCTTTCCCCAAAATATAAATATTAACGACACACTCTACTTTTATATAAATAATACTTCGTAGCTCGAAAAAGTTGGCCCGAAAGTGGCTCGAATATCCAAAACGACGTCGTTTTGGATAATCTTTTTTTTTTTTTCATTCTTTTTCTTGCTTTTGAATACAAACAGAGGGAAGAGAAGCGGCGAGAGAGAGAGAGAGAAGAGAGAACAGAAGAGGAAGAGAGAAGAGGTGAGAGAGAAGAAGGAGAAAAGATAGAGATGGTGGTAATGGTGGAGGAGGAAGAGAAGGAAGATCGACGCGGTGGAGGCCTCCATCTTCATTGATTTGTTCATTTCTTGATTTATTTGTTTTGGGTTGTGACTGTTTGTCCCCCCTCACCTCTTCATTTCCTCCTCCTCCTCCTCCTCCTCCTCTTCCTCCATATCCCTTTCTCTTCACTCAAATCCCTTCACTATAGCTTTGTTTTCTAATCTATATTCAAACCTAGGGTTCAACGCTCTCTTTTTTTGAATTTGTTTTGCCCCAACTTCTTAAAATAAACAAAACCCAAAAACAGTTTTTAAAAATCTTGCTTTCATTTTTTATAATTTTCTTGTTTTCTCTTGCTTCTGTTTCAGATTCTACAAATTTTTTTTACAATTTTTTACATTTTTTTTTTTTTTGGGTGGTGATTGTTGGTTGTTGTTGATGATGATGTGTGTTGTTGTTGTTGATTGTCTTTAGTGGATCTAGATTTGAAGATGAAGGAAAAAGAAAAGAAAAAAAAAATTTGTTGATGATGATGATGTGTTGATAATGATGATGATGATGATAATGTTGATGAAGATGTTGTTGATTGGTGATGATGATGTGTTGGTGAAGATGCTGATGATGATGCCCAACTCCTTCTTCTCTCTTTCTTGTCTTCTCTTCTTCTTCTTCTTCTTCTTCTTCTTCAGAAAAATGAGAAAGAAAGAAAAAAAAGAAAAAAAAAAGAGCCCAAAACGACGTCGTTTTGGACTCGGGCCATTCAAGCCTTATTATTTTCGAGCTACCAATCAGAACTGCTTTTATATATCTTCTCTCTCTTTTTGTTTTTGTTATTCAAATTTTTTATTTCGATAAATTAAAAATACATTCTTAATGTTGGTTTAAAATATGATTTTGTTCTTTGTGATTTTAGAAATTATATTTCATTTCTTTGAATTTTCTAATTTAATAATAAATGGCTCATTTTATTAATAAAACATTAACTCAATTAACAGTTTTTAATAATATCATAAATTTATTTCAATTAATAATTAACATAATTTTATTATTATATAGGAGAGCAGTTATGAATTTTATTTTCATAATTAATTCTATTAAATAAAAAAAATTTAACAATGAGATATTTGTAATTTTTCAAACTATAAGGAACTGTACGGGGAACAAATATTCGTCACTCTCCGTGCTCTTTGGATCCAAGCTCCGCGTTAATCTGAATAAAGTCGTTCAATCTAAGGACAAAACAAGGGTGAGCTATCTGGCGGGTGGGTTGCCGAAAAAATCCTCCAACAACCAAGTTAGTTTTGTTGGAGAAGAGAAAAGGTCGAGCACTGTAGAGAGAAAGAAAGTTATTAAAGTTTTCTTACCTTTTAAAGTCTGCTCGCGCCTCCTTTTCTAGGCTGGCCAAGCAGTCCCAGATTGTGCGCACACTACCTCTGTTGTCCTCTGTTGGACGTGTGGCTATATTGTCCTCTCCATTCTTCACACGTGTATATGCCAGTACTGCAAAACAGTATTGGCCAAACCACCAAACGGTATTGACGCACAACAAGAGCGGATTCCTCACCCTTTGTAATTGGTCCACGTTGAAACCTTGAACCGAGCAAACTCTTCTGGCACCAAAACGCTAACCTAGAACATCCCTTAGCCAAGCTGATCCATGCCAATTACCAAGTCAATATTCTTTCAGACCGATCGTTGATGGGTACATCGATCGTCATCTCGGTTCACACCATAGCCCAACGCATGCCGCTCATCCCTCGTGCCCAACCTATGTCGAGTTCAGTCCGGTTGATCTAGCGGTCCTGATACAGTTTTGTCAACCGTGATGCCCAAAGGAGCGTGGCCCAACACCATGTTCAGTGTTGGTATAGACTGGTCCAACACGGCCCAACACCATGTTTAGTGTTGGTTTTGCTCGGACTAACACCACATTCTGTGTTGGTATAGCTCGAGGCCCAACACCACATTCCGTGTTGGTGTTGCTCGGCCCAATGTTCGGCATAAATCTCTCTCTCAGGAACAATCTATATTTTAAACAAATTTCAAAGAGTGTATTTGTAATTTACTCTTTTTATTTTGTCACAATTCAAAAAAATAGGAGGATTATGAAATGTAGTTTTTGTATAATACACCAAAAAATAAAATGCAGAAAGATGAGAGAGACAATCATGTGCATCCTAATATATATATTTGGTACATCGGAATAGAATACAAAAATAACAAAGAAACAAGCAAAAAGGGAGGCAAGACAAAGGCTAGATCCTTCGATGTGTCATCCCAATCATATCCGCCACTATTTGGCTCCTAACTACATCAAGTGGATCCTCCACTACCACCGGTTGTTTCATTCGCTCAGCACCCATATTTGCAAGAATATCAACGCACTTATTGCCTTCGCTCAAGATATTGCAAATGCACCTACAGATCAAATGCCTTGAGTCTTCAACAATACTGTGGAAAGGGCATCTTTGAGGTGGTCCTTCGTTGAGTAGTTCTTCAAGCGAAGTTGAATCAGCCTCAACTATTACTTCATACAAACCATTCTCCAGCACGATCGTTAACCCTCAATATATTCTCCACATTTCAGCTTCCAAACTTTGACATGACTCAAGTCCCAAACACTCCACAAAGCCACACACTTGTTTCAGACCCCTCCAAACCCACCTTCTCTCGGATCACCTCAAGCGCATCCATCAGTATTGAGCTTGATCTTACCTGCAAAGGGGAATCCAATTAACCAAAGTAAGACATGGTCTATCAAAATTTAAAGCAATAACAAGTGTAACTTTTATCACAAAAATATATATATATATATAAATTTTTACTCTTCATAAAAGTATAACTTTAATTATACATAATTTTAACGTTCAGTTTGTATTATGAATTTGGATAGGAATTTAGAAAGAACAACAAAAAAGGTGTGTGAGAAGTTTAGATCATGAATTTAGATAAGAAATTTTTTTAATTTTTTTTTTTTAAAAAGGATCATGGATTTAGATAGAAATTTGAAAAGGAGAAAGAAATTCACCCACATTTTTTCTTCTCCTTTTTAAATTTCTATTCAAATCTATGATTCAAACACAGTTTAATGGTGTGCAACATAATTTCACCATTCATAACTTTCACCACAAAAATCTTGACTTTCCTTATGATGCACATCATAACATTTTTCCTTTAAGACTATGTTTGGATCATATATTTAGGTAAAGATTTTGAAAGAGAAAGCAAAATAAATGAAATTTAGCTATATTTCATTCACATTTTACCCACTTCTTTCTTTTTTATTTTTTAAATTTTTATCCAAATTTATTATCCAAACACAACCTAAAAGTATCCTATGTGATAAATTTGTCTACAAGACAAAAATATAAGATTAGATTCACCTTTTGAGGCATCCACATAATTCATGTTTAGTTGAGAAAAATGGTTCATATTATAAAAAGAGTAAATTATGCAAATGGTCACTGTAATTTATATAATGTGTCAATTTGATTTTTATTGTTTTAATTTGCTTGATTTTACTCCTTAATTTAACGTATTGTATCATATTGGTTCAATAAATAATGGCTGTTAAGTTTGGTGGAGAGAAAGTTGGCACATGTTGAAACGATCTTATAATTTACACGATGTGCCAATTTGGTCCTTATTATTCTAATTTGCTCAATTTTCACATAGATCAAATTGACACATCGTATAAACTACAGGGACCAACTGACACATTGTTTGAGTTTCCATCTACCAAACCTAACAGTCGTTATTTATTGGACCAATATGACACAATCCATTAAATCAATGGACAAAATTGAGCAAATTAAAACAACAGAAACCAAATTGACACATTGTATAAACTACAAGGACCATTTGCATAATTTACTCTATAAAAAATGAAAAATGCTAGTGACCCCAAAAGTTTTACCAAATTTTCTAGTATTACTCATAAAAAATAATGCTATAATCACTATATTTATATAAAAAATGCTATAAGTCCCAAATTTTCTACCAAACAAACGACCAAATGTCTCACATGTGTGTGGAGTCCGTAATTACCCTATTTATATATCACATTTAGTTAACTATGTGATGTGTCATTGTATTGATAAGAAACATGAGCAGTAAGATTCATGCAACGAATACAATTATGACAAATAACATTGTAAACCTAATATGACATAAACATACTCATTATAACATTACTATGAATTCAACCTCTATATGATCAATTTTTTTTACCTAGTGCATCCTCCCCTAGTTTATAATCAAATCGAGATGAGTAGTAGATTATGTAAACTAATATTATTTACTTCTGAGTTAACTTCAAACAAGTTTACTATGAATTCAACCTCTATATGATCAATTTTTTTTACCTAGTGCATCCTCCCCTAGTTTATAATCAAATCGAGATGAGTAGTAGATTATGTAAACTAATATTATTTACTTTTGAGTTAAATTCAAACAAGTTTTAATTAGGCCAATCCCGAGTTGAGCTAAATAAACCGAAATCGAGTCAAATTGTAAGTTATTTAAATTTGACTTGTATATTTTGTCAAGTAAATCTCAAATAAGTATCAATCAAGTTGAGTAGTTTGGTTATGGGAACAACTTCTCTCCAGTTGGAATTCCAAACGAGAGCGTAATGTTGGGCCTTTATGAATCCACCACAAAGCCCACATCGATGATTTGAACATTTCAATGCGTAGAACTCGTAGAATACTTCGTTCCTGTAAAAATCACGTTGATCGGATATGAATAGCCACTTGATCAAATCACATTTGTGTAAACAAATTATTTTTAGTATTGTAGTTACCATTGACACAAACTTAATTTGATCAAATGACTATCGATATCCAATCAATGTGATTTTTTCAGAAATAAAGTAATCAATGAGATCTACACATTGAACGGTTCTCATTATCGATATAGATTCCGTGGTGGGCCCACAGAGCCCAACAACACACTCCAGTCCGATTTCAAACTAGAGAAAAGCCTGAGCCTTTGGTTATTTATAGTACGTATTACCAAATCGAGACATATAACCTAACTGAGCCCAGGAATAAATTGTTCAAACTTTATTTTAAAACTAAACAAAACTTTATTTTAGAACTAAATGAATTTTAAAATGTATTTAACTTTGATTTATTTATACAACAAGTTAATGTCAAAATAAACTTTTAATGTGCTGAACTCGAATTGCTTGCCCTAAATGACTTTGCCCATTTTTTTTCTCTACATTTAGAATAATCTCTACCACAGCAGACCCCAGCATATCTCACTATTGTCTTCTCATTTCAGAATTGCCTTCAAAGCAAAAGCATCATAACAAATATATTGAAATACAAAGTAAAAAATCACATATCTATAGGTACAAGGGAAACATTACACCCCATAACCAGCTCTCTTCTGAAAAATTGTGAAATTTCACAATGAAGATATCATAACATCTTTTCAACCACCTAATTGTACAAACAATTTCAATGGCTAACTACTTACCCTTCCCACAGTATACCGGGTACTTTTAACATTATCCTCGGGCTTTATTCGTTCACACAGTTTCAAAAAATCATTTACATTGCCGCTTATTAAAGCTCTGGGCAGACGACAGTTTTGTCAGCAAAGTTCTCAACCTCCTCGACCCCGTCCCAGTTCTTAAAACACCATATTTCTCACTCTCCAAACCCGGACACGTACCATGTGACTTTCCAATTTCATCCTTAGAACACCAACCCCCATATGAGAATTGTCCACGACGCCTCTTGAGAAGATCGCGGTCTATCTTGTTAAGGACCGGGTCATTTTGCTTGAATTTCCTTGCGAATGGACGGCTACTTAGGACCATTCTTCTGTAATCTTTGAGTCCGAGGGACCTGGGATGTTGCTTTGGAGGATTATCCCAAGTTATGTAATGGAGATCGTGGTTCACCGTGGTGTTCTTGTAGTCCTGGGAGTTGCATATGAGGGTCTGGAAGTATCCCTCGGGAGAGGAGACGAAATTTGTATAGTAGAGGAGGAGAGTCCTTGGCAGGTTGTCCCAACCAACTAAGCAGTACTCTGCAAATGATCTTGATAGTATTGTCCAAGCTGAACCTGCAAATATTGATGTGCAAATTAGCAAATCTACATTTTTCAACTACTTTATGCAAATTAATTATTTAGGGTTCAAAATTGTCATATACCCACAACAGATTGGATTTAATCCAAATCCGATACAATAATCCAATAAAATTTGAATCGATAACTCCGATAAAATCTTAGTCCGATTATTGTCCGATTGGATTCAGATAATCCAATCTGATTAGCAATTTGATCCGACTTTCATACTTATGTTTTTATATGTATATACACGACTATTATATTTTTAAAAAATGGGCAACAGCTAGGGAAAAAATTAAGAAAGTGAAATTCTAATAGTAATTATAATAAATAAATAAATAAAAAGAGTATTATAATAAATTAGGTCAGATTCAGATTACTTGAGATCTCATCCGAATCCCATCTATTGACAATGACAGGCCTACCCACAACCCGCATTAGTTAATTAAATGGTATTCACAACTCAAGCATAGAACAAACACCTTTCCAATTTCTATGAACGTAATTCATTGTCAGTACAATTTGTTTTTGTTTGTGATTGCAAAGCAATGTGCTGTTAAGTGCTAACTACACATCCTGCTTCAATTAGTCCAATCTAAAAATCTATATCATTTTTGGACATTTTAAAAGCCAAAAAAGAGTGATAAATAATTTATCAGTTTCAAAGAGATGATGTCTATACAAGAAGAAAATCAAAGTATTCCAACATTCACGTGCGTATTTTCTTGATCACGCAACCTAAATCACCTATCCATCGGTTTCTGCCCTCTTCAAAATCATAAAAGCTTTAGAGCAATCACTAAGAATTAAAACATCTCCCTAAAATTACACTTAAAAGTACAAAACTAGACTTGTTTTAGTTGACAAGGGTTAAACATGTTAATCTCAGCTAGAATGATTTTGAGATCTTCCACCTCATTATTTAAATTCAATATGATATGGTTGTTGAGCTCAATTTAGTGTGAAATTTGGTTATGAAAAAGGGAAATTGTAGAGTTAATAGTGGTAGCTGAAATAGTTAGGTAGGGTGATGAAATGCTCCAACAAAGTGTTCAAGAGTAGGTTTTTGATGCAGATTGTGACATCAATGAGCAATTGAATCAATCACCAACCAAACATATGACTAAATGCACTCAGCCAAAGAAAGGGTTTATGCCAAAACGTTGGATAATTAGTCATCAACTCAGTTGTTTATGTGAAGAAGCATACATTCAATGAAACAAAATCAAATGACTCGCAACCAAGAATTGGGCTTCCTAAGGAGCTTCTTTCCAAGTTTGATTTGGTGGCCTAATTCATTAATGTGGGGCTTATAAAGTAATTTCCAATTGCTTAACATTTGGGTAAACCTTGACCCACTTTCAAGTTTCAACCCCTGCTCTGTTTCAACTACTTTTAGTACTGTCTGTGGGCATTAAAATTGTACTGCGGAGTTTTACTCAACCATCATCATCATTTCAAGGCAATTATTAATAGGTCCTGCTTATAACAGCTTCAAGAGTTGTCCATCAACACTACAAAATACTAAAATATTTATAATTCCAAAATATTTTTATACATTTTAATACACTTTGATACATTTTTTACACATTTTTTTTTTCAACACTAATGACAGTCCGTGGGTTATTTTTAACATTTTCCATCATTAATTTACCACCAGAAGTTGGGTATTGTTTAGCATTGGGATTAAGATGATGTTTATTTTGAAAATAAATAAAAGATATATAAAATATTTTAAAATTTGTGAAATATCTTTTTTTTTTAATTTTATTTTTTGTACACCCTAAGTTTAAAATAAAGAAAAATAAAGCTGACACGAGCCGTAACAACAAGAAATTATTCAATATTCTAAGAGCAAATCTAGGTGATCCTTCAAAATAATAATTATTAGCCTAAACCATGGCCGTATTACTTTTGTGTTAGAAGTATAGAAGACAAGTGTCAACAACACTCCACCCAAAAAAATGAAACAAAAGATAAATAAATAGTACATTAGAGAGTATATGGTAAATATTTATTAGTACCGGGCCCTTAAGGATACGACATACATGTATTTTGATTTTATGCCATTGTCACATGATGAGGGACCCTTTTCAAAGAAACCCATAAATTTTATTTTATTATCTTTCCCCCATAAAATGCCATATACATGTTGTACTATGTACTTGGCACATTTATATGTCTGTATACCCATCAGAACTTCACATGCTATTGATAGGAAGTGTGTGTAAAGTCACTTTGGAAAAAAACGCCATGCACATAACTTTAAAAATAGCTTAATCAAAAATATAAAAATAAAATCAATATGAATCTAAAAATAAATAAAAATCAATAAACACATAACCGACAATAACAAAACTAATCACAAGAAATATAAAATTATTTCTTTTTTATGACAAGTTCTGCTGAATGACAATTTGTTAGTCACAAAACACTTAATTTAGGCTTGGCTTGGGGTAATTAAAAAAAGTCAAAAAATTAAAAAGTTAAAAAATTATTTAAAAAATTAAAAAGTTATTATTATTCATTAAAAAAAATATTAAAAAATTAATTTTATACAAAATTAATTTTCAAACAACTCTAACGTTCCACAGGCGGAGCTGACTTTTTAAAAAAGTTGCACTTATTTAGGTACACAAATAACAGTGTTGTTCGGTCCGTGGGAGCCCATCACGAGTTCCGTTTTAATAATTTGAACCGTCAATGTGTAGAACTCGTCGAATACTATATGCTTATAAAAAATCACGTTGATCGAATATAGGTAACAAATGATCAAATCAATTAAAATTTATAAAATGGATAGTGTTATAATTAACGGTTAAAACAAAACTAATCCAATCACGTGATTTTTTACAAACATATAGTACTCGACGAGTTCTACACATTGAACAGTTTTTATTTGCAAAATGGGACCCGTGGTGGGCCCTCATTGGCCGAACAACATCTCCAATTCAATGCCCGAAAAGTAGGGAATCATCTCTCAACCTACACTCTGCACGCGTTGTCCGGAATTCATCCCACTGTACCGCCTATTCCATCCTAATCTTCTCCTATACATTAATTTATACAATTTTTTAATACACATTTTTTCATAAATGTGGTGTTTGGCAAGTTGGTTTGTGGCTAAAATAGCCACAAAAGACAAAATAAGCTATTTTAGCCACAACAAACAAAATATCACATCTAACTCATAATCATTACACTCTTCTCTCACTCAAAAAAGCCAAAAAGTCAAAAAGTCTTTCCCAAACCAAGCTTTTTAGCCCACGCTAAAATAGCCAAAAAACCCAAAAAGCCAACCCACTTCCCAAATGGAGGCAAAAAGTTAAAAAGTTATCCCAAACAATCATATTTTTTCCTCAACTTTTTAGTCCAAAAAGTCAAAAAGTGCACTTATTTAGGACATCCCCAAACAACCCCTTAACTTTTATTAATAATTTGTTAGTCATATAGATAAAAAAAATATATATATATATATATATATATATATATTTATATTGAAATGTATATTTTCTTCTTATTTATTCTTCTATTTTCACACTGTTTGTAGTATTTCTATTCTTTTAACTTTTCTAAAAGAGAGTCAATATAATTATGTTAAATATGCAAGATTACTTGTATTTTCTCCAAATTATAAGAAAGTCAGTGTAATTTATCCTAAATTTATTCGTTGAAAAAAATAATAAACAAATAAAATTACCTGTATAGAGCTTGAAGGATGTTGGGAGAGACCTCTGTTTGATAACCCACCAGATCTCTGATTTATTGAGACTATAGAGAGCTGGGTCTATTATTATTGGTTTTCCTCTCTTATTCCTGCAAAAGATTTGAACAAAAATACTAATTTTCTCACCCAAAAATTGAAAATCATATCTGTAGTAACTAAAAAATATTGGGAAAATCTCATACAGTTTCCAACCCAAGTGACTGCTATGTTGTATGAAATTGAGATCTTTTGGCAAAGCAGAGAAAGCATGAATCAGATCTGAGATTACACAAAAAAAAGGTTCATCAGATTATCTCATCAAAGATGTACAAAAAATAAAATAAATATAGGAGGAATTGTGTTTTAGTGAGAAAAAAAAATGAAAATAATTGTAAAAATATAAAAATACAAGTGGGATAAGGTCACAGTTTTCACTTATACTAAAACACAAATTACTTGTACTTTCATATTTCTGTAATTATTCTAAGTTTTTCCCAATTCTCCCAAAAATATAAAATAATTTTCCCCCCCACATTTTCCTTTCTTTTCCTTAAATCCAAACATAAACTAGGAGAAAACAAAAACAAACAGAATAATAAGAGGGCACTCACCATACCATCTTGGGTAACTAAGGGATAATCAGAGGCGCTAAGATTGATGAACCAATCCCATTTAGCAGTCCTCAAAAGCATAGACATTGCATGAAGAGTAGTAGCAAGCATGGTTGGACCTCTATAGGTCACCAAATTGGGTTTTCCCACAATCCAAACATTACCCAATTGGCCAAAAACTGGCTCAGAGGACACAAACTTAGCAATCTCCAAATGCTCACTCTCAGGAGCACCAGAGTCCACATGAATCAAGTAGTAGTTCCCAGGATGATACAGTGCAAGAATCAAACGTTTGAGCTTCTGGGAATCACCTCTGGATGCTGAGATCAAGTAGGCAAAGGTCACTGGATAAGGCTTAGCAGAGCTGGGAATGAAGAAGGTTTTGCTTGGCTTGAAAATGGTGAGTTGGGTTGGGATGTAGAGGAGAGAAAAGATGATTGAAGTTAGGATGATGAGAAAGATTGTGAAAATCTTGATACCCATTGGAGTGGGAGTTTGTTGCAGCTTGCAAAGAGCATTGGAGAGAGAGAGCTGTTGGGGAGTAAAAAAAAAGGGTTAGAGGAGGGAAGTTAAGTGTGGTGATTATTGGAGGCTTGAAAAGGGTTGGAGATAAAAGGTGGGGGGTGGGGGGAAGAGTGTAGATGAGAGATTGGAGTGGTGCCTTTCTTCTAAGGGAAGGGCTTCATCATGTGTCACTCACTATTAAGGGTTGGTGTTATATGCTTTTCTTACCATGTATTCCTTCCCACACTTTCTAAAAGAGAGAAAAAGGGGTTGTCTATTTTATTTATTCTTTGGTTAGTGGGTTACACAGATAGGACATTCACATATAGACATTAGAACATCTCTACTGGACATGGATAGATTTTTTTATTTTTATTTTTTTTATTGGGTGTTTAGTCTAATAGGCAGAAAAGATTTGCAACACAAGAGACTTGTACTACTACAAAAATGAGAATATTTACTCACAGTCTCACTAAAAAGCAATCTCTACTCTCTTTTTCTTTTACAATAATTTTATTATGTTTTGGGTAAATTACATTTACCTCCCCTGAGGTTTCTGACAAATACAGTGACCTCCCATGTGGTTTTAATAATTACAGAAACCTCCCCTACTTTATCTGACAATATCAAGATTCCCCCATTTTTTAACTTCCGTTTACACAACTAACGGAAGCAGCTGATGTCATTAAAGATAAATGCCAAAATATCCATAATGCCCTCAAATATCTTGAACCCATCTATATATACCAAACAGTAGACCTTGCAACACCTAATCCAATCTCCTTAAGTGTTATCTCTTCCCTTTGCTTTCTCTGCAAAAAAAAAAAAAACTCGTAATTATCACTATTGTAGAAGCAACAACACAACACCCATAACATGCCCATCGTTGTTATTAGCTTAACTACGCCACCAGTCAAACCCCAAGCTCTACTAGCTCTGCAACCCCCAAACCACCACTACCACAGCACACACTCACCACTGAAACACCTCCCAATTTTTTTTTTTAAAAAAAAAAAAAAAAGCACCAACACTACAAAGCTCTACAACCCCCAAAAACAAAAAACTGAATAGGTGAAGATGTAAAATATTCATACTCAACTGAAGCCTTAATCCACAATTACTCAGTTGAGAAGTTGGATAGCCACCATCAACACCACCTCTCCCAAAAAATTAGTGCAAAATCAAAGCCAATAGAAATCAAAATCAAACCATAGCCATTATCTCCCAAAGAAAATAAGGTCCTAGATTAGTGCAAAAATTGGGTCCCTCTGAATAGGTGAAGATGTAAAATATTCATACTCAACTGAAGCCTTAATCCACAATTACTCAGTTGAGAAGTTGGATAGCCACCATCAACACCAAGCCTTAATCCACAATTACTCAGTTGAGAAGTTGGATAGCCACCATCAACATCACCTTCCCAAAAAAATTAGTGCAAAATCAAAGCCAATAGAAATCAAAATCAAACCATAGCCATTATCTCCCAAAGAAAATAAGGTACTGGATTAGTGCAAAAATTGGGTCCCTCTGAATCCACCACCTCTTCCAGCCTCCTCCTCTCCTTCTCCCCCTTTCTTTCTTTAGCCATTCGTCCCCCTTCTCTCCCTATCTTCCTTCTCTTCCTCTTCTTCTTCTTCTCCTTCTCCCGATTGCGACCTAGATCGCAACCAACCGCCACAAACCTAGATTGCTACCCAACGTTGCTGCCATCACTGCTTACCATCGCTCTAAAAACTATAGATCTAAGGTTAGGGTTTTAGAAGAAGAAGAGGAGGAGAGGAAAAGTGAGCAGCGAATGGTGGAGGAGAGGGAGTGGAGGAAGACTTATGGGTAGAGGGAGAAATAGAGGGAGGCAGTGGTGTGTCCTCGACGAAGACTTTCGTTTCGGTGTTGATGTCGGAGGAGAGGAGTGGCGGCAGAAGGGTTGCCGTCGTCGGAGAAGTTGATGTCGGTCTCCCATAGGGGTCAGGGGCCAGTCGGTCTCCCATGGGGGTCAGTCGATGTTGGGGAGCCAGGCGGACTCTCAAGCTTTGTTCCGCTCGTTGCCACCGCTCTTGCCGGTGGTGGACAGTGGCGGGGGAGGTGGTAGTAATGGAGGAGGATAGTGGTGGTGATGGGATTGAAAAGGGAGTTAAGAATACAGATATTGAAGCAAGATATACACTTCTGTGTAGATTAACATAGTAACCCAGAAGATGTAACTTGGACTAGTATTTGCACATAAAGCATACAAGAGCAGAGAGAGAACAAAAGAAAAAAAAAAAAAAAAAAATCATTTTGTATATGGTGGGGTTAACAAAACTGACAAGATCAATGGGTATTTTTGTCTTTTTGCCCTAAAATAAAAGGGCAATATAGTCATTTTGTATAGGTAAGTAACGTCGTTTGTATAAAATTGACGGATTGGGGGAATCTTGATATTGTCAGATAAAGTAAGGGAGGTTTCTGTAATTATTAAAACCACAGGGGAGGTCCCTGTATTTGTCAGAAACCTCAGGGGAGGTAAATGTAATTTACCCTTATGTTTTTATAATAAATCTTTAATTAGAACATAATCTAACGGTTAAAATTTTAAATTGAAATAAAATGATACCTTTTTTTTTAAACTATACATGTTTAAAATATTGTCATTTTGTTTTATTTTAAACTTAAATTGTTAAATTAAAATAGCAAAATCATTACTGGAAAAAAAGTAATTAAAAAAAAAGGACAAAATTGTAATCCTTCCATTGGAAATTATATAAAATATGTGTTAAAATGAACACAAAGGCAAAAGTGAATCCCAATTTTACTTCTTTTTTTTCTTTTTTTTCTTGAACGACCCAATTTTACTTGTTAAGTATTAGCTATTTTAATAACTGCAAAGATGCTGAAATGGACACAAATTTAACAAAACAATGCAACACTTTATCCCCTTTTATTCAACCTCGAAGTCCCACCCTTTTTATCCAAACATTCTTCTCTTAAGCACTACTATATTCTAATCACATGGGTTCACTACAAAGTTAGCCATAGCTAATATAGAAAAATGAATTTGCTCCACACTGACAGAATGGGTCAAGAATACACATTATTTGACTTGTTCAAAATGATGAGTTTCATATTTAAAAAATGTATTGATCTTACTTAGATTTGTAAACTAGACAATTTTACATTAATCAAAATGCATATTTTGTTCACACACTTTAGAATTTGTTCACGTACTTCAAATACATAACATCCGCGTACTAGGTTGAATTCGATCCAAAAGAAAAAGAGCCCCTGTACTAGTAAGGGCCAAGAGATAAATTTTCTGACTTTGACTAAGATATTTATCCTACTCTTCACTTGGCGATTCCCTAACTACTGAAAAAAAAATAATTGACTTGGCCGGAATCACAAGTTTTTAACTGTCTTACCAGCTTCATTAGAACACCAAAAGTTGGGAAAATGTTTAACTCTTAACTTCTTATGCATATCATTTGGCAATTGGTTTTTTTAGCCAAAAAGTCACTAAAAAGTCACTAAAAAAATCCAACAACTATACCAAAAAGTCAAAAATTCTCTTTTATTTCTACTTTTTGCATATCTTTTCGTAAAAAATCAAAAAATTATCTGAAGCATACTAGTTTTTTTTACATTATATTTTAACCAAAAAATCAAAAAATTATTAAAAAAATATGTTCCCAAACGAGGCTTGACCATGAATATCTAAAGCTTTCAATACATGCTCAAGCTACACACTAATAACTAAAATATTGGGAGCTCCATTGCCAAGTTAGTAGTCTTAACTTTTGCATAATCAAATTTTTTGTGCATATGCAAAGTTGCCTCTCAAGTCAATTACTTTTCTTATGGTTTTCATGGTTACATTTATATATCTATATTAGAATGAGTTGGGCTTTCTCTCCAACATATGTATGGACTAGAGAGTCCAGTCTGAGATTTCAGTTCGTGCTACATCGGCACTTTTTGTAAATTAAAGATCTAAATTTTATCCACTTATTCGAAACTCAATATTTGATGAGTATTTTAAAATTTAAAAAAAAAAAAAATCCAACCTAATATTAAAGGGATTTTTGGTGAAAACTCCCCCTCATTGGGCCTATTTTGTGTCCAACCCAAGGAATAAAACAATGACCCCAAAAGCTCCTCAATTAAAAAAATTATGAATTGACTGAAATGTCCTTCCATATAAGTGGGAAAATATGAAACAATTCCATAAAAGTAAAATTTTACTATGAATAAGAGTAAAATGTTACACTCTAAATCTAAAAATAAAATTTTACTCTGAAAAACGAGTAAAATGCTAGTCTGAATCTAAAAGTAAAATTTTACTCTGAAAAACGAGTAAAATGTTACACTCTGAATCTAAAAGTAAAATTTTACTTTGTACAAAAGTAAAATTTTACTCTGAAAAACGAGTAAAATGTTGGACTCTGAATCTAAAAGTACCAGAGTAAAATTTAAATGTCATTCTAACACCAGAGTAAAATTTTACTCTCATTGTAAACAGAGCACGTACGAGAGTAAAATTTTACTCTAATTCTCTCAAACAAAAAACAGAGCAATAGAACCAGAGTAAAATTTTATTCTCATTCTCTGAAACAAAAAATAGAGCAATAGAACCAGAGTAAAATTTTACTCTGGTTCTGTCAAACGAAATCAGATCAAACATAACAAAAATAAATCAAAAAAAACAAACAAACAAAACAAAACAAAACAAATTAATCAACAAATCAACATACCTAATTGAGAAGAAAAACCTCTAAAACTCGATCAACAGTCACAAATCTCAATGAAACTCTCATTTAATTGAGAGTATTGATCGTTGGTGGCAAGATCATCTATTGTTGACCAAGTGAGAGATCTTTGGCTGCGAGATCTTTAGATTTGGAGATCGTCTTCATCGATTTCGTTCCTGCGAGATCTTCAGCTCAGATTTCAAATATTTCAAATGTTTGATACGTATATATTGAAGGGCAATATTGTGATAAAAAAAAATAGAAATTATAAAATGCCCTTATTAAGGTAGGCATTTCCTATTCAAGGGCTTTTTGAAAGAAAATTGATTGGGTTATCATTTACCCTAATAAAAAGGCCCAAAATGGGGGTTTCACCAAAAATCCCAATATTAAATGGGTCAAAAAAATAAACAAAATTTAAACTTATTAATTTTTTTAGGAGAAATTACAATACAGTGGAACATTAAAAAAAAAAAAAAATTTACAAAAACATATGTGGTGCAAGTGATTCTATAATAAGGTACAAGTGAAAAGTTGTGGGGTGCAAGTGTGATTTGCACCTCTCCATATTTGTGTAAAAAATAATTTTTTGTCCCCTTGACATGTAATTTCCCCATTTTTAAAGAGTGATTGGATCAAAACTCCCTCATAATAAAACTTTAATACATTAAGAATAAGCACAATAAAATAAAATAAAATCTTTAGAAGTCCAACATAAATTACTATTACTAAAATATCCTTAGTGACTAATTTAATATTTTCAACTTCAAAATAATATAACTTTTAATTTAGATGTCGCCTTTTAGTAAAATTAATATTTATATAATCATCTAGTCAAGATCTATCAAACAAGATGAAATTCTTTTTAAACAGTAGTAAAATTTTTACTATCAAAATTAACATCAACAATAAAATTTTACTTTATCTCACAATAAAAATTTTCTCTGATTCACAGTAAATTTGAACTTTTAAATAGTAAAATACTATTATCATCACTAAGGCCTTGTTTGGGAAGACTAAATAAGTGCACTTTTTGTCTTTTTAGACAAAAAAATTGAGGTTGAAAATATGGATGTTTGGGTTAACTTTTTGACTTTTTATGGAAAAATGTGTAATAAAAAATTGTGAAAATTGATTTTTAGAGGAAAATTTGAATTGGGAGTTGTGCAGCCGTAATTGTTGACTTTTGATAAATAGTATTAACTTTTTAACTTTTTGAGTAACTTTTTGGCTTTTTGGATTATTTGAGAGTATCCAAACTTGGCCTAAACATCATAGTCACTATAATTATTAATAAACAATTACAAAAACATAACTTTAACAAAGTAAAATAAAATAATAATTTTAACATAGTAAAATTTTACTATTAATTTAAAACAGAGCATCAGCAAATAAATAACATATTATATATTATCATAGCAAATCAAAATAAAATTTTACTATCACTCTTAAACAAAATATCAGCAAATAAAACACTTGATATATATATATATATATATATTATCAGAAAAAATCGAAATCAAAATAATCTAATAAATGACAATTCAATCACTATCTGATTATTGATTACATATTATCAACAATCAAATAGTGATTTGAAACTCCAACTCTAACACGAACAGTGATTAAATGAAGTGATCAAATGAAACTTCAAGTCTAACTCAAACAGTGATCAAATGAAACTCTACGAACTCTCATGCTCTGTAAACTCGATTGAACTCTTATGCTCTGCAAACTCCGAACTACGAACTGTATGGATTGCGATCGATGAAGGATTTTGTCAAGGAAGGAACAATAGCTTTGACGTTAATCCCACTGAGAGATTTAATTCAAGAAAAATGCTTCATTCCACTAATTCAACACCACTAATGATGTGGCATCATATGGATCCTACCACTGATATGATAGTTTGGCTTTTGTTTTGTTTTTTTTTTTCAACAATGATTCATCCTCCCTTTTTCCCCCACCCCTTTGACCTCCTCTCTCTCTCATTGGTCCCTTTTCTTTTTCTTTTTCTTTTTTTTCCTGCTCCTCCAATCACCACCCGTCACGTGGCAAAAGGGGTGAGGGGGTGACTCCCAAAAGGGGGTCCCAAGCATTATTCTTTTTTTTTCTTGCACTGCCAGCTCATTACAGCTGGCATTAGTGCTCTCATTTTAGAGCACTGAATCATTTCTCTTAATTCAAATCCCTTAGATACATATGGAAGGATAAAATTGTCCAAAAAAGCAGAAATATATTTGTTTGTTCTTCATGAAATAGGCGCCTCCTATTCAGAGAGTTTATGAAGTAAAAAATTTTGGCCGAGCTTTCGATCACTAAAAAAAAGACTCAATGAAAAGATTTTGGCCAAAAAAAAAACACTTTTTTTTAAATGCTAAAATGGGCACAATCTAGGAGTGCGGATTAGACTTGCAGTTCATACCACCATTCTCCATTTTGGGTGACTTTATTAGGCCTGTTTGGTAAAGTTTATAAGCTACTTATTTTAGCTTTTAACTTAATTTAAGTTAAAATATTGTATTTGGTGCAGCTTAAGTTAATTAGCTTATAGCTTAAATCAAACTATTTCTTAGCTTATCTCAAAAACTGGTCAAGGGGTACTTAAATTTTTGACTTAAGCGCGCAGCTGGTGTGGGGGGGCTAAAATTACTTAAATGCCCTCGTCAATACTCAAATATTAATATTAATTAATATTAATATTAATTAAAAAATAAAAAATTGTATATTTCTGAAGAAAAAGAAAAAAAATCAATATTAATTGAAAAATTAATTGGTATTAATTATTAATAAATTCATATTGTATATTTTTATATTAATTAAAAAATAAAAAATTGTATATTTCTGAAGAAAAAGAAAAAAAAATTAATATTAATTAAAAAATCAATATTAATTTGTATTAATTATTAATAAATTAATATTGTATACTTTTGTAATGAATTAATTATTAATTGATACTAATTAATAACAATTGTTGATTATTAATATTAATTGATACTAATAAAAATTAAATATTAATATTAATTTATACTAATTAATAATTTTAGTATTAATTGAGACTAATTAAGCCATTAATTGATACTAATTAATAATTTTAGTATTAATTGATACTAATTAAGCAATTAATTAATACTAATTAATTTATAATGGAAAATAATTGTGACAATAATACTTCCATTCATTTTTAGCAAATGTATCAATTTTTATATTAATTGATACTAATTAATACTAATTATATTAACTTTTATTAATGAAAATTAAAGTGAAAAAAAATGACAAAATAATCATTTTTATATCATATAAGGGTAGAAATGACAATTATACAGTAAAAAGTTATTTTACAGTTTATTAACCAAACACTCTTTTGTTGCTTAAATCCATAATCACACAGCTGCACCAAACAGATTAACAGCTTATGTTCACAGCTATAAGCCATAATCTGTTAAGTTATAATCTATAATCACTTTTTCACAGTTCTACCAAACGGGGCCATTGTCTCTAACTGTTGTTTGGACAATTTTATGTCAATGAATAATAGAAAATATATGTATAGAAAAATACTAAGAATAGAATTGCAGGTTCAGATTTAAGTCATATATTATGGAAATCTATATAAATTATATAAGTATAAAAGGGTTTCTAACCCATAAGATCTCTAAGAACTCTAAGTTTTCAATCTAAATTTTATAATTTTTTGAGTTTTAAAAATTTTAAAATTTTAAAAAAAAAAAAATCTTTTATTGACTAACTTATTTAAGAAAGAAAGAAATAAATAAAAATTAATATCTCTTGATTTATGACTTTCAAATGGAAAGTATATCAAATCTATAAATAAATAAATGAACAAAATTCAAATTTGAGGGTTACCAAATATGAAAAGCAATCTATTAATTTAAATTTAAAATTGGCACAATATAAATTTAAAATTATAATGATCTATCCCATGATCTATAAGTTTTAAATATAAATTTAAAATTATCATAATTAGCTCTTAGTTTTTGTATTTAGGAGCAATAAAAGTAATGTTGAGGTTATTTATATATTTTACAAAAGAATGCTTTAAGAAGAAATATTACTGTGAGAGTTTTAAAACATCATACAAAATCTATATATTATTATAATTGTAAAACATTGTCATCTTATTAAAGCTTTAAGTTGCAATTATTTTTATTTTTTATTTTTTTAATTTTGTTTAATTTTTGTTAATATGTGTCACAATATGATTGGTCTATTATATTCTTAAAATAAAATTTTAAATTTAGATTCTTCCTTAAAATATGTTACCAAAATAAGATCAATATTCATTCCTTAATTCATGCATCTTTTATTAAATTATAAAATAAAATTTTAAATTTAAATTGTTTTTTAAATTATGTTACTACAATTATAATGAGATCAATATTCATATGTGTCATAATAATGTGTCATAACATTATTGGTCTAAACATAATAAGTTATTAAATACACGTATTTAAATTATTAATCACTATTAAAAGTTTATAGTTTTGTTTTTGTCATTTTTGGTTTTAAATTTTGTAAAAAAAAAAAATTATATCTTTCTAAACTACAAGGACTTAAATAATAATTTTTTTAATACAAATATATTTTTTTAACAAAAGACAAAAATATTAAGAAAATGAATGACTTTTTTAACAATTGCCAAACATAATGGATTCTATTAATTTTTTTTTTATCTCAATTGTCAATTAAATAAATTAAAATTAAAAAAATAATTTTTTTGACTTAAATAGTTAAGAAGTGAATTTTGTTAAAATCAATAGAAATAAATATTTTTTTTTTCTATTAAAAGTGATAGGTTGTGAAACTTACTACCCACACTTTCATCCACAATAATGTGACAAGGGAGTTGGGTCACATGTCATTAAGTGTATAGCAAATCAAGAGTTGACACATATGATACCACATCATTGTAGATACAATTGTAGGAGTTTTTTTGTAGGTCTCAAATATTTTTCTTATTGTTCATCTAGACTTTTTTTATCACTTGCGAAACATGGGGGATCCTGTTAAATTTTTTTTTTTTAATCTCAATTGTCAATTAAACAAACTAAAATAAAAAAATGAAAAATTTTTGGCTCAAATTGCTAAAAAGTGACTTTTGCTAAAACAAATAGAAATAAATGTTATTTTTCTAATAAAAGTAATGGTTTGTGAAATATCTTTTCGTATTTAAAAAAAATGAGGGTTATAGTTGATAATTTATTAGCATCTATAATTATTTTCAGATCAAATAAGAATACCATTCTAAATTACCTTCTTAGCTTCTTCTTTTTTTAGCCATATACTTTTATTTTGTAAAAAATTTAATTTTATTATATTTAAATTATTTTATGCCATTATAAAATGGAATTTTTTTAAATACCAACTTATTTGATGATCCCTTTTTAAAAGGTATATTTACTTTTGTTCATTAATATTAAATTTTTCATTAATTTTATTTATTATTGAAAAAATAAATTAACAAATAATTTTATAAATTTATATATATAATTTTGTTTCGATTGCTCAAGTTATTTGATATCTCTGTCCAAATCCATTCAAATTTATTCAAAATTTTAAATTTTACATAAGTTCTCACCAAATTAAAAATTATGTTACCCAATTTTTAAAATTTTACAAGCTTGACTCGAGTTGGTTGGGTTCAACTCACCCAAATTTACAACTTTAGCAGACAGGTTGAAAGTTACATGATTGAAGTTGTCACAAATTAAAAATTGATACATAAATTGTGATAAAATTATAAAACTTAAATTATAGGTTTTAATATTTATTTTTTTTATAATTTACATATAATAGTCTAACTATTTATATTATTTTATATAAATATATTTTATTAATTTTTTCACATTCCATGCATACTATGAATTTTCACCAATTTACATTTAAAATGAATATGAGTAACACAATAGTTTTTTTTTATATAAATATTTTTGTGTTTAACTTCTGTGTTTGAATTTCACTATCTAAAAAAAACTTCTGTGTTTGAATTCTCTAACCAAATTATTGTACAAACTTGAGCATAAATGAATTGGGCCTATGTCAACAAATTTAACAGGCTTAGTCAAATTCAGATACACTCCATTCTCTCAATCAAAACTTAAATACTGGGCTGAAACCCTTATGGGCCGGGTAGGTTGTCCAGTTTGAGTGCACCCCAATGTGCACACTTCCAAAAGATTTTTGTGGACTGTGAAACTTGTTGGTACAACGAGAGTACTTGAATTATTATAAATAAATAAAAAATTACAGAATATTAATGAAACATCTCTTTTTAATTTTGGATTGTAGGAGAGTTTTAATTTTTTTTTTTTATTAGCTAAGGTCATTTTATGAAATTTCTCTATATTTGTACTAAAGAAATTTTGAAATCTTTTTGTGAAATCAAAAAAAATTCTTTATGTCAAATTTTCTCTGTAAAAATATTGAGGCACGCCAACTACTATAAAAATATTATATGTCATTTATCTTATAAAATTTTAATATCAGAGATCTTAAAAAAAAATTCAAAATTTTATTTAGAAACATTTTTTTATTCAAAATTTAGAAACATTAATATTGTAATTCATATTTATTCATATTTAGATCTCACACTATGAATAATGCTAAACATATCAAAAATTCTACCAAATATCTCACATGGGTGTGAATTCCATACAATATGAGTTCCATATCAGTCCCATATTCATGTGAGAAATTTGATAAAATTTTTGATAAAATTTTTAAAGTATCTAGTATTTTTTTATACCAATTTAATCTCTATCTAACAAACACAAATTAATAATAAAAATTTGAAACAATTTATGTGGGACAATAAAACTTTTGTAACAACCAAAAAAGATGTCAGAGCCTATAACTCCAATAAAGAAAGTCAAAAGTTTGGATATGAACGAAATTGACCAATTGCTTCAAATTCCATTCCCACTCTCCCTTGGGACTCTTTTTTTGTTTTTTTTTTTATTATTATTTTTTTTTTTGGAACTGGTAAAACTGTGGAGATTACAACGAGGCATCAAGCAACAACAGCTCCTGTAAAGGAGTAGGAGGGGACCCAACCCACCCTAAACGAAGAGCACCCTCCAAGTGAGTTGAGGCAATCCAATGAGCCACACTGTTTGCTTCTCTTGGCGCCCATGAAAATGAGATAGAGAAATTTTGACTCAAAGAACGAATGTTCAGCAAGTATGCATGACATTTTCAAGAGAGAATCAGTTTCGATGTGCTTAACTGAATAAACGGTTTGTTGTCACTCTCAAATGAGACTATTTCTAAGATTTTGGTTCGGTAATTATTTGGTACTTCAGAATTAGTGGGAGCGAAATTTCAAATGCCCTCATGAGTTTAAAAGATAAAAAATAAAAAATTTATGCAAAATAAAAACCCCACAGTACTTGTCCTATACAATTCTGATTTATTAGTTTTATAGCTATGAAATCTCCATTTCTACCAGAGAAAAAAATGCTTAATTGATAAAAATGAGGAAGCTTATGACGATGTAATATTAAGGAGGAATTACACATGATGATACAGCGTGCTCTAGATAGAACGGGTCGGATTGATCCACGCTTTCCAAACTGGTGCCCGAGGTACCAAGCCACCGAGAGACCTGCACAAAAGTTCAACGGGGAACGGAGAGTCCCCCAGCAAACCCTCCGACGAGCAAGTTAGAAAGAGAGATGGAATGTAGAGATAGATTAGTGATAGAAAAGCTTAACCATTTCCTTGTCTTCGATGCCTGCTTATATCCTCTGCTAATCATTTCATTGTCCCTTCCAACCTGTCACCTTGGCCAAAAGTCTATGCTCTAACTTACCTTGTTCATGGTGAGGCCGTTCTGTCCCGATGGGGAAGGGTTATCACAATAAATGCTGCAGGAAAGCTCATTAATGGCTGATGTGTGGTGCAACAACTTTGCAGGATCTTTGTCTGCTGATGTGGGTTATTCTCTACTTGCCAAGTGTTTAGATGTCATTGGTGTTTGGTGCAACGCTGGGTTTCACGAGTGTTGGGCTTTAGTATTTGAATCATGGATTGGACCTTAGGTGGTGGGTCATATCCTTTATGGGCTGACCTATGTCAGTAGTCCCCCATTCCCAAGTGCAGCTTTAGTCTAACGAAGGGAATAATGAAGAAAACGAGGGTTGTAAGATATCGGCGGGGCGAAAACCGACCGAGAGGTGGGTTGATGGCAAGGGGTGACCCAGTAGAGGGACCAACCATGGGGAGGGCCGACGGCGAGGGGTGACCCAGTGGAGGGATCGACCGTGAGGAGGGCCGACGGCGAGGGATGACCCAGTGGAGGGACTGACCGTAAGAAGGGCTGACCGCGAAGGGTGACCGAGTGGAGGGACTGACCGTGAGGGGGGCCGACCGCGAAGGGTGACTGAGTGGAGGGACCGACCGTGAGGGGGGCCGACCGCGAAGGGTGACCGAGTGGAGGGACCGACCGTGAGGGGGGCCGACCGCGAAGGGTGACCGAGTGGAGGGACCGACCGTGAGGGGGGCCGACCGCGAAGGGTGACCGAATGGAGAGACCGACCGTGAGGGGGGCCGACCGCGAAGGGTGACCGAGTAGAGGGACCGACTGTAACAACCATCGTTACTGTTTACCGATTAGTCATTGATCACTGATTGACTACCGGTTACTGCTATACTGAGACTGATTATGATGGATAACTGAAGTAATTAAAATACTAAACTGATTGACTGAAAACTGAAACCGAATTAATTGAGTGTATCTATTTGAATTGCATTTCTATCTGTTGCCTGTTTAATTATCTGTTCGTGTCTTTATGTTTAAACTGCAAATTGAAGGCCTTATCGACGACCGAACCGGAAATTGACTAATGTTTTATGATCATCATAATTTATGTGATTTTATGGTGTAATTATCTGAAAACTGATTTGGTATGATTAAATTAGATTAAAATAAGCTAATTTCAAGAGTTGGCCTTAATTACCATATTGCCATGTGAATGGACCACCTAGGCAACACATATTTGAGCCTTTATACACTCAAACAAACATTTCATCAGCTCATTCTCCTTGTTATTGCCGACCATAGAGAGAGAGAAACTAGAAGATTGAGTTCACTTGGTGACTTGAAGAAATTGAAGTGTAGATTGTCAATTGAGCTTCTAGACTTGCATTTGAAGACCTAAGGTAGATCATTGACCTTCTTCATTGTGTATTTAAGTTGATTCTTGCATGATTCATGTCAAATTGTAGAGCTAAGGCATGATTTAGTTCTAGCATGTTGAATTGAAGCTCATTCCATGCATGCATGTGTATATTGAAGAGTTTTGAGTTGTTTTTCATGGCAAAAGGTTACAAACATGCTCATATTTATGTTTAAGTCCATGATTTCATCTTATTTTGAAAAGAATGAGCTCATTAGAGCATGTATTGAAGCTTTGAATTGAATTAAACTCATGCATATCATGTTTGTAGCATGTTCATGAAAATTGGTTTGAAATTGAGTTTGAATCAAACACCCTTGGGCTTTGATTTCTCAAATTGAGCTTTGAATCTTGTAGTTCTATGTGTTTACAAGTGTTTTCCAGAAAATTAGCCTAAGAGGATCGAATTTGATGCATTTAAACTTGATTTTTAACTTGGAGCTCAAATCTGGATTTTTCCAGATTTTGGCCTTCCGCTCGAGCGGGGAGAACGGCGCTCGAGCGGGAAATTCGAGCTCCCAGTACTTTGCACTGTTCATCAGTCCGCTCGAGCGAAGGAATGTACGCTCGAGCGGAGGATTGGGTGACACGCTCCAACGGGCGTCGAGCGGGCGTCGAGCGTGAATTTCATCTATCCAGTACTTTTTTGGTCCGCTCGAGCGGGTAAGTTGACGCTCGAGCAGGGACCTTTGTTTGCCTGTCCGCTCGAGCGGAGTAACCTACGCTCGAGCAGGACCCTGTTTCACTGAAAATTCTGAAAATGTTTTCTGAATACATCTTTGCATCCTCATCCCATCCTAGGCATTCTTAGGCCTAGTTTAGGACATCTTAATGAGGATATAGATGTAGAACACACTGAGGCAATTAGGGATTAAGTTATTATCTTTCCCAACTGTGTAGCTTAGTGTGTGTGTTCAATCTGTTACTGTGTAGGGTTGGCTTCCGAGGAGACGTTCTAGCTTACTGTAGCCCAGAACTCTGTGAGTAACAACTGTGTAAAGATATGTTCAAAATGATTATCTTCTGAACAATTAAACTGTACTGTTTCTGAACTGATACTGTTAACTGAATGAATGTATGTCCTATATTCTGAACTGTATTGTGGCATCCTTAGCAACTACTGTTACTGACTGTTACTGTTACAGAGATCTCTGTCGGTTCCCTCGTTGGAACCACTACTATTTACTGATTAATGGCCATCATTGACTGTTCAGTCTTCTAAGACCTACTGTTTACTGTTATGCTAATGGATGTACCACATATGACTGTTTACTGTACTGAACAACTGATTTACTGATTGAAATAACTGTTTTCATTATTGTAAGGACATTCATTCTAAACCCCTTTACGCTTTATGTTATTCACTGGGTTTTAGCTCACTGCTCATATATATATGTAGGTGTACAGGCACTAGACCGGAGCTAGGAGCGTGGGGTAGACTCTCCTTTTTGTCAAGCCAACTACTGTGCCTCACTGCGAGGTTTCGAGCCTGTCTAGCAAAGGCTATGGGGTGTTTTAGTTTTTCCCCCTTCTGTTCTGTTTTGTAATGATTGTATAGACTGTTACTGTACTGTTAATAGGGATTTGGTCGCTGTTCTGAACGACTGTAAATATTGTGCATACTGTTCTGTACTGTATATATATATGTATGAAAAGTCTTTTTGCATACAGACTGTCACAGCTCATTGGACATTGTTTATTTACTGTATTGGCTTCCGCCATGCCCCTGTACTCTGTTTTACTGTCTTACTGTTAAGCAGGCCTTCGGTAATCTCGGATTACTAGCCGGTTACGGTGCTAAACCCATAGGGGCGGGTTTGGGTCGTGACACCGACCGTGAGGGGGGTCGACCGCGAAGGGTGACCGAGTGGAGGGACCGACCGTGAGGAGGGTCGACCGCGAAGGGTGACCAAGTGGAGGGAGAAGTGGCGGTGTGCGGGGCTCGAGGAGTGGCAGGGCACATGGTGATTTGAAATGGAAAAGACAGGATAAGGAAAGGGGGCAGTGCATCGTGGTCGTACACGTGGCGGAATCCCATAATGAGGGACGTTAGGCGTTGGGCAAGAAACGAAGGGGTAGGTTAACATAGGGCGTTGAAAATGCGGTTTTGGCAGAGTTTTGAAAATTTTCAAACTGGCAAAATTTAACCGTGACCCTTGGAATACAGGCAAGCCTTGGGTTTTTGGTGTTATCCGCTTTACCTATCTTTTTTCAAAAAACCAAAACGTTCCAAAAGTAAACTCTTTTGTGTCGAGTGATACACCTTTGCAATATTTTGCGAACTACCTTATACCAGCGTCTGAAGCCATACGCAGGCATACCAGAGAGATGGCTCGAGAGGATGTGCCCACCATGAGACTAGATGTGTTGGGGTCGATGACGCGGTGGACCTGGCGGAGCAATACAAGACAGAGAAGCGAGCAGGGAGTGGGGGGGAGCAGGCAGGGCGACCCCGCTCGTCCACACTGATAACGGCTGCGAAGCCAATTAGTCAGGTAGAGCCAGATCACTGGCATACGAAGGCCAACAAATCGACCTTTACCGCAGAGGAGTTGGAGGACATGCGCGAGAAGTATCAGATTCCCGCGGAAATAGAGTTAAAACTGCCGACATCAAAGGAGAGGCCATCCGATGCTCGACCCGGGGAGTTTGCCCTCTACGAAGAGGCGTTAAAGGAAAGGGGGTTGAGGTTGCCACTCCCCCGGAGAGTAGTGGACGTACTGGGTCGGTTGGAGGTGGCTCCAGGTCAATTGATGCCCAACGCGTGAAAGATTTTATTAGCCTGCGCAAGTGCGTGGCCGCGAGCGAACGACAGAGCTACAATGACGGTGGATGAGTTTTTTGCATGCTACAAGGCGTCGGGCCAGCAAGAGACTTGGGTCACTCTATAGGCGGCGGCCGGGAAAGGTCTGGTGGCGGGGTTGCCATCGTCGGTGAAGGGTTGGAGGCCACGGTGGTTTTACGTGTCAGCCAACGGGGAAGTGGGAGTGCGCACAGTATAAAGGGTGCCAACCAAGTCAGTGGAGCCAAGGTTGGAGGCGGAGACAGAGGAGAGGGTGAAAAAGATGAAGGCATGGAGGGAGAAGGAGGGCGCAAAGTAGAACGACCTCATTCAACCCTCAACCTTATTTGCCTTGGGGCTGGGACTGCAGCCGACCGGTGGGGACCTCGCGCCAACAGAATTGGAGGCGAGGAGGAGGGCGCAGGAGGCGGAGGATAGGACGATTTTTCCTAAGGCTGATAAATACAAAGGGTCACAGTTAGGTCGTCCGCCGAAACCGATCACGAGGGAAAGAATCCGACCGTGCCCCAAGCCGCTGGGGGAAAATGACTTGGGCGGTTTTGAGCCACGACCGGCCCCAGTGGATCCATTGAAGGAAAGAGGCAACAAGGAGGTGGAGGCTGTGTTGAAGAGAAAGAAGAAAAAGAAGGTGGACAAGGGTGAGGAGGGGCCAACGTTGAAAAAGATGAAAGAGGGGATGGCAGAGGGGACCCCCGAAGTGGAGTTGGAGGGAACAGTGAAAGGGATGGAGAGTGCCTTGGGCCCCGAAACACAAGTGGAAGGTGGGGCGACTGGTCCTGAGCAGGGGGCAGAGCAACAGCCTAAGGGGGGTCCTGTGCCCCAAGGAGAAGGAGAGAGGGCCAGGTTGAAGACCGCCATTTACCATGCTCCAGCAATGTCCGGGCAACTGGAGAGAGAAGGAGGTGAAGCCAGGACTGCTGCAGATCGACTCTTGGGGGTAGTGGAGGATGCGGCTGTGCGCTCAATGGCAAGTTTCACAGAGGCCGAATTGCTAAGGGGGCTATGCTCGGCCCAGATGGAGGCGACGGCCTTAGCAGGGGCCTTACTGAACAAAGTGGCGCGCGCAAAAGGCGAAGTTAAGCCACTAGAGACAAAGCTGGAGGAGGCAAAGGCCCAGCTTGAAAGTTTAAGGAGGGAGACCGGGGGCTGGAGGAAAGCCGCGCGGAGTGCATGTGTTAGGGGGCTGGAGTATGCCCAGAACGCCAAGAAGATGGAGGTGTTGGCGATGGTGCAGGGCTATTCAGCAGACTGTGCTAATGCTAAGCTGCTTACGACCAAGTTAGAGCTGGAGACGGAACGCCGCAAGGTGGTGTCGCTCGAGTTCCAGTTGGGTAGCGAGCAGAAAAAGCTTGAGGAGGCCCAGAAAGCCTGCACCATCACCAACGAAAGATGGGATGAGGCTATAGTCTGCAATGAAGAGCTGCGCGCTCAATCGATCAAGGAAAAGGAAGAAGCAGATCAGAAAATCGCTGCATTGGAGAAAGCGCTGGCGGACGAGCAGGCTAGACTGGCGGCTGAGAGGGCAGGGTACCCCGACCTCTGCAAGGCGGCAGTGGAACAATTCAAGGAGTCTGTTGACTTTTAGATAGCCATCGATGCTGCAGTTGCCAGGAGCTTGGAAAGAGAGAGTGATGGGGGGCTGGGCCGTCGAGGGCGGCCGCTGGAAGCAGGAGTGAAGAAGAAGTGATCCAAAGCTTCCAGCGGTCAGATTTTTATAAGCACGAGATGGCTGAGTTCTGGGACAGTGGCTGGAAGACCTTCAAACGTAAAGCGGAAGAGATGTTCCCAGACTTAGACTTCAGTAGTGTGAAAATAGATGAAGACGACGTTGCCCAGACCCCCCTGGATGAAGGGGTTGAAGAGGAAGACTTGGTCTCTAGTGAAGAAGACTGATGCACGTAAAAATTTTGTTATTTGTTTGTTTGTTTTTTTTTTGGTTATGTGTAATTTCTGTAGAAAGTTGTATGTAACCGTAAGTTTTGGGAATAAAATAAGTTGTCTTTTGTATCATTGTTGCCCTTATTTCTTCTGAGTTGTAAATTTGGAAATGATTCAACGAAAAGTAGGTATGAAATTAAGACTTGTGAGCAGATTAGCCTAACTTGTGAGAGAGCCATGATGCAAAAATCATTAAAAATGGGCGTACATGAAAATGTTAAAAAATGAAAGATGAAAGACTGACTTGGACGACTATGAACCTGAATTTTAACAATGTGGAAAATGTGAGATTAAAAATATAGACACTACAAAAATGGGTTGGATTTTGACTAAGTATGGACACCATGTTGTAACATTAAATCATTAAAATCGGTCGCTACCGAATTATAACCATGTCTCTTGTTAGGAAAGCCCTTCATCTGGTTGAGGTTTTTGTGCTCAGTCCGGTCGACCACCACTCAGTCTGGCTGAGCTCGTGGGGTTTGGTCGAGCTAAGACTTTAAGTAACTCAGTCTGACTGAGCTCCTCGTGCTCAGTCTGACTGAGCTCTTTGTGCCCAGTTTGGTCTGGCTGAGGCTTTAAGTAACTCAGTTTGGCTGAGCTCTTCGTGCTCAGTCTGGCTGAGGCTTTAAGTAACTCAGTCTGGCTCTTCGTGCTCAGTCTGGCTGAGGCTTTAAGTAACTCAGTCTAGCTAAGGCTGCAAGCAGAGTGTTATTGAAATACCACGCAGATAACTGAGATATAAGATCATTGTCATTTAAAGCGTAGCCCATTGATCACAAATGTACACCATGTGAGAAAAGGACAAAAACATCCAAGTGTGTAGATTGTTAAAAAGAACATACAACAATTGATCAATACAAAAATAGGGCTTTATTGAAAATAACGCTTCAAGTGCTCGGCGTTCCATGGATGGGAGAGATCTCGACCTTCCATGTCCTGAAGTTGGTAAGTGCCCGGATGAGGTCTGGCCTTAACAACGTAAGGTCCCTCCCACTTGGCTGCTAGCTTGCCCTCAGCCAGATTTTTGGTGGCAAGAGTTGTTTCGCGCAAAACAAGGTCCCTTACGACGAACTCCCTCGGTCGGACTTTGCGGTTGTAGTGTGTTCTCATTTTCTGTTGATATAAGGCCCGCCTGACAGCAGTTGTCTCTCAGAGCTCTTCAATTAGGTCTAAGTCTGCCCGACGCAGTTCTTCAGTTAGTTCCGGATTCGGGTGCAGAACCCTCGGGGTAGGCAGACCGATTTCCACTAGGATGACCGCCTTAGCGCCGTATGTTAAGCGAGAGGGGGTCTCCCCTATGGGGGTTCTGGCGGTAGTGTGGTAGGCCCAGAGTACGTTTGGTAATTCCTCAGCCCAGAGTCCCTTAGCAGTTTCCAACTTAGTTTTGATGATCTTCAGAAAAGAACAGTTGGTAACCTCAACTTGGACATTGGCTTGGGGATGACCTGGGGAAGAGAAACATGGTTGGATTTGAAATTCTGCACAGAATTTCCTAAACTTGGCATTGTCAAATTGTTTGCCATTGTAGGAGATGATGGCTTGAGGGATGCCAAATCGGCACACGATCGATTGCCAGATAAATCTGGTTGTGTTCCGCTCGGTAATTGTGGCAAGGGGTTCCGCCTCCACCCATTTAGTGAAATAATCAATGGCGACGATTGCGAATTTGGTTTGGCCTCGGCCAGTGGGCAATGGGCCAACTAAGTCGATCCCCCATTTGGCGAATGGGTAAAGACTGCAAAGTGTGATCAGTTCTGTAGGAGGAGCATGAGGGATGTTGGAAAAACGTTGGCACTTATCACACTTAAGCACGAATTTAGTGGCATCTTGATTGAGAGTAGGCCAGAAGTAACCGCTGCGAAGTATTTGGTGGGCTAGTGACCTGGCACCCGAATGATTACCACATACACCTTCGTGGACTTCCCTCATCACGTAGGTCGCTTAAGCAGGATTGAGGCATCTCAGGTATGGGCGTGAAAAGCCACGTTTGTACAAAAGGCCACTGATAAGAATATAGTTGGACGACCGAGCCCTGACTTTGGCGGCCTGGTGTTGGTCGGCAGGCAATTCCCCATTTGTCAAAAATAGCAGGATGTCTGCCGCCCATGGAATAGGTTCATTTTGGAGGAAGAGGACTTGCTGCTGTTGTGGGGAAATGGCAGGGTGGGCCAGGTATTCAAGGCGGATGCCATGGCTGAGGTCTGACTGGTCGACAGAAGGTAATTGAGCCATTTCATCTACCTTGGAGTTTTCTATCCGAGGGATGTGCTTGATGTGGAAAGTGTTGAAGAGGCGAGCAAGGGGGAGTGCAATATCCCTGTAAGCCCACATTGTGTCTTCTTTGGCATCGAATTCCCCCGTAATTTGCCTGACAATGAGTTGGGAATCGCTGAACACCTGGATATGGCTGACACCAATGTCTCTGGCTAGGCGGAGACCTACTATCAATGCCTTATATTCAGCCTCATTATTGCTTGCGTCGAACAAGAAACGGAGAGCACACTTGAAATAACCACCCTCGGGGGCGGTGAGGATAAGACCAGCCCCACTGCCTTCTTTGCGGGATGATCCGTCGATGTTGAGGGTTCAAGAGTGGGGGTCTTCTACCTCGGTGTGGGATTGCGGGGGCGAGGGGGCTGTGGTTGGGGTGGGATTAGTGAATTCCAGGATAAAATCGGCAACAGCCTGCCCTTTGATCGCCGTTCGAGGTTGGTAGGAAATGTCAAATTGGCTGAGCTCAACTGACCATTGCATAAGTTTGCCAGACAGCTCTGGTTGTTGCATTATCTTCTTCAAAGGTTGGTCAGTGAGGACCATTATGGAGTGGGCTTGGAAGTAAGGACGGAGTCGTCTTAAGGCGATGACCAAGGTCAAGGACATTTTTTCTAGCAATGGGTAGTTCTGTTCTGTGCCCCTGAGAGCTCGGCTAATGTAATAAATTGGGCGTTGTACTGAACCGTCCTCCCTGACGAGGGCCGTGCTGACTGCGATGCTCAATACGGCTAAATAGAGAAAAAGGGGCTCCCCCGTGAGCTCCTGGGACAGTAAGGAAGGGTTGGCCATGCACTACTTCAATTGTTGGAAAGCCTCTTCAGATTCGGTCGTCCACTTGAAAGCCTGCCGAAGAACTTTGAAGAAGGGGAGACACTTGTCCGTTGCGCGGGAAATGAAGCGGTAGAGGGCGGTGACTCTGCCAGTAAGCCTCTGAACCTCCTTAACCGTTCTGGGTGACTGCATTTCTATCAAGGCCTTGATCTTTTCGGGGTTAGCCTCGATACCCCGCTGACTGACCATGAAACCCAAAAACTTCACAAATCCTATGCCGAAGGCGCACTTCTCCGGATTGAGCTTCATTTGATACTTTTGTAGGGTGCCGAAGGTCTCTCGCAGGTCGGCCAGATGATTAGAGGAGAGTTTGCTCTTGACTAGCATGTCATCGACGTATACTTCCATGTTCCGGCCTATCTGATGATGAAAGACGAAGTTGACCAACCGTTGGTAAGTTGCTCTGGCATTTTTCAACCCAAATGGCATGACACGATAATGGTAGGTTCGCCGGTCGGTGATGAAGGAGTTGTGTTCCTGGTCAGACGGGTGCATCAGAATTTGGTTGTACCCAGAGAAGGTGCCCATGAAGCTGAGCATTTGATGACTGGCTGTGGCGTCAACAAGCAGATCTATGCGAAGAAGGGGATAACTATCTTTGGGGCAAGCTCGATTGAGGTCGGAGTAATCGATGCAGAGTCGCCATTTACCGTTGTTTTTTCGGACCAAGACCACATTCGACAGCCACCTGGGGTAGTCCACGTTCTTGGCAAACTGCGCCTCCAGTAGCTTATCTACCTCAGAGGCAATAAGAGCGTTGCGTTCCGGGTGGAAGATGCGCTGTTTTTGGCGGAATGGTCGGAAATGGGGTTCGATACTCAAACGATGAGTGATGAAGAAAGGATCAATACCCGGCATGTCGGAATTGGTCTAGGCAAACACATCATTGTGTTCAGTCAGGAGGGTTGTAAGATCGGCCTTGGCTCGAGGGGATAGTTGGCTGCCGATCCTGGCTGTTTTTGTCAGGTTGGTAGGATCGATAAGGACCTCGACAAGCTCTTCCACTAGTTCCCCTCTGACCAGCTCGTCTTCGTCTCTGACGTCGAGTCCTTCAATGATCATAGCCTCCTTTAGCTTGACCTCTTTAAGTGAAGCGACGTAATATTCCCTAGCCACGGTCTGCTCTCCTCTCACAGTGCCGACCCCAAGGTCGGTAGGGAATTTGACGGCAAGATAAAAAGTAGATGTGACAGCTTGGAAAGTATTTAGGGCGGTGCGGCCGAGGATAATGTTGTAAGCAGAGGGACAGTCGACGACGAGGAAAGTGAGCAACTTTGTGGTCTGCCGCGGGTATTCTCCGATTGTGATAGGAAGATCGATGGAGTCTATGGAGGTCACCTGATCTCCAGTAAAACCAACCAATAGGGTTTGGAGAGGGGATAGACTTTCTTCCCCGACCTTGAGCTGGCGAAAGGCGTTTAGAAAGATAATGTCTGAAGAACTGTCGTTGTCGACGAGAACCCGTCTGACTTTGTAATTGGAGAGGAAGGCAGAGATGACGAGGGGGTCGTCATGGGGGTAACGGATGCTTGTGCAGTCGGCCTCCGTAAAGGTGATGGGCTCCATCCACTGCTTGGGCTGTTTGAAAGGGCGGTCCAATGTGGCAACTTCTTTATCTGAACCTTGCTTTATTTTTCTAAGTTCTGCCCGTTGAGCCGAGCGGGATGGTCCTTCATAAGCAAGCCCGCTAGCAATAACTCTGATCTCTCCAACAGGGGGGGCAGGGTTGCCTTGTGCCCGAGGTTGCTGTGCAGGCCTATCATGACCTTGGTTAGGTTATGTGAGTTGTCGAGAAGGGGTGCGCCGATGGTTGTTTCTGATAGGTTCAGTCATTTGCCTTTGCTCAGGGCGGGCTGCCGTAAACCGACTGAGACGTTCCTGACGTATCAAGCCCTCGACCTGGTCTTTGAGGTTAACACACTCCTCCGTATTATGGTTGTGGTCCTGATGAAAGCGGCAGTATTTGGACTGGTCTCGCCGGTTGGAAGGAGATCGTGACGGTTGGGGCCATTTTAGGGGATAATCTCGTTGAATCTGGTCCAGGATTTGTTCCATGGGGGAATTGAGGGGTGTGTATCACTCGAACCGGCGGGGCGTTCAGGTTTGCGCCGACCGGTCGGCTTGGGCTGGTCGGTCGGTATACTGAGGTGTTTGGTGAGTGTATTGGGTGTTTCTGATTTCAGAGTCCTTTCTCTTCTCTCTAGAGGTCGAGTTTTTGGCTGTAGGATTTTGTCGGGCGGCTAGGGAATCTTCGGCGTTCATTTATTTTTGGGCTTTGGAAAGTAGGGTTGCCATGGAGGTCGGGGGGTTTTTGGAGAGAGAAAAAAGGAAATCAGATGACCGTAGACCGGCCATAAAAGCCGTGAGGATGACCTTGTCATCGTTCTCTACTACCTGCAAGGCTTCAGTGTTGAAACGAGTGACGAAGCTACGCAGCGACTCCCCCTTAGTCTGATGGATGTTGAGGAGTTGGATTGCTGGACGCCGCTGGCGCTGGGCACCAATGAAATGGCTGAGAAATGAGTCACTTAGGTGCTGGAAAGTAGAGACAGAGTCTGTTGGCAGTTGACTAAACCAGAGTCGAGCCGAACCCTTAAGTGTTACGGGGAAAGCCCGACACATGATCTCGTCGGGAAATGCATGGAGGATCATGAGGGTCCTATAAGTTTCCAAATGGTCGACCGGGTCCATTGTGCCGTCGAAAGAGTCGAGCGCGGGCATTTTGAACTTAGGAGGTAAGGGTTTGTCCCTGATGGAGGCAACGAACGATGAGTTGGCTATGGTAGATGGTTTATTCTGTATGTTCTGCATGACTCCTTGGAGTTGGAGCTTCATGGCTCGGAGTTCTGCGTCCCAAAGAGGAACGTTGTCGCCACCGGAATGTAGTGGAGGCTGGACACTACTGGCCTCTCCCTCGGGGGTGAGTGCCTAGACCGATGGCTGTAGGGCCCGAGGTGGCGGGTTCATATCTGGGGAAGGGGGTCGCAAGCCTTCCAAGTTGGGTGGATAGGGCTGTTGGATAGGATGGCTCGGGGCTCGTTCTTGGTTGGGTGGGATATCTTGAGGTGGAGGAGGAGGGACGAGAAGGTCTCTTTGAAGCAAAGTATTGATCAGGGCTTGGTTTTGCTCTGCTAAGCGGTTGATGCTGTTGGTAAGTTCTGTGAAGTACTGCGGCGGGTTGTTTGGATTGGGAGGGTCGGCTTGGTGGTCGGCAACATTGTGGTGAGAAGCCATGGATCTAGTTATGACCATCCACCTTGGTGGATGGCAGAAAGGGGTTAGTGGGAAGGGGTCTCTGACGACAATGAGCACAATTGGCGCACGGAGCAAAAGGATTCCCACAGACGGTGCCAACTAATGATACAGCGTGTTCCAGATGGAACGGGTCGGATTGATCCACGCTTCCCAAACTGGTGCCTGAGGTACCAAGCCCACTGAGAGACCTGCACAAAAGTTCAACGGGGAACGGGGAGTCCCCCAGCGAACCCTCCGATGAGCAAGTTAGAAAGAGAGATGGAATGTAAAGATAGATTAGTGATAGAAAAGCTTAACCCTTTCCTTGTTTTCGATGCCTGCTTATATTCTCTGCTAATCATTTCGTTATCCCTTCCAACTTGTCACCTTGGCCCAAAGTCTATACTCTAGCTTACCTTGTTTATGGTGAGGCCGTTCTGTCCCGACGGAGAAGAGTTATCGCAATAAATGCTGCAGGAAAGCTCATTAATGGCTGATGTGTGGTGCAATAATTTTGCAGGATTTTTGTCTGCTGATGTGGGTGATTCTCTACTTGCCAAGTGTTTAGTTGTCATTGGTGTTGGGTGCAACGCTGGGTTTCACGAGTGTTGGGCTTTAGTATTTGAATCATGGATTGGACCTTAGGTGATGAGTCATATCCTTTATGAGCTTACTCATGTCAACACATAAGTGAGAATCAGAAAAAATATTTACAAAAAAATGATAAATATTAATAATTAAAATCATAAATTTTTTTACTTTTTGTAAATATTTTTTCTAATCCCATTAATGTGTAATCTCCCTAATATTAATGTTAGCAAATTTTATGCACTCAAAAGAAAATATTTCAAAAATTACCGTCAAAATAAAAATATTAAGATAGCATTTGGTAGAGTTTTCTAAATATGATTTGAGAATAGAGTTATATTTTGAGTTTGTGAGTTTTTGAATTATGATTTGAGTGTTGAAAATTTGTTTGGTGAATGAGTTTTGAATTGAGTGAGAAATTTTTAATGTGACATATGATATTTGATATAAAAATTTACAACTCATAATCAAATACACAACTCAAAATTATATTCAAAACTCATAAAAAATTTTAAAAATTTTGAAATTTTTTTATTTAAAATATAAAAAATAACAGGTGCCTATTGTAAAAAATTAAAAATTAAAAATTAAAAAAAAACTATTTCGATCAACCGATCAGACATCAAATTAGTCTAAATTTTTCTGCCGTAAAAAGAGTTTTAAAAGTGAATCTCAAAACAAGAAGTGGCAATGTGTTTGGTGAATTTCTCCAAACACAGCCTGACATTCTCTTCATGTGACTAGTGCGAGTAGCTATCACATTATTCAACACGCAATTACGTGGTAGAGAGGTTCGTATTGTATATTATAATGTTTGTTAAATTCAATTGACCCACCTCCATCAATTGTGTCATGTTCTATTTTACTCTAGTTGACCAATGCACCACATTTTTTTAATTTTTTTTTAAATTTGTTAGTCCAAACAACCATTACAATTTGAATCTTGCCATGGGTTTCTTCTCCAAACTATTTTAGAAATTTCAATCGAAGTGAGCTCAATTAACTTGATTTGAAGGCATAAAAAATTGCAATAGAAAGTGAATCCACATTCATTTTGGCAACCTTTAACTTTAGTTAAAAATTATTATAAATTGTCACATTACTTTCTTTACTTTTCTGCACATCTTTCGTATAAAGTCAAAAAATTATTAAAATAATATATTCCTAAACAAGACTATTTGGATTAAATTTATTGTTTATGAATTTTCTATAACTCAATTTATGGATCTGTACTTTTACTAGAGAGAATATATATATACTGCCGTATGCACATAGCTCATTAGACAGTCTTAATCCATGAAAATTAATTCAACTTTATTAATTCTTACCTTTATCATTTCTTAATTATTTTGTTATTATTTTTTGAAGAGAAGACAATTCAATAGTTGGGTTTGTTTTTAGTAGTTGAACTAGTGAACCAAAAAAATAAAACAAACAACCTAACTCTTTTTCACTTTATATATCTTTTTCCTTCTTTAATTAAAAGCCCAAACGCACTTCCCGGGAAAATTCTAACTGCATCACGAGGACCATACAGCAATATAATAGGAGAAATTGTAAATTAGTGAGACAGAAAAAAAAATAGTAATAATAATAATTGCATTAAAAATAAAAATAAAAATTTGATAAAATTCTAGGGGGATGCACCAATAAATCCCAAATTAATAACTTATGCACTGTTTAGTCCTAAAAGTTTTCTTATAGACTGAAAGGTCCCATTATAATGTTAATAACATCAGATGCAATGTTAATAACATCAGAGTCATGTTACAAACATTAGATTTCAAACATCTACTGTTTATCAAATTTCAATAATGTTTGAAAATATAGGATGAAAAACATCTAATGTTCATCAGATTTCAATAAATTTTGAAATTATAGAATGAAACATCAGATCATTTACATCATTTACATTATACTGATGTAAAAATGGGACTAATGGAGCATAAGAAAACTTTTAGGACTAAATGGTTCAACGTTTCAAAAATTAGGACTTATGGATAAATTTTCCAAAATTCTAATACACAGAAAAGAGTTATACTAGACCCAAGAAGAATTGATACCATCCACATAAAATATTTTTATCATCATAAAAATACAAATATTCTTTCACTATTCATTGATTCGCAATTTCTCCCGAAAAATAATTGAGAACAATAAAAGTAGTGCTCTAATAAAGTCACTAATAATGTGGCAGTAGGTCCCGTCTACTGCTTACGCCTTGATTTTTTTTTTTTTTTTAAATTTCCAATATATTAGTGTTATTAGTGATTTTTTTTTAGTGATATGAATCATTATTGATTTCTCCCATATAATACACCCTCTCCAACAGGTCACCATTGCTGACATGTCTCCATCGACGTAGACAAAACTTCAATCCTCACCTCTCCAACCACGTGACCAATTATCATTTTAGATAGAATTTACATTTCGTTAATTTTAAATTTATACCTCACCCTCGAGTAAAATTTAGGCTATATTTCACATAATTTTTGAATTAAAATAGTCATAAAAAGATAAAATAGGCTAAAAAATCAATGAGACAAAATATAACATCTAAATTATAATCATTTCATTTTTTCTTTCACAAAAATTTAAAAAAAAAATAAAAAATAAAAAATGCATCCTAAACGAAACTTTTTAATCTCATACTAAAATAATTTAAAAGTCAAAAAAATTAAAAAATCAACCCATATCCCCAATGAAAGGGCTCTTTTGAAAAGAGTTAAAAAAATCAAAAACTAACTTTTAATTTATTTTAAATTCTATCACCTCTTATATTTTTTACACGTATATTCAAAAAAAAAAATAAAAATTAACTTTCAACCGTCTCAAAATAAGCCGAAGGCTGTGGACCGCTTTTTCATCGTCAGAGCATTTCTTTAGTTCCACTTTTTTTCAAAGAACTACAGTAAGGACTCTACTTGTTTCACACACATGTACATATATACACATATATACAATGATAATTGTTGAAGAAGACATGGGATTCATGTTTGAGTGTTACAGTTAAAAATTCTGATCTTTGCTAAATCGTGGCTGCCAAGAAAATGATAAAAAAAAGTCTTCAAAGTCTTCAAACATTTTATACTCAGGAAAACACTGCAACATAACATCGCTTTCACAACAATGGCTAGAATCGATGAATTTGCTCCACAGATGGTTCAACTACATACTCAAACTCAAGATCATCCCCTTCCATCAACAACCCCCTTCAAGGTCCTCTCTCTCTCAACCCAATTCTTGTTCTTGCCACTGTTCATCTCTCTCTCTCTTCATCATCATCATCATCATCATGAATCCTCTCTCTCTAAAGATATATATAAGAGAACCCATATCTTGTTTATGGCTTTTGATTGTTTGACTATCTGAATTGTATCCTCTCTCTCTAAAGATATATATAAGAGAACCCATATCTCGTTTATGGTTTTTGATTGTTTGACTATCTGAATTGTATGTCAATTCAATTGGCTTTGGATGCAGATACAAGAACCCAACAACACCCAGTTTCAGATTCAACCAACAAGAGGTCTCTTCTTCAGGAAGCTCTTTCGGAACCTCTTCTACATCCACTTCTTCCTTATTACCATCTTGGTAATCGTCCTCACCATCCGCGGCCTCGTCTCCACCGCCACCAACCACCACTTTCGCCCTCTCGAATGGTTCCCGCCGCTCCTCGCCTCAACGGCATGTGCCGGAATCTTCAGCTTCGCTTGGCAATCCTTCACCCTCTGCAACCCTTCAAGAACCCTCAAGGCGGCGTTTTGGCTCGGCCCTCTGCTAACTTGCGCAGTCGGTATCTTCCTCGTCTCCATTGGCTCCTCCAGAAGTTTAGCCCCAGCCGTCATCGCTCTTGTTTCGTCCATTGTACTCTCCCTCTACTCCTGTTGGGTCAGTCCTCAGTTTGATCATGCCATCAAGGTCCTATCGATTTCCACTGCGTTCCCTCCACCTAGAACCACCGTGCTCGTCGTTCTAACGATAATCTCTTGTACTTTATACTCGTCTTTCATGGTGGCCGGCATTGGCGGAGCCACCGCTACCGGTACAGTTTTCGACAGCATCTTCATCTTGGTAATCTTCTTAAGCCTAGCCTGGACAATGCAGGTAATCAAGTACACATTGCAAGTCATAATCTCTCGAGTCAAGTACATGAACTTCGCATGTGGGACCGAACTCGACATAAATGTAGCTTTCCGTGACACGCTCAAACACTCCGTCGGCAGCATCTGTGTTGGTTCGGCCCTCGTGCCAATTCTCGGTCTCATCCAGGGTTCAGCGCGAGCCCTTAGCTTGATTTCAGGTGATACAGACGAGTTTCTGTTCTCGTGTGCTAATTGCTACTCGGGAGTCGGTTCGAGGCTCATAACGTACGCAAATCGATGGGGTTTCGTATATGTCGGGGCCTGCAACATGGGTTTCGTTCAGGCATCGATCGATACATGGGAGATGTTCAGAAGAGGTGGGTTGGTGCAGGTGATTGACTCTGACCTCACAAGTTCATTCTGTTTCCTAAGTGGAATGGCAAGTGGTGCAGTGTGTGCACTACTAGGTGGTTCATGGTGTCTTGTGGTACACAAAGGATATGCAGCTGAAATATCAATCTATGCCTACTTGATTGGGTATTTCATGGTAAGAAATGAAACTACGATTTCTAAACTAATAAACTTCTTGTCCATTAGTTAAAATCTTGCAAAGAAACTTACTTCAATTCTTATGGTGGCCTTGCAGTGTCGAGTTGCCATGGCGTGGCCGCAAGCTTGTGTTTCATCGTACCTTGTTGCCTATGCAGAGAACCCACAACACCCTCGATTTGACTCAACAATCCCAGTTCGCATTCAAGAGTTGCAGAGATCTCGAACCCAGACATCACAGATAACTCACTTTACTGACCACTTAGCAGAAGCAGAAGCAGAAGCAACCATTTCCCATTAACAGACTCAATTTTTCACATTCATTTTTGAGATATAGTTTGAATATATGAGACAATGAATTAGATAAAAAGCATAGCAAAGCTGTAAAAATTTCTGTAATTTTTAAAGTGGAGGACATAATATTGACATTGAATTTTTGTGTATATTAAATGGAATCTTTGATTTGGTTTGTATACTTATCATATGTTACTAAGAAGCACAGAAATGTGTTTATATCAGTGAGGGCAAGACAGACTGAAAGCAACTACAAGCACAGGAGTTTATATCCAAAGTGAGATATAAACATAGGTGAATCACCCTTTTCATATATATATATATATATATATATAACTGTCACATCTTTTAGTGTTAATGATTTTGCTCATTCATTAAACCATCCAAAATTGCTTAACGGTTTTCTTCATTCATTAAACTACTCAAAAATTTAAACGTAAAATTGCAGACACATTGTGTTTACACCCACCGCTTTGCATATCATGTATTGGCACCCATGAACACAACAAAATTCAAAATACAAAATATGCCTTACAACTCGATGAAACATACATATGTTTGTTACAGCACTATGAAACATACATAATACAAAAGAAAAGTACTGAACCTTACAACTCAATCAAGTCAGAGACAACTTTGGCAACCTTCTACTCAGCAACCTGAAGGATTATCAGTTGACAATTGTTAGCACGTACAAAATTTTTTTTTTTTTTCCCAAAAATTACAGGCAAGAGAAGGGACAAACAAAAAGATAGCGAGTCTTGATCAAACAATTTTGAAACATCTTATTATCCAATATATTTCCCAACAATTTTCAGAAGCCTCTATACCATCTCAACTAGCAGCAGTATAAAAGCAAATGATTTGACGAACAGAGTGATATACTCTGGGTTTCAACAATCAACTAGTGTTTGACTAAACTAGTGTTTGACAGAAGCACACTTGTCATAATTCTGAATTCTCCCAAAGTTTTTCCCAACCATGAATATTATTATCTCTATATTTGGACATCCTATAGTATGAGCAAAAAGGGAACAAGTCAAATTCAAGTCCAACATTTCTAAATTAATGTACTAAATATCCACACATTATGGTGGCAAACAGAATTTATATCCTCTTTTCTCATCTTATACAAGAAGTATGCTCCCCCTTACTGAGCAGTGCTGAGATGAGTCATTTAGGTTTGGCAATGAACCAGGGAAACGTTTTAAATCAAATAGTAAAGCAAGGAAGTCTAAAAATGCTTCTGATAAGCTGATAAACAAATTTAAAGTAATAAAATGTGGGTTCCCCTACTTCAGGTCAGTCATTGGATCAGGTTTTGATCTGAACCAAATCCAATGGCTTGGATACTATAGATCTGTGATATATTGACCTAATAAATCTTCAAGTGACGAATTGGATGAGGATTAAGTATAATCAGATCTAACACACCCCATTTTTTCTTTGTTTTTTCTTCAGATTGGGTATAGGCAAACTAATGGGCTCTAATCATATGGAAATAGCCGGAAATACTACAGAAATTCTAGGAAAAGGATTATTATCAAATATTAAGACTGGGTCAAGTGTTAACAAACCTGATTTCAGATTAAAACGTTTATGATCCCTCCGATTATCAGATTGGACCAGATTGCATGTTTATTCTTAACGGATCGGATTACGCACAACCCTGATGCATTCCAATTAGTTTTCTTTGAAGTGATAGAAATACAGGAAGAAGGTTTTCTTCTTTTTCTTTTTCTTATTTCTTTTCCCACAGAGAGAGAGAGAGAGAGAGAGAGAGAGAGGGAGGGAGAGAGGAAATAGAAATTTTGTGCAGATTGTTGGTCACACACACGAGCATCCAGCAACCATAGGTTTACACCATGAGGACCCCATTTTGAAAACAGCTTAAAATATAATAATTCCGCTGTACAAAGAACATAAGTAAATACATGAAAGCCACTAAATCGTGCAATGAACAAGCATATAGAAGAAAAAAAGATCAGGACAAGGATAGTGGTTAAATATGGACTGACAATTGTGTAAAATTGCCACAAATTATCATCCATGAATCAGGGGAAAAAGCATCAAACATGTCTTTGATAGACACAAAACTTCAGAACATTTTCCACACTCAAAGTTGGCTCATACAAGTTTCATATAAAATTGAAGGAAGGAAATCAAACCTTGGAAATCATTTGCAGCCAAGATGACCTCGACCACCGCATTCTGAACACATAATGTTACCAGTTCCACCACAACCTACATCATAATAGTTAGCAAATTAGTAACATAGTAACAACAAATCATTTTATCATAAATGATTTGAAACTTTTAATTTGAAAACTATCGCAAGCAAAATCCATGAAACCCTAATATCTTTGTGCTCTAAATTACACCCACATATACATTAATGCCTAATATATCTTTGTGCTCTAAATTTATACTCATACATAAAAATTAAAAACAAATATTTTTGCCGTATAACTTCTGTGTTCTTAATTTTTTTCAAAATCGATGTGCCCTGTGTCTGTGTCTGTGCCTGTCTATGCTTCTCAGATAACTGCCCAATGGGTGGTCATTAGTCTCAATGTACATATAAAAAGTGTATTGGGATTATAACTACTTTGGCTTTTATCTTTAACTTAATGATGGCCCATATTAGGGCTGTCACTAGCATGACCTGATGCAGCAGCCACGCATCATCATTCTATATTTTCATCTTATACCTACTAATAGTATGCTCATAACAAAAATTATGAACATTAAAGCAGCTTTTGCTGTAGAAGCAATTCCCCACCTTACCACAAGAATCTCCTTGCAAGTGGAGTGATAATGCAGTTCTAAATCTAGACTACAGGACCAAGTGCTAACCAAAATCAACAATGGAATCAGTCCCACTTGCATCAGAAGCAACAGATTGTGGCAGTCTAAACCCAAGGAATTCTTTATAGACTCCAGTTAAGGAAAGGAAATGGTTATTTTGAGGTAAAGCAGACTGAACCCAAGGAATTCCCTGTAGCTTCCACTGAAGGAAAGAAAATGGTTATTCTGAGGTAAAGCAGGGCAGTGGTCTAAGGTTTTGCATTCCAAATACAAATCAACTTGATTCTCTTAAACAGGACCAAGCAATATGAACAACACTTCATATAGTAAAATGTAGTAGCTTAGACGAAAATATTGGGAGGATTATAAACATGATAAAATATTAATAGCAGGTAGGTAAATTAAAGCAATCCTAAAAGATAATAGAATAAAGGAGCACCGAATGCAGTTGTTCTAATTTACAATACTACCAAATCAAAATGTTGAGTCAAACTCCTGATCAGGCCCTTATCAGAAATGTTATTAATGTCTTTCAATTTCTTGTTCGTGCAATGGGTGGGGGGCAAGTTTAAGCTTAAGCTTAATAGTATCAATAACAAATAAGGTTTTTTAAGAAACTGTGTGTCATTTCCATGAATGCAGTACACCCAGAAGCTGAGGCTTAGAACCCCCACCCCCTCACCAAGAATGTAATGAGGCTGTTTCCCCTCAAAATTATACCCTAAGAAGCACAGACACGGAAACGAGACACAACATAGACACACCGACACAGAAATTTTCAAAAAGAGTTGCTCAGTTCTGTCTTAACAGACTTTCAAGATTATGGACCAAAATATGCCAGCCACGTACATCCCTCTTCAGATCTGTTCAATACATTGGTGCTCATCAAAGATACCAGAAAAGTATAACCTTCATTTTAATATTTATGTATATATATTGTGTTCCAGATGATGTAAAATGAAGCTGAAACAGCATAATTAACTTATTCATTGAAGTCCAAAGCTGGGAAGTGGAATGGAGTGTTCAAATGCCAGTATGTATCTGGCTATATAGCTAAATTAATTCTCATTAGAAGAATACAGGTACTTTACCTAAGCATCGGACTTTGACAATGATACCCTGGCTCTCCAATATAGAGTCAACATATAAGCCAGAACCAGAGCAAGTGCTGCAAAGGACAGCCCCCTTGGCTTGGCAATCAGGGCAGTGGGGATTATCTCCAATTTTTTTCTCTGCCAAAGATAAACCTATTGGCTTCTCAATTATCTCCTCCGGTATAGCCTTATCATAACAAAACAAAGACTCAAGACTGCTTCTTCGCCTATGGGCATCTTCAACTGAACGAGATGATGCCTGCAACATCAGAATATTCTATGTCAATGTATATGTACCATTTCTCTCTTATGGCAAAGCAACAAGTACAGATGATATTATTTCCAAAAACGAGGTAATAAATCATCAGCCTTTTTTCTCTTTTCTCCAATTACAGAAATGCAAGAAACATTATTCCCTTGTCAGACTACGCATATATCATGTTGTGAATCACATACGACAAGGCAGCATCACTTATCCCTTATAATTTATAACCTATCTGGTTGGTCTTAGTACATGATAATATAATAAATCACTAAATATATATATATATATATAATTAACAATAAATATTTGGAGGCTGTTGGAAATCTAGGAGTAAAAAAAATCCAGCCACAAATCAGTATTGACTACATTATGATAATTACAGAGACCTCCCTGAGGTTTCTGAAATGGCACTAACCTCCTGTTAATTCACCATTAATGGAAAGGACGGAAATTTCTTACATCAGTAGTCAAATTAATTGCTTTTCCAATTTTACCCTTTTAAAATTTATATACACATAAATGCCCTTTTATACAAAATACAAAATAAAAAATAAAAAATAAATTATTTGATCATCAATCATTGTTGACCCATCAATGCTCATCCATTTTTCTATTTGAGCTACTAAAATGTCCATAACCACTCCATGGTTCTAAATCGTAGTAACTAAATACGTATCAGTATCAGTCGCGGTGAATTGTGTATTAGGAGTATCGGTTGTTACGTATCGGGAATCGGGTGTCATAGTTGTGAAAATTAAAAAATCATTAAAAACTTCTTTAAAATCAATGATGTTCATTGTTTTTACTCTCCTGGACTCAATTTCTCTTGTTTTAATCAAAATTTTGGTATGTGGAAGTATATTTTTTTATTCATTTTCAACTAAATGATATGCATTTTTAACCCTCTTACACTTAATTGGGTAACTTACTAAGCTTAATTTGGAACTGAGTGAGGCAATGGATTTGGGTAGGACTAGAAGGGGGCTGCCTATGGTAGCCAAGACTGTGCCAATGCTAAGAGAGAGGAAGAGAGTAGGAGGTGGGTTAGGGTCTATTCAAAAGTGTGGTTGAGTCACAGAGGTGGCATGTTCGAACTCTATCAAGTCTGTCTTGCTATCCCACATTGACTGCATTGAAGATATAACTATAAGCATGCAAGTCCACAAAATAAACAAGAAGTCAAGTGCCTCACTTCTTTAATACATAAGAACTATCCCTCGTTGATGGGGAAAGGGAATGTGAGGATCCCCCTCACCTTATAAAAGGGCTCTTGCTGTAAACCAGAACCTGTTCCAACCGATTGCCTCACATTTAGGCGAGCAATGGCTGACATTATAAATGTTAAATTTAAATAAAACAAGTACAAATTTTAGAAATATTAATTAATTAATTATGCGAATCGGCCGGTTCCCTTACGTTATTTGGTCTCAACAGCATATTGGGGTGTAACCAAACCGGAGGGGTGAAATTCCACTATGAACAGACCGGTTCACTTCGAACCAACTAGTATTTTAAACCATGAACCACTCAATCGACCCAAGTCACCCATCCCTCTTTGTCTCTTCCCAACCAACCCCTACAATCTACAACTTAATCGCAAAGACCAGTTTAGCCCAAACCACATAATAGAAGCAACAGAGGTTTTGAAGGGGTTTAGTGACTTGGTGAGTTGGTTTATGGAAAAGAAAGAGCAACACACCATATCCACAAACCCAATGTTACTAGTCTAATTCACCCCACTAACCTTAATCCACATATATAATTTAGTCTTTGTGATCATACACACACATATATATAGCTCCATTGTCCAGCTGTAAGTCAACCATCGGAAACCAGCCACCCAAACCTTTTTGTGCCGCCGACTCCAAAACTGTTAAATAAAGAAAAATTGCTCGTCAATTTGGCATGTTTCTCATTCAAATGGGATTCTTGGACATGCTCCTAACTTACTAAGTTGAGTTATTTTCAGTGAATGAAAATTGATGGTGCAACCCTTAATTGGCTAGAGACCCACTACCCGCTTTGGAAACCTAGGGTGAAGTTCATGGGTCCATCGCATGGACCAAAGACTAATCTCACAAATGTAATTGGTAGATTTATTATTAATATTTTAGTATGATTTACATAATTACTAGTTAGGACATGTTTAATTATGTTTCCAAATAGTATTAAGATTTGGTTTTGTAATTTAATTAGGGGTGTTTCCAAATGCAATTGCTGGTTAACATCTCTTCTAATTTGTTGACACGAGAATAAATTTTTTTTGTGGAGGAATCAATATCTTGACATAAGCCAAATCTTGTGCCACTCCACCTGGTCAAATGACACTCCGGCCTCTTACTTTGTTTCGTTCTTCTTCTATACCGTTGCTTGGATGAAGACATCCAATTGACCTTACTTTCCCAAATGCCCACCACTTTCCAAGTCTGGATTTTTCTTGTCCTTTCAGTCATCATGGTCAACTAGAGGCCCATTACCTGCTTGGCAAACCTAGGGTGAAGCCCATGGGACCATTGCAAGGACCAAATACATCTTGATCTCAAAATGTAATTAGTAGGTTTATTACTAGTATTTTAGTAGAATTTACATAATTACTAGTTGGGATATGTTTACCCAATTAGGATCTCACAATGTAATTGGTGGATTTATTATTATTATTGCTAGTAAGGATTTCACAATATAATTGGTAGATTTATTATTAGTATTTTTTTTAAATAAAATAAAATAAAAAATTTAAATATTTGGTTCGTAATTTAATTAGGGTTGTTAGGTTATAAATAATAAGTTTCTCACTGTATTATTCATACTTGTTTATAATAATATTGTGAGAATTAGGCTATGGCCACTTTGTGTGTTCTCTCTCTTTCCCTTCTATGTTGTACATCCCTAGCGTCACTTATGAATTTCATGATTACTTGAATAATATTCATGTTCTATCGTTTTTCTCATCCCAAAGTTGCCAAAAATGTAGAATCCTAATCAAAGGTTGAATCCCACCAATTATGGTACTTGAGAAACACGTTGAATCAATTCCAGTGCTAAATTCGAGTGTTCAAGTCTTTGCTTTGTTCAACCATCGATTCTAAAGCTGATGAGGATACTTGTTAGTCTATCATATCATTAACCCTTCTCAAGTATGCCGTTCCTACTTTATCAACTATTGAGAGTTCAATTGAGGAAATTCTTAATGATACATCTTATGAGTCTATTAATCCTATTCTTTCAATTGATTTTAATAGTTCTCTTATGTATGTGCTTGATTATTTTTGTGATCATGGCATGATTGTCACTCCTGTACATCAAGTTCCTTCTTCCTCCAAGTATTTCACATTAACATTTAATGAAAATATTTGTTTGTTGAGCATGGACCAAAGGCATGTTTTACTAATTTACCATTTCATTTAAATATTGGTCCAAATTTCATATGGAGGGTATGATGCTTGATCAAGGCCATTTGAAGCCTCATGCCTTGTTACAGGAGGTGATCCTTTTCCATTATCATCTCTTAGCCGAGACTTAGTTATCTTCCATTGAGCTTCTCATTCTCATCTTTTTGTGAAAGCATTTCGTCAATCACATACAATATGGATTGAATAACTATTTCACCAGTTTGAGTTTTATCACATGGAGTAATTTTATCTTCACAACTATCCGGAGGAGAGTTTCCTTCAGCTGGGGAGGAATGATAGAGATCGAAAAAGCATTGGACAAAGATTTAGGGATTTATTTTGGTATTCTTTTATATTTTATTGGATTTTATTACTTTATTAGGTTTTATTGTTTTATTAAGATTTAATTATTGTAACGTTTTATTTTTGGTAACTGTAATTTAATTAGGGATTCCTATGATACCTATATATATATGGCTCTGTGTAATAGTTTTAGAGACTAGACTATGATTATTGATTATTGATTACTGAGATTGAGATATTTGATTTGTGATTGAGATCACCAGTCTCTGCCTAGTTTTGGTGTTACATCACTAGGTGTCAAATCCTTTATCCCTTTTTTTTTTTTTTTTTTTTTTTTTTTGTTTAACTATTTACTATAGTGGTTGATGTTTTGAGTTAGATTGGTTTATAGAGCTAACGAGACGGGCATGGGAGGGTTTTGTGAGATAATGCTTCAATGTCCCATCTACAATTTGCAGATGATGCCGTTTTCTTCTCTTCTAATGAGGAAGATAAAACGGTTAATCTTCTCTCTATATTAAGAATGTTTTAAATGTTTTTTTGGCTTAAGGTTATCGTGCAAAAGTGTACCATCGTTGGGATTAATTTCCACCAACAATAGGATTAATTTCCCATGAGATAGATAGATTACAAAGATTGGTTGGGCTATTAGGTTGCCCTATCGAGTCTTTACGTATTAACTGCTTCTTTTGGGGGGAATCAAAGGTCCAAGATTTTTCAAACTCCGGTAATGGAGAAGATTGGTAAGAGATTTATGTGTAGAAAAGAGTATTGATTTCTAAAGGGTGAGTTTCACCTTGGTTCAGTCTATTTTGTCCAGTGTAGCCATTTATTATTTATCTTTGTTTAGAGTTCCAATCAGTATGACTAATAGGATTGAGAAATTGATATGGAATTTATTGTGGCAGTAGTGAAGGGAAGGGAGAAAAGCTAATTTGATTAGTTGGCATGTAGTTTCCTTTCCAAGAATAGGGCAGGGCTCTTGGTTTCGGACCTAGGTCACCTAATTTGTCAAAGTACATCAGTGAATTGCGCTCTAACGCGTAGATCCACGAATTGTGGATCAATTCACATCAAATTCATGTATTCTTCTTATTAAATTCACAGATTCTTCTACTTAAACACACAAACTATATTCTAACCAATTATAGAGAGTGCCACACATAGCTATGCCAGAAGCCATGGATGCTTGCATCCCAGTGTATTATATGGTTGGTCTGGTTGGAACATAATAGGCGTATTTTTCAGGGTGTGTCTCATTCAGTTTCGTGGTTGGAAAGGCGGCTTCTTACTGTGGTGAATAGCTAGGTCACGGTTTCGGTGGATCCAGGTGTGTTGGCCTTTGTAGACAAAAATAATGAATCGATTAGTTAAGTTTTTCTGAGGGTTGTTCTTTTTCTGAGATTTTTGTATTCTTTGCATCGCTTTGATACTTTTTCTATAAAGGATCCGGATGTGTTGGCTTTTGTGGACAAAAATGATGAATTGATTAGTTAAGTTTTTTTGATGGCTGTTCTTTTTCTGAGATTGTTGTATTCTTTGCATCGCCTTGATACATTTTCAATAAAGTTTGTTTATTTATCAAAAAGAAAGAGTGCCACACATATCTTCGGTACAACAATTGAACCCTTTGCATTTAATGCTATGGTAAAAAAATAGTGGCTCCTTGAGTCGCAAGTGCAACGTATCACGCATGGGAAGAGTGTTATACCCGCTGGGATGCAACTCCACTTCTTACTATATATGAACGTATTTGTTATTTATTCAATTATCATTGTGTTTTCTTACTTAACAACACAGTAACTTCATTTTAACAATAACTCAACGCATAAAAAATTTAAAAAATTAAAAAATAATTATCTATCTTATAAAATATATTTTTATGTATTAAAATAAATCTATACATTTGTCATGATCAAATTGTCTGGTGGATGTGCACTTATATAGACGATCCTGAATGGCTGCTATTCTTGCTTTCTGTGAAATCCATAATGGAACTCATCTACTCTACTTACTCGGCAAAAGGTATTTCGTCTCAGCACGAAGTCAATTTCCTCCGTGCGATGTAACATCTCTTCAGCAAGGATCACTTACTCAGTGGAGAGCCCTTTTCTGTTTAGGTCCTCCACACTTAGCTGCGTTTGCTTCATAGATTTGGAAAGGATTTTGGAAAGAGAAATGGAAAAAGTGTATGAAATGCACTTATATTTCATTCACATTTCACTTATCTTTTCCCTTTCACTTGCCAAATCCCTACTCCAATCTATGAACGAAACTCAGTGTCAGGAGTTAGGACCATATTGTAGAAAACAATCATCACTTGTTTGGCAAATTGTGAAAATGCAGCAACACTAGAAGGGGTGGAGTAGAGGGCTGGGATGGTGAATCAGTACAACAAAACTAAAGCCATTCCCAAGTCTAATGTAAGTTATGTAACAATGTAGTTCAATACAAACACCATTAAATTGAATAACAACAACAACCCATCACAGCAAATGCACAAACAAAAGCAATTTTACATGAACATATCAGTATTGATCAAACAACCAACAACAACAACAAAAAAACAATTTTAAACAATTGAGACATATAATCAAAGAAAAACACCAAAAATAACTGAATTTGGGAAGATTTAGTTTTGATCCCAAGTGGTATCATACACAATCACACCCCACATATACATATACAGAAACACAGACATTATATATGAAAGGAATAGTGACCTCGTCAGGGCAAGAGCGAGAAACAGCGCCGTTGTTGGACATGGCATGGATTCTGAAACTGGGTTGTTTTTCTTTGAGACCAAACAAGGAGGTTCTCTGAAATTGAGGCTTGAGTTGAGAAGGAACATTCATGGTGGTCATTGATGATGAAATCCTCAAGGTTGAGTTCATTTTTGCAGCGATTGGAGAGAATTGAATTCCGAGCGAAAGCTCAGTGAGGAAAGATTGAAGGATTGGATGGGAAAGTGAAGGAAAGGAAAGGAAAGTAGGAAAAACGGTTAAATGGCTTCGGAGATGTCAACGGCTGTCCGAGTTGCCCTGCTACCTGTCTCTCTCGGTATTAACGAAGACGGCGACATGGCTCATGGTTTCCGGGCGACCCGACCCGGACGTCTGGCGGCGGGTTTGCTTCCTGGCACATGTTTGGGTGGTTTTGGGAAATTGATTAAAAAAATTTTTTTCCTTTTTTTTAAAAAAAATTTAAAAAAGTGTAAACAAAGTAGAGAGGTAATAAATTAAAAGTTAAAAAAAGTGCCTTTTAACCTATTATGGCTTTTGTCTGGTCCTTAATCGAATTAGATTGTGTTGTTAGGTTCGTGAGGGTCCATCATGGGTCCCGTTTTGATAATCTGAACCGTTCAATATGTAGAACTCGTCGAGTACTATATGCTTATAAAAAATCATATTAATCGGATATCGATAGCTATGTGATCAAATCAGTTTTGTATAAAAAAAATAGACGGTGAATAAATTAACGGTTGACAGAAATCTGTTTTGATCACATAGCTATCGATATCCGATCAACGTGATTTTTTACAAGCATATAGTACTCGACGAGTTTTACATATTCAACGGTTCAGATTATTAAAACGGGACCCGTTGTGGGCCTCCACGGGCCCAACAGTACGGTCCAATCTGATTAAGGACTGGACAGAAGCCATTCCCTTACTCAAAAGAGGCCTTTGTTTCTTATGTGAATTTTGCACTTGAGCGGCTCCACTAAATTTTTTTTATTAAATTTGAATAAAAATTTAACTAAAAGTTTGATCTGATATTGTGTTTCAATCATTTCATCAAATCTGGTTGATTGTCCAGCCGATCGTTTAGTCGGTCATTCAGTCTAGAGTAAATTTTCAACAAAACTTTCCCAAGTCGATCATCCACCTGGTCGTCCCACCGATCGTCCATCCGATCGTCCATCAACGGTCATTTGGGAAATTTGATAAAAGATTAAATGCTCATTTGATTTGATGAAAAACCTGACTTTGCCTTCATTTGATATGGGTTAAACCATCTCCAACTGTGTATCACATTGATCATCAATTTTGAATTTGATGAAAATGGTTTCTTTTTCAACTCCAACGGTTTCATCAAATCAGTATTAAATTCAGGATTTCACTTTTCTTTCATTAAATTGATATTTCATCAAATCACTGTTCATAGTTGTTGATTTTCACCACCAGATGTCCTTTTGGATAACCACTTTAAGGCAAAAATTTGTGCAAAAATTACACTGATCGGTCGTTCATCCGATCGACCCCCTGGATGACCACCTTAAGACAAAAATTTGCGAAAAATTTACACTGATCGGTCGACCGGTGTTCTGATGAAACTTCAAAAATCTCCATTAGAACACTTGATATCAAATGAAACTTTTACTCAAATTTGATGAAAATTTTGATGCACCGTTGGAAATGTTCTTAGATGCCATGGTTAGAGTAGAAAAAAAGGATGTATTTCATCAAATTTAAAATTTGATAAAACATTTAAGTAAGCATTGGAGACGTTTTTACTATTTTAATTTTTATTTGGTATTAATCTAATTCAATTGATATAGTTGTATTTAAAAATTAGATTGAAATTATTATATATATAATATAAGTAAAAGCCTTATGGAGGTGTTTGAAGTTCAAAATTTCAATTATTATTTCTCATAATTTTAAATGTTGTAAAAATATAAAAATACACATGTTGCAATTCTTATTTGTTGATTTTGTATTTATTACAAACTTAATAAATATTCCATGTTTCATACATTAATCTTTACCCATCAAGTATAGTAAATTTTTTAAATTTTCTTCCAAAACTATCTCTATGTGTATCTATCCATCTATATATTTGTACTATATATTAAATAAAAGAAATTTTTTGCAAAGAGTATTGTGAAAACTACAACATTTCTAATTAAATTTGTAAATTTTTTTAATTAAAAAATAATTTAAAAAACACTACTGACTAACCCATTAAACCAATAATTATAAGAATAGTAATGATTTCAAATTTATGTTTTTCATAAAGAAGATAAAATAATCTCCTTCCTGATTTATCCAAATCTATTCTCTCTCATAAAATTCAAAAAGAAAAATTAAAAGATATCCAAAATATTAATTACAAGTTTTTCAAGTATTGATTTATCTACCTCATTTAATTAAAATCTATATTATTATATAAACAAAAACATTGTTAAATATTTGAGTTTTAAAGTGTCAATGTAATTTTTTTTTTCAATTTTAAAAATACAAAAACACACATGTCATGAAATTATTAGACATTTAATCAATATGCTGATATATTACACATTTAGGCCTCGTTTGGGAACAGGCTATTTTAGTAATTTTTTGGCTTTTTACGAAAAGATGTGCAGAAAAGTAGAGAGGTGATGTGACAACTTTTAGTCACTTTTTGACTTTTTGGCTAAAATAGCCACTCCCCAAACGAGGCCTAATCTTGGGAGATTTAGTGATAGATTCTTCACTGTCTAATTTGTCTTTCAAAAGGACAAGAATTATATAGGTACTTTCAAAACCCGTTAATATTTTAAAACTTATTTTTTTTACTATATTACCCTTATATCTATTAGCTCTCCTATTAAGTCATCTTCACAGTGTATTTCAAAGTAAAATTTTTCTTTGAATCATAATTTACTCTGAATCAAAGTAAAATTTACTATGATTCAAAGTAAAATTTTATATCGTTAAGCAAATCAACATATTTTTAACCAGAGTAAAATTTTATTTTGAATCATAGTAAACTTTACTCTGATTTAAAGTAAAATTTTACTCTGAAAGTACAATTTTACTCTGAATCAGAGTAAAGTTTACTATGATTCAAAATAAAATTCTATATTATTAAACAAATCAACATGTTTTTAACCAGAGTAAATTTTTATTGTTACAAAAAATAAAATAAAATTTTACTGTTACAAAAAATAAAATACATACTAAATTAATGAACCAGAGTTAAATTTTACTTTAAGATCTATTAACAAATAAAAAAAAAAAAAAAAAAGGCCAATTGGAAACAACAAGGCGACATCTACAGCTCAGATTCATGTTCTCCATATCTATTACAATCTATCTTATTTTCATCAACATCAACACAAGGAAAAAAAAAAAAGAAAAAAGTATCTGTTGCAATATGTTTCTTCATCATCATCAACAACAACAAAAAATGATCTAGACTTACATAATAATAATAATAATTAAAAAAAAAAAAAAAAAACTTGAGAAGATAAAAAATAAACAGATCAAATTTTTGAACAAATCACATCCTTTTATTTATACAAATAGTGTGATTGAACACCAAACAAAAGCTGTGAAACCAGATTCAGAAGACCAAAAGCTCCCAAGCACAATCTCCCTTTCCAACTTATTTTCTTCACTTTTGCCATTGGAGATCACTTCGCAACAATCAAACACCATAGGTGCCAAAGGATCTTTAATCTACAATAATTATAGAAAATGTGCTCAAATCCACCATTTATGGAAAACAATTTCAAACCTCGAACCCTAAATTCTCGATTTCTTTAGAAATCAACATTCTAATAACAAACCCTAACCCTAGCTTGATCATTTAAAACCCTAATTTCAATAAAATCACAATCAAACATGAAGAACAATACCTTATTATGCATCAAAATTGCGAATAACAAAGGTCTATAGCGAATAACAGAGGTGAGGAGGAGAGATAGTAGGTTCTTCACGAGGGCAGTAGGTGAGGTTAGCCGCTCTCGTAGTCGTCAACCACAGTGGCAGAGAGGCCTGCGAGGTCGTTGGCATCGATTTTGCTGCCAAATTTGGTCACTCCGACCAGATCTCCTTTGAAACCCTAACCATGGTGTCATCATTTATGTATAAGCAATAGTTGTATAAGACGAAGCTTGAAAGATTGAGACGGTGATTAGGAAAGATTTAATTGAGGATATAATAGTCTGATAAAATATTTAAATAATAATTTTTTTCCTTTATACAAGACTTTATAATCATGAGGGGATTTTAAAAATATAATTTTTTTCTTAGTCCTTTTAACAATAAAAGGAAGATAAAAGAGGTTTATAGCCAAATTTCCCTTTAATCTTACCTACTTTAAAACATTGTTAATTTGATCAATATGGTAGTATTATAATTGATATTTTATCTTTAACTCTTTTAAAACATTATATATATATATATATATATATATATATCTAGCAGTTAAGTCAAATATTTTAACTTTCAAAATTAAAAAAAACAAAATTATTACTGAGTCATTCATCAGTATAATAATATTTTAAAATTTTCTTAACTCATGATCTTTTAAAAATATAATTTTAATTTTAATTTGTGTCTATCTATCTTAAATTTAGCCGGTAAAAATAGCTTGAGTGAGATATAATTTGAAAAAATTAGTTAGTATAATACCAAAAATATATACCCACGTCTTACCCAAAATTTATCATGTCATGTGAAAATTATCATCTAAACACCAAGATATCTTCCATTAAAAAAAATCTGAATTATTATAATTAAATTTATCCCACGACGTTTTTTTTTTTCTTTATCTAAGAGATTCTAGAAGATTGAAATTAAAATTTTAAATTTCTCAAAATTTTTAATTTTCAAAAATTAAGAAATACACATGTTACAAAACTATTGGTATATTTAACCCTATCTAATTTAAAATTTTAAGAACTTTTACATAAAAAGTTCAAAATAACATCTTAGTCATATTTAAGTCAAATCACATTTGAATTTGAAAATTTTTAGATAAAAAGTTTAATACGAAATTTTAATTACACATATTTAAAATATTTAAAAAGAAAATTAGTCTCAAATAAAATTTTAATAATACTATGTTGACTGTTGTGATGCATAGCACTAACCACATATATCATATGAAACCCATCAATTACGTAATTAGTGTCGTATAAAACGGCATATCATATAATACCTAAGTATGATATTAAAATGGGAAAAATTAGTGAAATATCACTCTCCAATTTTGTGTAGTGAGAATGATTCAAGATATATTTTTTTTACTTGACTCAGAGAAATTTTTCTCAACTCAGAGAAATTTCACCCAACTTAGAGAAATTTTGGCCCCAATTCAAAGAAATTTCACCTAACTTAGAGAAATTTCGAAATTTTCTTATATGATCACAGAGAAATTTCTCCATAAAAATTGAAATTTCTCTGAGTCAGGGTGAAATTTTTCTGAGTCGAATTTTCTCTATAAAAATGTTGAGGAACCTTAACTACTACGAAAATATTATATATACTTTATCTTATAAAATCTTAATATCAGAGACCTTAAAAAAAAATTCCCCAATTAAAATGTAGTTATCTTAAAAGTTACTTAAAATTTAATTTATAAAATTATGGATAACTTATTAAAAATAAATACATTTCATTCTTTAATTCTAACCGCGAGTCTAATGAGATGCCCAATTCAAATATATATTTATTTATTTTGTGGGTTTATTTTTTATTTTTAAATTATAACATGTTTAAATAAAAATATTATGATTAAATCATAAGAGTGATTTTAGTATAACCTAGATTTTAATACCCAACAAAGTCAAAATCATATAGGTATTTTTGGTTTTTAATATCTTTTCCTTATATATTTTAGTTTCGTCTCAAATCTTTCTTTCTTTCTTTCTTTTTTAATTTTGAAGGAATATATAGCAAAGGAGAAAATATGGAAAGAGAAAAATAATGAAAATAAGAGTTGTTTGAGAATTGAATTTTTTAGTGACTTTTTAATTGTTTATGAAAAAATGTGCAAAAAATAAAACATGTTGACTTTTTGTAGTAACTCTTTGATTTTTTTAGTTAAATATATCATTCCCAAATAATGCTTAAATATACTAATTTAATAGTAAGAATAAGATTTATAATGTTTTTACACAGGGATATCGACTAAGTTAGGATAACAAAGGTGAAGATAGTTAAATTGAGTGAAAATTTGATCGGATAGGAGAAGTTGACGGGCGAATGTGTGAGAATAACTAAAAAAAGGGATTGAATATAGCCAATCTGTGACATTATTAATGAAAGAAAAAATAATAATAATAAAAACTAGAATTTGATAAAAATAGTAGAATTACTTGATTCAAAACCATTATATTATATATTTAATATTTTTACTATTTAAGTTTAAACTAATTTTTGTATATTTATTAAAGACTGTACATATTACGGATATCATGTTAATTAATAAATAAAATAATTCATTCAGTCTTAAGAAATGGGAGCCTCTAAATCTACTCCAATTAGAAATTTAAATTTTACTCTTTTTTTCTTTGAAACCCTTTAATAATACCAATTTTTATCGATCACACCTCACTCACAATAGCATGAAAAATCTTAAATCGTCAAACTATTGATTTATGATTATATTTCAATTTTAAATAGTGAATATTAATCCTAATTAAACAATCAATAACAACTCAACATAACGATTTAACGTGAAAAGAACACAATTGAAGCGCCTCCAATTGTAATAAAAAACCACAGGTCAAAGCCACAAAACAATATACTAAGATGACAAAAACAGGAATTACACAAGAGTACTCTCAATTACCTAGCGAATCCATGCACGAATTGAACCAAACCCGATGTACTTCTTCCAGCACCGTCTTCACCTCAGAATTGTCTTGCCTAACGTTGAATCCATAATGCCGATGCCGAATCCACAATGATAAGCCACTCCAAATCCACTAAAGCTTCAAGCCCAAGTACCTCGAAATCTGCCAAAGAGCACTCTCTCTTTTGTAAATATAATAGTAAAAATAATCCCTTGATGAAGTCAATATGAAACTCGTAGATTCATTGATCACTCTCAAATTATCAATGAAACACTTATAAAACACCCTCTAATATAGAAAACCTTGGTAGCCTTGGTCTCCCAAAATTTGGATGGCTCAGAACCTAAAAACAGCAAACAACGCACTGTATAGTAAATATAATCGCAAAGACCACTAGAGCTCACATTTCATCGCTTGAGTCGTGTGAGTAAAGGCAGTATAAAACATATAAGCCAACAGCTCGAGCGGTAAAACTTGCTTTCCAGAAGTTCAATTTACAAGCAGAAATACTGGATGCTCCTATTTACTGCTTGAGTACACAAATGACCGCTCCTGTATATAGTTAGCAAAGTGGCAAACAGGTAAAGATCAAGATCAAAAACGCCTTTGCATAGGCGCCATTCGGGTTGGATTCGCATCTAAACACTTACCTCCTTGCTGAAACAAAAGAGCGAATAAAATTACAACTGAAAGGAGTTTTGTCAAATGGGATTGTCAATTACAAAAACCTAACAATTTTTATCACACCCAACTTAGCTTCCATTATTGTTCGAAACTTGTCGTCAGTTCATACTATTATAGTCAAAAGAAGACGTTATCCATTCATCATTTCAATTCATCTGAATTTGTCATCTATTATGTGAGTTTTTTTCTTTACCGTATTGTTAACGTACTATCAATGTGAAAGTAAAATTAAGATGCTCTTAGTTTAGTAGTATAGAGTAGGAATTTGATGAATTAAATTCTCAGTTAACGGTTGTTATGTTCAAAATTTTGTTCAGCAATAGACTACCGGACAATTACATTTTGTTCAACATTGGATTTCTAAGCAATATAGGATTGTTTGGCTTTATAAACCTGGATGACCAAATGTGCTCTAATAAATATTTGAACAAAGTTGAATTGTTTAGCAATATTTTTTGTTCACACATTGTTTAAGTATTATCCAATGAGGGGATGTGATGAGTTACTTGTTATTCGAGATGCGTCGTCAGGTTGAAGTGGATGTGGGGGTGTAAATCTAGTCCGGCTTGGCCATACCGGGCCTTGCGGGCTCCTGCCAAAATTCAGGCTGGGCCACCGGTAAAAAAAAATAGGCCCAGGGGTATTCGTGCCTAGGGCGGGCTGGTGGGCCAGGCCTCGAGCCGGCCTGGTGACTTGGGCCTGGCCTCGGGCCTGGGTAGGCCTGACTATTTTTTTTTTTTTTTTTTTTTCCACTAAAAAAAACATAGGCCTCAGGTAGGCCGGGCCTTGAGTGGGCTACGAGCCGGGCCGAACTTCAAAATAATGGCCTAGGCTCTGGGGCTCTGTCTAGGCTCGAGCTTGGGCCCGGGCCCAAAAGGCCTAAACGGGCTAGGCCCACTTTGGGCCGCGAGCAGGCTTCGGGCCGCTCACAGACCACTGGCCATTTTTACACTCCTAAGTAGATGTCACTCCAGCAATCTCAATAGGGACATATGGTAGCAATTACTCTTATAAGTGCAATCAATTATAAAAACACTCGATAATGCATATAACAAGTCTAAACTGGCAAAGTAGGTGAAGAATAAGTCATTAACCATTTTGGTATTCTCACACATCCTACGTCAGCAATAATAACAATTTTAGTAACAAACTCTGCTAGGTAGCTCAAAATGGGGCTGGCTCGAATGGCTCAAGGTGCCAAAACGACGTCGTTTTGGCACATTTTTTTTTTTTGGGGTCTCTCTCTGAAACAGAGAGGCGAGAGAAGAAAGAGGAAGAAGAGAGAAGAAAGAAGAGAGAAGAGAGAAGGGGAAGGCAACACAGAGGAGGGTCAACGGTGAAGGCAACACAAATGAAATCCCAGTTTCACTACTCTTTTTTTATTTTCTCAGCAGCCAAACACACCTTGTTTCTCTAAAAGCTCCCTCTAAAAAGCTCTCACTTTTCCCTTCATTTTCTCACATTTTCTCTCTTGTTTCCATCTAGGTTTTCTGTTACAAATGAATCTTCAACACATGAACAGTAATGGCGATCATGATCTCAATAGGTTCCGAGATATCAACTCCCTGATTCCAACTCCCCCTAGTCAACTTTCTCTCTCCATGAACCATCTTCGAGAGAGAAATGAGCATCATCAGATTCTGAATCCTCCATTTCAAAACAAACCTTGGAGTTTTGCTCCAATGGAGAAAGGAAGGGAAACAGATGATGGGACTGATATGGGTTCTGGTGGGATTGATAGAAATGGGCTTGATTTAGACCAAGGTGATGATGAAGATAGTATTGAGAAGAAATTTGGGCGCACAAAGCTTTGTGCCAAAGGATTCCAAGCTCAAAGAACTTGTTATCCAATATGGTCCTCAAAATTGGAACTTGATTGCTGAGAAACTTCAAGGAAGATCAGGTAATTTAATCCATCTCTCCCTATTATTTATGTCCACAAATTCATTTTTCTTTTCCTTGTTTGGGTCCTAAGAAAAAAACCCATTAATCTTTTCTTTTCTTTTATTTTTTTTTATTTTTTTTGTGGTTGTAGGGAAGAGTTGCAGATTGAGGTTGTTTAACCAATTAGATCCAAGGATAAACAAGAGGGCTTTCATTGAGGAAGAAGATGAAAGATTGTTGGCTGCACATGAAATGTATAGGAACAAGTGGGCAAAGATAGCAAGGCAACACAAATGAAATCCCAGTAACACCCTCCTTTGTGTTGCCTTCTCCTTCTCTTCTTCTCTCTCCCTCCTCATTTTCTCATTCTTTTCTCCTTCTTCTGTGTGTTTTAGAGAGAAAACAGAGGGGAATGGATCTGGGTTTCTCAAAAAATCGAGATCTGGGTTTGGAGAAGATGACTGGAGGAGCTAAACATTTGAGAGAAAAACGGGAAGCAAAAAATAAAATAAAATAAAAATATCTAAAATGACGTCATTTTAAATATTTGACCCATTTGAGCCAATATATTCGAGTTACCAAACATTATTGTTTTAGTAACGAACAAGTCTATGCTGATAGGGTGAGCAATGTAAGCAAATACCTTTATTATAATAATATTATGTTGGACAATCTTTACTGTACAGAAATAAATCAATCTGTGGGTACTAAACGACAAACAAAATACAAAAGAAAAATAAGAAACGAGAGAGAATGTTTGATTACAAAAAATCAAACTAGAAATAAAAATTAAAATAAATAAAAAACAGATTTTATTTTGTTACTAAAACAAAATTAAAATCTGATTTAAATAAATAAATAAAACATAAAATAAATTAAACAATTTACTTGATTAATTTCTTCGAATAATAATCTGATCAAGTCAAGTGTTCGACACTGTGTCCTTAAGACAGATTCGTCCTCTTCACGGTGCATTCAAAATGTGGACGTCTATCTCCCAGGATAAAATGATCAACAACAAATAAACGCAGCACTACAATTTATTTGTTCAACGAACACACTTAGTGTATACACTCTTTCTCACAGAAAAATAATAGAATAAATGCAGCAAAATGCAGAGATGAAATTGCAACAAGGATGGACAAAAAATAATGAATGAATTCATCAAATGAGGGCTGCCTATTTATAGATGGATTGGTGGCTGCTGGTTTGAATTAAACAAGTGCAAACCTGTTTGAACAAGTACTGAACCTGTTGGGTTTTGAATTGGACGGATAACCGAATCTGTTTGAATTTGAAAATTAAACAGATTTGAAATCTATATTCGGTTTAGACAGAATTTTGTAGAGAGGTGCATTACAAAATTTGAATTTAATTTCAACCCAGAATTTTGAAATAAAAACGGACATATTTTATTTCAAAATAAATAAAATAAACTCAAATGTTTTTGGCCCAAAAAGATTAGTATTGGGCCGAACAAGCCCAACCCAATCACACACCACGCACCTGAGCCCAAGCCCAGCCCGCCCGACTAGACGGGCGGCGGCGGCACGCGCGCATGTGTGTGGTGATTTTTGGGTCCAATGGGTCTAGCCCATTTTGCCCATAACCTCACTCTCTACAAAACTTGGGTACCCCTTGGGGCACATCCTAAGTTCCAATCCCATGCCTTATAAACCCACTCAAAACTTCCCACCAAATCAATGTGGGACAAGCCATTTTTCAACCTTTAAGGATTTTCCACCAAAAACTCCATTTTCATGGAGCACACTTTGGCTTCAATTTCCCATTCACTCGATAATGGTTTTGAGCAACCAAATATACCACGTGAATCACAACGTGGCATAGAATGCGTTACCACTTTGACCCGTGAAAATTGACGCACGGGGCCCATCTAAAAAATAGACCAAACTTAGAAAAAAATTCTGGTTTTACCCAGAATTTTTCCAACCATTTCTAACAATCCCCCACATGAATGGAATTTGATGACAACGGAAATACAACAATATGCAGACTTTGTCGAAAGAGTATAAGTCGAAAATATCTTGCATCAGGATAGGTAGCTTTCGGCCTTGAACCTTTCCTAATGATAACCTACCGGATTTACTAGCCAACCAATGGATGCAATGCCTTGAATTGTTCAGCCGTTTGTGTAAACTAAGACAATAGATTTCACACAAAATATTTTCTAACACATTGTGGTTCTCACTGTTGTGTTCATTTTGGCCTTGAACGCTCCTGGTTTTCATGAGTGTTTCTAGAGAATTTAGCATCTTCATTCTCATAGAACTGGCTCCAGTTCAACACTCATATAGGTGATTCTTATTGTGAGTATCTCCTTATACTCGTCTTGATTTTATGCTTTAATCAAGATATAAGTAATCATTAAAAGCAAAACTTATCCTTATACCCTTGCAGATAACACATGTTGTAGACATCACTCTCACCATAGGAATGGGTAGGGAATTTTAATCCCTGGGTGATTTCTGGCGAGTCATACATAACTTAGTTGTCCCTTTGAACTTAGTTCTTGGGATCTCCAGTCATATAAGTAGGGTTACCATTATGATGACTCTTATGTAATAGGCTTTAATCTCATCCCCTTCGATGAACTATAAACTTGCTCTTTTGTCAAACCTTTTGTTAACGGATCCGCAATATTCTCTTTAGATTTTATATAATCTATTGAGATTATTCCATTTGACAACAATTGCTTTACAGTATTATGTCGACGACGAATATGTCGTGACTTACTGTTATATATATGATTTTGTGCCCTGCCTATTGCAGATTGACTATCACAATGAATGTAAATAGCTGGCACAGTTTAGGCCACATTGGAATGTCTTCTAAAAAGTGACGAAGTCATTCTGCTTCTTCTCCTACTTTGTCTAAAGCAATAAACTCGGATTCTATTGTGGATCGTGCAATGCATGTTTGTTTTGTGGATTTCCAAGAAACAGCAGCGCCTCTCAGAGTAAAGACATATCCACTAGTGGATTTTGAATCTTTAGTATCCGATATCCAATTTGCATCACAATAACCTTCGAGTACTGCTGGATATCGAGTAAAGTTCAAACCATGATCACGGGTAAATCTTAGATATCTAAGAACCCGAATGATCACCTTCCAATGGTCTTCTCCGGGGTTACTAGTGTACCTACTCAATTTACTGACTGCATAAGCTATGTCAGGATGAGTACAATTCATTAGGTACATTAGGCTTCCAATGATTTGGGAGTATTTCAACTGAGACACTGCATCACCTTTATTTTTTGATAAATAATGACTGATGTCTACAGGTGTTCTAGCTAAATTCATATCATCCTTGATAAATTTACCAAGAATTTTCTCAATATAATGTGATTGAGATAATACATATCCGTCAGATGTTTTAGTAATTTTCATTCCTAATATAACATCTGCGACCCCCATATCTTTCATATCAAATCTTTTGTTAAGCATTTGCTTAGTTGATTTGATCATGTTTTGACTGTTTCCAATGATAAGCATGTCATCTACATAAAGACAAACTATGACATATCCTTGGTTAGTGTTTTTAACATAGACGCATTTGTCACATTCGTTTATCTTAAACCCATTAGTAAGCATTGCTTGATCAAATTTTCATGTCATTGCTTAGGTGCTTGTTTTAATCCATAAAGAGATCTTACAAGCTGACAAACTTTCTTTTCTTGCCCCGGTACTACACACCTGTAGACACCCCATTTTGACTGGCCCTAAGACTTGGGCGCTTTCTTTTGATTACTCGATGATGACAATTAAAATGTGTTTCTCGCAGAATTCTCATTAAAAGAAATGGAATTTGAACTTTAATCCCAACCTTCACCACTATGGCCAAATTATTTTAAAATATTGAATATTTCATTAATTTAGTATTTTTGTAATTTTTCATAATTTTATGTGTTTGTTCATATTTTTGGTGTATTTTATAATAAAAAACAAATTATATATGTGTTTAAAATTATTATAGTATATGTTTAGTATTTTATATAAAATTATATTAGTATATTATATGTTTAGTATTTTGGTATATTATATATTTTAGATATTTTATATATTATATATATATATATATATAAAAAAAAGATATAATAATAAATTTGAAAGTGGAGGTCGGCAACGCCGCCTCCACTGAACGCATTTATATATATATTATATATATATTTATTATATTCTTATATTATTATATTATTATTATTATATTATTATTATTACTATTACTCTATGCCTATATAAGGCAAGGCAAAGAAGAGGATTGAGGGGGGCAATTCTGTGGAAGGATTTCAAAGAGGACGGATTGAAAAGAAGGGAGGGAATTCTGAAAGAAAGCATTGTGAGAAGAATTTTGAGGGAGAGAAAGAGTCTAGAGAGTGATATTTTTCTTTCATCAATACACCATTCAAAACTCAACCACTAAAGTTATAATTCCAAATTTTAGATTGAGAATTGAGAAACACATTCCACAGACTTGAGAGTAGTCAAAAGAAAGTTTGTGACTCCGAAAATTCATCATTTCCCCAAAAGGTGAATTTTCGTAAATTTTCATTTAATTCAAAAATGTGATATAATTTGTGTAAATATTTTATTTACTTCGTTGTATAACTTTTTTTTTATTATTATCGCTTTAATGGGATGGCTGCACCACTGCACCACCTACATATCTGCTGTAATTTAAATATTGTATATAAATTGTTGTCATTTATTACTTTAAATTCCCGGCGGTGAATAGTAACCTCCGGCGGTGAATAGCACCTCCGGCGGTGAATAGTAACCCCAGCGGTGAATAGTACCTAATTTGTTTAATACTTTATTTACCTCGTTTTAATCGCTTTAATGGGATGGCTGCACCACTGCACCACCTACATATCTGCTGTAATTTAAATATTGTATATAAATTGTTGTCATTTACTTTAAATTCCCGGCGGTGAATAGTAACCTCCGGCGGTGAATAGCACCTCCGGCGGTGAATAGTAACCCCAGCGGTGAATAGTACCTAATTTGTTTAAATACTTTATTTACCTCGTTTTAATCGCTTTAATGGGATGGCTGCACCACTGCACCACCTACATATCTGCTGTAATTTAAATATTGTATATAAATTGTTGTCATTTATTACTTTAAATTCCGGCGGTGAATAGTAACCTCCGGCGGTGAATAGCACCTCCGGCGGTGAATAGTAACCCCAGCGGTGAATAGTACCTAATTTGTTTAAATACTTTATTTACCTCGTTTTAATCGCTTTAATGGGATGGCTGCACCACTGCACCACCTACATATCTGCTGTAATTTAAATATTGTATATAAATTGTTGTCATTTATTACTTTAAATTCCCGGCGGTGAATAGTAACCTCCGGCGGTGAATAGCACCTCCGGCGGTAAATAGTAACCCCAGCGGTGAATAGTACTTAATTTGTTTAAATACTTTATTTACCTCGTTTTATAACTTTTTTTATCGCTTTAATAGGATGGCTGCACCACTGCACCAATTTAAATATTGTATATAAATTGTTGTAATTTCTTACTTTAAATAATTTATCCGGCGGTGAATAGTAACCTCCGGCGGTGAATAGTACCTCCGGCGGTGAATAGTAACCCCGACTATTTACTTTTGCTCGCTTTATTATATGCTAGTTAGGGGGCTGTTTAATTTATTTCAACGATTTATGTTGTAAATCTCAAGTTTGTTTGTACTAACCAATTAATCAATTTCGCATAATCATCTCTGCAACCTCCCTCCATTCTTTGCTTATTTCGATTAAACATAAAGAACCAATATGATTAATTGAATTCGGTCGGACGTTATACCGAATTTATTGTGTCAAGGCTTGCCTTACGTCAATTATTGTAATAAATTAGACAGCCCCCCTTTTATTTATTATTCATTTGGTTTTGTAATAATTATTTATTTGGACACTTGGACATTCGAACCCTCCTGCGTGAGGGCACAGTAATTCATTCGGACCCTCCTTCGTGAGGACAAATATGTAATAAGTTGTATGTCTTCCAACCCCCATTCTTTCTCCCTTTTATTTCACTGCTTATGATGGTTAGATTAAGGACATCATGTTTAAATTAGCATTTTCCATGATTTGCATCCATTCGTTTACATGCATAAAAGTTCGGCTCATCATATTATTCAAATGTCAAATTCAAATTCTTTACTTGAATACATGCTCTATCATATGCCTTGAATTGACTCGCATGCCATGCTAGTAGCCGAGCTTATTACTTGCACGTTGTATGTGTTGCATTAGCCATGTCGCATTCAATAGGATCATGCATTTTATTTCTAATTATTTACTTTCTTTTGACTCGCCGTCGCTTCGGACATAAGTAAGGTTTTATGCTTTAGCATATTGCTAAGTGTGATTGCTGTCACATCAACATACTACCATGAGGCTAAATGCTTACTTGATATACCTGTTTGAATGCCTGTGGATGAAGCTAATCACTTGAATTGGGGATACTTGATTCATGTATATATGAGATCACCATTTTCAGTGATACATATGCAAAACAATTTTTATAAAACAAACATGGAATCAAACGTTCTAACTTTTTGTGAAATTTAGTCTATACTTGTAATGTTTACATATAGAACAAGAGCAGTATATTGTACATAAAAATCACATCATGATTAGTAGAGGCCGATCTTTGATCGGGTGAGTGGGGGTGTTCAATTATTGACCTTCCCCTCTCATACCTAAGTTCCCGAACCAAGACACTTTGGTACGACGGACTAATGGCCTTTGCCGAGTCATGGGTTTTCCTAAATTTCCCAAAATAATATTTAGGTGGCGACTCTGAAATCTGGCAAAGCAGTCCATTTTTGGCATTTGATTCAACGTCGATTTTTTCCAAAAACAATTGCCGGATTTGGACTCTTTTGTGTTTCCACTGTTTCACAATTGCACTTGTGAAATCAGATTCAGAACCAAACACAAGTGGAGTCCGAACTGTAAGGGCTATTTCATTCTTTCCGAAAGGGGCGCGAAAGCCGAGCTACAACACCCTTCGGGTTGCTCCATATAGATCTCTTCATTTAGATCATCATTTAAGAAAGCTGTCTTAACATCCATTTGATGTATTTCTAAATTAAAACAACGTTGCTATAGCAATAAGCATGCGAATGGATGTTATTCTTGTCATAGGGGTATGTGTCAAAATAGTCCAGACTTTCCTTTTTGTCTGTAACCTTTAACTACAAGTCTTGCTTTGATACTTGTCAATTAAACCATCTGCTTTATTTTTTTTATTGAATATCCATTTATATCCAAGAGGTTTTAGAACCTGGTGGAAGATCCACCAATTCCCAGTATGATTTTGCATATGGATTCAATTTCATTATTAACAGCCTTTTTCCACAAGGTGCTTTAGGACCTGTCATTGCTTCTTTAAAGCTTTGAGGCTCATTTTCTAACAGGTATGTCAGAAAATCTGGACCAAAGGATTTTGATGTTCTTGCTCTCTTACTTCATCTTGGTTCATCATCAGTTAAATCCTGTGGTCAAGACCATTACTAGTGTCACGCCCTCAAAATATACATAAAACCCATCATTCTTGACATGCAAACATATAAGAGAAATAAAATCTTTCTATTTATCAGAGTAGTTCTTACAAAAGTATTACATATTGACAACAAAAGTAAACGCCCTATGGGCTTACAACTTCCAATCCAACACTTGGTTACAAGAAATGAGTACTAACTCATATACATATTAAGCCCTTGGCTGAATTTACATGTAATACATCAAAGGAAAGAAAAACACCCAAAAAGTCTGTCAGCCTCTAGCCTCTTAAGCTATGTCCTTGGAGGTGGCATGCTACCTGTACCTGAAAATGATGTCCCATATAGGGTGAGCCACAGCCCAGAAGAAATACACTAAACCAACTATAACAATGACTAAAATAACAGCATTCGATAGATGGTCCACACTTATATTCCCACTTATAACACATTACAGTTTCATGACATTCAAGTCCATGTTACGTTTCATTTCCCACTTCTCTTTCAACGTTTGAGTTGAAAACAAGGCTCAGAACCTAGCCAAATAACTTAATGGAGATTATGACCATCTTTAAACACTTTTGAAATTTATGAGGATACACATTTTGGTGTTGTATCAATAATACATAAACACTTCCATACTTCACGAAGGATCACGTTTTGATGCTGTATCAATATAACATAGAAATACTTCTATACTTCACAATTGATAACGAATACATTTTAGTGCTATATCAATCATTCAAACACTTCCAAATCCACACTTGATACACATTTAGTGCTGTATCAATGTCAAACAAAATCCGGTTTAGAGTCCATCCCCTATCTCCCCCAAACCGTGGAGTACATCCCCTATCTCCTCCCACACACACAATGTTATTAAACGCAGATCATATACATAGAGTTAATGTATTATTCCAACCGCTATATTTGATAGCATACTTAATCGATTAGTTTTAGTTTGCCTAAATCATCATGCATTGTCCTACAACAATCAACTATCCCTCCACCGATAGCCCAAAGCAGTTATTTCTAAACAGAAACTAAATGCACCAAATGGATAAAATATCAACATTTTAAACTAGGTGATGATAAATGATCCAACTACACCCCTTTAATCCCATACATTCCCAATTTCAACATTCTCAATTCAATTTCTCATTTCTTAAAATTAATTTTTACAAATTAATTTATCAATGTAATTAGGGCATTTCCCATAATTAACAAAACAACCCTAAGGTTCCATTTCTATCAATAACCCAACATTTACCTCTTTCTCATGTTAAACATGCATATAGGTTATATAAGTAAAACCCCTTCTTTTGTAAGATTCATAAAGGCGCAAATTTCTCAAAATTACTCAACAACCCCCAACATATCAAAATGCTAAATTTAAAGACAAAGCTCATAAGGAGGAGTAGGATATCCCTACCTCAAATTTAGAAGGGGAAGAAGGAAGAAAAACCCAAAAGTCGATGGAAGAGAAACCAAGCTTTGCTCAGATCCAAATGAAGCCCTCGACAAGCTCTACACTTTATCTCAAAGGAGTAGGGTGAGTAGAGGTCTTCAAACAAGTAGATCTAAGGATTTTTGAGTAAAAAGTGCCTTTTTGAGAGAGAGAGAGAAGGTGTTTCACGGTTTGGAGAGAGGAAAGGGAAGAAGAAAAAGTGAGAGAAAAGGTCAAGTGAGGGCCTTTATATAGTACTAGGTCAAAAATAGATATAAGCCCCAAAGTCAACTAAAATATTTAGTCAAAATATCCCCAAAAGTAGGTCCAACCGTGAGAAAAATCTGGAAAAAAGTCGCAGTGTCGACCCTTCACAACACAGGTGTTGACACCTAAGAAGAAATCTGGAACACTAAGTGTGACTGCACTGCAGGTATCGACCTTCCCTAGGCTGGTGTCGACACCATAAGCAGTGGGCAATTCAGAACAAGGGTCGACCTTTTCCCAAATTGGTGTCGACCCTTGCGGCCAACCAAAAAGAGAAGGTGTCGACACCAAAATGCAGTGAACAATTCAGAACAAGGGTCGACCCTTCCCAGCTTTGGTGTCGACCCTTATGGCAAACAAAAGAGAAGGTGTCGACACCACTAAGACCGGTGTCGACCCCAGAACATGATTTTCAAGTTTTCAAACAACTTTTCAACGCGAACCGAGCGTGAACGAGCAATCCCAAACAAGTAAATCAATTTGTACACCTCCAAAACTGAGGTACAACAATACCAAAGATTCCCAAAATAAAATAAAGGGTTCAATACATTTACCAAAGCTTAAAGGGCTCAAGTGCTACAACCTCCCACCTTAGGAAATTTCATCCCCGAAATTTTAAAGCAAGTATTTAAAGTCACAATTAAACCAATCCCACAATAATAATCAGTTAATTTCATCATCATGACCCATTTACCGGTCATTCCATCTCTTCTCAAGAGAACAACATTACGAATATAGCTCAACATGCATTATTAACATGCATTTCCTTCAAATCCAACAATTTCCAATGTACATGATTTACAATCCCACATCATATTCAACATTCATGATATAATTCCATTTCTACAATATAATCAACATATGCAATGTTACATTAAACTTCCATTTCGAGGCAAGTTTCAAAATACTTCCATTAAACCAAAACATATACCATGTTTTACAACCTTAGATATATTCAATACTCTTAAGGTCCAATAATACAACAAAATACACAACATATACTCAAACATCCACAAATAGATCCGGATATTTCTCTTGGACCTCCAACTCACGTTCCCAAGTGGCTTCCTCCACCCCGTGATGTTTCCACAAAACTTTTACCAAAGGAATGGTCTTGCCTCGCAAGACTTGATCCCGCCTATCCAAGACCCGAACTGATCTCTCCTCATATGAGGCATCCTCGTTAACCTCTAAGTCGGTCCAATCCAACACATGCGATGGATCCGGCTCATACTTCCGAAGCATACTCACATGAAACACGTCATGAACTCCGGACAACTGCGGCGGCAAAGCTAAACGATAGGCAACCTCACCAATCCTCTCAAGGATCTCAAAAGGGCCAATGAACCGAGGGGACAACTTCCCACTCTTCCCAAACCTCATCAATCCCCACCTAGGTGATATCTTTAGAAAGACATGATCACCCACCTCAAATACCAAAGGTCGCCTCCTACGGTCGGCATAAGATTTCTGACGACTTTGGGCTGTAACAAGCCTCCTACAGATAAGCTCAACTTTCTCCGTCGTTTCCACTAGTCTCTTGTGTTTGATTGTCATTAGTCTCTTGATTTTGTGTACAATCATAAGTTCTAATCTGTGAACTTAATTCCTGTCCTTTCTTGTAAGGAAAGACATGTTCAAAAAACACAGCATTCCTTGACTCTATAATAGTGTTCATATTTATATCAGGTATTTCTGATTTATAAGTCAAAAATCGATATGCACTCCTATTCTGAGCATAAGCAATATCTACTGTTTTTGGTCCAATCTTAGTCTTTTTAGGAACAGGAACTTCAACTTTTGCCAAATACCCCCACACTTTTAATTATTTGTAAGAAGGTGGTCGACCTTTCTACAATTCATAAGGAGTGCTGTTGGTTTTCTTGTGGGGTATTCTGTTAAGAACATAATTAGTAGACAATATTGCTTCCTCCTACAAGTTTTGTGGTAAACCTAAACTTAGTAACATGGCATTCATCATTTCTTTTAGGGTTCTATTCTTCCTTTCAGCAATTCCATTTTGCTGATGAGAATAGGGTGCTGTAGTTGGTGGTGAATAATGTCATGTTGTGCACAAAATTTATTTAATGGTGCATCATATTCACCACCTCTATCACTTCTAACCATTTTAATGGTTTTACCAAGCTGATTTTCAACTTCTGTTTTGTAGAGTTTAAACATTTCTAAGGCTTCATCTTTACTTCTAAATAAATAAACATAACAATATCTTGTGCAATCATCGATTAATGTTATGAAATACTTTTTACCTCCTCTAGTTTGAACAAATTTAAGATCACATACGTCTATATGAATTAATTCTAGAGGTTCAGTTTTCCTTTCAACTGATTTAAATGGAGCCTTAGTTAGTTTCGCTTCTACACAAATTTCACATTTATTATTAGGATCAATTTCAAACTTTGGATATATCCAAACCAATTAATCTACGCAAAGTATCAAAATTTACATGTCCTAATCTACCATGCCATAAATTCGACTCAAGAATATAAGCAAAAGATGTGTTATTCTTATTCATAGCAACTTTTGGTACAACTGTCATTACATTCAATTTAAAGAGACCATCACTCATGTATCCCTTACCAACATATATACCACTCTTTGTTAATACAAATTTATCAGACTCAAATACAAGCCTAAAACCATTTTTACTTAACAAAGAGCCAGAAACCAAATTCTTCCGGATGTCAGGTACATGCAGTACGTTGTTGAGGGTCAGTTCTTTCCCTGATGTCATCTTCAAAATCACTTTTCCTTGTCTAGCCACAGTAGAAGTAGAAGAATTTCCTATGAAAAGTTGTTCACCATTTGCAGCCTCATTGTAGGTAGTGAACATCTTCTTGTCCACACATATGTGACGAGTTGCTCCAGTGTCAACCCACCACTCCTTGGGATTTCCAACCAAATTAGCCTCAGACACCACAGCAGAGAGGTTGATGTCATTCACCCCGTCAGAGATGTAATCTAGTTCAGTTACATTGGCCTGATTGGTAGTCTTCTTGCTTGTACTTCTGCGATCCTTCTTAGGGCGGCGGCAGTCAGAAGCTCGATGTCTAGTCTTGCCACAGTTATAGCATTTTCCTTTGAGCTTCTTGTTGCCATTGTTGTCGCCTTGTTTAAGACCATCTCCAGTAAACTTCCTCTTTTTGTTATGTGGTTTGTGAACTTGTTCAACCACATTAGCCTTGGACTCAATGGGATTTTTCCCATTCATCTTTTCAGCCTTTCGGTTATCTTCCTCAATTCTCAATCTTACAATCAATTCATCCATGGTCATCTCCTTGCGTTTATGTTTTAAATAATTTTTAAAATATTTCCAAGCCAGTGGTAACTTTTCCACTAGAGCAGCGACTTAGAAAGACTCACTAAGAGACGTATCTCTTGAATGAATATCATGCAAAATTATTTGAAAATTTTGAACTTAAGAAATTACCGTTTGGGAGTCTAACATAACAAAGTCCAGAAATTTACCGACAACAAATTTTTTCGTGCCGACATCCTCTGTCTTGTACTTCTTCTCCAAAGAATCCCATAATTCTTTTGCTGACTTCAGAGGGCTGTAAACATTATACAGCATGTTGTCAAGGCCATTGAGGATGTAGTTTCTGTATAGGAAATCTGAATGTTTCCAAGCATCTATAGCTGCAACAACTTGCTGATCACTTTCACCCTCTTTAAGTGCTGGAGCCTCTTCATGGAGAAACCGGGCCAAATTTAGAGTTGTAAGATAGAACAGCATCTTTTGTTGCCATCTTTTAAACTCAGTACTGTTAAATTTTTCCCCTTTTTCTCCATGATTTATAGGTACTTGAACATGGTTCTGGATAGGGACCGGTGTTGGTGTAACAATTGGAGTACCACTTCCAGTTGCAGTTTCAGTTGCAGTAACCTTAATATCTGATTACAAAAATCAGAAAAACAAACCACAAATTATTTTTCTAGTTACTAAAACCAGAAAATAAATTATAACACAAAATAATTTTATTTTCCTTGTTACTAAAACCAGAAAAATAAAATACCACAATAATTTTCTGTAACACAAAATAATATTCTGCAATTGTTAATGACACCAGTATATTACTACTAGTTGTCAAAGAAAATAGACAGTATATTACTACTATCTGTCAAATAGTTTATAAATACTATTTGTATTTTTCAACCAGAATATCACTTTGTGAAATACAGAAAATTAAATACAATAAAGATACAAAAAATTGGCCTATCTTAAGATTGTTGGACAATTTTTACTGTACTTAAATAAATCAGTTCTGTTTGGGAACTAAACGACAAACAGAATGTAAAAGAAAAATAAGAAACGAGAGAGAATGTTTGATTACAAAAATTAAACTAGAAATAAAAATTAAATAAATAAAAACAGATTTTATTTTGTTACTAAAACAAAATTAAAATCTGATTCAAATAAACAAATAAAACAGAAAATAAATTAAACAACTTACTTGATTAATTTCTTCGAATAATAATCTGATCAAGTCCAGTGTTCGACACTGTGTCCTTAAGACAGATTCGTCCTCTCCACGATGCTTTCAAAATGTGGACGTCTATCTCCCAGGATGAAATGATCAATAACAAATAAATGCAGCACTATAATTTATTTGTTCAACGAACACACTTAGTGTATACACTCTTTCTTACAGAAAAATAATATAATAAATACAACAAAATGCAGAGATGAAATTGCAGCAAGGATGGACGAAAAATAATGAATGAATTCATCAAATGAGGGCTGCCTATTTATAGATGGATTGGTGGCTGTTGGTTTTGAATTAAATAGGTGCAAACCTATTTGAACAGGTACTGAACCTGTTGGGTTTTGAATTGGACAGATAATCGAATCTGTTTGAATTTGAAAATTAAACAGATTTGAAATCTGTATTCGGTTTGGACAAAATTTTGTAGAGAGGTGCACCAGAATTTTGAAATAAAAACGGACAGATTTTATTTCAAAATAAATAAAATAAACTCAAATGTTTGTGGCCTAAAAAGATTAGTATTGGGCTGAACAAGCCCAACCTAACCACACACCCGCGCCCAAGCCCAGCTCGCCCGACTGGACGGCGCGCGTGGTGATTTTTGGGTCCAATGGGTCTAGCTCATTTTGCCCATAACCCCCCTCTCTACAAAACTTGGGTACCCCTTGGGGCACATCCCAAGTTCCAATCCCATGCCTTATAAATCCACTCAAAACTTCCCACCAAATCAATGTGGGACAAGCCATTTTTCAACCTTTAAGGATTTTCCACCAAAAACTCTATTTTCATGGAGCACACTTTGGCTTCAATTTCCCATTCACTCGATAATGGTTTTAAGCAACCAAATATACCATGTGAATAACCAAATATACCATGTGAATCACAACGCGGCATAGAACGCGTTACCACTTTGACCCGCGAAAATCGACACACAGGGCCTACCTAAAAAATAGACCAAACTTAGAAAAAATTTTGATTTTATCCAGAATTTTTCTAACCATTTCTAACGTATTATTGAGTGGACATATCGTATAGTGCTCCGAAAAGACATAAAATTATTAATGAGAGGTCAGAGGATAACAAAGATATATTCTTCTAATGTCCAAACCAAAGTGATTTTTACAAGCCAGAAAACTATTCTATGTCAGGCCAACTGTTCTGGTTTGGGTTCCTTGAAGGCAAATGTTCATATAATTTAGATTGGATGGCCAGTCCAATTTGAGAGAAATTTTTCTCTTAACAAATTCACATAAAACTTGTATCTTTGTGTATAGTGGTAAAACAAATCGAATAGGCAAACATGTATGGTAATATTTTTATTTTTTATCTATCTCATACATAATTAATGTTGAATCTATAACTTTCATGGCGGCAATATTCACAATTAGTTGGTTTTGTTTTTTGTTTTTTAAATCATACGGTATACATGATTAGCTTGTTAGTTGTTAATAGGAGAAAAAAATAAGGGAAAATTAGTCTAAGGTCCCTCTCCTATATTTAGTAATACAAGATATCCACAATATTATTTTATTATGCCTAGGTCCTCAACCCCCACACTCATATATACCACAGAGAAATTCCGACCCCTCTCTTTCTCTCTCTCCCTGATCTCATCACTTCACCTTCGCCGCTGCTGCCTCCTTCACTGTTGCTGCCACTGCCAGCACCTCTCTGTAGACACCCCATTTTTGACCAACCTTAAGACTCAGACGTCACCGATTGAGCGCTCGGTGATGTTGCATATTGTGCTCATTCAGAAGTCTCAGAGTCGCGGCCGTGCGCCTGCCTCCGGACTTCCGAATCCTCTTCTGTGCCTTGCCTCGGTTTGCGAACCAGACTCGGTTTTTCTCTGTTTTCTTCCTGAGGGGAGGGAGAGGTCTAGCAGATCATCTCTCAGTGGCCGTGCGCTACTTTTTGTGGCCGTAGGCCATTTTGCCCATTTCGGAGCCCGGTTCCCGGTTTTCGGAGCCGTCAGGCCGTGTGCCTCGGTTCGGGACCGCCCAACCATCTCCGATTCCTCCGGTTCTTGGCAAGTGCCTCTGTTTTATCATACCGAGGGACACTGGGGTCTCAGATACCCACTTCGTGGCCAAACACCACTTTCGGTGCTTAACGGCCGGTTTTCGGGCCCCGAACCTCGCGGTTTGGCCCCCGAGCATTCGTTTCGCATCGATTTTTGTTCATTCTTAGCAGGTACCTCTGTTTTGTCATACCGAGGGACACTGGGGCCTCAGATACCCACTTCGTGGCCGAACACCACTTTCGGTGCTTACAGCCGATTTTCGGGTCCCGAACCTCGCGGTTTGAGCCCCGAGCATCATTTTGCATCAGTTTTTGTTCAATTTTGGCAGGTACCTCTGTTTTAGCATCAGGAAGATCACTGGAGGGTGGGAGGCCAGCAATTATCTCAGATAACCAGTTATGCTCTTCCGGCGCCCGTTTTGCTCACTTCCGGGCTAATGTTGAACACCCTAGGCCCATTTTCTTCCAACCACAACTACATATTTGTGATGAGGGCACATGGGAGGACACCAAAAAGTGGTGGTCGGCCAGTAATTGTGTTTTTCATTTTTGAGCCTCTCTTTCAAGTTCAATGTTGTGACTCCTGTTTCAGAGTTGCCAAATTCCAACCTTGGAACCTTGTTCTACACACCTGGGAGGACACCAAGGTATGGTGGTCGGCCAGCAATTCTTGACTTCATTTTTGGCCATGGCCGGCCGGCCAGAGGGAGTGGCTGGCCGACCAGTTGGGGTGGCCGGCCGGCCACCTTCAAGAAAGGTACCTGGCCGGCCTGCTTTCTCCTTTTGAACCCTTTACAGCTGTCCAGCTGTTTTTCAAAATATCCCTGTCCTCCGGGGGATATTTTGGGAGGGAAAGCTTGGATGCATTTCCCTCCCCTTTTACACCCTTTTGATCCATTTAAGGGGCTGGACAGCTCCTTGTTAGGGTTAGAAAAATTCTTCTCAAGACTTGATCTCCATTTGGCTCCATCTCCATCTCCAAAACCTCCAAAATCTTCAAAGTTTAGGGCATTTTGTTCATCATCTCCTAGCACACCACACCACTTCATTTCCAGCAGCAAGGAGGAGTTCTTGGGAGGTTTAGAAGCAACTTTCATCAAGCAAAGAGGTAGCAAAAAGTCTTGTCTTCAAGGGTAAATCTCAAATCCCTCTTTTATACCATTTTCTTGCTTCCTTTCTTAACCCTATTTCCATATTGTGTTGAGCTTCGACCCCTACTGAAAGTGGTCCCCTTTTGAGCTCATTTTGATCTTTGATTAAGGGCTCAACCCTGTTTGAGCCCTCTATGGCACACTTGCTTCAATAGCATCTTCTATGTCAATATTTTGCATGCTTTGTTTGGATTATGAGTGATCCATTTTCGAGCCTGATATAAACTGTGAGTGGGCCTATTTTGAGCCCCTCTTCAACTTTGAAGAAGGGATCAACCATGTTTGGCCCCTCTATCATGCACTTTCCTTGTAATTCTCCATATTTACCGTAAACTTGCATGATTTATTTGGCCTGTTTGTGATCTGATTTGGAGCATCTCATGAACTGATTTTGTGCCTATTTTGAGCCCCTCTCCAACATTGAAGAAGGGCTCAACCTTGTTTTCATGCTCTGCATACCACTTGCTTTGAATTCATGTTCTACTCTTACTCTTGCATGCTATTTTTAGTTCATGAGTGATCTGTTTTCGAGCATACAATATACTGTGAGTGGGCCTATTTTGAACCCCTCTTAAACATTGAAGAAGGGCTCAACCATGTTTGGTAACTCTATCTTACACTTGCTTCACAATTCCTCCAATTTACCGTAAAATTGCATGCCTTTTTAAGCTTATCTAGCTTCTGATTTGAGCTTTCATCAGGCTAGGAAAGAGCCTTATTTTGGCCTTCTTGTCATGTTTTGTTAAGGGTATTAGGCTATTTGGTGAATTCTTTTGGTACTTCATGTTATACCCCCTTTGGTCCCTTATTTTTGCATGTCTTGCTAGCTCACCATGCTTCTGTTTTTGAGCCTTCATCAGGCTTAGAAAGTGTCTTAAAATGACCCATTCTTCATGTTTTGTTAAGGGTCTTAGGCCATTTGGTGCATGCTTTTGGTACCTCATGTTATAGCCTTTGTTGGCTCATTATTTTGCATGCTATGTTTAGCATATCTAAATACTGAATTGGGGGATGTAATCTACTGTAAATGTGCATATTTTTGGTCCCTCTTTAATGTTGTAGAACTGAATTTTTCAGTTTGAGCATTGTATATACTACTTGCTTTGTTATTCTCCTCTTTTCCCCCATTTTTGCATGTTATTTTTGCCATACTTGTGATCATTTTTTGGCCATACTTTGTACTGAAAAAATGCTAGTTTAGGGGCTGCCTTGCTACTGTTTTACATGTTATGTCCATATTGTGCATGTTTAGTAGGGCTGTAGGCCATTTCGGGTGCATAACATTGCATTTCGGACATCGGGTGTAATTTTGCTATAATTCGGGGACTGTTTTAGCATCATTTTGGCTGCTGAAATTTGCATTTCCCATATGCCATATGCCACGTCTCATTTCGCATGTCATTCTGTGCTTTAATGCATCGCCTCGGTTTGCGCGCCCGTGGGCACGCATTTCGAGGCACTTCGTTTTTATCCGACGGCCTCCCGTGTGAGAGTGGCTGAGGTCCTCTCATGTTGGTATAAGTCCATTCTGCATTTTGTATGCCATTTTCGCATCCTCGCATTCCGTATGCCATTTTATCGGTTTGCGTGCCCGTGGGCACGCACTTCGAGGCATTTCATTTTAACCTCATTATATATCATCTCCATGTCATTTGCATTCTGTATGCATCGCCTCGGTTTGCGCGTCCGCGGGCACGCATTTCGAGACACTTCACTTTTATCCGACGGCCTCTTATGTGAGTGCGGCTGAGGTCCGCTCATGTTAGTGTAAGTCCATTTGCATTGCGTATGCCATTTCATACCTTAGGATCATCGCCTCGGTTTGCGCGCCCGCGTGCACGCATTCCGAGACACCTCATTTCATAGCATTGTGCATGCTAGGATTGTATATTAGCTGCATTTCACGCATATCACGCATATTGCATCGTGTTCGGGATAAGAGTTAGCCCGGGCACGGGAAACGAGGCACGTTTCGTATTCCGAGTGACGGAACGGGTCTCAATTCCCAAGTCACCGACACTCCGGATTACCCATGATGGAGTTAGGTTTTTGTTGTAGCATTCATCTGCATTGCACCCTATATTGAGTTGTGCGATCCGATTCCTCGGCCATCATGCATCAATATGCGTGATTGGTGGCACGAGAATCGAGGCATGCATATATTTGCGAAATACATTGCTATGCCCTTTTCCTGCTCTCTGTTGCAGCAAAAATAGAGAATTAGCAACTTTTGCGGAGTCGGGCACGCACTTCGAGAAACATTGCGAACAGAGGCTAAATTGGGCATCCCAGTGGATTTCTGCACAAAGGCATCCAGCATACATCATTCATCAGAAGCAAGGCAGCCCTGGCTGCATGCCTGTTTAAAGCTTTCTTAGTTTAATTTGTATATTATTAGAAATCTGTAATATTTCGGACTGTAATATTCTTTCATTTCGGACTGTATTATTTATTCGGACCCTCTGCGCGAGGGCAAAACTGTAATAAGTGTGGGTGAGTGTGATGTATGTCTTCCCCACGTCTTTCTTCCTTTTATTTACCCGCTTATGATGGTAGATATAGGGCATATTTCAATTAGCATACAGTATGACAGCATGTTTGCATCATTCATCTGTTTTGCACGCACCGGGCTCGGCGCACCATACAAACTGCATTTGTATTTCAATTCCAAATTGAATACGTGTTAGTTGTAGCATTCCACATGCCATTTTAGAATAGCCGAGCCTGCTATAGTTGCATTTTGCATGTGTTGCATTAGGCATTTCTGTATAATTAGGATCATGCATGATTTCTAATAAATTTTCTGTTTTGGCTTGGAGTACTCGGTAAGTACTTATGCTTTAGCATCCTTGCATGCGTGTGAGTGTTGCCATGATAGCATGCTTACCATGAGGCTATGTGCTTATGTGATATTACTGCCTTGAATGCCTGTGGGTGGAGGTTGTGTTACTTGGATTGGACAATTCATAAAATGTTTGTTTTAAGCCCACTAGATAGTGGCAAAATCATGTTTTCTAAGCCCATCTGAAGGTGGCTAATCTGCGTCTTAGCCTACCTGCGGGTAGCACCATCAAACCATTTTCAAACAAACAAACATGAAATGTTTTGTTCCAATTCAGGCGGCCCAGTCTATACTTGTTTGCTGCGAACATCACATAGTAACCTAGGCTAATAACCGGAATAAGAGCATACAATGTTTTCAAAAACAGGTATCATGGTTAGTAGAGGCCGGTCTTTGACCGGGCGAGCGGGGGTGCTCACGATGTGACCTTCCCCAATCGTACCCAAGTTCCCGAGCCAACTTTGGTGATGACGGACACGTGGCCTTTGGCAACGAGTCAGGGTTTCCTAAATTTCCCATTTTAAAAAATATTTAGGTGGCGACTCTGTTATCTGGCAAAGCAGTCCATGTTTGGCACTTCTTTCAAAAAAATCTATTTTCAAAACGATTTGCCGGATTTGGACTCTTTGGTTCAAGATTAAGAACCGTGACATTTGAGTCCTTGAACTGTAGTGACCCCAATATGAACAGAACGGGACTTAACCCTCCCGGGGCGTTCGGGGGACGTCTACACTCTCCCTTCAGATGAACTTCGCAGATCGACGGATCTGCCGCCATCATCACCCGCACTCAATTTAGACACTTGGATCCTTTATATTTTACACTTGGATCCTTACTGAGATCTCATTGAAATACCTTAGTGTGATATAATGTTTATAACTGTCAGTTCTAATTAGTTGATTTCTATCTAGGCCACTGCAGGTCTGAGGCAATTGCAAGGCGATGCACCGGATCAAATTTTGCAAGCGGTAATCTTAATTCTTTCTTCTCTTTGTATTATTGTTATTGTTATTAAGTAGTTTATTCATACTTAACATGAATTTAAATTTTTACATTCCAAAGGTTAGGGATTTTTTTAAAGCATAAGAGCACCTTGAAATCTAAGGCTGATTGGGTCACAGTATTGGATGAGGCTCAAGAAGGTGCTTATCAGCGGGTATGTGCTTTTGTGTTGGTAGATTAGGCCTCTTCTTTATTTGTGTTATTTATTTTCACTATTGGCTGTGTTATGTGGAACCTAATGTGCAAATGAAGATGTATTCTGGAAATTTCTCTGGATTTTATAAAAGAATAGTGTCTTATAGTTCAGAGAAAATTGGTCAAAATGAACCCAAAGAAATTTGAATTTTCTCTAGTTTATAAATGAATCCAGAGAAATTTGAAAATCCAGAAAAAATTTATCAAAATAAACCCAGAGAAATTTGAAACCTAGAGAAAATGATCAAAATAAACCCAGAGAAATTGAATTTTCTCTAGGTTTGAGTGAAATTTCCTCTTTGTATTATTGTTATTGTTATTAAGTAGTTTATTCATACTTATGTGGATTTAAATTTTTACATTCCAAAGGTCAGGGATTTTTTGAAGGATAAAGAGCACCTTGAAATCTAAGGCTGATTGGATGACTGTATTGGATGGGCCCAGGAAGGTGCTTATCAGTGGGTATGTGTTTATGTGTTGGTAGATTAGGCCTCCTCTTTATTTGTGTTATTTATTTTCACTGCTAGTTGTGTTATGTCGAATCTGATGTGCAAATGAAGATGTATTTGGGGAATTTTTCTAGATTTTATAAAATAATATTGTGTTTTATAATTCAGAGAAAATTGGTCAAAATGAACCCAAAGAAATTTGAATTTTCTCTGGTTTATAAATGAACCTAGAGAAATTTGAAAACCCAGAGAAAATTGGTCAAAATGAACCCAAAGAAATTTGAATTTTCTCTAGGTTTGAGTGAATTTCTCTGGGGTGGAGAGGGGAATTTCTCTGGTTTTTAGAGAATGTCTCTGGGTTGAAGTGAAAGTCTAGAGAAATTCTTGGTGAGATTTTCTCTGTGAAGTTGAATTTTCTCCGAATCAATTTGAGGGATTTTAGACATTATTAAAATATTAAATGTCTTTTATACTATAAAATCTTAATAACAAGAACCTTAAAAAAAATCTCCAAAAAACAACACAAATAATATTAAGCTCCTCGCTATAAGATTTTAATTTATAATTTTACACTGCACAGTGATGCTATACGCCACTGGTTTTCTTAAATGGATAGATTCCACACATTATGATTAGGGGTTGCAATACAACCCCAAAAAAATTAAGCTCTATACAATTATTATTAGTATCTCTAAAAATCAATATATATTTTGCATGTAATATTTGGACTAAAATAATCACAAAAAGATAAAACAGTATTTTTAACCCAATAAGATAAAAATCACATCCAAATCATAATTATTTTATTTTTTCTTTCACAAAAGTTAAAAAAGTTAAAAAAGTTTATTCCAAACGAGACATTTTAGCTCTAAGCCAAAAAAGTCAAAAAGTCAACCTACATTCCAAAGCTATAATAAGTTTGATATCAATTGTGTGATAGGTATAGATAATCATTAAAAGTGTTTGCTAGTAAATATCTTTTTAAAAATGGTCCAGTTTGTCTCATGTTGATATCAAAATTGGACCCGTATAGTCCGGCCCATGGGCTCATATTTGGGCTCCGTTTCGATAATCCGAACTGTCAATATGTAGACTTGTCGAGTACTATATCCCTATAAAAAATCACGTTGATCATATATCGATAGCAATTTGATCGGATTAGATTTGTATTAAAAAAATAAACAGTTAAAAAATAAACGGTTAACGAAATTCTGATCCAATCAAATAGTTATCGATATTCGATCAATGTGATTTTTAACAAATATATAGTACTTTACGAGTTCTACACATTAACGGTTCGGATTATCAAAACAAGGCCCAAAAATGGGCCCATGAACCGAACTAGACGGTTTCAATCTTGATCTCAACATAAGACGAGCTGGACCCTTTTAAAAATTGTAGTTTAAATAGTTTGGTGTTGATAACATTCATAGCCAACCATTAGACATATTATATGACATTATTTATGTAATGTCCTAAATTAATACAAGTAAGATATACTAACTCACTTTATTATTGTGTGTTTGGGAAGAAAAAAGTTAAGTGTGTACCTAACAATTTCTCTCCCAAACACACATTAATGTGTATTATTTAGCTATTGTTTTTAGAATATACTGACTTACTTTTATTAAACAAATAAGAAACTAATAATGACTCATTTTGTATATTACAATTTTTCATTTGACAAAAATATCACATAAATGACACAAATGGTACACCAGAAATATTTTTAATACGTTTCCTGACAAGATGACAGCCAAATCTATCCAATTATTGGAGTAGCCAAAAACAATCCTTTTCATTTGCAGCCAAGTCAACAAAATTTGAAGTTTCATACGTTACGTTTGTAATGATTGAAACATTTAGGTAGTATTTGATAATTTTCTATCAACAAACAATAAGAAAAATATTTTTTATTTAAAAACAATAAAATAAAATAACTAACATGTTTGGTAGGTATATATATTTTTAAAACACAAAAAAATAAAAATAACGAAACATATTTGGTAAGCTTCCAAGAAGTAGGTGGAGGGAGGGTTGGGGTGGAAGAAAGATATAGGAACTTGTTTTGAAAATAAGTTAAATCATCAAATTTAGAAAATTTTGAGAATTTTTATCATTTCTTTTCGAAGAAAAACGGACTAAACAATTCACCCAAAAAAAAAAAAAAACGGACTAAACATATTATTCACGGTGTTTGGTTGTGGTTTTTTGAACACGATTTTTTGAAAATTTTATACAACCTGTTTGGTTATTCTAAAAAATGAGTACCGTTTTCAAAAAAAAATTTCAGGATTTGTTTTTCAGTTTTCAAAATTAAAAAAATAAAATAAAAGTACTGAATTCATTGTAGCATTCAAATGAAAAAATATTGGGTGTTGTTTTGCTACAATTGGCTCAATAAAGTACAAAATTTCTTACAAATATCAAATAATTCATTGGCTCCAAATTTGGCTGGCTGTAAGTGAACCTTGTTTGGCTTTGTCACATTCCATCCACCTCTAGTTTGGGCCCATGACAGTGAAAATTTTGCTGACAATTTTCAAGTTGGATTTAAGCATGCACATGAGTTACTTTGCACTAAAGTTATAAAATAATGTATTCTTTTCTCAATCAGCCACTTGAAAAATAAAATATTGTTTGTTGTTTGTGATATGTCTAACATGCTAAATATTTTTAATCTCCGATCTCCAAAAAAGAAAAAATAATTTTCAACCTCGCTATGAATATGATCTGAACTCTTTTTCGATGCTCACTATAATAATGGAGGATGAGCGAGGTTCCAATGAATTTAGCGAGATCTACACGAGTTTTAATTTGTAAACTTATACTCTATTAAGTGTTAATTACGATTTTTTATATCTTCAAGTCTCATTAAATTTTTAATAGTCGAAATTGCCCTTTAAATAATGATTATTCATCATTTATGATTATTTATAAAAGAAAATGATAATTTGATATTTATTTTGATTTTCAAAATTTTAAAGATTAACTTTTAAATTGAAAAAACTAAAAATAAATAAATAAATAAATTTTTTTGAAAAAATTGAATTATTTTTTTGCAAAACTAAAAATTATGTGTCTATAAAGAAGCATGATGATGGAACATTGATGCGCAAAACTAAAAAAAAAAAAAAAAAAACAAAACAAAAATTTAAAAATGAAAAAATTGATAATGTTCTCAGTTTTAAAACTGGAAAAACTATAATGTTCTCGGTTTTATTAGATAGTTAAATCAAACTAATAAGTAGAAGGGCAAAAACGTTTAATCTCATGTTCTGTTTTTTTTTTTATCAGTTAGTGAAACAATTACCTGAAATATTACTATACAAAATTGATAACGTTTTTAGTTTTAAAAATTAGAAAAAACTAATAATATATTCAATTTTACTAAATAGGACTTATTAAAAAGAATCTTAAATAGGACCTAAGTTACTGTAACATTTATAAATAAAATTTTTAGGTAACCAACTCATAAATTTATTCCTGTACCAATTATCCATAGTCAAGGGTACGTTGGGACTATTACCAGCACAAAATAGACATTTAGGGCAAAATATTAAAATTTAATTTAATTTATTGAACGGTTACATTTTATTGTGTGCAAAAAACAAAAACAAAAAACTAGTGTGCTTAGTTTTAATTTTCTGAAAATTGAATTCTTTATTTTTCTTATTTTTTTATTTATAATGAATATTTTTAAAATTTTAAGTATTTTTTTTACTTTTTTAGATGTCAAATTATGAGTATTGATTTCCGATCACACAACTAAACAGAGAACTTAGTTGGAGAGCATACAACAGAATAGATTAAGCCAACCACCTGCCAACAAGAAGATGAAAATATCGCGGTGGTTCGTCCACCGGGGGCACTACGACGATCAAGTTAGTCAAACAATCTCTCAAAGATACTAAATAAGTACTAAACTCACAGAATAAAGCGTACCTTAGACCCACGTGGGTGCCTCTCTTTTATAGCCAACAGTGCCGTAGTCCCCTAGAAGTCTCACTTCATAGGATTCAAGTACAATGCTTATCTTAGACTCTCAGCTAGATAGAGATAAACTCCTCAAGAGCCTTTTTTTTTTATTCAGATTTGGTGCCCTCCCTTATCTAGGACTCTTGTCCTTTATCCAAATGCCTCGGGATTCTAGTATTACCACATCATATCTTGGCAAATACCATAATCATCTCAGCAACATGAATTGCCCACATGGCACCTTAGCCGACACCTCGGCAGCACCTTGGCCACGTGGTGTTATTCTCAAAATATTTCTCCACAACTACCCCTAGGTTCTATTACTTTGTTAATCTGAGATGAAGGAACCTATATCATCTAATCTTCAATCATGCCGGCCAAATGATGAAAATGAAAGTACTTCTTCGACTGAAATCATGACTCCTCGGCTTCAAGTAACCAAGACTCAAATGCTCACTTCATCAAGAATCAAGAACCAACAGTCAAACTCTTTCAACATCTCTATCGAGATTGCTACACTAGCTGAGGTCATTACCCCCACTAGCTCAAGAATTTCAGTAGCCCCCACTGCGCATGAGCTGTCAAGCACTATTATCCCACCCGTTTCTTCCACGTGTCACCTTCTTATTAGTTCGTACTCATCACGCGTCATCAAGTCATATCAAATCTGCCCATGCTGCCTGTTAGGCACGTTGTCCAAGGTAGTTTCATCATGTTTTACCGCCTTTTTCTTTTTTTTGACAAAACTTCATTCCATCTCTCTCCGTTTCTTCACTTTGCAACACAATCCCTCACTTTTCTCAAACTTTCTCTCTCTACGAAATTTCTCTCAAACCTCCATTGTCGTTCCTTCGAGCTCTCTACAACCATCTGTTCATCTTCTCTGGCAAGCCTTTCACCAGTTGGTTCCAGTCAACATCATCGTCTGACTCCGGCGAACTTCATTCTGGCATCTACTTCTTGGCTTCTCCTTGTAAGTACCCCATTTTTTTTCGCACTTTCCTTATTGTTCTCAAGTTTTTTTTTTTTGTATTATTATACACATCTGTGCCTGTGCTTGTGTTGCTACTGAATATGTATCTACATTCAAGTCCTCTGTTCTACGCGTTTTTTTCCTTGACTTGTTTAGTGTTTATCACGTTCTTGATTTTGTTCACATTTCTTGCACACTGCTCTGCACTCAATCACTAAGATGTTAAGAATCGGTGTTTACAAATTTGTTAATGCCTCTGATTGTGTTTTTGTGTCTTTGAATCACTTGTTCATACTTTGAACATCTTCTTGAATATGCCACTGCACTGACCATAACTGTGTCCTTCTTTGCTTTGTTTCGATTTTGAATCTTGTTTTCTTTGTGTTTCCTACTTGTTTCCAGATTCTTGTTCATTTTAGTAGTTCTTGCGTAATCATAGATTTAGGATTAGGATTTGTTAGAAACCAGTCACTTAGAAAAATTGAAACAAATTTTGCTTCAAAACCCTTCCTAGATCTCTAGAACCCCTGCCTTAATGCTCATTAGGGTCTCACCGAGGTACTGAGAACCTTTCCCAACATAAACCATTACCATAATCCATTAAGCCGAGGTCATGGGAATGTTTAAGTGGACGGTAGATTCACCTAGTAAATTAGAATACTTCTGCCAAGAGTTTAACATTCCCGCCAAGAGAAACCTATATGCCATTTCTAGTTGTGTCCATAATCGAGGGCGGAGTTAGATTCTCCCTTGACATCCTTTTCCAAGAAGTTTTGCACTTCTACAAACTTAACCCCATACAATTAGCCATTAATACATTTAGGGTTATCAACGGCATAGCCAAGCTATCTTGCCAAGAAAACGCTAAGATTACCCTCTCCAACATCCAATACTGCTACACCATGTGTGGCCTCAAGTCCACCAGTGGCAACACTGATTACCTCAAACCTAGATCCACTGCATACAAACTGATAGCCGACCTCCCAAACTCCAACAAAAGTGTTGGTGAAGACTATCTCATTGTTTCGGGCAATTGGGAGTTTATGCCAGATGATGACCTTGCGCCGTAGAGTCTTTAAGGAAGATAAGGGTAAGAACTTAGTCATCCCAAAGTCCCATTTTCTTAACATTCATGCATATACGTCTTTTGATTCTAATGTTTTCTTTCATTTTTGCAGCTCTTCCTCAGCCGAGCAAATCTTTCTGAAAGTCCTACGTCTCGAGCCAAGATGTCAAATGGCTCCTAGACTTGCCCATTGAAGATTGCAAGGCCCCAATCTTGTTAAATTATGTGCCAACCTACAGATCACCACTTCCCGACGTCCTTAGAAGAAGCAAACCTCCACCATTTGCTTTAACTCAACAAGTCACTTCTTCGCCAAGGCCAAATCAGGCATCAACGTCTAATCCAGTGAACGAGCCATCCACTTTTGCTCTAGCCCAACTTATTCCTCCATCATAATGCCAGCTCCACTGCCGATCTCCTAATGCTTCTACTGGCAGAACACATAGTCAAAAGTGCCGATGTTCAGTCGCGCCGACGTATGATCTGTCTAATCCTCGCTAGCCCTTCCTACTTTCATACTTGGCCCAAGGCTAATCATCGTTTCAACCACTGTGGATTTGGGACGAAAATAGGCAATCACAGAGGACCTATTGGTCATCCTGCCCAACATTGTGTCCTTGGAATCTACACCATCTCCCAGCCCAAACCAAAGAAAAAGAGGGTAAAAAAGGCCACAGTCACCCATATCCCCTTGATTCTGAAAAGGATCCAAAGGATTCTCTCCCAATATCCAAAATGGTCGACGCCAAGAAGAGGCCGGCTGAGGCCGAGACGTCTGACGCGCCCCCAACAAAGAAGCCAAGATCAAAAGGTCCTGAGGGTGGAAGTAGTTTCCACCCTGAGGTTCTGGTTGGTGACCGACCTATCAAGGCTGGTGATAGCATTATTAAGAGTCTAAAAGTCGGCGCTGCTCTGTCCACGGCTGTGCTTCTTCTAGCCGACATGAACCAACTAGTCAACTTCAATCACTATGAGAACTTTTCCATGATGATGTGACATTCAATCTTGGTAAGTCTCCAACTTGTCACTTTTCCATTCAGCTTTCATTTCAATCATTTGTACTTAGCCAAAATTTTCTAACTTGCTTTTCTTTTCTTACAAGCCATCCAGCATACTCACTATCATGCAATGAAAACTGAGATGATGAAGAAAGACCTGGTCAAAAACACACAGGAAGCTATAGGTTTCTTTTTTTTCACTCAATAAAGCCGAGACAAAGATCAAGGGCCTCATGGATAAGGCCAATGTCGCCAAAATAGCTTAGAACAAGGCCAAGGCCAAAGCCGAAACTGCTGAGGCCGTTGCCAAAGTGGCCAAGGCCAATGCCAAGGTCGCCAAAGTTAGGGCGGCCGAAGCCGAGACCAAGCTGTAGGAGGCTCTTGCCACCAAAGAGGCCGAGCTTAAAGAGGCTGATAAGAAGGCATATGCGGAAGGGCAGGCCAATGTTCTGGACCAGTACAAGCAACAAATCTATCTGGCCTGCAACAAAGGCTATTACCTCGGTTGGATAGTGACCCTTAAGGAGCTGTCTGTCCCCGATGACTCGTCTCTCCGTGATATCAGTCGACTCAACGTTCCCTTTCTTCCCTCTCCCAACCGGTCTGAGGACAAGGCTGAAGAAAAAGAGGTCGAGGCTAAAGAAGAGGGTGAGACCAAGGTTGCTGCTGGGGCCAAGTCCCCGACTCTGAATGATTAGGTCTTGGACCTAACTGAAGATAATGGCGATGAGGTTTCCAAGAGTGCCTCTCCTAAAAAGGCTATTTCTGATGCCGTGGTCTTTACTGCCGAGAAGAACTTGGACCAAACTCTTTTAGAGATCGACGCTGAGATTGCGGCCGATAAGTCTGCTCAACTGTTTGTCGAGACCGAAACCACGCCAACTGCCGAGGTGGAACAACCTGAGAACAATGTGATAGATCCCAGTACTTAGGACTTTTTTCTTTCCTTTGATTGTACTTTTCTTTTGAACAGTTTACGCTATGTCGGGCCGATGTGCCTCGTTTTGTAACTGATCTTCCTTCAATGCATGTCTTTCTTCTTTTTTTCTAAATGTTGGATGTTTGTCTTTCATAACCGTTTTGTGCATGCTTTGCTATCTTCTCTATTTTTTATGTTTCGTACTTAGATTTTTTCGTAACCTTCCAAGTTTGACAACTTGGTTGCTTACCTCGGATCAAAATACCTTGAGTATAGCATTGTTCAATTATCTTGACTGATCATCTCGAATTTAGCTTAGTGATCAGCCATTTCGGGTAACATCTTCGATAGTATCTCTATCAATCATTTCAGATAACTTCAACTTGTAAACTTTTTCTAAATTTTTTTACAAGTGTTATACTTATTCATGCTTCTTGCCCTCCTAATGTGAACCTAAGTATCATTTATATTCACATTAAGGATGCATCGTCTAGTTCTTCTCTAAGTCTAACTTAGACGTCCATGACCGAGGTCATCACATTTGGCTTACCCAAACCAAACACTTGAGGCTTGACCTCAGTGTATCGAGAGTACTTTCTACCTTGGCTTTTTGCACAAACTAACCAAAACATGGTTGGTTTCGCCTTGTTTCACATTGAAACATCACCTTGTACTTAGTTCAACTCTACCATCACAACAAATCTAGGTTAATCGCCTTGTTTCACATTGAAGCATCGCCTTATACTTAGTTCAATTCTACCATCACGACAAGTCTAAGTTAATCGCCTTGTTCACCACGGGAACATCGCTTTAAGACTTTCTCAGTCTTATCTCGCAATCATAAATTTCAATAACATTTTGAAAAAAACAAAACCGATACTAGTATTTTATTAATACTTCGGCTAAAAATCCTTTACATAGAGAGGAAATTTGAAAAACGAAAATCAATGGTAGAAAAATTTCAAATTGCTGGTATTCCGTGGTCTTGGCAACTCTTTGCCATCAGTGGCTTCAAGCAAGTAAGCGCCATTGTTGGCGACCAAGATGATGCGATATGGTCCTTCCCAAGCTTGCCCTCACTAGGGTCTTTCTTATTGCCGATGACATTCCTTAGGACAAGATCTCATATCTGAAACTCCCTAGGATTGACCTTCTTGTTATATGCCCTGGCAAGTTACTGCTGGTATGCCTCCAGTCGAATTGTTGATCTTTCTCTTCTTTCTTCAATTAGGTCTAGATCTTGAGCAAGGAATGCCTCGTTTGTTCCATTCTCCACTCCCTGGGTTCTGATCCCAAGGATGTTGATTTCTAGTGGAATGACAGCCTTTGTGCCATAAGCCAAAGCAAAACGAGACTCACCAATAGATCTTCTTGGTGTCGTCCGATATGCCCATGGAACGTTGAGAAATTCCTTCACCCACTTGCCCTTGGCAGCTTCCAGTCTTTTCTTGATTCCATCCAAGATGGTCTTGTTGGACGCCTCGGCTTGTCCATTGCTCTGGGGAAACTGGGCGTTGAATAATAGTTCTTAATCTTATATTTTGCCCAAAAGTTTTTAATCAACTTGCTGTCGAACTGTGTGCTATTGTCTGCCACAATGGCTCTAGGGATTCCAAACCTGGTGATCATGTTTTTTACATTTACATCTCGGATTTTGGCAAAGGATTCAGCTTGTACCCACTTTGTAAAGTAATTAGTTGCTATAAGCAGGAACTTCTTTTGTCTAGTTGGCTTGGGCAGTGGCCCAATAAGATCCATGCCCCATTGGACAAATGGCGAAGGACTGGATATTGGATTCAAATCTCTAGCTGACTAGTGTATCAAAGGTGCAAACCTTTGACACTTCTCGCACTTCCTTACATAGGCTTCGGCATCTTTTGCATGTAGGGCCATCAGTAACCTTGTGATATAGGTCTGTGAGTAGGTGATCTGCCCTCTGCATGCATTCTATGTACTCCCTCATGAATCTTGTACGAAAAGTCCTCTACTTGGGATGGGTGTACACATCGCAATAAGGTCCAGTAAAAGATCTCCTGTACAGATGGCCTTCTGCTGATAGGCAGAACCTGGCCGACTTCAGTCTGATCTTATGAGCTTCCCTTTTGTCTTCTAGCAGTTTGCTATCTCTGAGGAACATGACTATGGCGTCCATCTAACTTGGACCCAACTCTACGCACATTGCTTCATACTTTGTTATTAGAAGTTCAGTACTTGGGCCTGACAGGTAATCCACCATAATTACTCTTGGCTCGTCTGACTTTGTAGCCCGACTTTCCGCGCTCTTTTCGAAAGGCAAATAGCTCTACAATTTGGACTCCACTTGTGGTTTTAAATATGATTTCACAAGTGCGATGTAAAATAGTGAAAATACAAAAAGAGTCAAAATCCGACAATTCTTTTTGAAAAATCAATGTTTGAATTAAATGCAAAAAATGGACTGTTTTGCTAGATAACAGAGTTACCACCTAAATATTTTTGAAAAAATTAGGAAACCCGAGACTCGTGCCAAAGGCCATTAGTCTGTCATCACCAAAGTGTCTCTGCTCGGGAACTTAGGTACGAGAGGGAAATGTCATGAATTGAGCACCCCACTCATCCGATCAAAGATTGGCCTCTACTAATCATGATATGTTTTTTATTTACATTATATGCTTTTGTTCTGATTTATTATCTATTTTTACTATGTGATGCGTACACAAGGTATAGACTAGTTTGCAAGATTTGGAACACTTGATTTCATGTTTTGTTTTGAAATTGTTTTGTGGATTTTTCACTTGAAAAAGTGGGCTAAAATGGACACTAATCAAGCCATTCCAATTCAAGCAACTAGCCTTCATCCACAGGCATTCAAACAATTATATCATTTAAGCAATTAGCCTCATGGTATTCATGCCTTGACATGGCAACACAAACATTCGATGCAAGATGCTAAGTCATAAAAGCTCACCTAGTACTCCGAGCAAAAACAGGTGAAAGAGTTAGAAAAGTATGCATGTTCCTAACTTATGCAATATGACTAATGCAACGCACACATTATGTATTTTATAGGCTTGGCTATGAGCATGGCATATGATTGTATTCAAGACATACGATAAAGCATGTATTCAAGTAATGAGCATTTGATATCGGGTTAGCATGATGAGTCGAACTTTGGATGCATGTAAGACAAATGGATGCAAAACATGGAGTATGTGAATGAAACGTGATGCCCTATACTAACCATCATATGCAAGTAAGTAAAAGGGAGAAAGACATGGGGTTGGAAGACATACAACTTATTACAACATTGCCCTCGTGCAAGAGGGTGCGAACCAAAGTCCAAAGTCTGAATTAAACTAACTATTACAACCCGAATGAATAAATTAAAGCAATAACTAGCTAACTAGACTATTACAACGAGGATAACCATGATAAATAAACTCGCTATTTAAACTAATTAACTACAACAATTACAAAGGGACAATAATAATAATAATTACAACATTAATAATTTAATGAGACTAATTACAATAAACATTATTGAATAAATTAATTACAATGATGATCATGATGTAAGCGAGGATGCGCAAGGGTTGCATGCATGCACATGCACAATGTTCAAGAACAGCTCTGTCTGCCCCAAGCTTGCTCTGTTTCACCTCAGCCACTACCCTCTATTTTCTACAAAAAAAACACTGCTGACCAAACATTGAGGACCGGCTGGCCGGCCTTCAATGAAGCCCGACCGGGCCTAAAGAAGGCCAGTCTTGCCTCAATTTTGTGCAAAACTCTGTTTTTGTACCCTGAAGTGAAAACAGTGCATACAAAGTTGTTTAAGCTCTGTTTGTCCCTTCATTCCTTCTCTGTCGTGGGAAAGCCTCGAGAGAAGGTTAGAATTGTTTCCAAAACCATCAACAAGCAAGTTGATTGCTTGATGATTTCGGATACAATTTTGGACAAAAATCAATGAATGCAATGAATATGACCACTCCTCCCTCTTTATCATGGAATGAACTCAAAAAAAAAAAAGGAAGTAGAAACGCTTCAAGGATCATCAAAACGCCATGAATTAGTGTATGACCACTCTTGACTCGATAAACCTGGCATAACGTCCTGCCAAGCCCAAGCAATATGACTCATTTTCTTTATGTGTGTTGGTTGCTTTTAAACCAATTCTCTTAGTCATTTCCATTCTTTAGTCCATTTGTCCAAGGTTGTGATTAAGTCCTCTAAAAAGGAGAGAAGCGTCAAACGGGGAGTAATTCTCAACATGAAAGAGAGATTATGCTGTTGACAATGAATCTCCGTAGAGATTAAGCCATTAAACGTGAATCTCTAGTTCATGTGTTGAATAACCGTCAACCGATTGAAACAACTCTCAAATGAAAGAAATGAATGGGAAGTTGATTTTTAAAATGAGGTCATTAACATGAAAGTTAGACAAAGAAAGGCTAAGAACAACATAATACAAGCTATGTACAATGACCAATGCTACAACAAAGGAACTAATCAAAGCTTGAATCAATTAAATAGATTAGGACAGCCCTAAAACAATCTCTAATAAGACAAAAAGTGGCTGAAAATGCAAGAAAAGAACTCAAAAAGCTAAACAAAAAGGTAAAGACAATAAAGCTATGTATGCAAAAACAAGGAGGGTGGCCAACCCCTCCAATTTCAAGACTTCAAACCATGTTTTTTGGCCTTAGTTCGACTCTAAAAATTAGTTCAAAAATCAAAGAAAAAGATTGTAAAGGAACCAAGGGTTGAGCTATGAAGATAGGTGCAAGTAAGGGTGTTAACCTTACCACCTTTGGTTGCTTATCCAAACCTAAGTTCCAACACTTAAAATGGATGCAAAACAGCCCAAGAATACAAGAAATAGATAGAAATGAAGTAAGCAAAAGCAAGAACAAGAGTTGCAAGTTTATAACTCTCAAAATGGAGTAAGGTTTGGTTGATGATCAAACTCACTCTTGTCACACTCTCAAACCTGAATTATGCTTCTCAAGGGTCAAACAAGGATCTAAGATGATGAGTCAAGGTTGTGTATGGTGTATATAGATGATACAAGGAAGATAGGTTAACTCAAGGATAGCTTGCAAAGGAAGAAACAGGAAGAAGGAGCTCTCTCTATGTGTATAGGCTTTTTCTTAATTGTTCAACCCTCAAAATAGAGGCATATGGTCGTATTTATAGAATTTGAGCAAGAAATATCATAAATATCTTAAAAAATGGACAGCTGGCAGCCTCCCGCCCAGTACAGTGTTTCTCGCTACCAAGGCCCGGCCGGCCCTCAATAGGCACGGCCGGCCCTCAATGCATTCCCCTGTTTTTCTATTTAAGCTTCAGCAAAGGGTGGCAGAATGTGTAAAAAAGGATTTCTTGGGTATAATCAACAGGCATATGTAAGGTTTGGGGTTGTTTTGAGGCTTAAATAAGACTTCTTCGTTGAGACCTCGAACCACACACAATACCACTTTCATCATCGAGTGTATTGAGCAAAGCACTCGAGCCTTGCAGGCGGTCAAAAATGGGGCATCCACAGTTGCCCTCTTTGATAGAGCTTGAAGTCATAACGTGACATGAGTGAATGTCAAAGTCCAAAGACGACCCATTTGACAATGCCGCAAGGTTCCGGCAAGAAATCAAGACATAAATGCAAAAGATTGAACTCGATGGCAAAATAAAAAAATGAAATGCAACAAATAACTTGTGATCATACAATGAAGCATTGCAATGAAACATATGTAAACGCAACACTCTAAACAAGGATGCAACGCAATGCAAAGGAAAATAAACCTCGCTGTGTTTCACACGGAACGAAGTAAATAAGCAGGCATCTCTCACGTGAAAAATACAAAGAAAGCACAAACCAACCTACGTCTCACGTAGAAAGGACGTAAGAAAATGCGGACCTAACTATGCCTCGCGTAGGAAGGGTGAAAGGCGACATAACCATCAAGCGCACCCGAGGTCTCAACCGAGAACCTAACGCGTCTCGCGCGATAGGAGGAAGGGTGGTGTAAACAAACAGGCGCACCTGATGTTTTTAACCAAGGTAAACAATCCTAACGCGTCACACACGAGAGGAGGAAAGAAGGTGTGAACAACGGGCGCACCCGCTGTTTTTAACCAAGGGTACAATCCTAACGCATCACATACAAGAGGAGGAAAGGTAGTGTGAACATCGGGCGCACTCGATGTTTTTAACCGAAGGTACAATCCTAATGCGTCACATATAAGAGGAAGAAAGGTAGTGTGAACATCGGGCGCACTCGATGTTTTTAACCAAAGGTACAATCCTAACGAGTCATATATGAGAGGAGGAAAGGTAGTGTGAACACCGGGCGCACCCGATGTTTTTAACTGAGGGTACAATCCTAACACGTCACACGCGAGAGGAGGAAAGGTGGTGTGAACACCGAGTGCACCTGATGTTTTTAACCGAGGGTACAATCCTACCGTGTCACACGCGAGAGGAGGAAAGGTGGTGTGAACACCCGGCGCACCAGATGTTTTTAACCGAAGGTACAATCCTAACGCGTCACATGCGAGAGGAGAAAATGTGGTGTGAACATCGAGCGCACTCGATGTTTTTAACCGAGGGTAAAATCCTAACGCGTCACACGGGAGAGGAGGAAAGGTGGTGTGAACAAATAGGCGAACCTGGTGTTTTTAACCAAGGGTACAATCCTAACACATTACATGCAAGAGGAGGAAAGGATAAACAAATCGCATAAGTAGGAATTAAAAATAAACATGGATTCTACATAAAGAGGCGTAAAATCAAAACAATCAAAGCGGTGTAGTAAAGTGGAAGCCAATTTACCCACGTGTTAAAACTATGAACGCAACAGACCGCGCTTCAATGTGGTTGTGAAATGGATGATGATTTTACTATGGCATGAATGATTTTATCTGGAATTGCTCTGAATGAACCGCACATACAATATCATTTGTTTACGATATAACAGAACAAGCAATTTAGGCAAACTAATTTATAAACTAACAGAACAGTTTAAATAAGTTTAAACAAATCAAATTACAACTTAAACTATGAGTTAAAACAAATTATGAATCAAAATCATGCATTCATATAATAAATCCAAATGAACAAAATCCTTTCTTTTTCTTTTTCACTCTTTTTATATTTTCTTTCCTTCTTTTACTTTCTTTTTTCTTTTTTTTTGCTTTCTTTCCTCTCTTTTCTTTTTCCTTTTTCTTTTTTCCAGCCCTCTTCCTTTTTTTTTTCTCTCTCAACTTCTTTTTTTTTTCTTTTTTTTTTCAACTCTCATTTTTTGTTTTTTTTTTTTCTTTTCTTTTGAAACCCCATAATACAAGAAATAAATAACAAAAAAGGAAGAGAGAGAGAGAGAGAGAGAGAGAGAGAGAGTTAAAGAACAAAACTGAACTGTGTTGACATTAAGAGCCGGCCGGGCCTCAATGAAGCACAGCCGGGCATTGCGATAGCCGGCCAGGCCTCGATAGCGGCAGGGACAGTTTTGGCCTTTCCTCGCGATTTATGTGTTTAAAAACAACAACACCCAACCCTATTTCCTCACACCCTCTTGTCCGAAATCCTTTCCTCTCTCTTTCTCTCTAGCTCTCCTCTCTCTCTAGATTTCTTCTTTTCCTTGTAACCCAACAACCCTTGCCACTTTTTTCTTCAAACCCTTCCTCTCTCATTTTGAACCGACTGGATTTTGATTAATTGAAGTTTTTAGGTTTCTTCGAGTTTTCTTGGTTTTTTGTGTACTCACTTTCCCCTCTCATTTTCTCTTTCCCAGGGTTTAGCCCCCTACATTTTTCTTGCTTTCTCTTCATTTCCTCCACTCTTCTCTATGGCTAGTGATGACGTTCTCATCCTGGACCCCGCCATTGGCATTGGGGCTGCCTTAGGCGCAGATATGGAGGCCGAGGACGCTCCTGCGTTGCCTCCCCTCGTTGATAGGCCATTTGACGTGGCCATATACTGACCACGTGCACATGTTCCATCCCCAGGTGGTATTTTTCGATTCGAGGGCCTCATCCTTGGAATAGACGAGGACATCTTGCTGCGAGAGCCCACGGAGCACTTGTCCGCCGATGCCTCCACGGTAAGCAACTTTCCTTTGTTTTGATGCGTTGTTGAATCTCACAAGTAGACTACTAGTTAAATACCATATACTTCCCATTTGTAGGTGATAGCTGGGAGGATTGGCGGATACGGATCCATATCCAGGCCCTGGCGCTGGTATAAGACTGCCCGCGGAGGTCCGCACACTAGTTGATGCAGCCAGCTTTGGGCCTTTCTACTCAGGGCTCATACAGATGAGGGCCGAGTCGTTGCTGTACGGGGCCCTAGTCGAGAGATAGTGGGACACCATAGATTCATTCCACTTCTCATCGATCAGGGAGCTGACTCTGACCCCGTACGAATTTTTTGATGCTTACTGGCTTGCGGGTCAGAGTTGGCGGCCCGATCCCATGTGATCCTGACATAACGCAGCAGAGAGCCGCACAACGTCAGCTTCTTGGAGAAATCCTAGACATCACCAGCCACGGGATGGTGAGGTACAGTTGGTTCTTTGAGTACTTCTCCAACTTTCACACAGCCTATCACTCCAGATGAGGTTGTCCAGTACACCCGCAGCTTCCTTATATATCTTCTTGGTACTACCCTGTTTGCAAAGGAAAATACCGTGGGGCTGCACCTTCTAGGGGCACTGGTGCACCTCCTATAGGTGGCAGATTATGATTGGGGTGGCGTCGGCCTAGCCACCTTATACTGCTACACGAGCTTAGTCTCCTGCCGCAAAGCGGATTCACTCGGCAACTACTGGAGGGTTTGGGAGGTGTGCCTCACACTTATCTTTTCTGTTCATTCTGCTTATTCTGCATTTTTTACTTATTTACTTCATCCATCTTTTCCTATTTGCAGCTCTGGGTTTATACCTACTTCACTTCTTTGGCTTCGATCCCAATGAGGCCAATCGAGTTGTCAGTACCCCGCTCACAGTACTACAACTGTTACGCCCCAAATCTACACTATTGGTTATAGTCAAGGGAAAGTCACTAAAGAGTCCTATGGTCAATAACCAAGTAAGATCCCAAATCGTCGGATGAGTCAAATTAGCCTCCCTTCTAAGTCCAGCTTTCTTAGGTAGCATACTACCTTTTTGACAGATCTTAGAGGCATTGACACAAGGTCTCGTAAGCAACGTCAGGGGTTATATTGGTGTTAGAATATAAGTACATAATAATTTCGAATATCCTTAATTACAAAAGCTCGTTCCATTAACATTACATCCCGAAAGAAAATTTAAATTTTTACATGAACTTTACAAAACATCAAAAGGAAATTTCTAACTTTTCTAAGATAGCCAAATATCTTCAAAGGTTTCCAACTTGTTGTCTCCTACTATAAGCTCCTCTTCAGCACCTGGCATGATACGTCGTGAGCTTTGAATGCCTAGTAAATGCATACACACCCCATCCCTTTTTCCCACTCCAATACACAACAACATTTACAAAAAGACAGAGGAAAGGATCATGGCATTTAAGTTCATAGCACGGATTATATGGTTAATTGTTAGTAGTCTAGAAATCCCCCAAAGAGATTTCGTCTTCCCAACTCCAAGAATTGGACGCGGATTATTCGGTATGCCTCCTCTTTTGCTGCTTTGTTGCAAAACTTACCTCGGATGCCTACCAATGGTTATATACCGCGTAGCGCCAACCGAGGGCCTCAAAAGAGACGGTAATGATGGGCCTAGCCCAATTCCCTCCTTACACTGAACTACCTAGGGTCCGAATACAACCGCTCCATTCAAGGGTTCCAAACAACCAGTTGCGCAAGACTTGCTCATTTTAATCCACTACTAATATCAACTTAACATTCTCATCAATTATGATGTATAACTAGTGTTGTCGTCAACCCTCTTTACTAACCCATTTAGTTTTCCCCTTTTTCACATTAAGTTCATTACACATTAGTGGTTAGCACAAGTAAGAGAAAAATATGGCCATTCAAGGTGAAACTCAAGCATGCAAGTATAACATATATTACAACAAATATGTCATGATAGCACAAAAACACTAACTACAATAAGAACCACACTGTCAAATTTTTAACACTGCACCGATTCAAAAATAAATATAGAAAAAATATTTTCTAAGAGTTTTAGAAATGTGGCTTACTGAGAATTTGTATAGAATCAAGTCTAGTTTTAGAATCATTTTACGGAAGTAGGGTGGCCCTTTTTGATTTTTAGATATTTAAGAAATACATAGACTCTGCCCAGATTTGACAACTGTTACAAAATTTGGCATTTCTCTTAAAATACTCATTCATTTTCATTGAAATAAAATTTTTTTGAAAGCTAACCTTCAGAGGAAGATTTTGATATAAAAATAAACATGAGATCATTTTTCTATAATTTTCTAGAATTTCTTAAAGTTCCCTATTTTAAACAGGTTCTTACACCAAGTATTTAGAAAAATAAAAGGAGTCATAAAAACACATCCATGGTCTTAGCCAAAATTTTCACATACTCTATACATGTCAATTAATACCTGTTTAAAACAGATTTTGAGTTGGTGAAGGTTTGCTATGGGAATAAAATCAAAAACCTTGAGGAAAAGCTTGCTGGAAATTCCAAGAAAGAAGAGGAACATTTTATTTTCAAACCATACATCATCTAACAATGTAGTAACTCTTAGTATCATGTGAAATATATTTTTAGCATGTATTATGATGGGAAAAACATGATGATTCATTGAGAGAAGAGGTGTATGAGATTTACCTTGGTTTGCTAGATCTTTTTCCTACTTGTTGCTCTCTTTTCTTCTCTTTTTCTCTCAAGCTCACTTGCTCTCCCTTTCCTCCTCTCTCAGCTATGTGTTGTGTGTGTATGGAGTGAAATAAAATAGCTAGCAAGGCTTGTATTTATAGGCCAAGGAGGAGAGAGAAGGGTTGGTTTGGTTTGGTTTGGTTGGTTTTCAATAGAAACTATTCAAGTTTGGTTGGTTTGTAATTGGATCAAATTAGGTTTTGTGTTAATTGATCTTGATTAAGAGAAAGTGATCCTATTTACTAGTTAATTAGGAGACAAAAAAGATATAGCAATAAATGCCCCTCATTCCTCCATGTTGGTCAAAGATTTGTTGCATATTTGTATAAGATTTGCTATGTATAAAAAATACACTTCTAGGTCCTTTTCACCACCCATAGCTAGCTACCCTATTTACCTATGTGAAATTTGAATTTTTTTTTTTGGTTAATAAAATATAGAGGATATTTTGTATAAATTAATAAAACATTGGTTGTACCTTTATTGAATAAAATATTAAGGTTTTAGGGCCAAAATGCAATAATTAAGAAAGAAAATGGTACAATCTGAAATTTTGAAATAAAACACATGTTTAAGTCATATAATTAATAAAATAATGATGGGAAAAATAATTCGGGCCACGTGGTGCTAATTCGCAACAAAAGGCGAGATACCGGGCTAAAACTGCGATTACTGAAAACTAGGGTTTTTCTCTTATAATTTTTGATTCTAGGGTTTCTAAATTATTAATTCAGGGTTTTAAAATGTTTCTTAAGTTCTCAAAGTTGATTAGGGTTTGCTGATTAGCTCGCACAGTCGCTCCTGATTTCTAGGGTTTAATTTGCAAGAAATGGAGAAATAAGGTTTCTTATTGAAATTCTTCAACTATAAGCGTTTGGGGACATTACAAAAAGTTAGAGCCTCACAACAACTCCCGATTTGAGCTCCGCTGCCTTGTAGACCGAGACTTCCCTTACTTCTACCGCTTCTTTGACATGATCACTGCGGACCAGATAACAAAATACCACCCTTTAACTGTTACATACTATAAGCATACTGCACTGTTTCCCACACACTACACGGTCATTCTCATATTGCACTGATTTTTGACACTACACTGATTTCTGACAAAATATCACCCTTTTGATTTATTCTAAAAGCAGGGAAGAACATGAGAATCATCTGAGAATTACCTTACAGACCCTAAGGGAAAAGAAATTATATACAAAACTCTCCAAATGTGAATTCTGGCTTGATAGTGTACCATTTCTGGGACACGTGATCAACAAGGATGGAGTATCAATAGACCCACAGAAAATTAAAACCATTGTATATTGGCCAAGACCAACCAACGTGTCAGAAGTTAGAAGTTTTCTGGGACTTGCTAGTTATTACAAAGATTTGTGAAAGATTTCTCAAAACTTCCCTTGCCTTTGACACAATTGACACAGAAAAATGTACCATTTGATTGGAATGATCAGTATGAATCAGCTTTTCAAGAATTGAAAACCAGGTTAGTGATTGCACCGATTTTGACTTTACCTAATGGTACTGATGGGTTTCAGATTTACAGTGATGCTTCCTACAAAGGCTTGGGGTGCGTCCTAATTCAAAATGGAAAGGTACTTACTTATGCCTCTCGGGAACTTCGTCCTTATGAAAGAAATTATCCAACCATGACCTTGAACCCGCAGCAATGGTTTTTGCTTTGAAGATTTGCTAACATTATCTGTATGGTGTGACTTATGAGGTATACACAGACCATAAAAGCCTCAAATATTTCTTCACCCAAAAAGAATTAAACATGAGATAGAGGAAATGGTTAGAATTGATCAAAGACTATGATTTGCAAATTCTGTATCATCCAGAGAAGGCAAATACCGTTGCAGATGCATTGAATCGAAAATCTACTGCCAATTTGTCATGTTTGCTCACCAATCAGAGAGAGTTGTTATATGACTTGGAGAAGGATGAGATTGAAGTTGTGTTACACGAACAGGGCAGGATTTTAGCCGCCATTTCCGCCCAGCCTGCAACTATTGAAGAGATTAAAGAAAAACAACGCGAAGATGAATTTCTGAGGAAAATTGTTGATGAAATTAACTCAAAACCAAAACTGGGATTTGTACTTGATAATGATATAGTTGAAATTTCAGAATCGCCTTTGTGTGCTGGACTGCTTTGACTTGAGGAAACACAATGACTGAAGCTCACAACTCGAAATTTGCTATGCATCCAGGAAATACGAAGATGTATCATGATTTGAAACGGAATTTCTGGTGGCCAGGAATGAAAAAGTGTATTGAGATTTTGTGGCTAGATGTTTACATTACCAACAAGTTAAAGCCGAACATTAACACCCGCTGGTTTTCAACCGCTTCCAATACCGGAATAGAAATGTGAGCACATCATCATGGACTTCATTGTGGACTGCCTCGTCTTCTTCTTCGAGGTATGATTCTATTTGGGTTATAGTTGATCGTTTGACTAAATCTACCCATTTTATTCCTATTAAACTATTTATATGCGACAAGTTAGCTAACATGTATGTGAATAAAATTGTGAGATTACTTGGTGTACCAGTATCTATTATATTGACAGAGATTCGAAGTTTATATCAAATTCTGGTAGAGTTTGCAACAGGCTTTGGGAACCGAATTACGATTGAGTAGTGCCTACCATCCACAGACAGACGGTCAATCCAAAAGAACTAATCAGACTTTGGAATATATGCTGCGGATGTGTGTATTAGACTTCCAAGGGGGTTGGGAGACTTATCTTCCTTTGGCCAAGTTTGTATACAATAACAGCTATCATTCAAGTATTTGGATAGCTCCCTTATGAAGCTTTGTATGGAAGGAAATGTCGTTCTCCTATCTGTTGGGCTGAAGCAGGCGACAGACCATTGTTGGGCCCCAAAACTTGTGTAGGAAACCATTGAAACGTGAAATTGATTCGACAAGATTGAAACCACACCAAAGCCGCCAAAAGAGTTATGCAGATGTCCGCAGGAAAGATAGAGAATATAAGTCGGGGATCATGTATTCATAAAAGTAACTCCTATGAAAGGGCAAATGCAGTTTGGGGTAAAAGGCAAGTTGGCACTAAGATACAACGGGCCATATCAAATTCTTGAGAAGATCAATTCGGTAACATACCGAGTAGCTTTACCATTAGTCATTGAACATATGCATAATGTTTTTCATATCTCTATGCTTCGGGATTATTTACGAGATCCACTACATGTGATTGAACCGACTCATGTTCTTCTGAAAGATGATTACACGTACGAGAAGAGGCCAATGCAAATTGTTAATCATCGAATCAAAAGATTGAGAAACAAGGAAATCCCGTTAGTGAAGGTTGATTAGTAGAATCATGGGGGAACCTATGCAACTTGGGAGACAGAAAAAGACATGATGAGAAAATACCCTGAGTTGTTTCCTTTGAATCTGGTTTTCTTCCAGAATTAAGGTAATTCGAGTTTGGAGGACCAAACTCTTTAAGGGGGGAAGGCTGTAACAAACCCGATCCATGATTAACGTTAATTCATGTTTAGTAACGCCTAATAAATAAGTAAAGCGAAATTTTGCATCACACGTTGCCGTATGTGTGTTTATATCTGTTTAACGTAAGAAGATCTGTTCATGTTTTCGTTTCAGTTCGCGAATTGAAGACCTTATCGGCATCTGATTCAGAAATTGCCTTGCTTTATCTGTTAATTAGAATTTTTAAAATTCTATAGTAGGTTTAATCAAAATTTGATTTAGAACGATTAAATTAGAATAAATTAATGCTCAATTAATTAATTGATCAACAAAGTGATTAGGCCATTAGCCAAGCCTATATAAGGCCACCTCAACACCTCATATACACTCTTTGCACTCCCAATTCCTCTTGATTGAGTTCAAACATGTGAGAGGGAGAGAATGAGAGAAATTGGGATCAAAAGCTAGAGAAAAGGGGGATTGCTAGGAATTGTTGGAGAATTGAAGAGCACCTAGAAGTTTAAGCCTCTACCATTGTGAATTCAAGGTCTAAGGTAAGAAATCTAACCCTTAGTTGTGTAATTAAGTTAGTTTTTGGAAGAATTCAAGTAAAGGAGGTGAACTGACAAGAGAATGAGCTAGGATTAGAGAATTGTAGCTCAAATCATACATACATGTGCATATCATGAAGTTTTGAAGTTGATTTTACAAGAATTCTCACATGCATGTTCATATCTTGGTTTTGTTCAAAGAATTCAACTTATTCTTGAGCTTAATGACTCATTGATCATGTTTTGGAAGGTTGGAATTCATGACATTACATGCAAGTTATGTGTTCTAAGTTTCAAGTTTTGTTTACTACAATTGGCCTAGTTTTTGGGCTTGATTTTGCAAAATAGTTTGTAATTCATCATGTACTATGAGTTTCTCAATGTTTTACTAAGTTTTGGTCCAAAAGAATGAGTTTTGAAAGATTTGAAATTGAGTTTTGAGCTTGGGAGCAAATCTGGAAATTCCACAATTCTGCTCCTACGCTTGAGCGACCACTTTGAGTGCGTGTACTTTCGCTCGAGCGACCAGAAATCCGCTCGAGCGTGAAATGCAAGCTCTCAAAAGTTCTTATGTTTTGCAATCCGCTCGGGTGACAAAAGTTGCGCTCGAGCGAGGTCATGTCTCTCACGCTTAAGCGAGCGTCGAGCGAGCATCGAGTGGAAAAATCAAGCAACCAACACTTTTGCCAAAGTTCAGACTACTCGAGTGAAGGAATGTGCGCTCGAGCGACCACTCACATTTTGCATGCCCGCTCGAGCATAGGAAGTTGCGCTCAAGCGAGGACCCTATTTTCAGCAAGTTTTGTTAAGTGTTTTCAAGTACATCTTTGCATCCTTATTTCATCCTAGGCCATGATTAAGGCACAATAATAAGGATAAAAGTAGAGACACACCAAGATAAGAAAAGAACAAGGTAACTGTTTCCGGGTGTGTAATTCAGTATATATTCGTTTTGTACCTATGTAGGTCACGCGCCGCAAGATATCGGAATTGCCTACTCAATTCGTCTGTTTGGAGCCATTTGTTATTTGTGAGTAATAACTCTGTAAAGTTATGTTAGACTTTAATTATTTTCTGATGATATGACATGATTAGTTTTCTGAAATGCCATGTTTTGTGTGAATGAATGATCGTCCAAGTTTTTGAAATGTATTCGCGGCATCCTTAGCATCATATGATATGCGTCCTTTTATGGGTCATCAGAATGCCTTTACGGCCGTCCCTTTATGGGTCATCGGAAACGTCTCTGTGCACACGAGTCATCGGAATGCCTTATGGTCATCTTTTTTATGGGTCATCAGAATGCCTTCACGGCTGTCCCTTTGTGGGTCATCGGATTTGTTAACGCTAATGGATGTGCCACATACTATGATGTGAAATGTATGAACTTTGAAAATGAATATGAACAAGTACATGAATCTGTTTCTGATTTGAAATCTGAATATGCATAAGACTCTGTTTCCGATATAAACTCTGATTTCTAATGCTATGATGGACATCATCCATTAAAACCCCTTTACTTTGTTATTATTCACTGGGCTCTTGCTCACTATTTATACTTTATATGTAGGTGACTAGGTGTGCGACCAAGCTTAAGATGATGCCTGAAAAGTTGTGTTCGTCAGCCACCCTTTGTGCCTCCCGAGGAGGTTCTAGATCATGTCAATCTTGTGGCTATGTTTTGTATTTAAGACTTTGGTTCTTGTGTTTTAACTTTGGACAAATTTCTGCTTATATGTACAATACTTAGGGTGACTTGAGAATATCTGTCTCATGTATGTCTCCACAGCTTAATAGACTATGTATATTTCTGTTTATTGCTTCCGCTGCCCCTAATTATATGTTATTCCGTTAAGAGGCTTTTAGTAATCCAAGAGTTACTGGCCGGTTATGACGCTAAACATATAGAGGCGGGTTTGGGTCATGACACCAAGCTTTGGGACGGATGTGCGAGTTATCATTACACGAGGCTCGGTCTTTGGCACATGATAGGAGGCTAGACATCCCCAGTTTAGTTCATCAATTTTCCATTATTGGAGACAGGAGTGACCTTTGGCAAAGTTGTCGGCGACATGCTCTCTGTTTGTGCCTTCTCGCACAATTCCTCCTTGCCCCTAGTTTCGGCGGAGCTAGCATCCGGTTGATCGAAGTAGCTTAACGTCTGAAAGAGGGTAAGAGTTGCATGAGTTTGACACTAGCCGAAACCTTGATGGGTTTAGATACTTTCCGCCGAAGAGAGACCACTCGGCTGGCAGGGAGTTCGCTACTTCTCCAAGTATTATTTTCCACCCTTCTAATTTATGATTCTTGCATCACTCAACACTCATTCTCTGTTTTTCTCTTAAAACTCCTTTCCTCACTTTTCTCTCATCGTACACCTCTTTATTCTTTAATCTCTATTATTTATTATATTATTATTATTATTATTATTATTATTATTATTATTATTATTATTTATTTTTTTATCCCTCCCTAGGTATGGCTTATGGATAAACTGCAAGTAGTGGGCCCTTGCCCTGAGTACTCGGCCCGAGCTTACTTCTTTCGTCAACGGCTAGTAGATTTCCCCTAAGAGGGTTTATGATGTGACTGGATGTGCAGCCAATCCGCAGCTGACATAATTGGTGTTGCCCTTGGCTCAATTTAGTTGGAATGAGCTACAGCATGTCCCGACAGTTAAGTGTAGAGTTGATTGGCCTTACACATTGCATATTCTATTTTCCTCTCCGGTTCAGATGCTAGTTTGGGCATGATCAAATACGTTCAGATGAGGGGGTGGAATACATAGCTTCATTTCCAGTTCACGTCTCGCACCTGTCCTGGTATCTTGCAGCCTGGAGGACAAGAGAGATTCTGGCTCCTACCATTGGTTTCAGTTACACCCTGTCTGAGGAGTGTTTAGCTTGGCTTGAAGAGGAGGCAGAGGTTAGGCCATCTTTGGCATAAAGCCACCTGACTTAACTGTGCCCCTAGTTTTACTGCTTTGATATTTTCTTTTCAAGTTTTAAGATGTAAAAAGCAACTTTGATCTAAATCAAAGAAAGAGAATGTACTTGTGTTGAAATCAATAAAATTAAAGTTGGGAGTACTAAAAATTTTCCTTTCGGTCCCAAAAATGGTCCAAGTTGTAAAAGGGTAAAATTTTGAACAAAATCAACTTTTATTAAAACTTTTCAAAACAATTTTCAGAAACGATCTCCACCTGACACGCGTGCGATCGATCCTTAAGATGTATAATCCCGAATCAAAAGAAATCATAACTGCCCCTGGCTGCATATCACTGCCGCTCTGCACTGTAAACAGCTTTTCTTCCTAAAATAAAGAGCACAACTGAACTAATAGATAGTGAACAAAGATGGCCTGATCAAGAAAATGGATAGGAAAGTCGAATTGGAGATAGTTACGGCCAAACTTCAGGATGAAGTTGTCTACGTATCCCAAAAATAGGAATTAGGCTTTACGTAGTTCGGTTCGGGTTCACTCGAGTCTTAACTCTCTCCTTTTGCGCTCTAACTTTTGCCAAAGTCGCCCTTTAGGGTTTTCAACCTTGCGAGCTCAGTTTTTCTTTATTTCTAATTTTTCATGCTCTAACTTTTGCCCAAGTCGCCCTTTCGGGTTTTCGGCCTAACGAGCCTCTCAGGGGTAGTATTTTTTCAACTTGTCCATATTGATCGGTTGCGAGAACTCCAAGCCATCCAAGTCCATAAGAATAACGGCCCCTCCTGACCAGATTGACTTGATGATATAAGGACTAGTCCAGTTAGGTTTGAACTTGTCCCTAGGGTCGTGAATGGGAGCTCGGTTGTCTTTCAGCACCATGTCCCCTTCTTGAAGATTCCTAGACTTAACTTTCTTGTTAAAAGCCTTGGCAATTCGGCGTTAGTAGCCCTGGACATGATACAATGCTCTTAGTCTTCTCTCATCAAACAACATCAACTCCTCAAACCTACTTTGCTGCCAATTTGCCTCTACTACCTGACACTCAGCCATAATTGGTAGCGAGGGCATTTCAATTTCGATCGGCAAAACAGCCTACATCCCGTAAACAAGAGAATAGGGGGTTGCCCTTGTAGATGTTCAGATTAAGGTTCTGTAGCCCTAGAGCGCAAATGGCAGTTTATCTGGCCAGTCCTTGTAAGTATCTACCATCTTCTGCAGAATTCTTTTGATATTTTTGTTGGTGGCCTCAACGACTCCATTGGTCTGCGGCCTGTAGGTTGATGACTTATGGAAAGCCACGTTATATTTCTCGAGCAAATCTATCACCTCTTTCTTGAAATGTGTCCCATTATCAGAGATAATCTCATTGGGCACCCCATACTGGTATATGATGTTATTTTTGATGAACTTAGCCACATGCGACGCTTTCAACATGGAGTAGGACTAGGCCTCCACCCATTTTGTGAAGTAATCTATTGCTACCAGAATAAATTCATGCCTGTTTGATCCCTTTGGCGTAACTACGCCGATAACATCTATTCTCCAAACAGAGAACGGCCATGGTGAAGTCATGTTGTAGAGCTTCGACGGCAGAATGTTCGTGCGATTGGCGTGAATCTGGCATTTGTGACAGCGCCAAACAAAACCAATTGTAACAACCCAAATTTTTAATTATTCGGTAAAATTTATACTAATATTATTTAATCACAGTTGGAAAAATATACGATTTATTTTGTATTATTATGTGCAATTTTGTAAAATAATATAATTATTAAGAATTTAGGGGTCAAAGTATAAATAAATAACTAAGTTAAACTTATCCATTGTAGAGCTTAGTGATAACAGCTAAATAGGGGGGGTACATGGATGGCTATGTGTCACCTAAAGCTTGCTGAGCAAGCCTTGCATCTTGTATAAAAGGAAGAGTTGGGAACAAGAGGAAGGAAAAAAACAAATAAAGAAACGGAAAGAAAGTAATGAAAGTTAAGAGGGTTTTGATGGTGGAAAGAAAGAGTGAGGTATTAATTTTAAGGTAAGTTATATTATACCTTGAGTCACCATAATATATTTTATGTATGTTTTGACTTACCATATTTATTTTATACAAGTTATGTTTTATAAATTATTATAAGTTATATTAATATTTCGATTACGTGGATTATTTACTGACCCCTATTTGCTTAAATTGAAACCCATGGATATATTTGTTTAAATTTTAAAAAATATTTGACAATGACATTATAAACAATTATGTTTTGTAAATACCACCATGGGAGTCCCACGCCAATTTTGGTCACTTTGTGGCCCTCTATTGTCATGGATCTATTGACCTCTATTCTGTGCAGAGCAAAGGGCTGTGCAGAGATAAGTGCTACACTATTGTGGAAGCCACCTCTATAATCCGTACGAGTCACCTATTGAATCCGTACCTCTGTTCTGACTGTCACTCCTGTAACCTCTGTTCTGTTCTGTTCTGTTCGGTACTATGGTTATGGTTATTTATTTACATAATTTCAATTTTGCTACTTAAATGATTATTTGTTCATACTAAGTTATCTTAAATATTTTAGTTACATAACTATCCATGGTTATTTTGTGTCCCTTATACTCTTGGCAAAATATTTCTCACTCTACCATGTGCTTATAGCTGTTTATCAATTTTCAGGAAACAATGCAATTCAGAAATAACTTTTGGAAAGTATTAGATGCGGGGATGTGAAATAGACACACACAGCACTTTTATGATGTATTTATATGTAAATATCGGCCTTTTTGGTCAATAAATTTTGTAATAAAAATAGAAGCTCTGATGATTATTTTGGTACCTTCACTTAAATATTATTTTCGCTCGCGTTTATTTATTTTTTCAAGAATTGGCCGGAGGTAACTTCAATTACCGGCCGTCATGATACTTAAGCCTTGGGTACGGGGAGCAAGTCGTGACACCAATACAATCCTCTTCCATGGTTAACCAGTAGTAGCCTTGTCTAAGGATTTTTTGGGCGAGCATCATACCATTCATGTAGGCTCCACACTCTCTTCCGTAAATGGCCTCCATAAGGCGCTTTGATTCCTCTTCCTCAATGTATAGCTTGTGCATTCCCAGATGGCCTTTTTTATACAGTTTACCTCCGCAGATGATGAATTGAATGGCCAGACGCCGTATTCTCCTTTTATCCTTGGCATTTGCTCTTGGCGGATATACCTCATTTTCCAAGAAATTCCAAATATCATAATACTAGGGGTTCTTGTTTGAAGCATCATCTACCAAGGGTGAGAAACAATATCCAAAGAAGCAGGCTCCCTGTGCACGTCTGAGTGTCGTGTGTGTTGTTTTGTTTATCTAGATTCTTGTTTTGAGTCGTGTCGAGTGTTTCTCGATGTGTTTAGGTTCTTTACCTTTTGTTTTTCGTTGTTGAGTCGTTTTGCTGTGGTTAGCCATAGGCTCAATACCCGGTCAAGGACTCATTTCAATTTCAAAAATAAATCGTTTTGTGCTCAAAGTGCTATGCCGTTCTCCACATTTGTGCAAAATAAGATTCGATCTTTCGTAAAACTGCAGGGTTCAACCCAGGTCATGTGAAAACAGTAGAACCAGGACTTGTCTGAAGTTATATAGGTTCCAAACTGCAAAGCAAAAGAAAAGAGGAAAATTTGGAACATCTGAGTTTGTTTCAACCTCTGCAAGTTTCGTCAATGCATACTGTGTGAGCTGTGTGTTCAAAGTAAACCAAATACTGTGTTATGAGCTGTGTGTTCAGAATGAGCAGTGTGGTGTACGAGTTGTGTGTTCAAAGTGAACAAAATATTGTGATGACTGTTTTGATGCTAGAACGGCGATCAGATGTACTCTCTCTGAGTATCAGTTCCCTGCCAGGGGCATCTTGGCTGTGTTTGCGATGAGTTCCTAGGAGATTAACTGCGACGATGGAAACTAGAGTTTGAATGGCTGATGCCTAGAATACAAAGGTTTGGAATTTCCGAGACTAAAGTCTGGTTTAAATACCCAGGGGTGTATCCTCGGCTTGAAATCTGTATGGAAGCCCCATAGGTTGAGGTAGCGGGTATGCGCCTCGATTCTGGATACTGAACTAACCTAGTCTGTCACTCCATTGGAGAATAGGGAAAGTTGTGAATATGATCGGGAAAGAAAGCAGCTGTGGCTTCTATATGCAGGTGTTGTACTGTTCAACTTTTCAGAACCTTTGAACTGTGAGTTGAAGGTAAGTGTTCGAAGAATACAAGGTGAGATCCCTGTCCGAGTAGAGCGGTTCATCGCCACTCGCCCCATGAGGTGCTTTTTTAAAGTGCCGCTTTGTTTGTTTATTGCGTTCCCTAAACATCATGCATTACATTGTTTGTGACATGTTGTAACATGTATCGTATTATCACACTTATTGCATTTATTTGCATCTTTTGTTATCTCGAATCTTTTATCCCTTTACGCTGCGCAACGTTTAGGATCGTTGTCCTCCGAGACTATCTCAGGGCGCGTGAAGCGTGGCCCTGGGCGTGTTTTATCTCAGGTTGCATCGTGTATGCGTCTGGGCGGGTTGTTTTGGACCTCCTCTCATGATTTTAGCGTGGTTTGAGTGTCCTTTTCCTCACACGATTTCAGCGTGTTTGGAATTTATCTCAGGTTGCGTCGTGTACGCGCCTGGACGAGTTGTTTTGGACCTCCTCTCACGATTTCAGCGTGGTTTGAGTGTCCTTTTCCTCACACGATTTCAGCGTGTTTGGAATTTATCTCAGGTTGCGTCGTGTACGCGCCTGGGCGAGTTATTTTGGACCTCCTCTCACGATTTCAGCGTGGTTTGAGTGTCCCCTTTCCTCACACGATTTTAGCGTGTTTTGAATTTATCTCAGGTTGCGTCGTGTACGCGCCTGGGTGGATTGTTTGGACCTCCTCTCACGATTTCAGCGTGATTTGAGTGTCCCTTTCCTCAGACGATTTTAGCGTGTTTGGAATTTATCACAGGTTGCGTTGTGTATGCGCCTGATTGGTTGTTTTTCCTTCTCTCGTGATTCCAGCATGATTGGAATATGTCCCCCTTTGCGTCTACTATACTATCTGTTGCATCGCACTGTTTTGTGCACCTTACTTGTATTGAGCATGCATTTTATCGCGCTATTTTGCGCATCGCACTATTTTGTGCACCTGACTTGCATTGTGCATGCATTTTATCGCGCTATTTTGCGCATTGCACTATCGCGCTATTTTGCGCATCGCACTATTTTGTGCACCTTACTTGCATTGTGCATGCATTTTATCGCGCTATTTTGTGCATTGCACTATTTTGTGCACCTTACTTGCATTGTGCATGCATTTTATCGCGCTATTTTGCGCATCGCACTGTTTTGTGCACCTTACTTGCATTGTGCATGCATTTTATCGCACTATTTTACGCATCGCACTGTTTTGTGCACTTTACTTGCATTGAGCATGCATTTTATCGTACTTTCTTGTGCACTCGCGCTTTCTTGCGCAGCGCACTATCTTGTGCATTTCATTACATGCTTTCATCTTACATTGAAAATGCTTGTATCTGTTTCGTTGCATTTGCATTGTTCGTGCTATTTTGCGCACCCTGCCTGCACTTGTTAGTGCATTGCATTGTCATGCACCCTTTCCCCTTGCATTGTTATGCACACACTTTTTTTTCCCGAAACACTGGGATATGTCCCTGTGTTTCTCCCTCTTTGGTTAAGAGCATTTGGAATACGTTCCAATGCTTGTACCTTTCCGAAACACTAGGATATGTCCCTGTGTTTCTCCTTCTTTTTCCGAAACACTGGGATATTGTCACGACCCAAACCCGCCCCTATGGGTTTAGCATCGCAACCGGCCAGTAATCCGAGATTACCGAAGGCCTGCTTAACAGTAATGACAGTAATACAGAGTAAGGGGCTGGTGGAAGCCAAACAGTAATAAAAGAGATGTCCAATGTGCTGTGACGATCTGGATGCAAAAAGACTTTTATGAACAAGCGACATTCATAATCAAAACCTGTATATTTACATCATACACAACATCTAGGTTAGGGACCAAATCCTTACACCATAACTTTACAGTCAAGTCCTAAACATTTATTACAGATCAGAGACAAAAGGGTGAAACTGAGGCACCCCAAAACAGCCTTAGCTTGAACGGACTTAGAACCTCGAAGTGAGGCACAAAGGTTGGCTTGACAAAACGGGAGCTTAACTTAACGCTCTTAGCTTCGGTCCGGTGCCTGGAACCTACATATAAATATAAACAGTGAGCTAAAGCCCAGTGAATAACATATGCGTAAAGGGGTTAAGAATGAATATCCTTTCAGTAATTAAAACGGTCATTTGCATCAGTAAATCAGTTACTCAATCAGTGGCTCATATTTCATGCCATAACAGTTATTTAGAAACCATAATAGTCATATGTGGTACATCCAATAGCAAAATAGTACAGTAGGTCTTAACAGACCGAACAGTCAGTTGATGGCCATCATAACAGTAAGCAGTAGTAGTTCCAAACATTGGAACTGACAGAGATCTCTGTAACAGTAGCAGTAACAGTACAGTAACAGTAAGTTGCTATGGATGCCATGAATACAGTTCACAAATAGGACAAACATTCATTCAGTAAATAATGCCATTTCAGAAAGCAGTACTGTAGACACCCCATTTTTGACCGTCCTCAAGACTTGGACATCACCGTTTGAACACTCGGTGATCATCCATATTTGTGTTCATCCTGAGTTCCCGGAGGTCTCAGCTACGCGCCTTGCCTCAGGATCTCTCGACTCGACTGTTTTGTGTCTGGTTTTGCACCAAACACTTGTGTTTTGCCTTTAAGGGGCAGGGAATGGCTTGTTGGCCACCCCCACACATCACCGGCCATGGCTTGAGGCCACCGACCACTGGTTTGTTTCCACCGGCCAAATGTTTGGCCGACCGGCACTATTTGTGGCTGGCCGACCATCTATTTTGGTCAAATTGCATTTTTGGCCGGCCGACCACTGTGCATCTGTTTTTGCAGATATTTTTATGCCAGCTGTGCTAGCTGGCATACACCTTTGCTCCCCTCCATACACGTGTATGGAGGGATTTCCCTCTTGACTAGCTTACTTGAGAAGCTTTGCAAGAGGAAGCTTTATAAGAGGGAGCCTCTTCTCCCTCCATTAGGGTTGACAAAAATTTTCAGAAGAGCTCTAATATTAGGGTTGGAATTTGTATCTATTCCATCTCTATATCACTCTCTTTTTGCCTTGTGTGTGTGTTTAGTCTCACTATTGCACACAAACACCCAGTCCTACACCTTCTCTTGGTTGTCGAGGGACCAGAAGGCTGTTCTTGGAGTTCTTGGCTTGGTTTGGAGCTAAGGAGACAGCTGGAGTGCTATTCTTGAAGAGGGTCATCAAGGGTAAGGTTCTTGTCCCTTTTTACCCCATTTTTGCAGTCTTTTAGCCTATCTTGTAACTGTTTTTAGACTTTGTATATAACTAATAAAAGTCTTGTTTTTGAGTGCTTTAAATAGTTGTTTAAGAGTGTTTTGTTGTTTGGGATTGTTTGACCCCTCATAAGCCTTGTTAGGCCCTAGTTTTGTGCTATTTTGGTGAGCTCCGGGACCACCTTGTTTGGGCCTCCTCACCACTGAAATCTTGAGGGATTTCAATGGTGAGGATGGTGCCTTAAGGTCCTAAGAAGGAGAGGGCCACCCCCTCTCCTTGTTGTCCTTGAAAAGGGCCATTTTAGCCTCATGTGCGAGCATCTTGTTTAAGTGTATTATGGCCATGCCTTAGCTATTTTTTGTGCTTATTATGTCATAATATAGCTCTGTTTTTGCTTGGTTTAGACACACCTTGCATGCCTTGCATACTTGTCTTGTAATGCCATGTTTTAGCCTTAACATACTTTATGCTTTAAGCCTTGTTCTAGCATGTTTTTGGCCAAGCTTTATGAAGCTTTATGCATGTTTTGATGTGCTTGAGGACTATTTTTGGTCATTTGGGTTGTCCATGCTTTGCTTTGTATAGCTACCATGCAAACCCTCTTGTATGCCTTAAGCATTGACTCCTCTAGCATGCCATCCTTGCATCATTTAAGTGGTTTAAAACCACTTGCCATGTCATTTTAGTCCTCATGGTATGCTTGTATGCTTGCATTTGATGCCCCTTTAATGCTTTACAAGGTTGTCATCTTATGCTCCATGTGTGGCCTCTTTTGTATGCTTGTATGTTTAGACCACTTAGATGCCAACTAGGTGTATCCTTAGCTTTGTTTAGGTCTGCCTTGGACCTGTTCTTAGTCCTTTTAGCCTTGTGAGGCTTGGTAGGCACGGCCATGGTTTAAGCCCATTGGCTTACCTTGAGACTTTGGGCTTGCTTGCATGCTTAGCTTGTCTTGTTTACTTGGTTTGGCACCTTTATAACATGATTTTCAGAGCTTACAATGCATGCCTTTAGTCCCATGTTTGGTCTCTTTTAAGTGTGCTTAAAAGTCACTTCTATATGCCTAAGTGTTGGACTATGTGTACATGCATGTTCTTAAGCATGTTGGCCACTGTTTTGGACTTGGTTGAGAGCTGTCCACTTCGGTTTAAGACCATTCTAGCATATGGTTGCATGCTCGCCTTATGTGTTGTTACATATTTGGCCTTGTTCCATATTTGTCACATTGCATATTTGCATGCTTAGGTTGTAATGCATTTGGCATGCATTGTACTTAGCATGTTGTCCATGATGCATCTTGCATGTTTTCATGGTTTAGATTACACTTTGCATGTTTGCTAGCTTGTATGCTTGTTCGCATTGCTCGTATGGCATACTGGATAATATGTCTAGGTTGCATTGCATTGGCATACATGCTTAGCCTCTTGAATTGAGTATGAAAGAGGTTGAGCTCCTTGTTTGTTCATGTGCATTTCATTTAAAATCAAAGTGCAATGACTTGGTTCCTTGGGCCATCACGCATGGAAATGCGCGATTGGTGATCCGAGAACCGATAACCATGTCCCTTTGAGTCATAAACCTGATAAGGGATGTGTTGGTGCACACATTTGCTTGAAATACATTGCTATGCCTTGTTTTGCCCTCTGCTGCTGTCAAAACAGGACTCTGCAGGAAGACTTGGCCGGCCGGCCATCCTTAGTGCCGACCGACCAACAATTGGTGGCCGGTGATCATTTCCAGTGGCCGGTGATCATTACATTTGGCCGGTGACCATTTCCCTTGGCCGATGGCATCCCACAGGGTTCATAGAATACACCTTGGGAATTTTGCAAGGATCAGAGGAGCAGAGTAGGGGAAACAGAGGCAACTTGTGCATGGCAGTGGACTTCCGAGCGGAGCCGAGCACGCATTGCATTGGGCCCTCTTCCCGAGGCTGTTTATTGTTTTATTAGATTAGTTAATTTGCTTAACTAGTTTAACTGGTCTGTAATATTTAATTAGCTTGTAGGTTAGTTAAATCTGTATTATTCTTTCGGTCCCTCCGAGTGAGGGCGTATTTGTAATGAGTGTGGGTGCGTGTGTGCATGTCTTCCAACCCCTACTTCTTTCTCCCTTTTACTTACATGCTTTGATGGTTAGTATTAGGACATGTTTAATTTAGCATCCTTATGCTATGCATGCGTGCATCATTCATCAGTATTGCATGCACCGGGCTCAGCGCATCATGCTAACAGCATAGTATGCCAAATCTAACTTGAATACGTGCTACTTGTTGCATCCCACATGCCATCCTAGGATTAGCCGAGCCTATTCTAGGGACATTTTGTATGCGTTGCATTAGCCATCTTAACATGAACTAGGATCATGCATATGATTACTAACTAGTTTCTGTTTTGGCACGGAGTACGACGTAAGTATTTATGCTTTAGCATCTCGCATGAGTGTGAATGTTAAACATGACAGCATGCTTACCATGTGGCTAGATGCTTATGTGATATAAACTGCTTGAATGCCTGTGGGTGAATGTTGGATTGTTTGAGTTGGGACAACTCATTGAAATCCGTGTTTTAGCCTACTTGTGAGTAGCAAATTTCAAATCATTTTCCAAATAAATGGATATGCAATGCTTTGTTCCAAATTAGGCGATCTAGTCTATACTTGTTTTGCTGTGCGCATCACATAGTAATTCTAGCTAATTAATCGAAATAAGAACGCATGTGTTTTCAAAAATGAGATATCATGGTTAGTAGAGGCCGATCTTCAGATCGGCGAGAGGGGGTGCTCATAGCTGACCTTCCCCAATCGTACCCAAGTTCCCGAGCCGAGGCAACTTTGGTGATGACGGACACGTGGCCTTTGGCAAACGATTCAGGGTTTCCTAAATTCCCCCAAAATAAATATTTAGGTGGCGACTCTGTATCTGGCAAAGCAGTCCATGTTTGGCACTTCTTTTCTAAAATCTGTTTTCTCAAAACGATTTGCCGGATTTGGACTCTTTGGTTCAGATTAAGAACCATGTCAAATTGAGTCCGAACTGTGGGGTGAGGCCCTCACGCGGGGCGCGTCCACAAGTACAATCAATCGTTCGGAAATAGTTATAATTGAATGTATCTTTACAACATTGTTACTCACAGAGTACTAGGCTATGGACAGGCTAGACAGCGTCCTCGGGTGCCAACCCTACACAGTTGCAGAATGAACACACACTAAGTTACACACTTGGGATTAATAGCTTAGCTCCTAAGCTTGACTTGGTGTGGTTCTATAACATTGTCCTCATTAAGATGCCTTAAACATGACCTAGGAATGCCTAGGATGAAATGAGGATACAAAAATGTACTTGAAAACACTTTTCAAAATTTGCTGAAACAGGGGTCCACGCTCGAGCGTGTCTTTCAACGCTTGAGCGGACATGCAGACAATAAAGCTCCGCTTGAGCGTGACTTCCTTCGCTCGAGCGGGCTGCAAACTCATGAAAAGTACTGGTTGCATGATATTCACACTCGACGGACGCTCGACCTCCGCTCGAGCGTGAGACTCAGACCCGCGCTCGAGCGTGAATTCTCTCGCTCGAGCGAACTGCAAAACACATGAACTTCTGGGCATATGCATTTCACGCTCGAGTGTTACTTTATACGCTCGAGCGGAAGTGCATGTACTCAAAGTGTACGCTTGAGCGTGAAGTCCTCCGCTCGAGCGTGGATAAAAAATCTGGAATTTCCAGATTGATCCCCAAGCACAAAAACTCAACCTTAAAAACTTCAAACTCGATTCTTTTGGGCTAATTTTCTGGAAAAAACTTGAAAACTCATACTACAACATGTTTCAAAGATCAATTATGAAATCAAACCCAAAAGTAAGCTAATTGAACACCAAATTAAATGTAAACATGAAGAACAATGCAAAATCATACATGCATGAGTTCCCATGAACTCTAATGTTCCAAAACAAGATCAAATGCAAGATTAAGCTCAAGAACATGATTAATTCATGGACCCCTACCAAGATATGAACATGCATGAAGAAATTCTCATGAAAACAACCTCAAAATTCAAGAAAATGTACATGCATGCATGAATTAATTCTTAAACCAACACCTTAAGCCAATTCTTGACTCTATACTCCAATATTTCCATGAACCATGCAAGATACAACTTAAATTCATAATTGAGAGGATGAATTCCCTACCTTAGGTCTAGAATCCCAAATGTAGAAGCCTAATTTTGCAATGCTCCTTTAATTCCTCTCTAATTTTCCAAGCCAATTTCTTGTTGAAACCAAACTTCTCCTATCTTCCTCTCTGTCACGGTTTTTGGGTCAAGAAGATGAATAAAAGTGGTGCATCAACATATGTAAGGTGTAAGGAGTGTTGGTCTAGAATTAGGCCACTAAGTGGCAAAAGTGTAATTTACTTGTACTAATGTGATTTAGCATTATTTAATCTAATTTAATCATTCCAAATTGAATTTTAATTAAAGCTACCATAAAATCACATAAATCCTAATTAGCATATAACACTAATCAGTTTCCGGTTCAGTTGCCGATAAGGCCTTCAATTCGCAATTCGAAATAAGAACACGAACAGATCATTCCGTAATCAAATAGATATAAATGCATTTAAAACAATACACTCATGCAGTTAATTCAGAATTTCAGCTTAATCAATTACTTATCATGCTCAATCACAGTTTTAGCACTAATCAGAGATATGTCCTGTGTTTTCTCTTTCTTTTTCCAAAACACCGGGATATGTCCTTGTGTTTCTCCTTCTTTTTCCGAAACACTAGGATATGTCCCTATGTTTCTCCTTCCTTTTCGAAACACCGGGATATGTCCCTGTGTTTCTCCCTCTTTGGTTAAGAGCATTTGGAATACGTTCCAATGCTTGTACCACTCTAGTTTCCCTTTCCTCTCTCGCGTGTGATGCGCTGAGAGGTTTACCTTTCCTCTCTCGCGTGTGATACGCTGAGAGGTTTTCCCTTTCTTCTCTTGCGTGTGACATGCTGAGAGGTTTTCCTTTTCTCTCTCGCGTGTGATACGCTAAGAGGTTTACCTTTCTTCTCTTGCGTGTGATACGTTGAGAAGTTTACCTTTCCTCTCTCGCGTGTGATACGCTGAGAGATGTTGTATTTGAGACTCTGGGTATTCTCAGTAGTCGCTTTTAGCCTTCTCCGCGTGAGACGCAGTGAGAATTGTTAATTTTCTTACATCATTTCTGCATGAGATGTAGTTTGGTTCGTATTCGTCTGCTTAAACTGTTGCATTTATTTTGTATAATTGCTTCGTTACAGCTTTTTTTGCATGACCATAAGTTATGTTCGGCTTTGTGCATGTCATTTGCATCTCGCCCCAGCCTGTGGGCGTATCTCTTTGTCATCTTGCCTGTTTGTCTAAGTCTTCGGCCTTGTCAAAAATGGGTTGTCTCTAGGCTTTGACATTCACTCCTGTCATCTTATGACTTCCGAGTTCTGTCAAAGAGGGGCAACTATAGACACCCCATTTTTTACCAACCTTAAGACTCAGACGTCATCGATTGAGCGCTCGGTGATTATGCATGTTGTGCTCGTTCTGAGGTTTCGGAGTTTTCGGCTGAAAGCCTTGCCTCTAGGCCTCTGAACTCTTTGTGCTTTAGCTCGATTTGCGGACCGAACCTTGTTTTCTCTGCCCTGGAGGGAGGGAGAGGTCTTGTAGACCATCTCTTTGTGGTCATAGACCACTTTTTCCGTTTGGAGACTAGTTTTCGGTTTTCTAAGCCTTCGGGACCGCATAACGTTCTCCGTTTGGCGTGGTTTTTGAACCACACCTTGTTTCCTCTACCTAGAGGGACACTGTCGTTCGGGAGACCACTTTTGTGGTTGTTGACCACTTTTGGTGCTCGTGGACTAGTTTTCGAGTCTCTCGGCTGCACGCTTTGCCTCCCGATCTCTCACCTTGCATCCGTTTTGGTTTGTTTTTGGTACAAACCTTGTTTTCCTTGTTTAGAAGGTGGTACAAGGGTGGGAGACCAGTTTTTCCCCTTGGAGACCACTTTTCCTCCTGCCAGCCAGTTTTCTAGTCAGAAAACTGGTTTTCTTGGTCTTTGGGCCACCTTTTCTGGTCGACCACCACACCACTGCATTGTTTTCATGCTCTAGACCCTCTCCCACCATGGCCGACTAGTTTTTGTTTTTGGGAGACCACTTGCGGTGGTCGGCCGACCACTTCAAGTAGCTGGCCGACCACTTCAAGTGGTCGGCTGCTTTTTGTCACCTTTTTGGAGATATTTCCAGCCGGCTGTAATAGCTGGAAGTCACCAGAACCATCCTCCATACACGTGTATGGAGAGATGGCCTTGAACCTTAGCTTCTTCAAGAAGCTTGAGCTTTTGGTTCTCTATAAGAGAGAACCACCTCCTTCCTCCTCTAGGTTCAGAAAATTAAGGCTTGAGAGTTATACATACATACTTGTATCTATCTTGCTCTTGTTCTTCATTTTGTGCCTTAAAAGTGTAGTTTTACCACACTTTAACACACAAACACACACTCAAACACCATCATTTTGTTGCTGAGGTGCTTAGGGGCTGGTTTTGAGGTTTTTGGTTTGGTTTGAGCTTAAAAAACTTGCTGGAGTTGTAGCTTCAAAAGTGTTCTTCAAGGGTGAGCCTTTAACTCCTTAAACCCTTATTTTTACTTAAGCTTTTGAACCTATTTGCATGTTGTTTTAAGCTTAACTTCCTACTACAAAAAGTTCTGTTTTTCAGTCCTTAAGATCTTTGTTTAAGGTCACTTTTGGGTTGGGGGTTGTCTACCCCCTCTTAGGCCTTGTTTGGCCTTGCTTTTGTGCCTTCTTTTTGAGCTTTTGGGACCACCTTGTTTTGACCTTCTCACCACTGAAACTCAGAAAAATTTCAGCGGTGGAAGTGGTGTTTTGAGGTCCCAAATAAGAGAGGGTCATCCCCTCTCCTTGTGTTTTGTATACTTGCTTCATATGCCTCATGTTTGAGCATGTTTGTTAAGCTTATGTTGGCCATATCTTAGCTTGTATTTGGGCTTATTTTGCTGTGGCATACCACTGTTTTTACTTGGTTTTGTCATTCCATGCATGCCTTATACACTTGTAGTGTAAATTTCATAAACTAGTCTTGTATTTCATGAAGTAGCATGTCTTTCTAGCTTATGTGACTCCATTTCAGTAGGTTTTTGGTGGTTGTTTTGCCATGCCATGACTCTGTTTTGGGTGGGTTTGATGGCCCTTGCATGCTCCATGCATTGTAGTGCAATTCCTTGAATTAGCCTGATGTGTCTCATGCTTTAACATGTCATTGTAGCATGCTTTTGGCTTAACTCTAAGAAGCTTTTGTCCATGTTTTAGCATGCTCTAGCTCTGATTTATGTTGTTTTGGTCATGCATGCCATGCTTTGTATAGCTATAATGCATTCTAGCTTGTTAGCTTTGTGTATCAAGTCCACTAGCATGCATTGCTTGGCTTATTTGAATGATTTGGCATCATTTTTTTATGTGATTTTAGTCCATGTTTCATGGTCATACACTCACATCTTTCACTTATTCAATGCGTTGGAGGGTTTGCCCTTTATGCCTTAATAAGAGCCATTGTGTATGCCTTCATGCCTAAGCTTGCGAGCTATCATTTCAATGTGTATTTGGGGTTATTTTGCCATGATATAACTTTGATTTTTGTTAGCGAAGCCATCTCATGCTTGGTCTTGATAGGTGTAGTGCAATCCACCTTATTTGCCTTGTATGCATCATGCCTTATGCCCTTCATGCTAGCTTGTTTTGGCTTCCTTCCATGCATGTTTTAGACTCATTTTAACATGTTCTATGACTGTTTTGGGTTGCCTTAGCCATATGCTTCATGTTTTGAATAGCTATAGTACAAGTGCTCTTGCTTGCTTCAAGCTTTGAGCACCGTAGCATGCTTCATTTGTGTTATGTACATGATTTGGCATCACTTAACATGACATTTCAGAGCATGTAGCATTGCCATGTTCCCACTTCATTCACCTTTTGAGTGCCTCTAAGGGTTGTGCATTTGTCGCCTTGTTTATGGCCTAGTGTGTATGCTTGCATGCCTAGGTGTTTGAGTCTCCATCTTAGCATGTTTTGGTCTATGTTTTGACCTACTTGAGCTCTGTTTGTGGTTAGTTCATGCATATTTTCCAGTATTGCATGCCTCATTTGTAGTCCTCTTTATTAGCTTTCATGCTTTAGGATTCTTGCATGCTTTACTTGCTTTTGTTTGAATGATTTGGCATCATTTTTTACTTAATTTCAGTGCACTTAGTGTTGCTACACTTCCACTTTTGTCACTCTTGAGAGTTGTGCTCTTAAGCCTAGTTGGTGAGCCAATTGGCATGCATGCTTATATATGCTTTTGGTGCCTTCATTTTGGTGTTATGGCCACTGATTTGGGCATGGTTGAGGTGTGATAACCCTGTCCCTTATTATGTTAATTGGTCTTTAATACGAATGTGATTATGTGTTTTGATATGATTTCGTGTGCCATTAGGTGAAAATGTGTGATTTTGAATTTCTATCTGTTCACCGTAGGAATATCTATTTAATTGTCTGCTTTGGAAATTAAATTGAAGGCCTTATCGGCCGCAGAACCTGGAATTGATTACGCCATTGTGATTGGCATAAATTTTAGAGCCTACGGTGAAATTTAATTGGAAATTGATTCAAATCAAATTAAATTGATTTAATTAGTGATTAGTGCTCTATTATTTGATATAAAATAATATACAAGAGGGGCTTTTAATATGGGCACTACACAACCAATTCTCCCTTTTTGCTTCACTTGGCTGATGATAAACTCTAAGGAAAAGGAGAGGGTCAGCTAGAGAGAGAGAGGGTGAAGGAAATTGGGGTTTTGGTCTCAAAGCTTGGTGATCTTGAAGATTATTCAAAAATTTACTATTGATTGGAAAAATTGAGCCTCTAGGTAAGCAATTGATTCTTGAATTCATGAGTGTAAATGTAATCTTGTGTGTTCAAAGTTGATTAATGGTCAAGAACAAGAATTGAAATGAAATTGAGTTGATCATGTTGAATTGAAGGTCAATGTTGCATGCATGTATGTAGTTGCTTTGAATTTGCATATTGAGCACCAAATGCATGATCTATGTGAGTTTTTAGTTGAAGATCATGTTCTTGACCATCTCTTCATCATATAAGTTGAGAATGAGAATAATACCACATGCATGTGCAAATTATAAGGGTGTAAGTGTTGAATGCATGAAATTGTTATATTGGTAATGAGTTGGTGGAAAATGAGCCCATGCATGTGTTTAAGTCATGAAATTGAGCTCCATGTGATGTGTTTTAGTGTTGGTACCATGTTAGTACAAGTATATGTGAAATTGGAGCCATTAATATGCAAGGAATGTGGTTGGAATGTCGAATTTGAGCTCAAGAACACATTCTGAAAAACCCAGAAATTATGATGTCCGCTCGAGCGGGAGAACCAACGCTCGGGCGTGGAATTCATGCTTCCAGTATTTTTTTGCAGGCATGGGTCCGCTCGAGCGGGGAAGTCCACGCTCGAGCAGGGAGCTATGTAGACAGACCTTTCGCTCGGGCGCCCGAGTTCACGCTCGAGCGTGAATTTGATGCAACCAGCACTTTTGCAGACCAATTGGGTCCGCTCGAGCGGGGAATTCCACGCTCGAGTGGGGACCCTGTTTTCTGAGATTTTGTTATGCGTTTTGTGTTTCGTTTTCCGTTCTCCTTCACTTCTAAGTACTCTTAGGCATGCATTGAGCATTGTAATTGAGTTAAAGAGATAAGAATAAAGCTTAAAAAGGAATATATGAATTTAGAACGGATCGAATTGTTTGTGACCCTTTTGTGTTCATAGAATGTGTAGGGTCGAGCTCCAGGGCAAACCAACCAACCGATCACTATGAGTAAGATCGATATTTGGAAGCTTGTCATTTGTCCAATTGCTTATTTTCTTATAAGCCTTATGCCTTATGATTTGCTAGTTTGAATTGTGGACAAATGCCTGATAAGAATGGATGGGCCAAAGGCCGTTTTGACATGAATGAATGGGCCAGAGGCCGTTTTGATAAGAATGAATGGGCCGGAGGCCGTTTTGACATGAATGGATGGGCCAAAGGCCGTTTTGACATGAATGAATGGGCCGGAGGCCGTTTTGATAAGAATGAATTGGCCGGCGCCGTTTTGACATGAATGAATGGGCCAGAGGTTGTTTTGATAAGAATGAATGGGCCGAAGGCCGTTTTGACATGAATGGATGGGCCAGAGGCCGTTTTGACATAAACAAGTGGGCCGGAGGCCGTTTTGACAAGAATGAAAGATAAATGGGCCAAAGGCCAGTATGTTTGAAACCATAGTCACTTGACTTAAATTGTGTATATAAATGTTAAATAAAAATGTGAATTGGGCCCAAGGCCGTTCGGAGTATGTTGTTCTACATATCGTTTGCATCTTCTTATTTGATATTATTCACTGGGCTATCGCTCACGCTCATTCATGTGTTTGTAGGTGAGCCAAGAGAGGTCCAGACCCAGCCCCAGTGAAGTCTGTGTGGAACAACCGAGTTTTGGAGAGTCAGCCCTAGTGTCTCACGCACGAGACTCGTCTTCGCCTTTCTGCTATGCTATGTTATTTTTGTCATGTTAGCGAGGACTTTGCATATGTCTGTATATGGTTTTCATGGGTTGACTTAGTTTTTGGATGATCCTGTTTGTACAGAACTTATGCTACTGTATTTCTGTTGTGAGTTTATATTAATGTATATATGTTTGGTTGTTTGGATGTGCCATGTAAGCACAGCTCTATAGACAAAGTCTTGAACTACTTCCGTTTGGCCCCCATTAACTCTGTTAAAATACATTTGTTTGGTTTGAGGCCGTAGGTAATCTCATGATTACTGACCGGTTATGTCCTTAACCCACGGGGGCGGGTTCGGGTCATGACAGAGTGGTATCAGAGCACGAGTTAATAACTCACACACTTGTCCAAACAAACAATAAGCGTCTAGAAAAGATCTAGGGTGCATTCATGTGATAAGTTTTGTAACGACCCCATCACGTATAATGACTACTACTTGGGTAATTAAGAGGGTTTGAAATTTAAGTGCCGACTATTATAATTTAATCTGGGATTCACGAAAAGTATGGAGATTGATTCATTTAAGGTTCTATTAAGTGCTTATTTTGGGAATTAGAAATTTAGGGTCCAAATGGTTTAAAGAAGTGAAATTAAGAAGTTGAGTTAATTTAATATTAATTATGGACTCATTTGGGAGTTTAAATAATTGTTCATTCCAGTTTAGTAAAATTAGGTTCGATAATTAGATCCAAATTGGAGTTAATTAAACTAATTAAATTGTGTGGGATTTGTAATTAGTTATGATTAATTAATTATGTGCTAACCCAGATTTTTAAGATTAAGTGTTACTTAATTAAATTAATCCTAAACATAAATTTAATTTATGGACTAAACTAGAATTGTGGGTGTGGGATGTACTGAGAAATTTAGGTGGGTGTACTGAGAAGTCTGGTTATGATTGTAAGTGGCATGTGCACGTGTAAGGAGGAAGTAACTAATGATTTATATAAATATATTAATATATTTGGGAAGACAACTAATGAGATATGTAATGCATTAATATATGAATTCTGAAATTGGGAAAACAGAGAGTTGGAGAAAATGGGAGAGAAACGTGAGGAGAGAGAGAGGGGCTCAACTTTGTGATCAAGAGAGTGTTGTTGGAACAAGAAACAAAGGAAGAGAGCAGCTCTAGTTTTTGAGGAGAAGAAGAACTAGCAAACTTAAGGTATAGAATTTATGTTTAATTATATAGAATCTTTACATTATGCTTGAAATTAAGGGTGAAATTGGACTCAAGATCATGTACTAATAGGATTAGGCAAGAAGATGAAAAATTAGAATTATGTTTATAGATTATGGAAAATAATTAGAAATTAATTATTTTGGGTTTGATGTTGTGATTTAATATTTGGGTTTTGATTTCTTCATCCTTCACATATTTTTAGTTTATCTCACATGCATTGTGAATTTTCAAGATTTTAGAATTAATTCACATTTTAAGGTTATGAGCTTGAGATTAAGTTGTGATATAAATTAAGAAGTCAAATTCTAAATTGATTGAGGGTGGATTTGAGAGAATTAAATAGGAAGTTGAGGATTATTATATAATTCATAGAATTGGGTTTTGCATGTTTAATCAAGTTAGGTTGAAAATATGAGTTATGGTTCTTTATTTGTTATGTTTGAGTTTAATTTGAGAATCATAAAATTGGGTTCTATAAATTACATGCAACAATAAATATTTGAAGATTGGATCCATGCAATGGAGTATATAAATGACTTTGGAGAAAAAGTTATAAAAATCATGAGTTCATGAGATTTGAGAGTTGATTTTGGAATTAAAGCAAGTTTTGATTTTATGAAAACTAGGAATTTGTTTAATCCATGCATGTGATTTAATTTAAAAGGTTTGTTCAATTTAAGCATATTTTAGAAACATCTATGATTATAAATTAAGTTTTTGGTTAGAAATTGAGTTAAGTTGAATTTCTAAGAAAATGATTTGTGTAATTCATAGTTAAGTTGATTTTGTTATTAATATAAAATTGGACCTATTTGTATTACATACATCTGGATTTCAAAGGATTTGGATTAATTCAATCTCATATTTTGAAGAGAAAAATGAAATGTTTTATGAACATCAAGTTTGTGGAAAATTAGAATTAATCCTAATGCTAGTTAAAGTTTTGATTTTATAATTAGATTTTTAATCATGCATGTAATGTAATTTGTGATTTTATTTAAATTAAACATATTTTGGGACACCTCTGGTTATGAATTAATTGAGGTTGTAAATTAAGTTAAGTTTAAGATTATGGAAATTAGTTGGAAAATTTATAAGAATATAAAATTAGTAATTTTGATGTCAATTTCAATACATGTGGATAATTTTCTAAGATTTATGACTTTAATTTCATGCTATGAAGGAAAATAGAAAGAGCTTGGAGTCAATTTTATGTAACTAAAAAGAAATGAGAGATTGGAGCCATGTTTAATTTACGGAGACTAATTAGAGGTTAATCACATTGGGTTTGGAATTTGGCATTGGAGCATGATTTTGAATAAATGTTTTTTTTTTAATTGAGAGTGTTCACTAAATTATACAATGGTTCTCCATTTTTGTGTACCAAAATACATGTTTTGAGGCTTTGAATATCAATATGAACTTCAATTACAATGTTGGGAATTTCAGAATTTGTGTTGTCCGCTCGAGCGTGAAAATCGAGCTCCCAGTAGTTTTTCAAATTTTGCAGTCCGCTCGAGCGACCAAAGTGGCGCTCGAACGGAGACCCATTTTCAGCATAATTTAGAAAATTGCATTTAGTCCACATTTTATTCTCATCTCTTTCCAAGGCATTCTAGACATGATTTATGACTCAATATAGATTAATAAGCTACCAATCAACATAAATTAGTTAGTTAAAGAATGAATTATTGATCTAGTGGTAATTGTTTATGAAGCCAAGTAAAATATCAATCTATTTGGAAAAGAAGGGCTTAGTAATGAAAGAATATGTGAAATAAGAACCCAGTCTATTTGAATGAGAAAGAATAAGTGTAGTAGAACTTCGGACTATTTAGACAGAAAAAGACTAGAAAAGTCAAGTTTGATCAAGGGAGTAATATTGTATTTAAATGTGTATATGTTATGTGCTTGTGTAGGTCATGCGCCATTGTCTGCCTGATTTATCTGATATGTCCAGTCCGTCTGATTTGCTTCTGCCGCTATCTGTGAGTAATAACTCTGTAAAGTTATGTTTAACTTAAGTATTTTCTGACTGGTATGATATGATCTGTTTTCTGAAAAGCTATCTTACGAATTATGAATCAATGTCCAATTTTCTGAAAAGTATTTGTGGCACCCTTAGTTCACGTGGCCCTCGCCCGGGGGTAACAATACGTGGCCAATCTGCACGTGGCCCTTGCTTGGGGGTAACAATACCATGGCTACTTGCGCGCAAGATATGGACCTTTATGGTCATTGGTACCAACTATATATGTGGGTCTCTAGACCAATTTGATCTGATAACTAATGGGTGTACCACGTATGATCTTATGCAAAATCTGAATATGAATATGAGTGTGCATCTGAATTTATTTCTGCTTTGAAATCTGAATATGTTCTGATTTAAATACTGGATTCTAACTTGTGATGGACATCATTCATAAAACCCCTTTACTCTGTTATTATTCACTGGGCTTTAGCTCACTGTATTATTTATGTATGTAGGTGATCAGGCGCGTGACCAGGCTTAGAGGTATCTGCCTAGGATCTGTTTTGTCAGCCAACCTAGGTGCCTCCCGTGGAGGTTCCGAATATATCAAGTGATTATCGCCATGTGATTTAAAGTTTAAGTTCTGTTTTCTTTTTTTTTTTGGTTAAACAAGTCTTGTGTATGTCGTGAATAGGGCTAAGTCTTTTGTTGTCTAATCTGTATATATATGATGACTTAAAGATAATGTATATATGTGTATATAAAAAGTTTAAAATTTTTCTGTCTCATATAAGTCTGCATAGCTCAATGGACGTTGTATATTGTTATTTGCTTCCGCTAGCCCCTAATATTATGTTAATCTGTTTCAGAGGCCTTCGGTAATCCCAGGATTACTGGCCGGTTACGATGCTAAACCTATAGGGGCGGTTTTGGGTCGTGACAAGTTTGAATCAGAAAGCATCAAGTATATGCTTAAATGTTTTGATATGAACAACTATGTGTTATAAGTTATGACTTGCTTGCATTGCAAATTGTTTGAATATGTATGCTTTCTAGTATATGCATACTTGTGTATCTTTTGTATAAAGTATAATGTAAGTTTAATCAGATGGTGAGAACAAGAGGTGATGAAATAGAAGAGTCCTCTACTGCCAGAATGGATAGAATGGAAAGGTTGATTCAAGAAATGGTAGAGACATTGAGGTAACAACAATAATGGCAACAGCAGTGGCAGCAACCACATCCTCCACCACCTTTGACACCACCTGTGCCAGATAATCAAAATGATGATCGGATAATAGCTCTCACCAAAGAATTCAAGAAAATGAAACCACCACAGTTCCATAGTGGATTAGACCCGTTAAAAGCCGAAGCATGGGTTCTCGACATTGAGAAATTATTTGAAGTGTTCCTTTGCTCGGAGACACAGAAGGTACTTTTAGCCACTTTTATGCTAGAAGACGAGGCAAGAAGATGGTGGATGTTAATGCGTGAGAATCATAGGGATGTTGATTGGGCAAAATTTTTGGAAATTTTCTACGACAAGTACTTCCCAGTGTGTCCGGGATAGGAAAGTAGCAGAGTTCATGGAACTTAAGCAAGACAGTATGACTGTAGCGAGTATGAGGCCAAATTCACCGAATTGGCCAGGTTTGCACCACATGTAATTGACACTGACTATAAGAAGGCGAGACACTTTGAAGGTGGGCTCCGAAGTGACATTTTAGAAAGAGTGAATGTCTTGAAGCTGGAGACTTACATTGGGGTGCTAGATAGGGCCATCATATCAGAGGCTAACATAGCTAGACAGGCTAAGCCAACGAAGAATGGAAAGGTAACAAAGGCAAGGCTTCTTTTCAAAGAAGAAATTTCTGAAAAAGCAAAACACGGGCTCTTCAAATACTTCGAATTCTTCCCGAGACACAGCTCCCATGTGCAACATTTGTAGCAAAAGGCACCGTGGAGTTTGTTACCGTGCATCAGGAGCCTGTTTCAAATGTGGGAAACAAGGGCATATGGCCCGAGATTGTAATCAGAATGGTGGAAAGATAGCTGCTAGTTCCACTGCATCGATCCCAAAGCCGGGAAATACTTTGAGATCTGCTACTACCGGGGATACCGTGAGACAGGGGAGAGTTTTTGCGCTTGTTCCGGGCGATACACGGAATGCCAACGCAGTTGTCTCAGGTACCATTTCTATATGTAATCAGGATGCTTTTGTGTTAATTGACTCCGGATCCACACACTCTTTTGTGACATGTGCATTTGCATCTAGACTGAATAGACCCTTAGAATTATTGCCATATCTGCTATGTGTGTCTGCTCCATCTGGGGAATCTGTATTGTGTGAATTTATACCGGTTTTGTGATATGCGTGTTGAGGATGCTATCCTATATGTAGACTTGTTGCCCTTGAATTTTAGACATTTTGATGTAATTTTGGGCATGGATTGGTTGACCAAATATTGTGCCACCATTGATTGTGTGACAAAACGGGTTGTGTTTAAACCACCAGAACAGAAAGAGATTGTGTTTGTGGGTAATGGGGTAGTGCCTCCACCTTATTTGATATCTGCAATGAAAGCATGTAAACTGATCAGGAAAGGGTGCCAGGGTTATTTGTGCTATGTGTCTGAACAAACTGTGAATGTTGAATTGAATGATATCCCTATTGTTAGAGAATTTCCGATGTGTTTCCAAATGAATTGCCAGGGGAATTGGTAGACAGGGAGATAGAGTTTACAATTGAGACTATGCCAGGCACCCAACCTATTTCTAAAGCTCCCTACAGAATGGCTACTACCGAAATGAAAGAATTGAAAGAACAGTTGCAAGACTGCTTACAAGGGGTTTATTCGACCTAGCACTTCGCCTTGGGGTGCACCAGTATTGTTTGTGAAAAAGAAGGATGGAACTTTGCGTTTGTGCATCGATTATCGGGAATTGAACAAGGTAACAATAAAGAACAAATATCCCCTACCCCGTATTGATGACTTATTTGACCAGTTGCAGGGATCACAGGTGTTTTCTAAATTGATTTGAGATCCGGGTATCATCAGCTGAAAGTTAAGGCAGAAGATGTTGAGAAAACCGCATTCAGAACGAGGTATGGACATTTTGAGTTTCTTGTTATGCCATTTGGAGTGACTAATGCTCCGGCAGCATTTATGGACTTAATGAACCGAATTTTTAAAACCTACCTTGACGAATTTGTTGTGGTTTTTATCGATGATATTTTGATATATTCTAAAGATAGACTTGAACATGAACATCATTTGAGAACTGTCCTACAAATACTTCGGGAAAGGAAATTATTTGCTAAACTAAAGAAATGTGAGTTTTGGTTGGATGAAGTTGTTTTCTTAGGGCATGTATCAACAAGGAAGGAATTTCAGTGGACCCGCAGAAAATAGAGGCATTGTGAATTGGCCTACACCGACCAATGTGACAGAAGTCCGTAGTTTCATGGGCTTAGCTGGGTACTACAGGAGGTTTGTGAAGGACTTTTCGAAATTAGCTGTGCCTCTTACCCAATTGACACGCAAGGGGCAACCTTTTGAATGGAACGATGAAAGAGAATCAGCCTTTCATGAATTGAAAACAGATTGACCACTGCACCATTTTGACACTACCTTCAGGTACGGAGAATTTTGTAATTTTCAGTGATGCGTCTTATAAAGGTTTGGGTTGTGTGTTAATGCAGAACGGAAAGGTTATTGCTTACGCCTCCCGACAGTTGAGGCCACACGAGAAGAATATCCAACACATGACCTAGAATTGGCCGCAGTTGTTTTGCTTTGAAAATCTGGCGGCATTATTTGTATGGAGCAAAGTGTGAAGTCTACACGGATCACAAAAGTCTGAAATACTTCTTCACAGAAGGAGTTGAATATGCGACAGAGGAGATGGCTGGAATTAATAAAGGATTATGATTTAGAGATTCAGTATCACCCCGGGAAAGCTAACACAGTTGCTGATGCCTTGAGCAGAAAATCAACGGGGAGTATGGCTTGTTTGCTTACTGAACAGAAAGATCTTGCAAGATTTTGAAAATCTGAAATTGAAGTGGTAATGTGTGAACAGGGCGGATTGATAGCCGCTATTACAGCCGAGCCGGCAATCATTGACGAAATCAAGCAAAACAGAAAGAGGATGAATTCCTCAAGAAAGTGATTGATGAATTTGAGACAAGTCCGAAAGCAGAGTTTGGCATTGAGAATGAAGTGTTGAGATTTCGGAACAGAATGTGTGTCCCAGATATTCCGGAACTAAAGAAGAGGGTTTTAGATGAAGCCCACAGATCCGTATTTGCTATGCATCCGGGTAATAATAAAATGTATCGGGATTTGAAACAAACCTATTGGTGGCCTAAAATGAAGAAAGAGATTGCAGAATATGTGTCCAAGTGTCTTCAATGTCAGCAAGTCAAAGCTGAACATCAGAAACCAGGCGGTCTACTTCAACCTCTCCCTATTCCTGAATGGAAGTGGGAGCATGTGACTATGGATTTCGTTGTTGGCCTACCTCGGACTTCTCGAGGTATGGATTCTATTTGGGTTGTAGTTGATAGACTGACTAAATCTGCACATTTTCTGCCTGTCAGACTACATTTAATGCTTATAGATTGGCTACTATTTATGTTGATGAGATTGTCCGTTTACACGGAGTTCCGGTATCCATTGTGTCGGATAGAGATCCGAAATTTGTATCTAGATTGTGGAAGAGTTTGCAGGAAGCTATGGGAACAGAACTAAGGTTCAGTACTGCATTCCACCCACAGACAGATGGGCAATCAGAACGAACAATACAGACTTTGGAAGATATGCTTCGATGTGTGCTTTGGATTTTCAGGGAGTTGGGAAGACTATTTGCCACTTGCAGAATTTGCTTATAATAACAGCTTCCACTCCAGCATCGGTATGGCACCATACGAGGCTTTGTATGGTAGAAGGTGTAGATCACCATTGTTGGACAGAAGTCGGGGATAGAGCTTTACTTGGGCCTGAAATTGTGCAAGACACTTCTGAGAAAATCAAATATTCGGCAAAGGCTCAAAACAGCTCAGGACCGACAAAAGAATTATGCAGATGTTCGAAGAAGACCTCTTGAGTATGAGGTCGGTGACCATGTGTTCATCCGTGTGTCCCCAATGAAAGGCCAAGTCAGGTTTGGAAAGAAGGGCAAGTTGTCGCCCCGTTACATTGGGCCGTTTCAGATTTTGGAAAGGCTTGGTCCGTTGCCTATAGAGTTGCTTTGCCACCGGGATGCGAACAAATCCATAATGTGTTTCACGTGTCGATGTTGAGGGGTTACCTCCGAGACCCGTTTCATGTGATTGATTATCACCGGGTAGCTATTGATGAAAATATGGAATACGCCGAATGGCCGGAACGAATTGTTGATCACAAGTGAAACAATTGAGAAGCAAGTCCATCCCAATGGTGAAAGTGGAATGGAAAGAACACTATGGGACGGATGCCATGGGAAAAAGAGGAGGAAATGCGACTACGCTATCCACATTTGTTTCCCGACGAAGGTAAATAAGTTTGGAGGACCAAACTTCCTAAAGGGGGGAAGACTGTGATACCCTGTTCCGTATATGTTAATTGGTCCTTAATATGAATGTGATTATGTGTTTATATGATTTTGTGTGCCATTATGTGAAAATATGTGGTTTTGAATTTCTATCTGTTCACCGTAGGAATATCTGTTTGTCTGCTTTGGAAATTAAATTGAAGGCCTTATCGGCCACAGAACCCGAAATTGATTACGCCATTGTGATTGGCATAATTTTTAGAGCCTACGGTGAAATTTAATTGAAATTGATTCAGATCAAATTAAATTGATTTAATTAATGAATTAGTGCTCTATTATTTGATATTAAAATAATATAACAAGAGGGGCTTTTAATATGGGCACTACACAATTTCTCTCCTTTTTGCTTCACTTGGCTGATGATAAACTCTAAGAAAAGGAGAGGGTCGGCTAGAGAGAGAGAGAGGGTGAAGGAAATTGGGTTTTGGTCTCAAAGCTTGGTGATCTTGAAGATTATTCAAGAATTTGCTATTGATTGGAAAAATTGAGCCTCTAGGTAAGCAATTGATTCTTGAATTCATGAGTGTAATGTGTAATCTTGTGTGTTCAAAGTTGATTAATGGTCAAGAACAAGAATTGAAATGAAATTGAGTTGATCATGTTGAATTGAAGGTCAATGTTGCATGCATGTATGTAGTTGCTTTGAATTTGCATATTTGAGCACCAAATGCATGATCTATGTGAGTTTTTAGTTGAAGATCATGTTCTTGACCATCTCTTCATCATATAAGTTGAGAATGAGAATAATATACCACATGCATGTGCAAATTATAAGGGTGTAAGTGTTGAATGCATGAAATTGTTATATTGGTAATGAGTTTGGTGGAAAATGAGCCATGCATGTGTTTGAGTCATGAAATTGAGCTCCATGTTGATGTGTTTTAGTGTTGGTACCATGTTAGTACAAGTATATGTGAAATTGGAGCCATAATATGCAAAATGTGGTTGGAATGTCGAATTTGAGCTCAAGAACACATTCTGGAAAACCCAAATTTATGATGTCGCTCGAGGGAGAACCGACGCTCGAGCGGGGAATTCATGCTCCCAGTATTTTTTTCAGGCATGGGTCCGCTCGAGCGGGGAAGTCCACGCTCGAGCGGGGAGCTATGTAGACAGACCTTCTGCTCGAGCGCCCGAGTTCGCTCGACGATTCATGCTCGAGCATGAATTTGATGCAACCAGCACTTTTGCAGACCAATTGGGTCCGCTCGAAGCGGGGACCCTGTTTTCTGAGATTTTGTTATGCGTTCTGTGTTTCGTTTTCCGTTCTCCTTCACTTCTAAGTACTCTTAGGCATGCATTGAGCATTGTAATTGAGTTAAAGAGATAAGAATAAAGCCTAAAGAGGAATATGTGAATTTAGAACGGATCGAATTGTTTGTGACCCTTTTGTGTTCATGGAATGTGTAGGGTCGAGCTCCAGGGCAAACCAACCAACCGATCACTGTGAGTATATCGATATTTGGAAGCTTGTCATTTGTCCAATTGCTTATTTTCTTATAAGCCTTATGCCTTATGATTTGCTAGTTTGAATTGTGGACAAATGCTGATAAGAATGATGGGCCAAAGGCCGTTTTGACATGAATGATGGGCCGAGGCCGTTTTGATAAGAATGAATGGGCCGGAGGCCGTTTTGACATGAATGGATGGGCCAGAGGCCGTTTTGACATGAATGAATGGACCAGAGGCCGTTTTGATAAGAATGAATGGGCTGGAGGCCGTTTTGATAAGAATGAATGGGCCGGAGGCCATTTTGACATGAATGAATGGGCCGGAGGCCATTTTGATAAAAATGAATGGCCGGAGGCCGTTTTGATAAGAATGAATGGGCCGGAGGCCGTTTTGACATGAATGGATGGGCCGGAGGCCGTTTTGACATGAAGGGATGGGCCAGAGGCCGTTTTGACATAAACTAGTGGGCCAGAGACCGTTTTGACAGGAATGAAAGATAATGGGCCAAAGGCCAGTTGTTTGAAACCACAGTCACTTGACTTAAATTGTGTATATAAATGTTAAATAAAAATGTGAATTGGGCCCAAGGCTGTTCGGAGTATGTTGTTCTACATATCGTTTGCATCTTCTTATTTGATAGTATTCACTGGGCTATCGCTCACGCTCATTCATGTGTTTGTAGATAAGCAAGAGGTCCAGACCAGCCCCAGTGAAGCTTGTGTGGAACAACCGAGTTTTAGAGAGTCAGCCCTAGTGTCTCACGCACGAGACTTGTCTTCGCCTTTCTGCTATGCTATGTTATTTTTGTATGTTGGCGAGGACTTTGCATATGTCTGTATATAGTTTTCATGGGTTGACTTAGTTTTTGGATGATCCTGTTTGTACAGAACTTATGTTACTGTATTTCTGTTGTGAGTTTATATTAATGTATATATGTTTGGTTGTTTGGATGTGCCATGTAAGCATAGCTCTATGGACAAAGTCTTGAACTGCTTCCATTTGGCCCCCATTAACTCTGTTAAAATACATTTGTTTTGGTTTGAGGCCGTAGGTAATCTCATGATTACTGGCCGGTTATGTCCTTAACCCATGGGGGCGGGTTCGGGTCATGACATGAGGTCTGTCCATTTTGGTTTAAGTCCATTAAGCATGTTTGATTGCATGTTGTTTGCATGCTTATATTACATCGCATTGTGTATGCCATGTTCATTGCATTGTGTATGCCTTATACTTTGCATTGTGTATGCTATGTTGTCCATTGCAATGTGGATGCCATTTTGTTGCTTTGCATTAAGTTGTGCATGCCATTAGCATTGAGTATGCCATGTTACATTGCATTGCATGTTTGCATGCTTGTTTTATTGCGTTGCATGTTTGCATGCTTAAGTTGTATTGCATACTTGCATGCTTGAGTCGCATTGTGTATGCCATGCTTGTTGCATTTTGTTTGGAATAGGTGTTAGTCCAAACACGAGAAACGAGGGACGTTTCATACTTAAAGTGATGAAACGTGCCTCAAATCTCAGTCGCCGACGCTCTTGATCATACATGTTAGAGTTTTAGGCCTTATGTGTTTATGTGTGCATTCATTTTATATTAAATTGTGTAATTTGGCTTCTCGGCCATCATGCATTGAAAAGCGCGATTGGTGGCCCGAGGGTCGAGAACCGCACTCCCTTGAGCTTATGAAATGATAAGGAGGGTGGTCGTGCACACATATCTTGCAAATACATTGCCATGCCCTTTCTTGCTCTCTGTTGCAGAAAAGTGGAGTCTAGCAGCGAAAACTTGTCGGCCGACAGTAATACTAGCTGGCCGACCACTTTTTCTGGTTTTTAGCAACAAAAAGTGGTCAGTAGGTGGTCTCCCTCCTCAACAACTGGTCAGCAGCCCTCCCACAGGTCCCCAAGGTGAGTTTGAAGCTTTGTGGAGCTTGGTGCAGTGTTCTGAGAATAATTGCAAACAGAGGCAAATTGGGACATCGCGACAGATTTCCGAACGAGGCGACCGGGCATGCATGCATTCTTCCCTCTGAAGCTCCTACTTTACTGCTTTACTTAGCTAATTCGCTTAGCTAGTTTATGCTTTGGTTTTGTAATTAAGTAGTTAATGCGTTTAGCTACTTATTTGTTTTGTAATAGCTTAATTAGTTAGCTTGTTAGTTAGCTAGTTTTGTTGTGTAATAATTAGTTTAATTAGCTTAGATTAGCTAGTTAACTTCTTATTCGGACTCTCCCTCGAGAGGGCCTACTGTTGTAATAAGCGTACGTGTATGTGATGCATGTCTTCCAATCCCTATTTCTTTCTCCCTTTTACTTAACCGCTTACGATGGTTAGTTTTAGGGCATATTTTGTTTAGCATACCTTATGCTCACATGCGTGCATCCATTCATCTGTATTGCATACACCGGGCTCAGCGCATCATACAAACCGCATTAGATTTTCAATACATTTACTTGAATATGTATTCAACAGCATGTTATCAAGTTGCATTTCACATGACATCTTAGAATAGCCGAGCCTATTTTAGATGCATTTTCGCATGTGTTGCATTAGCCATCTTAACATGAACTAGGATCGTACATTGATTTCTAACTAGTTCTCTGTTTTGGCGCGGAGTACACTGTAAGTGTTTACGCTTTAGCATACTGCATGTGTGTTATTGATTGCCATGTAAAGCATGCTTGCCATGAGGTTAACTGCTTAGTTGATATAACTGCCTAAATGCCTGTGGGTGAAGGTTGGATCGCTTGAATTGGGACGATTCATTGAAATCCTCGATTTAGCCTACTTGTGAGTAGCAAACTTCAAATCATATTCACAAACGAATATGCAATGTTTTGTTCCAAATTAGGCGATCTAGTCTATACTTGTCTGCTGTGCGCATCACATAGTAATTCTAGGTTAATAAATGGAATAAGAACACATGTGTTTTCAAGAACAACATATCATGCTTAGTACAGGCCGATCTTTGATCGGGCGAACAAGGGTGCTCATTGCATGACCTTCCCCTCTCGTACCCAAGTTCTCGAGCCGAGGTAACTTTGGTGATGATGGACACGTGGCCTTAGGCACGAGTCAGGGTTTCCTAAATTCTCCCAAAATAAAATATTTAGGTGGCGACTCTGTATCTGGCAAAGCAGTCCATGTTTGGCACTTCTTTACACAAATCAGTTTTCCAAAACGATTTGCCGGATTTGGACTCTTTGGTGATTTATCAATCTTACATTGCACTTTGTAAGATCAGATTAAGAACCGTGACATTGAGTCCGAACTGTAGTAGCTAGAGAGGAAACCGAATTCGCACCTTCGCAGCATAGAGCTCGGGAGTTCTCCGGGCACGTCTACACACACCGATCCCATAACCGTACTGATTGGCTGCTCCGTCAAAGTACATCATCCACGTTTTCTCCTCTATTTGCAGAATATTTTCATCTGGGAAAAGGTACTCACCGCTTCATTGCCCTCTACTGGGTGATCTACCAATAATTCCGCTATAGCTCTCCCTTTAACTGACTTGTGTGTAACATATGTAAGATCAAATTCAGAGAGAAGAAGCAACCAACGGGTTAGCCCCCTAAGCGCTAGTTTCTCAAAGAGATATTTGATGGGATCTAATCTCGAAACCAGGATTACGGAGTGAGCTAACAGGTAGTGCCTCAACTTCCGGGCAGCCCATACCAAGGCTAGATAAGATTTCTCAAGGGGAGTGTAACGGGTCTCGTAATCTAGCATTTTCTTGCTCAAGTAGTAAATAGCTTTCTCCACCTTAGCCTCCAACTCCTAAGCTAAGATACACCCTATGGTTGAGTTTGTCACTGACAGGTACAAGATCAACGGTTTTCCTAGTTCTGGCAGTGATAACACAGGTAGATTCTGCAAATACTGCTTGACCTGTTCAAAAGCGAACTGACAGCGATCGTCCCATTGGAACTTTTTTCCTTTCTTCAGGAGACCAAATAGTGGTTCATAAGTCAAAGTTAATTTTGAAATAAACCGCCTTATGAATTGTATTTTACCCAGAATGCCGTGCACCTCATTTTCAATCCTTGGTGGTGGCATTTGTAAGATGGCTTTGATTTTGGAAGGATCTACCTCAATTCCTCTCTGTGTGATTAGGAATTCCAACATTTTCCCTATTGTTACACCAAAAGTGCATTTTTGCTGGTTCAACCTCAATCTATACTCTCTGATCCACTGAAAGAATTTCTCCGAGGCAGTGTAGTGGCTCTCTCGATCTTTGGACTTGACAGTCATATCGTCCACATACACCTCAACCTCTTTGTGGATCATGTCGTGCAGAATGGTAGTTGCAGCCCTTTGATAAGTGACCCCAGCATTCTTCAACCTAAATGGCATGACTCAGTAGCAATAAGTGCCCCAATAAGTACCCCACCATTAAAATCTGGTTATACCCAGAAAACCCATCTATGAACGAGAGCAATGCATGGCCCGCAGTGAAGCCTTCCAACTTATCAATATGCAGCAGTGGAAAATTATCCTTTAGACTAGCCTTATTCAGATTCCTGAAGTCGACACAGACTCTGATTCAGCCATCCTTCTTTGGGACTGGAACAATATTGGCCAACCACGTCGGATACTCAGATACAAGCAAGAACCCTTCCTTGATCTTTAAAACCCAATCTGGGCGAACTCTGCGCAACTTTTGCTTAACTGGCAGGACCTCAGGGTCAAGAGGGATCCAGTGCTGTACAATCTCAGGATCGATTCTAGGCATGTCTTCGTAGGACCACGCAAAAACATCTTTGAGATCTTTAATAAAGCGATTAAACGCGCGCGTTCCTCCGAAGACAGAGTGGACCCGATTTGAACCAAGTAAGGATCTTCCTCAGTACCCACAGTAATTGATACGTTTTCATCTGTATAGGGCTTAACACGCCTCTCCTCCTTATGATCAACCAAATTTTTCAAAACCTGAGGAATTTCTTCCTCTTCGTTTATGTCAAAATTTTGAAAATTAACATTAGTAAAACAAACCAAAAGCACACAGAAGTAGGCAAAGTCCATAGCATTCCCATTCAAAAAGTCTGGATCTTCAGTTACAGTGAACTTAAAATAAAAGCTAAAAGACAACCTAGACAAGACTTTGGTATCCGGGTTACCACTTCCAAAAATACCAGACTAGGAACTCGAATCTGAGTCCGACTCGATAGACTCAGTGGAATCAGATCCAGACCCACTACCCGATTTAGAATTGCTGATGACGCCTTGCTCAAACTTCCAAACCAGGCATGGAGCATCAGACATGTCCACGCTAAGATTGGAGAAATCCACTGTTGGGGTACCCCCGATCATTGAGATAGTAAAACTATCCCCCAAGTTGGTGGTCTCAGCTCCAACAGTAAAACTTGTCAGTAAGTCAACCAACGCTTTTCCCAATAGTTCATCTTCTTCGATGTCTAGGTTTGCAGTCTTTCCTTGATCTGTACCAGTGCTTAGGTCTTCTTGTTCGTCCTCCTCTTCTAGTAGCTGGTGTCCGAAAAAGATCTCGAACCCCGGATACCTAGTCTTTGTCTCCCAGTCATACCAACGCTCCAAAAATCCACAGAAGGGGAAATCTTTCCCTTGGCAGACAAAGCGTCCGTTCAGGGTTCCCCGTATAGGTTTGTGGACTAACTCATACTGCTTCCCAGTCCTCTTCGCTTTCAGTCTTTCTCTCATTTCCTACCATTTCCTTTGCCAATCTGCAGCGGTAGCTTTATATCCCAGCCCGAAGGCGTGGGGATTATGACTCATCTTCTTAGCAACAGTACCTCCCTACCTGCCACTTTGGCCTAGTCCGGATCCGGACATATGCCCTTGTTTGTTCATCATGTATATGGATTGCGCACTTACATAATCTCCATCGCCCCCTGCCATGATGGTTTGGACCAACTGAGCTTCTGCCAGAGAGAAGTCAAAAAGGAACACATCTTTTTCCCCATGTATGATTTCTAATAATGGTGCAGTGGTTCCCTGGGGAGGATGGATTGCAGAGTTACTGTATACGGTGGCGATCCCGCCTTTGAAGGAATACTTCACTAATTGATGGATTATTGATGATACAGCCTTCATCTAATGTAGCCAGGGCCTTCCCAGTAGTAGGTTGAACGTGGCCGGAACATCCATAACATGGAATTCCACCTCATGTTCGGATGGGCCGATTAGGATATTGCTCTTGAACATTCCCATGACATCCCGGCTTATATTGTCGTAAGCCCGGACGGCTTGGGTCGTCGGTGTAAAGTCAATCGGCCTCAAACCGATGGCATAGGCAGTTCTCACTGGACACACATTGATTGTCGATCCAGCATCTATTAACACTCTCGGAATCCACTTTTTTCGACTTTCCAAGGTTACATATAATGGACGGCTATGGTTGGCGCCCTCAAGAGGCAATTCCTTATCCATAAAAGATATCACCGGTGTAAAGTCCCTAGAGGTGACCAACGACATCAATTGGTCAACGGTGATGTCAATGGGCAATTTGGTTCGGTTCATTGCTTTGAGCAGGGCTTGCCTATGCTCCGGAGACGCCATTATCAGTTCCCAGATGGATATGTCAGCCTAAATCTTCTTGAGTTGTTTTAAGACCAGGTTTTCTTCAGTATACTTCTCTTTTGCTCTCTCAACCTCCTTGTTAGAGGTCTCTGGCTGGTCTCATGCTGCTGGTTTGAAGTACCGACCGCTCCGGGTCATATGATTGATCTCGTCGGTATACCTAGTGTCATCTGGGGTATCAGTTTTCCAACCTTCGTCAGTGTACGCATGACTTAGGTCGCTGTCTTCCCACTACTCTCCCGCAGTCATGGCCAGGCTGGCATTAGGTTCTATCCAAAGCATATTAACATCACGCGCCCCATCATCAAACCATTCTTCTTCCACCCCAGCTCGGGTATCAACATCCCGGTACTTTATAAGTTTCCTCAACATCCTCTTTCGGTTATTAGGATCCCATTCGACTTTTCTGGTTATCTGGGCATCACCCACCGTTGTTTCAGGTTCTTCTTTCCCTTTTCCTTTGCTTTGTTCTAGAGCTATCTTCACTTGGATCTCCTTTATCCTTTCCATTTGAAATTGTTCCAGTGCTTGTTCTTTCTCAGTAAGAGGTGCAGCCTCAGTCTTACCCTTACCAGCAATTTCATCTTCTATCTCGGTCTCTCCTATCTATTCCTCCACATCTAAATCTTCCTCACTTAACCATCTGTTGCTTGTTTCTAGCTAGCTCGGGTCCCACCATCCCATCTGCACACAGCTTGTATCTTCTTCCTCGAAGAAGTAAAGATCCTCCAGATCCTCTTCTAACTCTGCCAGATCTTCCTCTAGGTTTGCCAAGTCATTTAGGCCTTGCTCGGGCCACTTATTCTGATTCTGTGCTATTTAGTCTTCCCCTGTAGCATTGATGTTGAGAAAGTCCAGCAGTATAACCACTGGCTTCGGCTGATTGATGGCCACAATATATAAACTGGGATTGTACTCCTCTGCGAGCAAGACCCCCTTCTCTATGACACGGGTATAGCGATTCCGGTTTGACCCAACTTTTATTATATTCCAGACTCAGGTTTCGTGGTTGATTATAGTATCTGTGTCTTGTTTTCCTCCTTTAACTCTTAGAATTTGAGTTTTGGAATATGTTGGGTGTGTTTGGAACTGGTTGGTTGCTAGTTGGTCTAGATGGTTGTTGCCTAAATTTTGGCCTCTTCGCTCGAGTGAGGCTTCTTGTGCTCGAGTGAGCTTTTTGTAATTTGTTTCTTCACTCGAGCGAGAATTAGGAGTTCTTAGGTTTCCTTCCAGACACAGTATTTCTGGAGAAGATGAAGTTCTTCGCTCGAGTGAGGCTTCCTGCGCTCGAGAAATCCTTGTGTTATTTGTTCGTTCGCTCGAGCGAGGTTTCTTACGCTTGAGCGAGCGTGTGCGTCTATGAAATACCTGAAGGTATGTATTCTACGCTCGAGCGAGGCTTCTTGCACTCAAGCGAGGTCACTTGTTGTGTCTGGTCGCTCGAGTGAAGATTGCATATATCAGTTCGCAGCAGAACTTATCTGCATCACATTTTTGTATCTCTTCACCCCAAAACCCTAAATCAACACTCTTTCTCTCTCTCTCCAAAATCCTCTCTCTCTATAAATACTTCAAGATCCGAGCATCTCTCAACCCTAGTCTCTTTGTTAAAGAGTTAGAGCATCTTGTGGACTTCCTCTTGATCCGAACAAAACCGAATTTGGGGCATTTTTGAAGTTCTTCACCATCTTCTTTGAGCTTCTACTCTTGAGGTAGGGATATTCTACACTTTGTTATGGTTTTTAACCTAGTTATTTGTTGTTATGTATAAATGGTGGGATTTGGGAAGGCTTTGGTGAAGCTAGGGTTAGGATTCAAAAATTGAAAGAGGGGTTTTTATATTGGGCTCCATGAATATATATATATATATATATATTGGGTATTGAATATGAGGTTATATAGGTTAAAATGGTGAAATTTGGCCTTGGGGTTAATATTTGGAAAAGAGGAAAATTTGCCCTAATTTGAGTTAAATAAATTACTTGGTATAAATGATGAGATTGATATGGGAAATATGAAATTTGGAGGATGTATGAATAAATGGTGTAGTTGGATTTGTTAAATCACTCACCTATGGGAATTTGATAAATTATCTATTTAGAAGATTGTATACCTGTTCAGAAATATCTGTTTTGGGCTATCGGTGGAGGATAGCTATAATTGTTGTAGAAAATGCATGTGGATTAGGTCAATTAAACCCTATCTTTTAATTTACCTCATTGAATATGATGGTATGATTGAGATATTGAAAGTGTATTGTGGATAGTCATTGTAAATGATAATGCTTTTAAATACATTGTTTATGTATCATTGTTTGGAAGGAGATAGAGGATGGACTCCATTTATAATTAAGTTGGCCGGAGTGTCCAGGGTGAAAGACCCGAAACCTTATACACATATGGATGTCAATTCCCTCGGATGAAAATTCCGTAAAATAGCAACACTTGAAATCTTGTGCACATATGGGTGCCAATTCCCTCGAGTGAAAATTCCGTAAAATGGCAAAATTGAAGTGTTTGAATAATAGTCGTATTGAATTTGTCAATCACTGAGTTGTAGTCTCATTTAGATTGTTTAGATAACATTGAACTTGTCTCATGAATTGACTCGGAATTAATTGAATCTATATGAATTGAATAGATGGAAATGGATTGAGTTATGGGTATCAGTATTGAATGATTATGGAAAGACTGTAAGTTGGTTATGAATGTAGAACGTTTATCTAGCACCTATATCTTAGTTAAACCTCATATATTGTGTTAGTTTATTTCTACTAGGTTTTGGCTCACCCTACTTGGGAAACCATTTTCAGGTACTGGTGATATGTTTCTTCCAATGACGTAGCTTGGGAGGACTTAGGAGCTGGAGGCTCTACTTTGTTATTTTGTGTTTAAATATTTATTCAAGCCAAGGGCTTTATATATAGAGAGCTTATGACTCTCATTTGTTGTAACCAAGTTATGTCTTGGAAAGATGTAAGCCTGTAAGGCATTTATTTTGTTATTATTAACAAATGTTGTATGTTGTAAATTCCAAATGAATATTTATGAATGTATAATGCATGTAACACCTGTTGTAATATAAACCCTAATGAATGAAGTATATCATTTCTATTACGTTCATAGATCTTATGGAATGGATTATTTGTATTGTTTTGGGGGCGTTACAACGGGTATCAAGCGACCCTGTCTTTAGTGCATTCTTCTCTTCCTCCGTTTCTACTGCCACGGGCCTGGGTTGGGTTTATGGTGTTAGATCCATCATGCATATGTATGTGCCTTCTGGAATAACCACCTCTAGTTTTGGTAGGTGGGATGAGATAATGTATGTGCTAGGGTTGAAGGTGGGCGGTAGTGTATAGACGTGGTTAATATTTCTGGGAAGGGGGACTTGGTTATGTGCAGGAAATGGGTTGGTTGTTACGTTTGGTTTGGAAGGTGGGGAGATGACTTCGTTGTCAATGAGATCCTGGATCTCATGACGTAGACGGTAGCACATGTCTATGGGATGACCATGTTGTTGGTGGAAAATACAATACTGGGTAGGGTCATGTTTGGGTGGAATGGGTCTGGAAGTAGACGAGGATCGAGAGGCTTGAGATGCCCCTCTTGGATTAATAGCTTGAGGACGTGGGTTGGGCTCATATGGAGGAGAGTAAAAACTCTTCGATTTCGAGGTGGACTGGTATTTTGTGAAGGCTGTGACGTTGTGGCAGTAGCAAATGGATCAGCTATCTTGGCCGTTGTGACGACATTGCTGACATCTGCAGGCCGCAGAATAGTGCTACTGCTAGCATTGGTACTTCGGGAGAATGGCCTTCTTGCAGGTTCGCTTGTTCTATGAATAATACTCTTTTTGAATGCGCTCTCAATCTGGACCCCGAGCTCATGTAAGGAAGCAAATGTGGACAAAGGTGCCACTATCATTCTCTGCAACATGTCTGGCTCAAGGTTCTAGACGACTAGTCGAACTTGTTTTCTTTCGACAGGCCTATTTGTCATTCAAGTTGCCTTGGCTCTCCACCGGGCAACAAAATCGATGAATGATTCTTTAGGGTTCTAGGTAGTAGCATCCAGTTCACTAATGATTACTTCTATCTGGGTGTTATATGAATACTGATTAACAAACGCCTCAAATAGCTCCTCCCAATTCCGTTTTGTAGAGTCCTCCAACTTAGCGTACCAAATGGCTACCATATCAGACAGGGTTCTCCTAAACAACAAAAGCTTCTGTGCTCGAGACAAACCCATAGGCCTCAATACATTCGAAAACAACTGGACATGCACGATTGGATCCCCACTCCCATCGAATCTATCGATGTGGGGTATCTTAAATTTCTCTGATAACTTGACCGAAGCCTCAGTGTAACCATCTTCGATATCTGGAATAGAGTTGAAGCCTTGGAATTTCTTCAATGCTTTCTCCAATCTAGCAATCTTGACCAAGGCCGGATCAATTTCATTGATATCGAAAGGAAGAATCCTTGGAGGAGGTTGAACCGGAGGCCAATAAGCTGGAACGGGGGAAACATGTCCTAAGGATCTGGGACTAGTAGAAAATAGATCTGGGTTTGGCTGAGTAGTAGAGATCGGCGCACGGTTGATGGTAATGCCCCAGATGTACGCTGTAGGTCGGCAATGACTTCATCTTGTGCAGCCATCCTCTGGTTTACAATGTCCATAGTCCTTTGGAAGGCAGTCATCATAGCGGCGAATTCCTCTGTGTTCTATGCTGTGTTCTGTGCTATTACTAATTTGGGTGAACTAGATGCTGGTGAATTGATTGACTGAGAACGAGTAAGTGTTTGTGTAGTGCTTTGTTCTGATGTTACTGACCGTCTATTTCTTCTCCGTCAAGTGACTGGAGGAAGTGAGACTAACACGGGCTGACCACCAACAAGGTCTTGAGCTTTACACGGCCTATCGAAACGAGTCCACACAACTTGGGGAATATCGGGTATTTTTTAAGCTATGATGGTAAACTACCTAGCAAAAAGAAAGAAAGAAAAACAAAATCAAAATCGGACAGCACTTCGGCCCCAATTCACAAAAATCATAACACATAGCTAAACTGTAATCCCCACTGAACTTTATTTTCAAACTTTATACTAATATGAACCATCATGTACAGTCTCACTGTAAAAGCATATATCAAGTAAAAAGAACCAAAACACCCCTATGAGGGGGGTAGGGTTACCCTATCTTAGATTGTTGGCACGATCTAGGCTGCACTAATTCAAACAACGAGTTTCACAATATCCTGCAAATGGGTGGCATCCTGTCCTAATTTGGAATAGTCACTATAGCTTCACTATATGCAACTAAGTCAAATGGTCAAAAAGGTACCTTAGCAAGAATACCTAATATATCTCTCGCACCTAACACTAAGAAGTGAAAGGTGGATCAAGCGGTACAGCGGTAATCCAGATCCAAGGGTCGTGTTTCCAACATGGCAGAGCCCATGACCGGTCAGCCTTTTGGGCGAGGCTCTGACAAACAATCTAGGAATAGCGGTAGGCAAACACAGTGACTTAAGCGCATCAATGCAAATGCAATATAAAGACTATATAAATGTAAATAAAATTTCACATTTATGAGTTTCAAGTCAAGTTCTCTAAGTCCCCGGCAAAGTCGCCAGAAACTGTAGCCCCACTTTCCGCGCTCCTTTCGGAAGGCGAATAGCCCTACAGTTAGGACTCCACTTGTGGTTCTGAATTTGATTTCACAAGTACAATGTGAAATAGTGAAAACACAAAAAGAGTGCAAATCAAACAATTCTTTTTGGAAAATCAATGTTTGAATCAAATGCCAAAAATGGACTATTTTGCCAGATTACAAAGTTGCCACCAAAATATTTTTGAAAAACTTAGGAAACCCGAGACTCGTGCCAAAAGCCATTAGTCCGTCATCACTAAAGTATCTCGGCTCAGGAACTTAGGTACGAGAGGAGAATGTCATGAATTGAGCACCCCACTCGCCTGATCAAAAATCGGCCTCTACTAATCATGAAGTGTTTTTTATTTACATTATATGCTCTTGTTTTGATTTATTAGCTATTTTTACTATGTGATGCACACACAAGGTATAGACTAGTTTGCAAGATTTTAAAGACTTGATTTCATGTTTTGTTTCGAAATTGTTTTGTGGATCTGCCACTTGAAAAAGTGGGCTAAAATGGACACTAATCAAGCCATCCTAATTCAAGCTACTAGCCTTCATCCATAGGCATTCAAACAATTATATCATTTAAGCAATTAGTATCATGGTATTCATGCCTTGACATGGCAACACAAACATTCGATGCAAGATGCTAAGACATAAAAGCTCACCTAGTACTCCGAGCCAAAACAGGTGAAAGAGTTAGAAAAATATGCATGTTCCTAACTTATGCAATATGACTAATGCAATGCACACATTATGTATTTTATAGGCTCAGCTATGAGCATGGCATATGATTACATTCAAGACATACAATAAAGCACGTATTCAAGTAATGAGCATTTGATATCGGGTTAGCATGATGAGCCAAACCTTGGATGCATGTAAGACAAATGGATACTGTAGACACCCCATTTTTGACCGTCCTCAAGACTTGGACGTCACCGTTTGAACACCCGGTGATCATCCATGTTTGTGTTCGTTTGGAGTTCCCGGAGGTCTCGGCTATGCGCCTTGCCCCAGGATCTCCGAACTCGACTGTTTAGTGTCTGGTTTTGCACCGAACACTTGTGTTTTGCCTTGGAGGGGCAGGGAATGCCTTGTGAGGCATCCCCACACATCACCGGCCATGGCTAGAGGCCACCGGCTAGTGTTTTGTTGCCATCGGCAATGTATATTGCCGGTCGGCAGTCCATTTTGTCAAAATGGCAATTTTTGCTGGCCGACTACTGTTCATCTGCTTTTGCAAATATTTTAATACAGCTGGCTTGCATTTTGTTCCCCTCTATACACGTGTATGGAGGGATGGCTTCCTTGTTAGCTTCTTGAGTAAGCTTTACAAGATTGGCTTCTCTATAAGAGGAGCCCTCCTCTCTTGGCTTGAGGGTTGGAAAAAAAAGGGTTAGAAAATATACAGAGGAGAGCTCTGGATTAGGGTTAGGGTTTGTGTCTCACCTATCTCTATTTCTCTCTCTCTTTGCCTTTGTGTGTGTATAAGTGTATTTGTGTCTTACTATTGCACACAAACACATAGTGTTACACCTTCCCTTGGCTACTGAGGTTCTAAGAGGTTGCTCTTGAGGTTCTTGGGTGGTTTTGAGCTTGGAGGAGCAGCTGGTCCACCATTGTTGAAGAGGTTCTTCAAGGGTAACAATCTTACCCCTTTTTACCCCATTCTTGCATTGTATTTTTTCCTATCTTAGAACTGTTTTTGAGCTTAGTGTATAATATAAAAAAGTTCTGTTTTGGGCCCTCTAAATAGTTTGTTTAGAGTGTTTTGTGGTTTGGAGGTATTTGACCCCTCTTAAGCCTTGAGGGGTCCATTTGTGCTATTTTGAGTGAGCTCTGGGACTTGGTGTTTGGGCCTCCTCACCACTGAAATCTTGAGGGATTTTAGTGTGGTAAGATGGTGCCTTGAAGTTCCAAGAAGGAGAGGGCCACCCCCTCTCCTTATTTCCTTGAAAAGGGCCATTTTGCCTCTTTAATGAGCACTAGCTAAGCCTCATGTTGACCATGCCTGGCTGTTATTATGCTTATTTTGCCATGAAATAGCATTATTATGTTGGTTTTTGGTACACCATGCTTGCTTAGCATACATGCCTTGTAATGCCATTTGTTGCCTTAACATGCCTTAGGTTGTAAACATTGTTCTAGCATGTTTTAGGCTTGGCTTTGGTGAAGTTTTTGTGCTTATTTTTGCTATGTTTGAGGTCTGTCCTTAGTTGTTTGGGTCGACTTGGCATGCTTAGTATAGCCCCTTTGCATTTTGGTTTGTTGGCCTTAAGTGTGTGAATGTATAGCATACATCCTTGCCTTAATTTAGTGGGTTGGGACCATTTGCCATGTTATTTCAGTCCCTGTAACATACTTGTATGCTTGCCTGGATGCCTCTTTGAAGCTTTGAAAGCTTGTTGCATGCTCTATGTTTTGGCCATTGTGCATACCCTTGAATTTGAGCCACTTAGATGCCATTCTAGGTGTCCCTTGGGTGTTGTCTAAGCCTGCCTTAGACTTGTTTTAAGTCCTCTTAGCCTTGTGAGGCTTGGTTGACTTAGTCTTGGTTTAAGCCTCTTGGCTTGTCTTGGGTTCTTGGCTTTGTTTGCATGCCTTGTTTATCTTGTTTAATTGGCTTAGCACCTTTGTAACATGATTTTCAATGCTTACCTTGCATGCATTAGTCCATGTTATGCCTCTTTCAAGTGTGCTTGAGAGTTGCCCTTTTGTGCTTGAGTATTAGCCCTTTAACATGTGCATGTGTGTATGTGGTGTAGTCCTCATTTCATAGCATTTTGGCCACTGTTTTGGGCCTAATTAGAGCTGGCCTAAATCATGTTTAAGTCCATCCTACGCTTGCTTGCATGCTTACCTTGCATGTTTGTTTGCATGCCATGTATACCTTGTATGCTCATGTTGCATGCTAGTTCATATGCTTAGGTTACACTCCATCTAGCTGATGCATGCCTTGTTTCCTTGAATCTAGTGATAAGAATTGGCCTTTGTTTGTTGGTTTGCATTTGCATTTGACATCAAAATGTGCACACTTGGTCCCTCGGGCCATCATGCATGAAATGCGCGATTGATGGTCCGAGAACCAAGGAGCATGTCCCTTTGAGTCACTAACATGATAAGGGACATGATTGGTGCATATATGGCTTGAATTGCAATTGCATGCAAAAGCTCTGTCCTCTGCTGCTGTCAAAACAGGTTCTGCAGGAACTTTTGCCGATCGACTGCACAGAGTTGCCGACCGGCAACAATTGGTGGCCGATGGATTTCGTTCTCAGCCGACGAACATCTCCTACGGCCGGTGGCCATTCTATCAGCCGGTGGTACTGTAAAGTGCTCAGAGAGGCAAACCTGAGGCTTTGGAATCCTTCGAAGGAGTACAAGAGGGAAAACAGAGGCAGCTTGCGCATTGGCAGTGCATTTCCGAGCAAGACCGAGCATGCATTGCATCAGGCTCTCCTCCCGAGGCGGTTACTGTTTTCCCTAGATTAGTTAATTTGCTTAGCTAATTAGATGGCCTGTAATATTTTAATTAGCTTGTAGGTTAATTATTTGTAATATTTATTGGTCCTCCGGCGAGGGCGAATCTGTAATAAGTGTGGGTGCGGTGTGTGCATGTCTTCCAATCCCCACTTCTTTCTTCCCTTTTATTTACCCGCTTATGATGGTAGATTAGGGCATGTTTAAATTAGCATACCTTATGCTATGCATGCGTGCATCCATTACATTGTTCTGGCATGCACCGGGCTCGGTACATCATGCTAACTGCATTTGTACTTCAATTCCAAATTGAATACGTACACCATTGATTGCATTTCACATGTCATGTTTAGGTTAGCCGAGCCTACCCTAATTGCATCAGTATGTGTTGCATTAGTCAATTTGACATGAACTAGGACCATGCATGTTTGCTAACTAGTTTATTGTTTGGCACGGAGTACGATGTAAGTATTTCATGCTTAGCATATCGCATGTGTGTGAATGCTATCATGACGCATGCTTACCATGTGGCTAGATGCTTATGTGATAAACTGTTTGAATGCCTATGGGTGAAGGTTGGATTGTTGAGTTGGAACAACTCATTGAAATCCGATTTTAGCCTACTTGCGAGTAGCAAATCCCAAAGCATTTTCCAAAAAAACGGATGTGCAATGCTTGTTTCCAAGATAGACGATCTAGTCTATACTTGTTTGCTGTGCGCATAACGTAGTAATTCTAGGCTAATAACCAGAATAAGAGCATGTAATGTTTTCAAAATGAAATATCACAGTTAGTAGAGGCCGGTCTTCGGACCGGACGAGAAGGGGTGCTCATAGCTGACCTTCCTCAATCGTACCCAAGTTCCCGAGCCGAGGTAACTTTGGTGATGACGGACATGTGGCCTTTGGCACCGAGTCAGGGTTTCCTAAATTCCCCCATTAATAAAATATTTAGGTGGCGACTCGTATCTGGTAAAGTAGTCCATGTTTGGCACTTCTTTCAAAATCTATTTTTCTTAAAACGATTTGCCGGATTTGGACTCTTTGGTTCAGATTAAGAACCGTGACAACAAGTCGAGTCCAAACTGTAGTAAGCCCAATATGAACAGAACGGGGGTTCATCCTCCCGGGACGTTCGGGGACGTCTACAGATACTAAACATAGAGTATGCGAATGAAACGTGATGCCCTACACTAGCCATCATAAGCAAGTAAGTAAAAGGGAGAAAGACGTGGGATTGGAAGACATACAACTTATTACAATATTGCCCTTGTGCAAGAGGGTGCGAATCGAAGTCCAAAGTCCGAATTAAACTAACTATTACAACCTGAATGAATAAATTAAAGCATTAACTAGCTAACTAGACTATTACAACAAGGATAACCACGATAAATAAACTCGCTGTTTAAACTAATTAACTACAACAATTACAAAGGGACAATAATAATAATTACAACATTAATAATTTAATAAGACTAATTACAATAAATAATATTGAATAAATTAATTACAATGATGATCATGATGTAAGCGAGGATGCAAGGGTTACATGCATACACATGCATAATGTTCAAGAACAGCTCTGTCTGCCCCAGGCTTGCTCTGTTTCACCTCAGCCACTACCCTTTATTTTTGCCAAAAAAACACTGCTGACCAAACATTGAGGACCGACAGGCCGGCCCTCAATGAAGCCCGGCCGAGCCTAAAGAAGGCTGGTCATGCCTCAATTTTGTGTAAAACTCTGTTTTGTACCCTGAAGTGAAAACAATGCAAACAAAGTTGTTCAAGCTCTATTTGTCCCTTCCTTCCTTCTCTGTCATGGGAAAGCCTCGAGAGATGGTTAGAATTGTTTCCAAAACCATCAATGAGCAAGTTGATTGCTTGATGATTTCGGATACAATTTTGGACAAAAATCAATGAATGCAAAGAATATGACCACTCCTCCCTCTTTATCATGGAATGAACTCAAAAAAAAGAAAGTAGAGATTCAAGGATCATCAAAACACCATGAATTAACATATGACCACTCTTGACTCAATAAACTTAGCATAACATCCAGCCAAGCCCAAGCAATATGACTCATTTTCTTTATGTGTGTTGGTTGCTTTAAACCAATTCTCTTAGTCATTTCCATTCTTTAGTCCATTTATCCAAAGTGATGATTAAGTCCTCTAAAAAGGAGAGAAGCGTCAAACGGGAAGTAATTCTCAACATGAAAGAGAGATTATGTCGTTGACAATGAATCTTCGTAGAGATTAAGCCATTAAGCGTGAATCTCTAGTTCATGTGTTGAATAACCGTCAACCGATTGAAACAACTCTCAAATGAAAGAAAGGAATGGCAAGTTGATTCTTAAAATGAGGTCATTAACATGAAAGTTAGACAAAGAAAGACTACGAACAACATAATACAAGCTATATTCAAAGACCAATGCTATAACAAAGGAACTAATCAAAGCTTGAATCAATTAAATAGATTAGGACAACCCTAAAACAATCTCTAATAAGCCAAAACAGTGGTTGAAAATGCAAGAAAAGAACTCCAAAAGCTAAACAAAAAGGTAAAGACAATAAAGCTATGTAAGCAAAAACAAGGAGAGGTGGCTAACCCCTCCAATTTCAAGACTTTAAACCATGTTTTTTGGCCTTAGTTTAACTCTGAAATTAGTTCAAAAATCAAAGGGAAAGATTGTAAAAGAACCAAGGGTTGAGCTATGAAAATAGGTGCAAGGGTGTTAACTTTACCACCTTTGGTAGCTTATCGAAACCCAAGTTCCAACACTTAAAATGGATGCAAAACAGCCCAAGAATACAATAAACAGATAGAAATGAAGTAAGCAAAAGAAAGAACAAGAGTTGTAAGCTTATAACTCTCGAAATGGAGTAAGGTTTGGTTGATGATCAAACTCACTCTTATCACACTCTCAAACTTGAATTATGCTTCTAAAAGGTCAAAGCAAGGCTCTAAGATGATGAGTCAAGGCTGTTTATGGTGTATATAGATGATACAAGAAAGATAGGTTAACTCAAAGATAGCTTGCAAAGGAAGAAGGAGGAAGAAGGAGCTCTCTCTATATGCATAGGCTTTTTCTCAATTGTTCAACCCTCAAAACACAGGTATATGGTCGTATTTATAGAATTTGAGCAAGAAATATCATAAATATCTTCAAAAATAGACAGCTGGCGGCCTCCCGCCCAGAACAGTGTTTCTCGCTACCAAGGCCGGCCGACCCTCAATAGGCACGGCCGGGCCTCAATGCATTCTCCTATTTTTCTGTTTCAGCCTCAGCAAAGGGTGGCACAATGTGTAAAAATGGATTTCTTGGGTATAATCAACGAGCATATGGAAAGTTTGGGGTTGTTTCGAGGCTTAAATAAGGCTCATTTGTTGAGACCTCGAACCATGCACAATACTACTTTCATCATTGAATGTACCGAGCAAAGCGCTCGAGCCTTGTGCGCGTTCAAAAATGGGGTGTCCACAGACTTTATAGCACTAGCAAGGTTTGCTAGGGCGTTGGCATGACTGTTGTCATCTCGGCTGACCTGCTGCAACTGGCAGCTTTGGAATTGTGCTAGTAACTTGATGTATGCCACTATCCTCTCATCTCGGGCTATATACTCGCCCATCGCTTGATTTATAATGAGTTGGGAGTCGCAGAAGACTACCACCTCCCCGACTTCAACTACTGCTGCTAGTTTTAGGCCAGCAATTAGTGCCTCGTATTCTACTTCGTTGTTTGAGGCCTTGAACCCTAAACGAATGGACTGTTCTATCATTCGTCCATCTGGTGAAACCAAAACCACTCCTACCCCCGCTCCTTATCGGTTTGAACTACCATCGATAAAGAGACAGAAGGAATCGTCGATGTAAACATCATAGGACTTTAACTTCTCTTCACTCTTTTTCTGTCTAGCCGACGTGGGATTCCATGGTCTCAGTTGATTTTCCTCCGACTATCCTGGGCACCCAAGGCTAAGGTTCGCCGGTGTCAGTCTTGGACAAATGCTTGGTGTGAATTCTGCAATGAAGTCGACAAAAACATGACCCTTTATTACTGTCCTTAGCCTAAATTCTAAGTCATACTGACCTAGAACTACAGCCCATCGCGTTACTCTGTTTGTCAAGTCTTCCTACTGTAAAAAGACTTTAGTGGGTACTCCGTAAGCACCATGATTTTATGAGCTTGAAAATAATAGTTCAATTTCTTTGAAGTCGTTACAAATGTCAATTTTTCCCAGGGCAGGTACCTGGCCTCTGTATTTGCCAGGGTCTTGCTGACATAGTACACTACTTTCTACTCTCATTCATCCTCTCAAATTACCACGACACTGACAGCGTGATCTAAACTTGCCAGATATAAAAACAACTCTTCTCTTGGTACCAGGTTCAACAACACTAGTAGAGTTGTCAGGTACCTTTTCAAGTCAGCCAGGGCAACTTCGCATTGTTCTGTCCACAAAAAGTCTGTGGCCTTCTTTAACAACTGAAAAAATGGTTTACATTTATCTGAACTCCGACTAATGAATCTGTTCAGGGCTGCTACCTTACTGGTCAAACTTTGGACTTCTTTTGCTATTGTCAGGCTTTTCAGATCAAGGATGGCCTTGATCTGATCTGGGCTTGCTTCAATTGCTCTCCTAGTTACGAAGTACTCCAGGAACTTACCAGATCGTACCCCAAATGGGCACCTTGAGGTAGTCAGCCGAAGTTGGTATGCCTTCAATATGTCAAAAACTTCCTTCAAGTCAGCCAAATGATCTCCTAGTTCCTTACTCTTGATAACCAAGTCATCGATGTAGACTTTCATAGTCTTCCTAATTAAGTACTTGAACATCTTGGTAACCAACATCTAGTATGTCACTCCTACATTGTTCAGCCCAAAGGGCATTACCTTATAATAAGAAAGTCCTTTAGAGGGGATGAATGTTGTCTTCACTTCATCTGGGACATACATTGCTACCTGGTGGTATCCCCTGGATGCATCTAGAAAGCTCATTCTTCCATGCCCTGATGTGGCATCAACAAGCTAATCAATCTTGGGTAGAGAGAAGTAGTCCTTCAGGCATGCTTTGTTCAGACTAGTGAAGTCTACACAAACCCTCCACTTGTCATTCTTCTTCTTTACTACCACCATATTGGACAGCCAGGTGGGGTAATTCACTTCTCGAATTGCTTGTGCCTCTAGTAGCTTCTCCACTTCTTCCTCAGTTGCCTGTACATGGATCAAAGTTGGTCTCCTTGATCTCTAAATGATAGGTTTAGCCGACCTATCCATATTCAGTTTGTTGCATGTAATCTCGGGGCTGATCCCCAGCATCTCATAAGGTGTCCAAGCAAACACTTTTATGTTTTCTCTTAGAAACTCCTCCAATTTTCTTTCATCTTCCTTAGCTAAGCCATAGCCGATGAGGAAGAATCGCTCATCATCGTCTTCTTATACTAAAACCATGTTCAAGTGTTCTTCGCTCTTATCGACAGGTTCTTTGTCGACATCATCCAAGATCTCTCGGTCTTCGCTTTCAATCTCTGCTATCTCTGCTTTCCTCACATTGCAGGTGTACTTCATTGCTACCATGGAGCAATGTTTCACCAGTACTTGGTCTCCCCTTACTTCTTCAATCCCCTGTTTAGTTGAGAATCGCAACAGTTAGTGCAACTTTGAGAGAACAGCCCTCATTGCATGCAGCCAAGGTCTTCCCAGAATGACATTGTATGGGGAGGGAGTATCTATCATGATAAACTCTGTAGTTACCTTCTTAGTCCCTACCTGCACCTCCAGACTCGTGGTTCCTAGCGGCCATGTTGGCGTATCCCATTAAATTTGACCATGGGGCTATCAGATTGCTCTAGATCATCCTTATGGAGACCAAGCTCCTTGTAACATCTGACATACATGATGTCACAAGAACTGCCCTGATCAATCAGGATGAGCCTCACTTTGTAGTCTCCAATCTTTAAAGTCACCACCAGAGCATCGTTGTACGAATGTTGTACCATATCTAGGTCTTCTTTAGTGAAGGATATCATCGGCCCCTGATGTCTACATGTCCTGGGCTTCTTCTGCTAGACCTAGTAGACATGCTGCAGATGTCTTACCCTCTGAGTCTCTCCTCGAACTTCATTCTCGTTGACCTTCGAGTGAATCACGATGATTACCCGTGGTCCCTCTGCCTGTAGTGGTGGTGGCGGTGGTGGTGCTACCGGAGCCTGGGCCAACTTTGCCTGCTCCCTTGTTTTTGTTTCATCAATTAGGTGTCCTTGTCTAACCAAATCTGTTAGGTGCGACTTCAGAGCCCGGCATCCCTGGGTCATGTGTCTGGTTTCCTCGTGGTAGGCACAGTTTTTCCTAGAGTTCCTGCCCATGTATTCCCTCGGGACCTTCTGTGGTGCCCTGTAGTATGCCTGATTCCTAATTCTCTCCAAGATCTTATAAATGGGGATCTTAAAAATTGTACTCACTACCTGCATAGATTTCAATCCTAACTCCGGCCTGTCAATGCCGGTATTTCCTCGGCCTCACTTTGGCGAGCCATTTCTCTTTTCTTGTTTTAATGCATTCGTCTTCTTCACCTTTCTATCTTGCTCTGCCATGGCATATTTTTCAATCTGCTCCATTAATTCCTCCATATTCTTCAGGGAGTGTCTTCGCAAGCGATTGCCAAAGTGGGCAATCATCATCTAAGCCGTTCTTAAAAGATACAATTGCAAGTTCTTGGTTACAAGTTGAAATCCGATTGTAAACCTCATAGTAGCTCTTGGCATACGCCCTAAGACCTTCACCTTCGTTGATCTTTAAAGCCAGTAGGGAGTCTACCCTCAGTGTCTGCAATTTGTTTGTAACAAACCTGGCCACAAACATCTTGGCCAGGCCTTTCCAACTTTTCACACATCCTTTCAGAAGTTTATGGAACCAATCTGATGTATCATAGATCTGAAACCTCGGCATGCTAAACCTTTTCGGTGTTTTGAACGTATCCAACTCCACCGAGAATGGGGTCTTCAGCTAGGCATTGGATGTGATCTCGGCATCATGTCTCTTTCTTTGAAGGTAATTTCTCAGGTCCTCCTTTGTTCGTCCGGGAGCTCAGCTGTTAGTTGACTTCAGCCTTTTCGGTACGCTACTTCCGGTGTTAGGGTGCGTTCTCTTATACTTCTCCACGTCCACTACATCATCAAAACAGAGGCCCCGCCCGTGGATCTGTCGAGATCCCCTGACGTAGGTACCCTTAGTTGGCGGTTGTCACGACCCAAACCCGCCCCTATGGGTTTAGCACCGTAACCGGCCAGTAATCTGAGATTACCGAAGGCCTGCTTAACAGTAATACAGTAAAACAGAGTACAGGGGCATGGCGGAAGCCAATACAGTAAATAAACAATGTCCAATGAGTTGTGACAGTCTGTATGCAAAAAGATTTTTCATACATATATGCAGTCATAGACAAACAGTATGTACAATAATTACACACTCAGAACAGGGACCAATCCCTATTAACAGTACAGTGACAGTCTATAGTCGTACAAACAGACACAGAAACAGACAGGGGAAATAAAACAACCCCTAAGCCATAGCTTGGCAGGCTCGGAACCTCGCAGTGAGGCACAGTGGTTGGCTTGACAAAACTGGGAGTCTACCCCACGCTCCTAGCTGGTCTGGTGCCTGTACACCTACATATATATATGAGCAGTGAGCTAAAGCCCAGTGAATAACATAATGCGTAAAGGGGTTTAGAATGAATGTCCTTACAGTAATGAAAACAGTTCATTTCAATCAGTATATCAGTTGTTCAGTACAGTAAACAGTCATATGTGGTACATCCATAGCATAACAGTAAACAGTAGGTCTTAAAAGACGAACGTCAATGATGCCATCAATCAGTAAACAGTAGTGGTTCCAACAAGGGAACGACAGAGATCTCTGTAACAGTAACAGTAAACAGTAGTTGCTAAGGATGCACAATACAGTTCAGAATATAGGACACACATTTATTCAGTTAACAGTAGCAGTTCAGAAATAGTACAGTTCAATTGTTCAGAAGATAATCATTTTGAACATATCTTTACACAATTGTTACTCACAGAGTTCTGGGCTACAGCAGGCTAGAGTGTCTCTCGAAATGCCAACCTAAACAGTACAGAATGAACACACTCTAAGCTACACAGTTGGGAAGGATATAATAGTTTAATCCTAATTGCCTCGGTGTGTTCTACATCTATATCCTCATTAAGATGTCTTAAACTAGGCCTAAGAATGCCTAGGATGGAATGAGGATGCAAAGATGTATTCAGAAAACATTTTTAGAATTTTCAGTGAAAAGGTCCCCGCTCGAGCGTAGGTTAACCCGCTCGAGCATATAGGCAAACAAAGGTACCGCTCGAGCGTCAACTTACCCGCTCGAGGGACCAAAAGTACTGGATAGGTGAAATTCACACTCGATTGGGCGCTCGACACCACTCGAGCGTAAGACACACTATCCCGCTCGAGCGTAAATCCTCCGCTCGAGCGTACTATCAAACAGTGCAAGATGCTGGGAGCTCGAAATTCCCCGCTCGAGCGCCACTAACCCCGCTCGAGCGGACGACCAAAATCTGGAAAATCCAGATTCGAACTCCAAGCTTAAAAATTAAATGCACTAAAATCGATCCTCTTGGGCTAAATTTCTGGAAAACATTTGTAAACACATAGAATGAATGATTTGAAGCTCAATTTATAAATCAAAGCCAAGGGTGTTTCAAACAAACTCAATTTCAAACCCATTTTTCATGAGCAATCTTCAAACATGACGTGCATGCATTCAAACCAATTTAAAGCTTCAATGCTTGCTCAATTGAGCTCATTTCTTCAAGAACTTGGTGGAATCATGGATTATGATCAAAAGATAGACATGCATGCAAATTTCCATGAAACCAAACTCAAAACTCTTCAATATACACATGCATGCAAGATTCAAGTTACAAATCAACATTTTTAGACTAAATCATGCCTTAGCTCTACAATTTGACATGAACCTTGTAAGAAGAATCAACCTTAAAGACAACAATGAGAGGTTGAAATTCAAAACCTAAGTCTTGAATGCAAGATGAACAAGCTCAACTATGCAATCTATACTTCAAATCCTTCAATTTCCAAGCAAATCTACAAGTGAACTCAAGTCTCTCACTCTCTCTCTCTTGGTCGGCAATAACAAGAGAATGTGGCTGATGAAATGTTTAGTTCAAGTGTAATAAGGCTCCTATAGATGTTAGATAGTGGCCCACTCAAAATGGTAAAGTTGTAATTAAAACCAACTTACAATTTATCAATATTTAATCTAATTTAATCATACTAAATCAGTTTTCAGATAAATATGCCATAAAATCACATAAATTATGATGATCATAAAACATCAATCAATTTCTGGTTCGGCCGCCGATAAGGCCTTCAATTTGCAGTTTAACATAAAATGAACAGATAATCAAACAGTCAACAGATAGAATGCAATTCAAACAGATACTCAATCAATTCAGTTTCAGTTTCAGTCAGTCAGTTCAGTATCAATCAGTTCAATTATCTCATAATCAGTCTCAGTTTAGCAGTAATCAGTATTAATCAGTGTCAATGATGAGGGTTGTTACAGTCTCCCCTCCTTAAAAAGAGTTTAGTCCTCTAAACTCGAGTTACCTTCATTCTGGAAGAAAACAGGGTTCAGTGGAAACAGTTCAGGATATCTTTTAGCCATGTCATCTTCCCTTTCCCAAGTGGCATACACGCCACCATGGTTTTGCCAGTCAACTTTCACTAACGGGATCTCTTTGTTTCTCAATTCTTGATCCGTCTGTTCACAATCTGTATAGGCCGTTCCTCTAAGTGTAGTCATCACTCAGCACTACGAGTAGGCTCTAACATGGAAAGGATCCCGGAGGTAGTCCTCAACATAGAAATGTGGAAGACGTTATGCATATGCTCCATTTCAGGAGGAAGCGCAACTTGATACGCCACTTGATTTTCTCAATAATCTCATACGGTCCGACATATCTTGGCGCTAACTTGCCTTTGACTCCAAAACGAGTCTGGCCTTTCATCGGTGTCACTTTCACAAAACGTGATCACCCACTTCATATTCTCGTCTCGCCTTCTGACATCTGCATAACTTTTCTGTCGGCTCTGTGCAGTTTTCAGTCTCTGTTGTATCAGTTTCACTTTCTCAGTCGTTTCATAAACAATCTCGGGCCCAAGCAAAGGCCCATCTCCAACTTCTGCCCAGCAAATCGGAGATCTACATTTTCTGCCATACAATGCCTCGAAAGGCGCCATACCATACTTGAATGATAGCTGTTGTTGTAGGCGAATTCAGCTAATGGCAAATGGCTTTCCCAGTTTCCCTGAAAATCAAGGACACACATTCTCAATAAATCCTCCAGAGTCTGGATGGTCCTTTCTGACTGGCCATCTGTCTGAGGATGATAGGCACTACTCAGTCTCAGTTCAGTACCCAATGCAGTCTGTAAGCTTTGCCAAAATCTCGATGTAAACTTCGAATCCCTGTCAGAAACAATGGACACAGGCACTCCATGCAGTCTAACAATTTCATCAATATAGAGTATAGCCAATTTGTCCGCATTATAAATTGTCTTAACAGGTAAGAAGTGAGCAGATTTAGTCAGTCTATCAACAATAACCCAAATCGAGTCCATACCTTTACTGGAGCGAGGCAATCCCACATAAAATCCATAGTAATATGTTCCCATTTCCACTCCGGTATCGGTAAGGGTGCAATAAGCCTGCGGGTCGTTGATGTTCAGCTTTGACTTGTTGGCAATGAAGACATTTTGATACAAAAGCAATTTCTTTCTTCATTCCCGGCCACCAGAAATTCAGTTTCAATCTTGGTACATTTTCGTATTCCCCGGATGATAGAAAATTTTGAGTTGTGGCCCTCTTGCAGAACTCTTCTTTTCAGTTCAGTATCATTCGGTACACACAGTCTTTCTTGAAATTTCAGTACATTTTTTCAAATTTGAAACCCGGTCTCGGTTTAGATTCTTTCTTCGATGATCTTCTTCAAGAAGTCATCCGTTGCTGTTTCTCTTTAATTTCTTCAATCAGTGCCGGTTGAGCAGAAATAGCAGCTATTGTTCCACCTTGTTCTCTCAAAACAATTTCAATTTCAGATTTTTCAAGGTCACAAAGCAACTCTTTCTGTCCAGTGAGCAAACAAGCTAAATTTGCAATCGATTTCCGACTCAAGCATCGGCAACGGTGTTGGCTTTTCCCGGTGATACAGAATCTGTAGGTCATAATCTTTAATCAGTTCTAGCCATCTCCGCTGTCTCATGTTCAGTTCTTTCTGTGTGAAGAAATATTTCAGACTCTTGTGGTCGGTATATACTTCACATGTCGCCCCATAAGGTAGTGACGCCAGATTTTCAGTGCAAATACTACTGCAGCAAGTTCCAGTCATGGGTCGGGTAGTTCTTTTCATGTGGTCTCAGTTGTCGGGAAGCATAGGCAATTACTCTCCCATTCTGCATTAAAACACACCCCAAACCCTTATGAGAAGCATCACTAAATACAGTATAACCATCCGTACCTGAAGGTAAGGTAAGAACTGGTGCAGTCACGAGTCGAGTTTTCAACTCTTGGAATGCTGATTCCCTTTGGTCAGTCCAGTCAAATGATATCCCCTTCTGAGTTAATTGAGTCAACGGTAAGGCAATTTTGGAGAAATCTTTGACAAATCTTCTGTAATATCCAGCCAAACCCAAAAAGCTTCGGACTTCTGTCACATTTGTTGGTCTAGGCCAGTTTACTACAGCTTCAATTTTCTGGATCAACAGAAATTCCATCTTTGCTAACAACATGCCCCAAAAACATAACATGATCAAGCCAAATTCACATTTAGACAGTTTAGCATAAAGTTTCTGTTCTCTTAAGGTCTGTAGGGCAAGTCTCAGATGATGTTCATGTTCTTCTATACTTTTGGAATAAATCAGATGTCATCAATGAATACAACAATAAAGTCATCAAGGTATGGTTTAAAGATTCTGTTCATGAGGTCCATAAATGCAGCAGGTGCATTGGTAACTCCGAAAGGCATAACTAAAAATTCGTAATGTCCATACCTCGTTCGAAAAGCAGTTTTATCAATGTCTTCTGGTTTAACTTTCAGCTGATGATATCCGGATCTGAGATCAATCTTAGAAAACACTTGAGCACCCTGTAACTGATCAAATAAGTCATCAATACGAGGCAATGGGTATTTATTTTTCACAGTTACCTTGTTCAGTTCACGGTAGTCAATACACAGTCTCAGTGAGCCGTCTTTCTTTTTCACAAACAAGACAGGTGCGCCCCACGGTGAAGTACTGGGCCTGATGAACTTTTTGTCTAACAGTTCTTGCAGTTGCACTTTCAGTTCTTTCAATTCAGTTGGAGCCATTCGGTAAGGAGCTTTAGATACTGGCTGTGTACCCGGAATCACATCAACGGTGAATTCAATCTCCCTGTCAATCAAATCCCCTGGCAGATTATCTGGAAAAACATCTGGGAATTCTCTGACTATGGAATACTGTTCACATCATTTCATCAGTAGATACAGTCAATACAGAACACAGATACCCTTTACACCCCTTTCTAATCAATTTAACAGCTTTCACAGATGAAATCAAATACGGAGGAGGTACCACTCCAACCCCATTAAATACAAATTCAGGTAAACCCGATGGACGGAAAACTACTTGTTTCGTTACATAGTCTATGGTGGCATGATATTTCGTTAACCAGTCCATCCCCAATATTACATCAAAATGATCAATGTTCAGTGGCAGTAAATCAATAAACAATGTGCATCTCCAACAATAATTTCACAAGCAGGGTACATGTATGCACAAGTCATGGATCCCCCAACGGGTGATGATACAGCTAACAGATAGTTCATGGTTCTAAGGGTCTATTCAATTTTGCGAAAAAGCATGCGATACATAAGAATGTGTAGACCCCGAATCAATCAGTACATATGCATTTTGAGTACAAATAGAGAGGATACCTAACACAACGGTCTCAGTATTTTGTACATCTCCCGGTACTAGGGCGAACACTCGGCCCTGCCTCATAGGCTCTTTCCCGGTAGCTTTGGGGTTCGGTTTTGGTGCAACAGTTGATGCTGCGGCGCTGCCTGCAGCTTTACTATTGCCTGGGCAGAAGGGCAATCTTTAACCATGTGGCCCACCTTGCCACACCTGTAACAAGCACCAGATAGTTTATAACAAACTCCCTTATGATTCTTACCACATTCGGAACAGGGCGGTATAAACTCCCTTGGCTGGTAGTTGTTGACCCCGTATTTGTTTTTGTTCAATGGGTTATGCTTGCCTTTCTTGAATTTAAAACCCTGCCTTTTACCACGCCATTCAGACGCTGGTGTTTCAGTTTTCAGTGCTCGATGTTCGCTTCAGCCATCAAGGCTCGGTCAAGAACATTCACATAAGTCGGTAATTTCAGAACACTTATTCTGTCCAGTATTGCAACATTCAGGCCGCCTTCAAACCTTCTGGCCTTCTTGTAATCAGTGTCCACCATGTGTGGTGCATATCTAGCAAGCCCGGTGAACTTTGTTTCATATTCAGCAACGACATTGTGCCCTGTCTTAGCTGTTCAAATTCAGTCACCTTTCTGTCCCTGACACACTGAGGGAAGTACTTTTCAAAGAAGGCTACTTTGAATTGAGCCCAAGTCATAACAGTGTTGTCATCACGGGTAAGCATCCACCACCTTCTAGCCTCTTCTTGCAAAGTGAAGGTGGCCAAGTACTTTATGTGCCTCCGAGCACGGAAACACTTCAAACAATTTTTCGGTCTCCAAAACCCATGCTTCAGCTTTTAACGGTTCAAGGCCTCCCTGAAAGGATGGCGGTTTCAGTTTGCTGAACTTCTGGGTAAGAGCAATTATGTCCCCATCATTAACATTCACATTCTGTTCCGGCTGTACCGGAGGAGGAGGTGGGGGCTGTTGGTTCTGTTGTTGATCTAATCTTTCAGTTATCAGTTCCATCATTCTTTCCAGTCTTGCCATTCTTGCCTCAGAGGATGAGGATTCAGATTCATTTGCAGTTCTTGTATTATCCATTTCACTATAAGCAGTTATAACAGTTATCAACATAAGCAGTTGCATACTTAAACAGTTTATCACATTAACATATATTCAGTCATGTCCACACACACTTTTCATGCTCATGCGATGCCCTAATTGCTTTTCTAGGACACCCTATAGCTCATTTGGACACGTGTGTGCGGTATAACTCGTGGTTAAGTATCGCTCTGATACCACTCTGTCACGACCCAAACCCGCCCCTATGGGTTTAGCACCGTAACCGGCCAGTAATCCGAGATTACCGAAGGCCTGCTTAACAGTAATACAGTAAAACAGAGTACAGGGGCATGGCGGAAGCCAATACAGTAAATAAACAATGTCCAATGAGCTGTGACAGTCTGTATACAAAAAGATTTTTCATACATATATGCAGTCATAGACAAACAGTATGTACAATATTACAATCATTCAGAACAGGGACCAATCCCTATTAACAGTACAGTACAGTCTATACAGTCTACAAAACAACACAGAACAGACAGGGGAAATAAAAACACCCCTAAGCCATAGCTTGGCAGGCTCGGAACCTCGCAGTGAGGCACAGTGGTTGGCTTGACAAAACTGGAGTTTACCCCGACGCTCCTAGCTGCGGTCTGGTGCCTGTACACCTACATATATATATGAGCAGTGAGCTAAAGCCCAGTGAATAACATAATGCGTAAAGGGGTTTAGAATGAATGTCCTTACAGTAATGAAAACAGTTCATTTCAATCAGTATATCAGTTGTTCAGTACAGTAAACAGTCATATGTGGTACATCCATTAGCATAACAGTAAACAGTAGGTCTTAAAAGACCGAACAGTCAATGATGGCCATCAATCAGTAAACAGTAGTGGTTCCAACAAGGGAACCGACAGAGATCTCTGTAACAGTAACAGTAAACAGTAGTTGCTAAGGATGCCACAATACAGTTCAGAATATAGGACATACATTCATTCAGTTAACAGTATCAGTTCAGAAAACAGTACAGTTCAATTGTTCAGAAGATAATCATTTTGAACATATCTTTACACAATTGTTACTCACAGAGTTCTGGGCTACAGTAGGCTAGAGCGTCTCCTCGAAATGCCAACCCTAACAGTACAGAATGAACACACACTAAGCTACACAGTTGGGAAGATAATAATTAATCCCTAATTGCCTCGGTGTGTTCTACATCTATATCCTCATTAAGATGTCTTAAACTAGGCCTAAGAATGCCTAGGATGGATGAGGATGCAAAGATGTATTCAGAAAACATTTTCAGAATTTTCAGTGAAACAGGTCCCCTCGAGCGTAGGTTACTCCGCTCGAGCGCATGGCAAACAAAGGTCCCGCTCAGCGGACCAAAAAGTACTGGATAGGTGAAATTCACGCTCGATTGCGCTCGACCCTCGAGCGTAAGACACCATCCCGCTCGAGCGTAATCCTCGCTCGAGCGGACTGTCAAACAGTGCAAAGACTGGGAGCTCGAATTCCCGCTCGAGCGCCACTCCCCGCTCAAGCGGACGACCAAAATCTGGAAATCCAGATTCGAACTCCAAGCTTAAAACTCATTTAAATGCACTAAAATCGATCCTCTTGGGCTAAATTTCTGGAAAACATTTGTAAACACATAGGATGACATGATTTGAAGCTCAATTTATAAAATCAAAGCCCAAGGGTGTTTCAAACAAACTCAATTTCAAACCTATTTTTCATGAGCAATCTTCAAACATGACGTGCATGCATTCAAATCAATTTAAAGCTTCAATGCTTGCTCAATTAAGTTCATTTCTTCAAGAACTTGGTGAAATCATGGATTATAATCAAAAGATAGACATACATGCAAGATTTTCATGAAACCAAACTCAAAACACTTCAATATACACATGCATGCAAGATTCAAGCTACAAATCAACATTTTTAGACTAAATCATGCCTTAGCTCTACAATTTGACATGAACCTTGTAAGAATCAACCTTAAAGACAACAATGAGAGGTTGAAATTCATACCTAAGTCTTGAATGCAAGATGAACAAGCTCAACTATGCAATCTATACTTCAAATCCTTCAATTTCCAAGCAAATCTACAAGTGAACTCAAGTCTCTCACTCTTCTCTCTCTTGGTCGGCAATAATAAGAGAATGTGGCTGATGAAATGTTTAGTTCAAGTGTAATAAGGCTCCTATAGATGTTAGATAGTGGCCCACTCAAAATGGCAAAGTTGTAATTAAAACCAACTTACAATTTATCAATATTTAATCTAATTTAATCATACTAAATCAGTTTTCAAATAAATATGCCACAAAATCACATAAATTATGATGATCATAAAGCACTAATCAATTTCTGGTTCGGCCGCCGATAAGGCCTTCGATTTACAGTTTAACACATAAACATGAATAGATAATCACACAGTCGAACAGATAGAATGCAATTCAAACAGATATACTCAGCCATTCAGTTTCAGTTTCCAGTCAGTCAGTTCAGTAACTCAATTAGTTCAATTATCAATCATAATCAATCTTAGTTTAGCAGTAATCGGTATTATTCAGTGATCAGTGATGAGGGTTGTTATAGCGGTGTCCTTTGGGACTCCCCTCGCACTGACTCTATCTGCCCGGCATCTCATGATTGCTGATGTGAATTTCCCTGTCCCTTAGCATGTTGTGGGACTGTTGGTACTGCCTTCTGTCCTTCCTTTTGGACATCAGCTTTGGCTATTGGGGCCGATGTATCTTGCAAGGAAAACGCTGGTTGCATCACATTGTTCCGCATCATGAAGTTGACTATCGTGTGCAAGTCTTTCAACTTGTTCGCTATGTCTTTTAACTCTTCATCCCTTCTCAGGGATCTATCTTTCCATACCTGAAGATCACCTTCATGGTAGTACTCATCTCGGTTACCTTTCTTGTTCGCATTTCAACCCCTGTTGACATTGTTCACCTCAGGATCTACCTCATGCACTTCTTCATTGTTGTTTTCTCCTTCAGTATTAGGATCCATGTGTTCATCCTCTTCACTGTGAATGTCATCCCCGATTCTCACTTCCCGTCCGTTGTTAGCCATCTATTCTATACTAAGTTCCCACAAACGGTGCCAAATTGTGGGTGTTAATTTCTGACCACACAACCAAACAAGGAACTTAGCTGGAGAGCATGCGGCAGAATAGATTAAGCCAACCACCTGGGGGCACTGAGACGATCAAGTTAGTCAAACAATCTCTCAAAGATACCAAATAAGTACTAAACTCACAGAATAAAGCGTACCTTAGACCCACGAAGGTGCCTCTTTTTTATAGCCAACAGTGCCCTAGTCCCCTAGAAGTCTCACTTCATAGAACTCAAGCACAATGTTTATCTCGGACTCTCAGCTAGATAGAGATAAACTCCTCAAGAGCCTTATCCTTATCTAGACTAGGTGCCCTCCCTTATCTAGAACTCTTGTTCTTTATCCAAATACCTCGGGATTTCGGTATTACCGCAACATGTCTTGGCAAATACCATAATCATCTCGGCAACATGAATTGCCCACATGACACCTCAGCTACACCTTGGCCACGTGGCGTCATTCTCAAAATACTTCCCCACAACCTTACTTATGTATCTAAATAGTAAAATATTTGTGAAAAAATATTGTAAAAAATTAATAAATATACAAAAATACAAAAAATATACTGAATTTTCATTTTTTTTTATATATTTTGGTGTTTAGTGAATTTTTTTAAGTTTTTTTTTTTTAAACAAATATTATATTTTTTAAGTGTATTTATGTTAGGTAAATTTTAAAAAAAATGCTTAAAATATTTAAAAAATTTAGTGAAAAAAAAAATACAAAAAATAAAAAAAGTTTAAAAGTGAATTCTAAAAACTAAAACCAAACAGAGTGAATGTTGCTCTAACAAATGTTTAAAAACCAGACCAATAAACGAACCGAAAAAAGAATCAAAGGGAAGGATCACCGGTTTTCAAAACCATGGCCCTAAAAATAGCAACACCCAGACCAAATTTTTACTTTTGTCTCCCATGCATATATACACTCAAACAAACGCACACGCGTTAGATCAATATGTGCATATGCACCCTTTAGTATTTATACACACAAAAAAAAAAAAAGTGCATAGAATTCATGCATACAAAACTGCACACACACCTTTGTCTCTAATTTATACCTTTTTTGGTGTATGATTATGTGCACGTAGCAAAACTAGTATTGATACTAAAAATGGCCTATTACAATAGGACTTAAAAACATGTATGGAAAAAGAAACCAAAGCATAAAAAAAGCACTTGAAAGCATAAAATATGCATATAAATTAAAGAATGAAATTGCTTGCTTGAGAACATAATATGGAGATCAAAATAGATCTTCAATTAAGAATCACTTCAAACAAACTCAAGTTTTGCTATTCTTTTGGCATTATAGCTCTACCAATGCCAAAAAACCAATAACAAGAACCAAAAATCAGAAATGAAAGCGTTCCGAAACAAGTCCTTAAAGTTTGAACATGTATGAACCATCAAGTTTTACGACCCCAAAAGCCCTAGCAAACCTTACAAACAGAAAGCAGAAGTAAATGGTCAAGAGTCCAACACCCAAAGACTTGTCCAATCTCATATTTTTCTTTGGCAATATCACAAGAGCCCAAAGCAAACCAGCCATCAAAAACCCTAGAATCTCATAGAGATACGGGTCACTAGGAATCACATAAGAAGATGGGTACTCAGACCATGCCGCTAAAACAAGTGACATTCCCAAACCCACCATTGTGTTGAACACAGGTCCAGCATAGCACCCTGACATTGCAATTTGTGCCCCATCTGGCCCACCCTTCATTGCCACAGCAACATTGGCCATCAAATCCCCAGTTGAGTTGCCCCAAGCTAGGACTGTCAGCCCTAGAATTGAAGGGCTTATCCCAAGTATGTTCCCAAATGAAACCAACAAAGAAACCAATTCCTCTGCAACAATGTATGTCCAAGTGATGCTCATCAAAAACCCACCTGCAAGCCATGGGAACAAGCATTGCTTTGGTGGGCTTGACTTGTTTGTTGCCACAAATACGATGTTCCCAAGCACAAAACCCATTAACCCTGAAGTCATATAGTTCACTAAACTGGTTTTTGAAGCCATGTTTTCTCTTTGTGTGTTCCAAAGGGTTGCTAGTAGAATTGGAGCCAATGTAACTGAAATAACTGCAAATGGCTTAGACCATCTATCTTCCCTAACAACCGGTATGGTGAGCCTTCTTGGCAAGTACAGAGGCATCTCCAAAACATAAGCCAAATATACCCAAATTGATGAATCAAGATTCAAAGACCTTGTTCTTGGTTTTTGAACCAAAGCTTCAAAATCACCTCTCTCCACTAAAATTGCTTTTTCTTCATCGACGCAACCCATTAATGGAATGCCGATCTCACCAAACTCACCTAAGAAGCTCATTGAGGTCGGAGAGACTGACGATAGGTTCACAACCCTATCTTTCTTTCTATGAAAGAAATGCATGACAGAGACCACAAAAATATAGACAAAGTACAGAGAAACAAAGGAAATTGCACCCCACAAGCTGATTTTCCCGACCATAATGATAAAGAACAGAGAAGAAAGTGAAAAAAGGAAGAAAAGGACATCTCTAATGAAACTAGGCTTATCAACCGAAATCTCATGAGAATTAATAGCTATACTTATAATACCCACAACAACACTTGATATAAAAAATGCCCCACCAAGGACAATGTTGAGGCCAACATCACCATCACCGGAGCGGGTAAATGAGATGATGCTAGAAAACACGTCCGTGGCACCATTTCCAAGAGGGAGGAGGGTGGTACCGGCAATGGTTGGAGAAAGATTCAAGATTTTAGACAAGCTTTCCAAGGAAGGACAGAAATAATCTGCAGCTGTGTTAGCCAACATATAGAACAATAAAACAAGCCATAAGAACAATATAGCATAGCCCAAGATGGGCAATTGGCCACATGAGCAGTAAAAGATTTCAAGATAGTTTATGTAGCCTTTGGGCTTACAAGCATTATTTGATTGTACATATGCACACTTGGATTGATAATCGGTGTGCTCATGAAGGCCAGAACAAGCATTGGTATGCACATATTGGGTGAATTTTATAGTGGTGGAAGAGGAACCTTTGGATTGATTGAGAACAGTGGTGGTAGTGATGTAGAATAACAGGAGGAAGAGGAAGGAGGTGTTGAGGAAGAGAGTGTATTTCTTGGGTTGAGATGTGAAGAAAGTTAGACTCTCCATTCAAGAGAGCTTGTAGAGAAAGGGGTGTTGGTGTTTCGGAATGAAATCCATGGTTTGGGAGTACTTATGGTGTGAATGAGTTAGGAATGTAGTCTTTATGATTAACCCAATTTGGGAGGATCCTTATTATGGAGGAAACAGACATATATAGTTAAGAGAGAGAGAGAGGATCAATTCTTATCTCACATCACTTTCAAATACAAGTTGAATAGCTTACATTTTGTTTTGTCTAGGAGGAAATTGTTGGGTGATCAGCAGCCCCGCCATTGTCTATATATTAGCTTGATTTTTTGGGGTCATGGTTAAATTGAGTAAAAATTTAGTATAATAGTGATATTACATTGTTATTGATACGTGATATTATCAATTCATATAAAATTACATATGGGATAGTGAATTCTACTACTTAGAGTTTTTTCATCTCAAGTGAATCCTATAACTACCATGTATACATAGTCGGGTTTACTATATCTACATAGTAATTTACTATTGAATGGTGATACTACATGCAAGTGGTGATAACGTTATATTACCATTTTATTAAATTTTTGGGTAAATTGTTCTCGTCACATCACACATATATTGGCAAAGGATTCATTTTTAAATTTTTATCTCTGTCACAAAATACTTACAATTATTAGATTATGTGAGAACTTTAAGTAAAAATCTAGAGATATAGTCAATAATTGTGAGTATTTTGAGACTATAAACAGAAAAAATTGAGAATAAAAAATCATGTGTGCCACACACCTTGGGTTTGAGAGAGGTGGGCCCGGGGGCAGTATTTAGGCCTATGGTTGACTGTTCTCAGAGAGAGAGAGAGAGAGAGAAGAGATGATGGTAAATCCTTTTGAATCAAATTTGTTTTTCCTCTCAGTTAAAAAAAAAAAAACTTGTTTTTCCTCTTCCTGATATATAGTCAGAATGAAGTTGTGGTACATGTGAAGTTTGTGTTTCTTTAATTTTGTCTTAGATGGGAATCATCCTTCACATGTTTCTTCTAAGCTCAATTGGATCCTTTTTTGGTACATTAGGTAAGTACAACTGAGGAAATTTCCAGGCACTATGAGAGAGAGAGAAAAAAATTTCTAGCATAAATGATGAAGACAAAAACATACAATGCATTATCAAAAATGGAAAACTAGTGTTGATTGGGGAGCTTACAAGCTCAATAGTTCATTTAGCTCATAACTTAGAACTCGTTTTATTGTAAGAATTGGAACCTCAAAACTTATCATAACAGCTATGGCCAATTGGCCATTATAGATTGTCCTAAAGGCTGATTTTGTAATTTCAGGACTGAAAGATGAGTTTGTCCCAGGAGCTTAGCTTCTATGTCTACGCACCAAAAATTCTAAACACACATCTTCTCTTAATAAAAAGTTACATAATAATTTTAAAATTTTATATTTTGTTCCATACACAACTCATCGTTTCAAAAACATTTCATACTTTTTCAACCTTTAAACCGTAACCCTAGCCACCCATAACCCTAAACACTCCTAGCCACACCAACCAAAATTTTTGCCAGCTACCACCACCCGCCAACTCTCCCCTACAATTCAATTATGCTCACGTCATTATTTTTGCAAAATAAAATAAATCAATTAATTATATTAGTATACATGTTTAATAGTTATAGAGGTATTTATAATTTTAGTTATATAAATATTTATTTATTTTAAACATTATGTGTCTTTATATATACATATATAAAATTACCTATTATGTTAAATAAAATGAATCTTACTAAATAAGATTTATTATTCATTATTTTAGCAAAATATTCATCGCGATTTGATAATAATGTTTGAAAGTTTATTGTTCATTATAATCCAATCCAACATTCAATTTTACAAATTTATTCTTTTAAACTTTGAGTTTAAAAGTCACGTCTAAAATAAAAGTGTCATGAATAATTGTATAAATTTATTAGAAAAAACTTGAGGTACCAAAAACATTACCTCAAAATTTATCCACAATGTGGACTATTCCATATCATTTATTGATTGGTTTAAAAATCATCACCTTAAATCATAACTTAAAGTTAAGGTCCAATCTCCAGCCACGTCATTGGAACTGAATTTAATGATCATTCATTTAGGATCTCTAGTATTTGTTAAGTTTATATTACATGCAGTCCACATCCGAAAATCATATCATCTTGTATTACATTTTTATTTTCTTCTCTTTTAATGATGATTTGCCCCCACAAGAAGTTTCATGCCATGGCCACCACCTTCCCTCAACCAAAGTATCCCAATGCCACCACCATATAACAATCAAACTAGGAAGCTTTTGATGTTCTGTGTTCACAATTGAATTATGGTGTGTTTGATTGGACGGATTGTATAATGAGGGATTAGAATCCATCGAACTTGAATCCTGAGACCGTGAATTCCCCGGACTATTTGGTTGAATTGGATGTGTATCTCGTGTTTATTTTTTCATGGGATTAGATGTCTGGAAATAACTATTTTTAGTGAATCCAATGCTTGGTTGGACGGACTGGATAGGATAAATGAACAAAAGACTATTTTACCATTTTTCAATTGTTTACTAAGTAATAGCAATATTAAACATATCTTTAATATTTTAATTATTTTTAGTTAGATTAAATAAAAATTTATTTTATTTTACTTTTTACACAATTAAATAAATTTATTTTTTTAAAATTAATTGAATAAAATAAATAAAATATCAATAAAAATATATGTTATTTTTTTAATTAAAATTTTTCATAAATTTATTTTTAAAAATAATAATAATTAAATAATAAAATTAAATAAAACATCTATTAAAATTTAAATAATGAAATTAAATAAATTATAAACAAAATTTTAAAATAAAACATGAATAAAATATCTATAAAAAAATATTTTAAAAAATTAAATAAATAAAACATCAATAAAAAGTTAAATAAAATTATTTTATTTTTAGATTAAGAAATTTAAATTTTATTGAATTTTACTAAATATAATACATAATTAAATAGTAGAGGGTCAAAATGGTCATTTCACCACCTAATCCCAAGAGTGGATAGTCTCCCAAAAATTGTCCCACCCCTCCCCAAGGATACAATAGTCCCTCATATGAGGGATATGGGGTTCGGCCGGACTCCATGTCCGACAGACTGAAAAAAAATAAACACCAAATTGGATGCTTCCAATGGATTACAATCCGCACAGTAAATAGTCCACCCTCTTATTCCTCCAATCAAAGGGAACTATTTACTGTGCAGATTGTAATTCATTGGAAGCATCCAATCCGGCGTTTGTTTTTTTTTTAGTTTGTCGACATGGAGTCCGGTCGGACCACATATCCCTCATATGAGGAACTATTGTATCTTAAGGGAGAGGTGGGATTATTTTCATGGGACTATCTACTATTGGGATTAGGTGGTGAAATGACCATTTTGACCCTCTACTATTTAATTATGTATTATATTTAGTAAAATTCAATAAAATTTAAATGTCTCAATTTAAAAATAAAATAATTTTATTTAACTTTTTATTGATGTTTTATTTATTTAATTTTTAAAATAATTTCTTATAGATATTTTTATTGATGTTTTATTTTAAAATTTTGTTTATATTTATTTAATTTCATTATTTAAATTTTAATAGACGTTTTATTTAATTTCATTATTTCATTATTATTATTATTCAAAATAAATTTATTTAAAATTTTAATTAAAAAATAACATATATTTTTATTGATATTTTATTTTATTTATTATTTTTAAAAAAATAAATTTATTTAATTGTGTAAAAAATAAAATAAATAAATTTTTTTTTTAATCTAGCTAAAAATAATTAAAATATTAAAGATATGTTTAATATTACTATTACTTAGTAAATAATTGAAAAATGGTAAAATAGTCTTTTGCTCATTTATCATTTCCAGTCTGTCCAACTAAACATTGGATTCACTAAAAATAGTCCTTTCCAGACATCTAATCCAATAAGAAAATAAACATGGGATACACATCCAATCCAACCAAATAGTTCAGGGGATTCACAGTCTCAAGATTTAAGTTCGATAGATTCTAATCTCCCATTATCCAGTCCGTCCAATCAAACACACCCTTAATGGATTCAAATTACCAAATAGAGACCAGAGCTGTTACAAAAGAGTAATGGTACAAAAGAGGGTGAGAGTCATACCATGTGAATCCCACAGCTATGTGAGGCATTTAATAAAAATTTTGATAAAATTTTTAGAATTTCTAACATTCTTGTTATAAAAATCTATATTCCTAAAATGTGAAATAAAAAGTTTCTCATCAATGGTGCTATATGTCTTGGATACGAGTCCCTGGATTAGAAAGAGCTTTTTGCCACATGTTGTCCAAAACTAATTGAAACCCATTGCCACAAACTAAACACATTTATTCACCCACATCGATGAAGAGCTTGTAAATTGCCTATTCTGACCAATTAGTTAACCAATGGCATTAGTCTTAAATCATTAAGTCTCATATCCCATTTAAATGGACAATGGATGGGTGTTGTGCCTTGCGCACAATAATTATTGTTGTTTGCTTAATGAGGCTCATTTTGAGTCTCAATTTAATGATATAAATCGTTCACTTTTTTGTTAGGATTAAAGACACCCAGATTATGATCAACAAACAATCACACACACAAATAAGACACAAATATTTACATAGTTTGGCTCAATACTTACGTCCACGGGAAGAGAAGCTGAGAATGCACTATAAACAGAGAAAACATACAAAACAGAGGAGGAGGAGTCTCTCACTCTCTCTACTCAACTCACAACTCTCTCATACACTTCTCACACTCTAATGATCTATCTCAGCTTACAGTTCTTCCCATTTTATAGCAAACGGGAGAACTGCCTACCAACAACCAACCACCAAAATTAAATTGTAAGCTATCAATACAGCTCAGCTAAATGTCTCCAAAATCTCTACCCCAAAATCTGCAGCCTTCATTCTTGACTTCCAAAGTCATCTTTACATGGCGTGGATACTCAATAATTCTCCCCTTCCACACCCATGAGGAGTAGGATCCTTACTGGAAGACCATCCCAGCAATGTCCCTGCATACTTCGAGTTTGTCTCTTAAGACCACCTTTGTAAGTATGTCAGCTGGATTCTTGTCTGTGTGAATCATGACCAATTCTAATAACTAATTCTCCATCACTTCGCATATCCAATGATATCGAACATCAATGTGCTTCGTACGAGAATGGTACATAGAATTCTTGCTCAGGACTATGGCACTCTAGCTATCACAATGTACCGTAAACCTTTCTTGCTTTAGTCTCAGTTCTTGAAGAAACTGCTTCAGCCACAACATCTCTTTCCCAGCTTCCGATACTCTGCCTTGATTGTGGATAAAGCAACACACTTCTGCAGCTTGGACTACCAAGACACAGTTCCCCCTGTGAAAGTGAACATAAATCCTGATGTAAACTTCCTACCATCAAGATCGTCTGCCATATCTGAATCAGTATAGCCTTCCAAGATTGGCTTTGCTCCTCCAAAGCACAAACACATTTTAGATGTACCCTTAAGGCACCTCAGAGTCCACTTGACTACTTCTCAATGCTCTTTCCCAAGATTTGAAAGAAATCTGCTCATAACTCCAACAGCATGAGCAATATCTAGTTGGGTAGATGCCATTGCATACATTAAACTCCCTACTGCAGAAGAGTAGGGAATTGCCTCCATTTCTTCTCTTTCTTTCGTAGATGAGGGACAAGAACTCTTCCTTAGCTTGAAATGATTAGCCAGCGGAGTACTAACTGGCTTGGCATCTTTCATGTTGAACTTTTCAAGCACCCGTTCAACATACTTCTCCTGTGACAACCACAACTTCTTGGCTTTCCTATTACGTATAATTTTCATACCCAAAATTTGCTAGGAAGGGCCTAGGTCTTTCATGTCAAAGAACAGTGATAACTCATTTTTCAGTGGTCTGATTGCTGCAGCATCATGACCAATAATCAACATGTGATCAACATAAAGCAAGAGTATGATGAAGTTTCCATCAGGAAATTCCCTGACATATAAACACTGGTTTGCAGCAGTTCTCTTGTACTTATGGCCCACCGTGAATGAGTTAAACTTATTGTATCACTATCTTGGCGCTTGTTTCAGACCGTAGAGACTCTTCTTTAATCTGCAGACCAAATTCTCTTTTCCTTTCTCTTCAAAACCTTTTGGTTGCTCCATGTAGAATTCTTCCTCCAGATTACCATGGAGAAATGTCGTCTTTATGTCCATCTATTCAAGTTCTAAATTCAAACTGGCTGCTAGTGCCAAAACTATTCGAATTGATGTCATCTTCACAATTGACGAGAATATTTCATCAAAATCAACACCTTTCTTCTGTTCAAAGCCTTTGATAACCAATCGAGCTTTATACTTGACTAACTTTCCACTGCCATATTTCTTTAACTTGAACACCCATTTGTTCCTCAGTGCTTTTTGACCTTGGGAAAGTTTTACCAAATCATAAGTCTGATTTTTCTGCAAGGACTTCATCTCTTCTTGCATAGCTTACTACCAGCTATTCTTCTCCTTATGATTCTGAGCTTCTTGAAAACTTTCTGGCTCCCCCTCCTTAGTAAGCAAAATATACTCAGAAGTAGGGTATTTTGACGATGGCTTAAGCTCTCTTGTTGATCTTCGTAACTGTGGAACAACAGTCTCTGGCAGAGGGGGTTATGGCTTCCCCTGTTCAATACCCTCTTCTTTTGGATCTTCTTCTTTTGGAAAACTATCCTACAACTCTACATCATTGGTTGCATGCTGCGGTAGCTCTTCTTTATTAGTGGCATGCTATGATGGTGCAAGATTTGGAACAATTTCTAAAACATCATCAACTTTGGGTTTGGCTGGTTGCCCAAAGTCTTCTAAGGTTTGGCCTTCTTGAAACACCACATCTCGGCTTCGAATGACCTTCTAGTTTTTCGGATCCCACAATTGTATCCAAATTCTTCATCTTCATAGCCAATAAAAATGCATGGAGTAGCTTTATCATCCAGGTTCTGCCTGTGCTCCTTGGACACATATGCAAATGCTTTGCACCCGAACACTCTCAAGTGAGTAAGAAATCTCCTTTCCAGACCATACCTTTTCTGGAATCTCAAAATTCAGTGGAGCTGATGGCGATCTGTTGATCAAATAACAAGCAACACGAACAGCTTCTCCCCAAAATGATTTTGGTAGCTTCGCCATTTTGAGCATACATCTGACCTTCTCCACAATGGTCCGGTTCATTCTCTCGACTACACCATTGTGTTGTGGGGTTTCAGGAACAGTCTTCTCATGCCGGATGTCGCGAGTAGCACAGTAGGCTTCAAACTCCTTTGACGTGTACTCGTCTCTATTGTCTGTTCGGAGACACTTCAGCTTCTTTTTGGTTTCTCTTTCTACCAAAGCATGGAATATCTAAAAATGCTGGAACACCTCAGCTTTGGTCTTTAGGACATAAACCCATATCTTTCGTGACACATCATCAATAAACGTTAGGAAGTATTTTCTGCCACCCAAAGAATCCACTTCTATGGGACTGCATACATCAGAGTATACTCTGCTCAACAACTCTAATTGTCTCTGGATGATGAGTGAAAAGCGACTCTATGATGCTTCCCAAATAAGCAGTTGTCACAAGGATTCAATTTTGCATCTTTGGCAAAGGAAATTAGAGACTTCTCTGCCAGAATCTGCAACCCTTTCTCACTCATATGACCCAGCCTTTTGTGCCACAAATTTGGTGATGCCTCATCTTTTACTGCGCTAAGACTATCTAAAATCACATTACATGAGTCTTGTACAACGTACCAGTTGCTTGTCCTCTAGCTACCACTAGAGATTCCTTCTTCAATTTCCGCATGCCTTTGCCGAAATAGTTCTCATAACCTTGTCGATCTAAGGTTATCCCTGAAATAAGATTCAGGCGTAAATCTAGAACATGCCTAACATCTTTCAACACCATCGTGCACCCAACTTTGGTTTGGATGCGAACATCACCAATTCCCATAATCTTTGAAAAACTAGAGTTACCCATCTTCACTGTACCAAAATCTCCAATTTGGTACGTATTGAAGAACTCCTTCTGGGGTGTGGCGTAGTAGGAAGCTGTTGTATCTACCACCCACTCGATGTCGTCGTCTAACATATGGAGGCATTCTTCTTCTCCAACGGAGAACAATGTAATATCCTCTGAGACAGTAACTGTAGTGTTCCCATCTTCAGTCTTTGGTTGTCTATTGCCTTGTTTTTGTTCTCCTTTCAAGGCATAACAATATTTCTTTATGTGACCCTCCTAGCTACAATGGTAACACTTGAACCTTGGTCAACTCATGCCTTCTCTGGACTTCCCTCTATCTTGAGATCTTTCTCTACTGCGTCCTCTACTTTTGCTTCTTCCCCTGCCTCTACCTCTACCTTTATTTTCTGTGACGAGGGCATGGGACTGATCTCCTCCCATGTCTTTCTTTCTTGCCTCTTCACTAAATAAAGCATCGGTGACCATGTTCGTGGTTAGTCTTTCTTCAGGTACAGAGCTGCTGAGGGACACCACCAATGTCTCCCAAACACTCTTATACTTACCAATTTTAATATCCTTATAACACCAACATTCCATATCTTTCATAACCTTAGCCTCAATATCATACTCAATACATAAACCCATTCCCATTTCATTACAATTATCAAATCTTCCTTCATCTCAAGACTCAGTCTATGAAACAACACATCTTGATCGCCTCTTAGTACCCAAAGTCCATGAGGACTTCTAATTCTCAATCTCAATACTTAACTTATTGTACAAGCTCACATACATTTTTCGAAATGCACAACATATCACTTCGTTACTAAATACATGCAACTTAAATGTATTCTAAACACTCTAATGCTTAATAGACAAGTGTGTGAGATCTTAACTCGTGCTCTGATACCAACTGCCATGACCCAAACCTGTCCCTAAAAGTTTAGGTCATGACCGGCCTGCACTCAGGTCTTAAAGACAAAATTTCAAAATTATTTATTCAAATACAGGGCCTTAAGCGAAGTAGATACCAAAAATAATAAATGTCTATTAAGCTATGCATACACGATGACCTGAAATAGTCAAACTATTTAACTATACACTCCATATTTTCATATACAATAACAGAGCTTATACAGATCTTACACACTATATGAAAGACTTCAAACAAAACTAGGCTTAATGAAATAACACTACACCTCTACATGGAGGCACTTCTTGGGAGGCTTGACAGAGAGGCGAACTTCAGTACAAACTCTAATGTTGATCCTTCGATGACTCACCTACATATATATAAAGTAAAAGGGTGAGCTAACGCTCAGTGAGTAATAATAAAGTAAAGAGGTTAATGAATGATGTCCTTAACATTAGGAAAACATATTTCACAATTCTGACACGTATCTTTAAATCATATTAAAACAAACAGTTATTGTATCAAAATCCATGGTTTTTCAAATGGAATACATATCTAAACCATTATAAAACATCTTACGTGGTACGTGGTGTGCCCACTTATACAAAGGGTCAGAATCACATTTCAAAATAGGACATCCATTCATTCATATAAAATAACATTTCGTAACATGAGTCATATAGCGATATAAAAACATTTGTATTCATATCACATTTTCTGAACGACCTCGGATCCATGTATAACAAAACGATCTCGGGGCCAACATAATAACAGAATGGCCTCAGGCCCAATCATATATCAACACGGCCTCGGGTCCAATTCATTTATGTATGGACCCAAGAGGTTACTTGTACGGACTCTAGAGGTGACTCCCACTGTAGCACTTAGTTCCGTACAACACTTTGTTCCATACCAGAAATCAATAGGTCTTAAAGACCAAACAATTCATATCATGTCATAACGTAAACGAAACGGCCTTGGGCCCACCATGTCATATTACAAACAATTCACATTTCTTGTTCATAACTCATTTCACATTTCTTGGAAACTTGTGCATTTTGACAAAATACGATATTTAGAGAATCCTGTCATACATAAATCAAAATAGATAATGAAAAACATATCTTTACTATACTATTACTCACAGTGATGGGCTTTTGGTAGTAACTGGGTGATGTCCTCGTCTTGACCTACAAACACAATTACATAACACAACATATAAAACATAGAATTACTCTCTTGATCAAATTTACTCCTCTTAATCTTTTCGTAATCAAATAAACTGGTCCCTTACTTTGCTCCTTAACCAATTATTTATGTTGGTTCTAAACTCATTAGTCCTCAATGGGTCATAATGCATATCAAGGAAAATAGGAAGAAGCGGAAGAAAACTGGATTAGGAGAAGAAATAGTATGAAACGGGTAGACAGAAAGTGAACAACCTTCCTTAATATGAATATATCTATTTTTGTACTTAGAATTTGGGTGTGAGACCACCACCATTAGAAACTAGACTTCTGGGGCTTGAATCTAGACTCAAGAATCACGTAAAACGGAGTCCAGATGAGGGCGATATACCTATTTAAAGTTGGCTGAAACAAAACAATCCGCACGTGCGGAAATCCAAACCGCACGTACAGTTCTGGGCTTCCACCAGCAGGTTCGAAATTTCAATATGTTCTAAAATGGTTTCTTTGCATGTTCTTGAGCTAGGGCTTAGTAAAACTTAACATAAACCTTATAAATATATGGATAAACACGGGAATAAGGTTGTTTTCCAAATCAAAGGCATCAAAACTTGGTTTAACTCAAGAATCAAGAATCTTTAACAAGAAATTGATAAACTCTATTTTTGTTACAAAACCTAACTTTTCTTCCAAATTTATATAGATCTTCATTTCATATGTAATTTTATGAGTTCAAACCATACAAAATCTCAAGATTAAGGCTCAACTTCTCACAATCAACTTCAAGATAAGCAAATATAAGAGAATTAACTCTCAAATTTACCAAATGCAAGGAATCCATGTTTAATTTCTCTATTTTCCTTCCAAGTTCTTCATTTTTAACCCAATTTGATTCTAATTTCATTCTATTCTTAGATGTTAGGAGTGTTAATTGCAAGAATTAAGGATGAAATCTTACCTTGGATTGCTTTCTAGCTTGGATTAGATGAAGTTTTTGGAGTATTTTCCTTTTCCCTCATTTTCCTCTTCTTTTCTTCTCTTTTCCTCTTCTTTTCTTCTTCCCTTTCTTCCTCTCTTTCGGTTCTTTATCTTGATGTCTCCAGAACTCTCTCAATCTCTCTCTCTCTCTCTCTCAAATTTTTTTTGTGTTTTTGTTGAGGCTAGCAAAGCCTATACCCATATATTTATATATAATATTTAATAAAGTCAATTTAATTCATTCTAAATTAGATTTTTACAAAACTTCATACCAGGCTCTAAAAATCATGCTGTTCATAAATATGTGGTCGGTTTCGGTTTATCGCACCTCTAAGGCTTTCAATTTTCAGTCCAAATGTCACAATTTCAACAGATTTTCTTATAACTAACAGATACAACTTCAAATCCTTATAATTCACATCCTTCGATATGCAACAACCCATAATTACACTAATTATGACTAATCACAAGTCCCACATAATTTAATTAACCTAATTTGACTTCCATTAGAGCCCAATTAATTATATTTAAATTATCAATCTAAATTAAAAATTTTAATCAAACTCTCAAAAGGCTCCAAAGATCAAATTAAACTTATTTCCATCATCAATTATGATTTCTCACGTCAGTAAGGCCCTCAATTTCAGGTCAAGCTCAAGGTCTCCGTCAATAAATTACATACTCAAATTGAATACCTCATAAATAAATTGAATTCACAATAATCTTAATTCTCACTCCTCATAACGTACTTAACTTCAATTTGGACCTAATTAATCAAATCCCAATTTTACAAATCTAAATTGAATATCTAATTAAACCTCCATATGGTCTGATACTCGAAATTAAAATAATTCGACTTATTACTTATCCTTTCTTGAGCCAATCAGGCTTCCATAAAATCATATACAAATCAGTCTCTATGATTTTTATAATTCCCAAATTAAATCAAAATAGTAGGCAATAAAATTCAAATCTCCGTTATTAATTAAATATAAAGTATTACGCGATGGGGTTGTTACAGCTTTATTCCGAGCAGTCTTCGACTAATACATGCCGTCTAATTTTGTCCAAAGAACATAGACATCAGTCTCTTGGGTGACATGGTGGAAGACACTATGATCGATCCATTGTCTGATCTAACCAATGGTCTTTTGGTTCTTTTGCTTCTAGTCTTCATCCTTCTCCGCAGCTGGTTTAACTCCATTAAGCTCTATGAGGTCAAACAAATCTCGGCAGTACAGGACATCCTCCATTTTAGGCTTCTAAATTGCATAGTTGGAAGCATTCAGCTTGAACATGGATCCCAAAGTCGATGTTGATTCCTCCATCAATAATTATCTCTATAGAAAATGATCTCTGTTTGAAAAATCAGGCTTCGCTGTTGAGTCCGAACTGGTCAAATTAGTCGGAAAAACACTTCGGATTGCCAAAATAAAAATTACAAATTTTAGAAATTTGATTTGCAAAATCTGACCATACGAATGTGTCCAGAATATTCCAAATAGTTGGAAAGCACAATTGGATCGTCAAAAATGGACTTCAAATGGCTCAGATCTAGCCAAAAAATTGTTTGACGATTCAGATCAGCAGAATCTCAAGCGCTTCAGAAGCACCGAATAATTCCTCTGGTTCGACTAACGTCAGCGGCAGCGGCGTGGCTTGGCTGGCGAACGGCTGGGTCAGCGGCTCGGCTCTGGTCAATGGCTCTAACAAGTGGCTGGATCAGTGGATCAGATCTCGGATCGAAGGTCGGGTCAGAGCGGGTTATCCGATGAAGTCAGCTGTTGATGTTAGGTCGTCTTCTTCCCTAGTTTCGCGCATGAAGCGCTTGCGGCCAGTCTTCAGAGCGTAGGAACAGCGTCAGTGGTGCGTAAGGCGCGTGGGCCTCCTACGACCTCCGTTTTTTACGCCATTTTTTTTTTGTGTGTGTGTGCTTGTTTCGTCGAGAGCTTCAACTTGGTGTGATCAAAAGTGAATTTCGGCCACTTTGAAATCTGAGCAATTCTGAAAAAGCACTTTGTTTTTCTTAAAAACACACCACCAGGCTCCAATACCACTTTGTTAAGATTAAAGACACCCAGATTATGATCAACAAACAATCACATACACAAGTAAGACACAAATATTTACGTGGTTCGGCTCAATTCCTACGTCCATAGGAGGAGAAGCTGAGAATGCACTATAAACAGAGAAAACATACAAAACATTGGAGGAGGATTCTCTCACTCTCTCTACTCAACTCACAACTCTCTCATACACTTCTCACACTCTGATGATCTATCTCAGCTCACAGCTCTTCTCATTTTATACCAAACGGGAGAGCTGCTTACCAACAACCAACTACCAAAAATAAATTGTAAGCTATCAATACAGCCACCCTACAAGGGGATAGCTCGGCTAAATGTCTCCAAAATCTCTAGCCCAAAATCTACAACCTCCATTCTTGACTTCCAAAGTCATCTTCACATGGTGTGGATACTAAACATTTTTATGACATATAAAGTAAATTACATCTGTAAAAATCAAGTTAATCGGATATCAGTAATGCTTTCATCAAATTACATTTATATATGAAAAAATGAATGGTAAATGTGATTTTAAGTCTAAAACTGAATATAAATGTTGTTTAATCAAAAGGCTATCAATAACCAATCAACTTAATTTTTTTAAAGTATATTCTACTCAATGTACCATAATAAATGAATGAATGGGTCGGATCATCAAAGTATGACCTAAAATGAGCCCAATTGAGCGCACAATAGTGCCTTTTGTGGCAACGCACAACAACCACCCTTCTTCCCATTTAAATAAGCTCAGTCACATAAATTATTTTTTGCTTTTCTATTCTTATAAAGATTTATAAATTTATATTCATTATTAATGCATCTCATATCAATTTAGATTTCCCCCTCTCCTAATATTTTTATTTATAATGATCGTGTCATTTTTTTTACCGTTATATCTATAAATTTTTATTGTATATGACCAAATCATCTTAACTAATTTTCTCTCAACTTATCTTTAACTAATGTTATTCTAATATATTCATATTTAATTAAAATCTTTTCTCCAGTGAGATTAGTCTAAAGGGCCAATGATTCAATTAACACTACGTACATAAGAGATTTTGTTCCTTTGTATTTATTTGAAATTCTTTTACTGTTTGTTACACTACAAGAAAAAGCAGTTTTAGCGACTAAAAATATAAATTTCGTCGCTGAAAGTAGGACAATTGGCAACTAAAAGACTTTTGGCAACTAAAAATCAGTTTAGTCGCCGATTATATGGGTTTTAGCGACTAAAACAATTTTAATAGCCAAAAGTGAAGGTTTTTGGCGACTAAAAAAATTTAGTAGCCAAAAGTATAGGTTTTGGCGACTAAAATATAGTTTGGTCGCCGATTGTAGGTGTTTTACCGACAAAAAAAAAATTGTAGCCAAAAGTAAAGGTTTTTGGCTACTAAAAAAAATTTAGTAGCTAAAAGTGGACAATTGGTGACTAAAATTTAGTTTAGTCGGCAAAAGTGGAGGTTTTGGCGACTAAAATTAAGTTTAGTCGCCGAAAGTGGTTATTTTTAGGCGGAAATTAATTTTTTTACCGACTAAATTATTGGTAGTAGCCGAAACTAAGGTTTTTGGCGACTAAAAAAAAAATTAGTCGCCAAAAGTGGCTTCCTTTTTTTTTTAATAAATAATTTATTTTTTACATAAATTATATTGAATAAAAATAATTATGTTCATATATATAGTTTTATATTAATACGGGTCAATATACTATATAAATAATATATTTTGCATATATATTCATGTGGTGTTATTGTGGCATAGTGGAGAGAGTGTGTTGGCGACTAAAATGGGCATAGTAATTTTTATTCAATATAATTTATGTAAAAAATTATTGTGGCATAGTAATTTATGGAGAGAGTGTGTTATTGTGGCATAGTAATTTTTTTTTTTTTTTGAAATAAGCTTTTGGCGACTAAAATGGGTGGTCGCCAAAAGCTTCAGTATTGGCGACGAAAAAAATAGTCGGCAAATGTATAAATTAAAAAAAAATAATTCACTATTGGCGACTAAAAATTTAGTCGCCAAATGTATAATTTAAAAAATATAAATGAGCTTTGGCGACGAAAATTTTAGTCGCTACAGACTTGGTTTTTGGCGACTAAAAGTTTTTAGTCGTCAATACCTTTCGTGACAGTTTTCTAGCGACTAAACCGGCGACTAAAAAATTTAGTCGGGGAAACTTAAAACCCGACTTTTGGCGACTAAAAATTCACTTTTGGCGACTAAAAATTTAGTCGCCAAATGTGTTTTTTCTTGTAGTGTTAGGTTTTGTTTTTATGCTTCTTACTATATATTGAATTTTCTTTTTAATTAAGTGTCTTATTTAATGTAATTATCTAAGATTTTATAATTTATCTCTTATCAATTAACAAAAAATATCAATTAGTTAATTCACAAAACTGCAAATAAAGAAATAAGAATCACCATTGGCCTAAAGCCTTGTACCTTTCGCCGAATCAGGTCAGTCTAAATGAGGCTTGGGCTTAGGATTTGAAGCTTGTCTCACCCACTTGGCTCTTTAGATGGGGCCCATTAGGTAGGCCTACAAGCCCGAAAAAATATATTAAAAAATATACAAACTAGAAAAATTTTAAAAATGATCATGAATCTCAACCCATAGAGCTAAGCAGACCAACCTGCCTAGCTCACTCCTTGGCTAGTGAGAGATGCCCATCGACTCTCCTGGCCAAATTCACGAGCCCGTAATGTCTTTCTCGGCTAAGTACATTGGGAAAGGCTTGGACTTAAGGTTTTAGCCCACGCGCCAACTTGATTTAATAGAAAAAAGCTTGACCCAGATGTAAAAAAAAAAAATTATTTATAACTCACGCAAACAAGCAATTTTGAAAGAACTAAAATGAGGTATGTGACACAGTAGAATATATAACGGAACTATATATTATTCTAATAGATGAAGGGACTCTCGAATTTACGAGAATTAAAACCTCAAATAAATATTTGATATTATTAAATAAAAGTTGTCTCCTCACCATAAGACTTAAAAACTATATATAATAAACTAAGTCTTGATAACCAAGTAAATTTAGACATCAAAAAACCTAAAAGGAAAAAATAAATTAATGTAATTATTGAAAAACAAGTAACCTAAGGAAACAAAATAAAACCAATTAACAAAACCTAGAATATTAACTAATTACAAAATTTCATAATAAATATACATCAAAAATATTAAAATAAAATTTAGCAATTTTTAAAATATATTTCCTACATCATACTTCTCTTCTTGGAAGAATTCATGCTCGAGTTGGAACTAGAAATCTATCATCTTCCATATAAATAAAGAGATATTTTTAATACATCATTTTATTGAGTTGTAATTTCAAAGAAATTTTCATGAATTGAATATGCAAAATTTTTCTTTAAGTTAATCTTCAATTGATTGAAAAGATCAATCAAATATGAATTAAAATCACATCAAAACTTTTGACACCATCAATTCTTTCTCTTTTAACATCTATTGGTGAATGAATTGGACTATGTGATTTTATCAGCTCTTAGATCTTTAGAACTTAACATCTATAAGTGAATGAATTGGACTATGATGTTTTATTAGATCTTGGATCTTTAAAATATTTTCCTCTAATAATCTTCATTTTCTATGGTAAAATTATCAACTTGAACAGTTTCCGCCTTTAAAGAAATTTCAAAATCCAAGACAAAAGTTTCAACTCTTTCAACAATTTCTAACTTGTATTGAATTTGACCATAGTATAACGTTTAAAACTTTCTCTCGAATATTTAAATCTTATTCATTAGTTTTTCAGTAACTTTTTTAAGAATATTAAGAGTGAAGTATTTTCTTTTGCAACTACAACTTTATCGCAAACTTTTTTCGACTCTATTGAAGTAGTTTGATTTGTATATGACAATATATTATTTCATGATCATGAAATAAAAAATTTGTTGCTAATAACTTTCTTATTACTAACCATGAATAAATTTGTCCTAACTTTCACGAACTCGATAATCTTACATTCCATCCACCATTTCAATGCAAATTTGTCAAGTTTTTAGGATGCAAATATGACCTCATTTTCTTTAAGAATCTTCATATACTAAAAAAAAATTTCAAGCTCAAGCAATTAGTCAAAAAAATCTTCATTTTGAAACTTACATAATATTATCATTTCTTTTACACTAAAATGTATATTTTATCTTTATTTATCTTTGTGTTTATACACCCTCTACATTAATTCCGGTTATTTTAACCTTACTAAAATAAAAATTTGTTAATTATTCTAAAGTTGTGAATTATTTTAAACCTGGCAGTGCAATTCCCCCCCCCCCCCCTTCTTTTTTTTAAACATCTAATTTGCTCTTTTTTAACAAAAGTAAGTGCATCTCCAAACCATATTCAATCTTATATCAAATTCAAATTTGGATAAAAGTATTCAAAAAGCTCTCATACTCTATTCAAAATTATAATTAAATTAAATTTACTTATTTTTTTACCCAAAAAAAAAAAAAAAACACAAATATTTATTCAAAATTTATTTCAAAAAATATTTCAAAATTTTAAGTCTATCATTATTAAAACTTATACTGAAATTTAAATTTGGAACATTCAGTCCATAAATCCAAATCACGATTTTGTTTGGCCAAAAATCTAAGCGCTGAAATATTTTGTCTAAAATGACAAGTTTAGACAAACTGACCAAAATACCCCTATATATCATATACACCAAACCCTAAACCAAACCCTCTCTCTCTCTCTCTCTCTCTCTCTTATACGTTAACTAGCATCACTGAGTTCACCTTAGATCTAAGAGCATTTCCAATGGCAAGCCATTAGAGCTGCTATTGCCATAATTTGGACAACTAGCTGGACGTCCAATGAACAATTTCTACGTTTCTTCCTCTGTGCATAGCATTGCTGTTGCTAAAGATGAACAAAAATTCATTGCTAAAATGACAAATAACCATTGGAGTACCATTGTTATAATTTGGCAATTTGTTATTATTCATTGCCAAATTATAGCAATGACAATGCTATAGTAGCATTTACCATTATAGCATTGTCATTGGAGATGCTCTAAGCATGGCAGAGGCGACCATTCCTCTGTAAGGTGGTGGTGTTAACCGTGGTGTCGCCACCACTACCTCACTTGGGAATTAGCGTCAGAAAACCTCTTCTCTCATTCTCTCATTCTCTCTCTCTCTCTCTCTCTCTCTCTCTCTCCCCATCGACTGTAACGCCCCAAAATAATAACAACAACCCATCTCATGATAATAAAATAATAGTAAAAAAATGTAACGTGTGAAATAATAACTTTTCATTTATCTTCTTTACCATACAAAAAGTAACATATGCAAGTATATATTCATAAATCCTAGATCCTAAATTTATAGCATATGTCACATATGATCAAACTGAAATAAAAGGTTATCTAGATAGGTTAATACCCTAATGGCTGCATCTTTCCAAGACAATGCTTTGGTACAAGAAAGGTGAGTCCAACTCAATACAGTTAAAACCCAAGGCTTATACAAAAATAATCACATCAAAAGAAATAAATAAAATCTTGGCTCCAAGTCCTCCCATGCTATGTCCTTGGTGGAGGGCATATCATTAGCACCTGAAAGTTATTTTCCACATAGGATGAGCTAAAACCCAGTAGAGATACTTTAACACAATTTATAATTCTTAACGAAGTGATGCATATGCATGTCATTTGTCAAACGTTTTACATTTCCATTTCAAACAATGCGATGTCAGGATTATATATATTAATTCATGAAAAATATCCTTTTATATCAAAAAATAGGACAGTAAATAAAAAACACTTGGAATCTCTAGGTACGCGTTTGCCAATAGGCTATACAAACACTACCAAAGTCATTTTACTGGTACTAACCAGAAGGATCGGCACCTAACTGTGTGGGTTCTGAACTTTCACCAAGGACACACAAGCCAACAATATAAACCCAACCATATCCATAACTAGATTCACCAAGGTTACACTATTTTTTCTCAAAATAATACATTTTCAAATGTTCAAGTATGAACCAATCTCGATGCAAGATGCATGAGAAATTAGTTTCAATTTAATCCAATCCTCATGTAATTTCTACAACAATCAAAACTATCCTCCACCGATAGCCCAAACAGATATTCTACTCAACAGATAATTTTCTAACAATAGATAAAATCTCAAAATTTCAAAAAGGAGTGATATAAATATCCACACCCCATATCATCATCAAACAGATACCTTTTTCCTCATCTCCTTTCAAAATCCACACTACTTTATTTTCCTTTATAAACCACATCATGATTTTTCACACAAACCTTCTTTTAATTCAAAATCATAATTTAAGTAAAAAATTTCAACATATCTCAACCATAAAAACATCTCCACAACCTTTTTCAAGCACCATTTGAAAACCTCTCTTTTAGATTTCAAAATCAAACCCTAGGTTTAACCCAAAATCCCCAAATCACTAAATCCTTTTGATGAGCAAATAACTAGGCTAAAAATCATACCAAATGTTGAAGAAATCGCTATCTTAAGAGTAGAAGAGGAAGAAAGCAAAAGTGAAACTTTAGTAAAGTCGAAAACGAGATCTTTTCCGATTAGATTGAAGCTTTCGACGTGCTCTACTTTTTTCTCCAAAGGGTAATTGTGGAGAAATCAATGGATGATAGAGTATTTTTGAGGTTTTTAGCATGAACTAAAGAGAGAAAGTAAAGAAATTAGGGTTTGGAAAGTTATAGAGAAAGAAAGGAAATGAAAAAGTGATTCAAAAATCCCTTTTTCTGAACTGATATACGCGCAGACCACTTGAGTGACCAAAACACCGCTCGAGCATCAGAGACAATAAGTAACACTGCTCCAGCGACCAAAACACCGCTCGAGCGCACAATGACCCATTCCTAGAAGTTTTGCAGATAGTAGAACACCGCTCGAGTGCAGAAGGACCGCTTGAGCAAAGATCACCTTATTCCCAAAAGTTTTGCTGACCTGCAAAATACTGGGAGATCTCAAGGACCGCTCGAGCAAACAAAAAGGAAATTGAGACAGCAATTGTTTCGAAAAACTAACTCCCAACCTATTTTAAATACGACCAACAATTCTGTGATGACCCAACCCGTACTATGCTTAATTATGCATGTGATTATGTGTTTGATATGAATTTACAGTTTAAGTATGTAAATTATGTGAATTTGGAATAATATCTGTTTTGAATGTAGGAATATCTGTTGCAATTGGAACTTTGAACTGAAATTGAAAGTCTTAGAGGCGCAATAAACCAAAACCGACTTCATATCTGTGATTAGCATGATTTTTAGAACCTACAGTGAAATTTTGAAAAAATTACGATTCGTAATAATTAAATTATGTTTTATGAGTTGAGTCATATACGTGTTTAGCCCTTGTGTTCTTCATTCTTGGCTGAGAGCTCTAGAGAGTGAGTTAGACAGAGAATATCACGACCGAAACCCGTCCCTATAGGTTTAGCATCGTAACCGGCTAGTAATTCTTGAATTACCAAAGGCCTCTTAATAGTATAACATATAATTAGAGACTGCGGAAGCAATATATAAACATACATAGTCCATTAAGTTGTGCAGACATATATGAAACAAAATTTTCAAAACAAACTTATATATATTTACATGTGACGTCGTAAATACAATAGTCTTACGTCACCCATTTACACAGATAAAATCAAAAGGGACTTAGTCCAAGTACAGATAAATAGAACAAAACCAAATAAAGCCTTGACATGGACCTTTCAAAAGGAACCTCCTCGAAATGCACGATGATGGCTAACAAAAAAGAATATTAGGCCGTCAACTCTAGGCCTAGTCACGTACCTGATCACCTACATACATAATATAAATAGTAAGCGGGAGCCCAGTGAATTATAACAAGGTAAAGGTTATGTTGAATATTGTCCATAACGTTGCAAAAAACAAAATTCAGTAATTAGCAGAAATTGAGTGATAATCATGTTCAGAAATCTTAGTTCCTAATAGACATAGATTCAGAATCATATTCATCATTAGACTTGGCAATTAATCATACGTAGTACGTTCATTAGCACTAGCAGAAACAGTTGACCTATAAAGGGACGACCGTAAAGGCATACAGTTGACTTACGTACACGGAGGCGGTACAGTTGACTCATGAGACGTACAGTTGGCCCATAAATGGGACGTATACATAAGGATCCATAACAGTTGGCTCATGAGATGTACAGTTGACCCATAATTGGGACGTATACAGAACAGATAACAGATGTCATCTGAAGCTAAAAATGCCACGAATACATTTCAGAAACATTGGACAACCATTCATTCATACAGAAAATAATATTTCAGAAACAAATCATCTTATATCATTTAGAAAATACTTATAATTGAACATAGCTTTATAAGTTATTACTCATAGATGGCTCCCAAGCAGATAGACAGAACAGACAACCGGATAGCCTACGGCGTGTGACCTACACAAACACATAACAGATACACATTTGAAACACACGTTCAGAATATATTTAACTCATTACGTTTCATTGTTAGTGTGTTTCTATGTTTTACCCTCATTATTATGTCTTAATCATGGCCTAAGAATGTCTAGGATGCAATAAGGATACAAAAATACATTTGAAAACACTCGATCCAAAATGCTGGAAACAGGGTCCTACTCGAGCGCAACTTCCTTCGCTCAAGCAACATGAAAAACGTGAGTGGTCGCTCAAGCGCAACTTCGTTCACTCGAGCAATCTGTAAACTTTGCAAAAGTACTGGTTGCTCGATTTTTCCGCTCGATGCTCGCTTGACGCTCGCTCGAGCATGAGACTCGAGTCCTTGCTCGACCACAACTCTTGTCGCTCGAGCGGTCTGCAAAAACATGAAACTTTTGGGAGCTTACATTTCACGCTCGAGTGAACTTCTGGTCGCTCGAGCGGAAGTGTAAGATCACAGAGTGGTTGCTCAAGTGGAGAATCCGTCGCTCGAGCAGAAAAGCAGAATCTAGAATTTCCAGATTGCACTCCCTAGCTCAAAACTCAAATTCAACCCTTCAAAACACAACTCTTGGACCCCAAAACTTAAGGAAACAAGTCTAAACTTGGAAAACATAAAGAATTAAAGATCATTTCATGAAATCAAGGCCCATAAGTGTGTCAATTAAACAAACTCAAGCTTAAATTGTGAAAACATAACATGAATATGACATGCATGGAGTGATTTAAGCTCCAAGTTTCCAAATCATGAGCAAATGAGATGTTTAGATCAAAAACTTGTTGAATTCCTTAAACAAAACCAAGATACGGACATGCATATGGAAATTCTTGAAAATCAACTTACAAAATTATGAGAATTATGTATTCATGTATAAGATGCTCTTCTTTCCTACTTCCTTAGTACAATTCATGCAACCCATGGCCCAATTTCTTGAATGAATGTACTAACCAAGTAAATTACAAGACTAGAGGCTTGATTGTTTACCTTAGATGCTTAATGGTGTTCTAGAGGTTCAATTGCTTGAGTTTCCAAATCCAAACCTTCAACTCTCCATAAGTCCTCTTCCAATTCTTGAGTTCAAACACTCTCTCTAGGCTTCCCTCTCACTCTTCCACGTTTTTGCTCTCAAGGAGATGAAATGAGAGTGTAAAAATGCACTCTAAAGCCCACTCATACCTTATATAGGCTCAATTATGAAGGCTTAATTAATGGTTAATCAATTGACATTATTTAAGCCAAGTTTGGCATCCTCCAAAAAATTCAAAAAGTCAAAAAGTTACTATCCTATTTAAGTCACATCATCTTATTTAAGTCACATCACCTCTCTAACACATCACTTCAAACCCAACCCATATTTCATAAAAAGTCAAAAAGTGCACTTATTTAGTCTTCCCAAACTTGGCCTTACTCTAATTTAATCGTTCCGAATCGAATTTCAATTAAACTTACCATAATGTTCTAAAAATTCCAAATAACACATATACCAAGTCAATTTCGTGATCGGATGCCGATAAAGCCTTCAATTCACAAAATATAACTGAATTTCAAACAGATATTCCTACAATAGACAGATAGAGACACAAATAATGCAATGCACAAATAATTAACTCAGGATTTTATCTTAATTACGTATTAGGTGTATTAAATCATGGATTAACGTTAATTAGAGGTCGGGATTGTTACAGAGAAGAAGAGGAAAATTTAGGGATTTGGAAGAGATTCAAGGGGCTAACCCTAAATTGGAAGTTAAGGTATGTAATTTACTTATAATCTTTGTCTCTAACCCATCCTTGTCATGGAATCAAGAAGAAATTGGGAGTTTTAAGCTAGGGTTTGAGTTATGTAATGGCTAGAGCTAAATGTACGAGATTGAACCCTAATCTCTTCATCCTTGTTTGATTTGAGTTCATTCTTGTGATTAATCCATGAAATAAACCCTAGATGGTTCCTATAATCAAGATTTGTGGAAAGGTTCACCATGTTTGTATGTATATTGAACTTGTTTATATAATTTATGAATATAAGAAAGAGATAAGACCATCAATCTAAAGTTGAGGCAAAATTGACATGTTTAAAGTGAAATTACACTTGTATTATGCTAGTATATCATGTTTTTGGGTTGGTTTTGCATGAATTTGGGGTTGGAAATGTTTTTCGGAAGTTTGCATTTTTGTGCCATTTTCAGACTGTTTGGGTGTGCCCAGACCGCTCATGAGGCCACGGGCTCCGCACGAGCGACCCATGAACCAAGCCTGGACCAAACCGCTCTGTGCGCTCGAGTGGCTTAAGCTTCCACACGAGCGGAGCCAGACCGCTCAAGCGATTAGACCGCCGCATGTGCGGCCAAGCAGGGGAAAAAATTATACTTCTTCGTGTTGACCTCCATGACCTCCCGAACGCATTCCCGACCTTATTTAAACCCTCCGTGAAATGAAATGACAGTTAGAAACCCATTGAAAAAGGTTGTGAACTATTAAAATAAAATTGTATGAAATGGAACGAATTATTTATCGAATGTGTAAGTGATATGTTTTATGTAGGTCGTGTGCCGAAAGCAATGCCGTTAGACCAAACGCACTGTGAGTAATAATTCAAGCCTAAGGTCATTTGGTAAATGTGATTATGGATAATATTGTGAAGGATGTAATTTGGAAAAGTATTGTGTTCACGTAATATGCCTCCTTTGATTCAAGATTGTTCATTGATACTCTTTACTTTATTATTACTCATTGAGCTTCGCTCATGTAGATGATCAGCAGCATAGAACCCAACCTTAGAGTCAGCTTCAGGAGCTATTTGCGAACATATTGAGTCATGTCTCCAAGATAGAGCTTTTGCCTTTAACTCACATCATGCCATGACCTTTGTTTTGATTTTGTTATAATGGTCTTGGGATATGTAAATTCTATGTATGAATTTTCTTATGGTACATAAGTTTTTGCATGGTCAAGTAAATATGGGAATGTGCTATGTTGTAAGCTGTATAATTTTGATCATTTTGGCACGGCTCAATGGACTTCTTCATTTGTGTTATGCTTCCGCTTATGGCCCCATTATTATAATTATTATGTATGTTTGTTTGAGGCTGAAGGTAATCAAGTGATTACTGGCCGGTTATGATTCAAACTTTTAGGGGCAGGTTTGGGTCATGACAGAGTAGTATCAGAGCACGAGTTAATACCATGCACACAAGTCTAATTGAGCAATAAGTAGTCTAGAAAAGAGTTAGGAACATTTGCATTTGCGTTAAAAGTGTATGAGATAAGATGTGAATCCATGATCTGTATACGAGCATGAACATGCACGAAGTGTGTTTTCTAAGCTTCTTATGGAATATAAAGTATATGAGAATATATATGTAAATATGATTATTGTTTGAGCAAGTATGGTTATCATTTGGGCATGAATATGGAAATTGTAAAACCCTATATACGTTTCTAATCTCAACCTGAGAAGTAACCTATCTGTTATGAGTATGAACAAAAGTTATGTGAATTGATGAGTAATTTTGATTTCAGTAATGAATGAGTGACTTATGTAAACATGAGTATACGAACATGAGGGTTATATGATTTACGAGAACACACATATGCATTGTTGATGTATGTTTATATGTATATAGCAAATGGTGGAATCAAGGGTGGACGAATTAGAGGAGTCTACTTCCTCTCAACTTGATAGGTTGGAAAGAATAGTAAAAGAAATGGCAGAGAACCTAAGACAGCAAAAGGCATTAAACCCTACCCTAATATCTAAGGCTAACCTGAATCAATTTCTTGAATGGAAAATAAAGAGACAAGGCCCTAATGTGAACAAAAACTTCAAGAAGAATAAGAAGTGGAAATTTGAAACCTCTACGCAAGATAAAGTCAATCAAATGAAGGATTTAGCATCAGCTTGTTTAGAATGTGAAAAAAAGCATAGAGAGACGTGTTATCGACTTTCCAGAGCTTGTTATAGATGTAGCGATATGAGTCATAAGGTAAAGGATTGTCCCTGGATCGAACAAAATATGAATGGACCCACTACCGTGGTCGGCTTTGTACCAATGGCAAGATCTGCTACGACAAGTAGAATCGCAAGCCAAGGTAGAGTAACTACACTTATCCCAGAAAACACTTAGAATACTAGGACCGTTGTCCTAGGTACCATTATTGTTCATGAACGAATGAATATGTGTCAGTTGATTAGGGACTCTTACATATATGCACATTTGCTCAGAATGTTAATTGATTATGGATATATATATCTCTCTATACCTTTGTTCGAAATGATTATTGTAGCACTGATTTCCACTCCCTAGACTATTGAGGCTAATGTTACAACTATGTGACTAGATTGGATACCCCATATATTGAACTCATGTTACATGTAATTACGTACTTTACTTGGTTAACGTGGACTGGATTATTTGACTGAATTCTTGGATTATTTGACTGAATTCTTAAAATCATGAATTTGTGACGTTATAACCTACTTGGAATTTCCATATAACAAATTTTGTATTATGTAAGGACTTTATGTTATGAACAACTATGTGTCTGTGTATCTACATGTAAACTTATTTGAAGAAAACTATATGGTGTAGGACATAAACCACTTTAATATGAACCATTATGATGCCTGACCTTGAGAACAATGAACTTAGAATGATTGTGTGACTTTGGCCGGAATCTCTAGGCGAACTGATTGAACCCTCAGAACCAAACGTGCCATGTTTGAGAATGATGGAATAGAACCTTTATATGATTTGATTTGATGAGAATCTCTATCTAGTTTGCTTTCGTTCCAGATGAGTTATGAATTGTTAGTAAACAAATGATTGGGTTATATTATGATAAGGACCGCATGTAGATTGCCAGCAATAGGCATGAACCCTATTAAGCACCAGCATCCGACTATGAGGCAGATACGTAATATAGGTGAAGTAGGTTATGTGGGGCTGTTAATTGATTGAATTACCAAATTGCTACTTCTGTGTTACCGTGTTTTAACTTGATGCTATAAGAATTGTTGATCGTGAATTATGTGGTTATGAACACTACTTGGGAAAAACCTTAACTATCTTAAAGTATACGAATTTGTACGTTTTGTACTTACCTCAGTATTATCTTACCTTATAATTGATACTATGGGATTATGAGAATTATGCACGTCATGTGACTAATTGTTTCAGTGTTATCCTTACTAACTTAAGAATGTGTGTGAACAGGGGGAGAGATCAACAAGAATATGTTTTGTAAGGTGTAAGAAGACTTGAATTAGAATTGAACTCCTTATGGTTGTTTAATCGATTATTGGTAAAGTTGTAACTCATTTACTTGGGCAGTTGAAACATAATCTAAGTTGTTGAAGCAAGTAGCATGAAAATGCTCCGTTTTGCCTAGACCATTATTAGGCAACCTTACTACCTGTGGACAAACGTTGCATAGTGATTAATTTAGGATCCATTCTTTTATCTCGACCTATTGGATTTTAAATGAATAGTGTTCACCCTCAGAGATTAAATAGTCTTTCTAATGGGACTCATGGAAGAAATCCCCACCCTACTTAATGTGCTATTGATGGCTTACGACTCGTATTAGAATGAATGTTTGGATTATTGTTGCAAAGGAATTGGTGGACCTAGAGTTAACTTTGTTATTAATGTCTGATCAATGTTGTGTCACCATTGATATAGTTGGAAGACTTCATATAAGGTGCTAAGAAATGAATACTTTGATTCATTGGGAATTAAGTAAAATTATGACTATCGTTTGTGATCAAGCCTTGACTAATTGGAGCTATGTGGGTTATGTGGAATATGTGAATCATTAGCAAATATGTGGTTATCTGAATAGAAGCATCTAAGTAATGTGTTAGATGAGAGTAATGTGTTATGGTTAATATAATTTGTGACTTAATGTTACGAGGTTGATTCCGAGATCTACTGAATAGCTTTTGATACTTTTATGCACTAAAACGAATCACAAATTTGGGTTATTAACCCTTCAATAAAGATGAGTTGAACTTCTATGATGAGGACATCGATGGGTAAAAAAGTTACTAGAGAAAGAGGAGAAGGGTATAAGTAACGAGATCGAGATATATGGTTTGTTTCCTATTCAAGTAAACAAGTTTAGAAGACCAAACTTCCTAAAGGGGGGAAGACTGTGATAACCTAACCTGTACTATGCTTAATTATGCATGTGATTATGTATTTAATATGAATTTACAAGTTTAAGTATGTGAATTTGGAATAATATCTGTTAAATGTAGAAATATCTGTTGCAATTGGAATTTTGAACTGAAAATTGAAAGCCTTAGAGGCACGATAAACCAAAATCGATTTCATATCTGTGATTAGCGTGATTTTTAGAGCCTATGGTGAAATGTTGAAAAATTACGATTCGTAATGATTAAATCATGTTTTATGAGTTGAGTCATATATATGTTTAGCCCTTATGTTCTTCATTCTTGGTTGAGAGCTCTAGAGAGTAAGTTAAAGAGAGAGGAAGAGGAAAATCTAGGGATTTGGAAGAGATTAAAGGGGCTAACCCTAAATTGGAAGCTAAGGTATGTAATTTACTTATAATCATTGTCTCTAACCCATCCTTGTCATGGAATCAAGAAGAAATTGGGAATTTTGAGCTACGATTTGAGTTATGTAATGGCTAGAGCTAAATGTATGAGATTGAACTCTAATCTCTTCATCTTTGTTTGATTTGGGTTCATTTTTGTGATTGATCCATGAAATAAACCCTAGATGGTTCATACAACCAAGATTTGTTGGAAGGTTCACCATGTTTGTACGTATATTAAACTTGTTTATGTAATTTATGAATATAAGAAATATATGAGACCATGAATCTAAAGTTGAGGCAAGATTGACATGTTTGAAGTGAAATTACACTTGTATCATGCTAATATATCATGTTTTTGGGTTGGTTTTGCATGAATTTGGGGTTGGAAATGAGTTTGGAAAGCTTGCATTTTTGTGCCATTTTCGGACTGTCTAGGTGTACCCAGACCGCTCGTGTGGCCACAATGTGATAACCCTATCCTGTGTTATATTAATTAATCTTACTTATGATCGTAATTATGTGCTTAATATGATTTTGAGTGCCATTTATATGATTATATGTCTGTGACGCCTTAAAAATCGGGAACATCAGATAATATATTAACCATTAAATACAGGGTTTATCTAAGGTTACAAAAGTAGGAAACGTCACTAATAAGTCCTTTGGATAATAACCAAGCAAGATCCCAAGAAGGTCAGAGGAGTCAAAATAGCCTCCCTTAAAAGTCCAATCACCTTAGATAGCAAAGCTACCTTTTTGACAGATCTTGACAAGGTATTAACACAAGGCCTACATGAGTTGACGGGATATAAGGATAGGTTACAAATGTTATATATATACAAATTACAAAATCATGTTTTAAATACAACATGGAATCTATCACTTACAATCTTAAAACACGTTTACAAACTAGTTTCTAATCCTCCTAGGGTAGCCGTACGTCCTCAAATGCTTCAGCTTTGCCTTCATCCGGTCTAATAGTCTTCAATACTTGGCATGAAACGCCATGAGCTTTGAATGCCCAGTAAACGCACACACACCTCGTCCCTTTTTCCCAATCCAATACACCATCACATTTATAGCAAGCAAGTAGTGAAGCATGATATTCAAGTCAATAACAGCAATTTCAATAATAGAGGAAAGGAACATGTCATTCAAATAGATAACAAAGGTTATAATGTTAGTGGTTAGTATTCTAGAAATCCCCCAAAGAGATTTCATCCTCCCAACCACAAGAATTGGACACCGGACTATTCGAAACTCCCCCTTTTGCTGCTTTGTTGTAGAACTAACCTCGGATGCCTACCAATGGTTATATACCACGTAGCGCCAACCGCAGGGCCTCAAAAAGGACAGCGAAAAGAAAAATATTTTATCTCCTGAATCCAACCTTATCCTTCCAAAAAAAGTTTTATCCTCCTGAATATCCCATCTGGACCCAACTTTATCTCACCAATCAAACCATCGCAAAGAGTCTGAATACGTCCGTTCCATTCTAGGGTTTACGCGACAACCGCTTGCGTAAGACTTAACCTCCAATTAGGGAGCACGTCCCATCAATACATACACAACACATTATCATCTCTTCATTATTCAAGTGATCGAAAACCCAATACCATCCCAATTAAGTTTTCCGTTTGGATCAATGTTTTAAGTCAAGTTAGAACAAACTCAACAAGATGGTAATATCTACATAAACATGAGCATCATTAAAATAAAGAAGATAAGGAACATAACCATAACACATGCAATATCATACCAAGACATGATCGTAAACTGATAAGCATATTCATGTACACAAGAGCATAGAACACCCATGCAAAACTAAATTTCCAGATTCAATACCATTTAAAAATTAAAATCAAAAGGGCTATTTCAGATATTTCCCTAACCTAGCCTTCCTATGGTTCATAGAGAATTTAATCTAGTTTTCAGAACATGTTTCGGAAATGTGATAGCTTTTCTAGATTTTTAGTTATTTAAGAAATGTTCCAGCGCTGTCCAGATTCGTCGACCGTTACGAAAATTGGAGTTTCTCACAAATCGCTCACTCATTTTCAATGAAACCAATTTTAGTTGAAAGATAACTCCTTAAGGAAGATTTTTACATAAAATGGAGGTCCAGAAGATTTTTCCTACATTTTTCTAGAAATTTCGAAAGTTGGATGAAAAACATATTTTTTTGGCACAGTTCTTGAAAATAGAAATTTGGTGAGAAAAAAGGTCAACTAGGGGAAATTTTTTACTTATCTTGTGATGAAAACTTGCTAAATAATATGTATTAAACTCAGAAATTTAAGATGAAGGTGTGCCTTTGGAAATTTTGAGAGTTTGATATGGAAAAATGTAGTCTTATACCGATTAAGAGAAATACAAGAAGGGTAGAATCAAGGCTCAACTCCTTTCATTTTTAACATAAGAATACCATTAGAACACATCTGAAAATACCATTTTAAACTTCTAATAACATGTATTTGAAAAAGGAAAATGAAAGAGAGAGAGTTGTGTTGTGGCTTACTTGATTGCCTAGTGAAGTTTTTGCACAATTGTCTCCTCTTTTCCTCTCCTCTACTACCAAAGTTCACTCTCTTCCTCTTCTTTCTTCTTTCAACTGAATGTGTAGGTGTGTGAGTGTATGAGATGTGTAACATGTGGAGGGTGGTGGTGTTTTTATAATAAAATTGGTGTAAAAGGTCCAAAATGCCCATTGGTTAGAATAGAATGGAATTGAGATGTATTTAGTTGGAATATAATGGAATGAAGGATCATTAGGGAGCCTAATCATGTATTAAGGCATGATCTAGTTAGTGTTAGGCTTAAGTAGAGCCAAGATAGTTACAAGTACAAGACAATTTTCCTTGAATTATGGTACCAAGGTCAAATTTTCCTCCATGAATCATGCAATGTTGTCTCCAAAAGTACACAACAAGTGTATATGCTAGGATGGCTGGCCATGTGCTAGATTTGGGGAGATTTTGTTGATTTTATGTATATATATGAAGATATTTGTGTATAAAATTATTTATTTAAGAAATGTACAAGTATATATGTGTAATGGTACTAGTTTGGGTCAAAATGTGATTTAAGAAAAATATGAGGGTATTGGGTTAAAATTATGAAATAGAACATTTATTTTAGTATAGAATTAAATTAAATTGGGGTTAGAGAGTCTAATTTGGTTTGGATTTCTTGTTTTGAACAAAAACGCGATCAACCGACAAACGTGATAAAGACCGGAAAAACCTAGGGTTTCCAAGTGGTAATTTCATATTTAGGGAGTCAATTAGAGTATTATAAATTATTTCTAAGTTTCCGAAATCGATTAGGGTTTGCGGTTTTTTTTTTTGTTGGCGCATGTATTTTGATCTTAGGGTTGCAATTAATAAAGAAACTAAGGGACTTCAAGGAAATAATTTAAAAGTAAGGGACTTTTAAGACCACAATATGTTTTTGAACTTCTATATGTTCACCGTAGGAAATTTTGTTTGATTTTCTGCTATAAAATTTAATTAAAAGTCGTAGAGACGACAGAAATCAAAATTGATTGTATTTTTGTGCTTAACATGATTTTTAGAGCCTACGGTGAAATTTAATTAAAAATTGATTCTGATCAAAATAATTAGATTAAACTGATTGAATTAGACACAATTAATTAGCCTTAATCAAGTTTGATTAGGCAATCTCATATAAGAGCTTAAATACTCTCATACACACTCTCTTTTGAGGTCATTTCCATAACTTGGCTGGAAATACACTCTAGAGAGAGAGACGATTGTAGAGAGAGAAGGAGCACAAAATTGGAGATTGGAACTAAGAGCTTGGGAATTTGGAAGCTAGGCTCAAGAATTAGCCATAATTGGAAGGGTTGAAGCTTCTAGGTGAGTAATTAAACTCAAATTCATGAGTTTAAGTTTGTAATTATACGAATTCAAAGAGGATTGGTAATCAAGAACAAGGTTTAAGTTATATATAATGAATTTGAAGTCAATATGCACATGCATGTAAGAATTATCATGGTATGAAACTTAATTCTAAGGACTCATGTTTGTATTTAGAAGATGATTGTTGGAGCATAAAGAATATGGCATCAAATCATACATGCATGCATAATTTTCATGAGTTTCATGATTATAAGCATCATTTGTACCATTTGAAATGGAATTTAAGTCAAAAATTAACATGCATGCATGATTCATGAAGATATGAAGTTTGTATGAGGTTTGAATGCATGAGTTTCAAAATTGATAAGGAGAATTTGGAATAATTTTGGAAATGAACCATGATTTTGGACAATTGGTCTCAAATTATCCAAGTTCTTATGATACACAATGTTTTTCTATGATTTGGCATTGATTTGCAAACTTTGGAGCCTTTGGGGTTGTGTTTTGAAGCTTAAACAACTTGCTGGAAAACCCATAATTCGACTAGCCCACTCGAGCGAGGAAAGTCTCACTCGAGCGTGAAAATTTAGCTCCTAGAAGTTTTATAGAGATTTACACAGTGGGCGAACGGCAGATTTTATGCTGGAGCGGACCCTGTTTTGCAAGACTCCTCGCTCGAGCGTCGGAAATCTTGCTCGAGCGTGACATTCATGCAACCAGTACTTTTTAGAGTTTTGCAGAAGCTGCACTCGAGCGGAGAGCTCTGTTTCAGAAATTTTGAAAAGTTGTTTATGTTTTGTTTTCTATTCTCTTTCACTTCTAAACACTCTTAGACATGTATTGAGCATTGTAAATGACCTAAAAGGATAAGAAAGAGGCCTAAGAGAAGTAAATAAACTAAGAACAGATTGAATCGTTTATGACCCAATATGTTATGTAATGTGTAGGATCAAGTGCAAGGGCGAATTCATCGGCAGAACACTGTGAGTGATATCTTAGTAAGAATGTGTTGAAGTATGCTACTTTCCTAATGCTCACTTCTGTATGAGTTCTACGGATTTGTTAATTTGAATCGAATATTCTTTATACCAATGATTGAATAAGGCCGTTTGACATGAATGATTGGGCCAAAAGCCGTTTGACATGAATAATTAGGCCAAAGGCCGGTTGACATAAATGATTGGACCAAAGACCATTTGACCTAAGTAATTGGACCAAAGGCCGTTTGACATGAATGATTGGGCCAAAGACCGTTTGACAAGAATGAATTGGGCCCGAGCCGGTTTGATATGTTTGGGCCTGAGGCCGTTTGATGTATTAGATAGAAACATGAATGGACCTAAGGCCGTTTGATATGTCTGTTATGAATTTCATTCATGTAACTTCTTTATTTTGATATTATTTACTGGGCTTTCGTTCACTTTCATTTATATGCATGTAAGTGAGCAAAGAGATGTCCAAACCCAGCCTCAGTGAAGAATGTGAGAGGAAGTCAGTTTTGTGGAGTCAACCCGAATGTCTCACGCACGAGACTTTGTTTTTGTTCTTTTGTTTACCCCCTTTTTTTTTTTTTGCTATCTTGGTAAATACGTTGGATCACCTATGTACATAAACTTTTGTTTAGCTGACTACATGTTTGAAGTTCCTGGATGTACAAGATGTTAATTCTGTCTAAATGTGTGAGTTATTATGGAATGCTTTTGGAATAATTCTGTTATGCCATATAAGCACAACTCATTGGACAAAAATTCTAAGTCTACTTCTGCTTTGACCCCCTTATTTCTATTGAAACATGCTTAATCGGATTTGAGGTCGTAGGTAATCTCTTAATTACTGGCTGGTTATGACCTGAACCCGCCAACCTTAATCCATAGGGGCGGGTTCAGGTCATGATACAGAGGCTCCACACAAGCGGCCCATGAACCAAGCCTAGACTAAACAGCTCTGTGTGCTCAAGCGGCTCGATCTTTCGCACAAACGGAGCCAGACCGCTCAAGTAGTTGAACCGACCGCACATGTGGCCAAGCAAGGAAAAAAATTCTGCTTCTTCGTATTAACCTCCCCAGCCTCCCGAACGCATTCCCGACCTTATTTAAACCCTCTGGGAAATGAAATGACGGTTAGAAACCCATTGGAAAAGGTTATGAACTATTAAAAGAAAAGTGTATAAAATGGAACGAATTATTTATCGAATGTGTATGTGACATGTTTTATATAGGTCATGTGCCGGAAGTAACACTGTCAGACCAAACGCACTGTGAGTAATAATATTGTAAAGATATGTCCTTAATTGATTATTTTGATCCAGGTATGGTGACTTATTCTAATATTGTGTTTTGATCAAATGAATGAGTTTTATGAACGTTATATGACATGTGCAACATGGACCTAAGGTCGTTTCATTTATACTATATGACATGTGCAACATAGATCTAAGGTCGTTCCATTTATACTATGATATATATAATTGGGCCCGAAGCCGTTTTGATATATGATTGGGGCCGGGGCCGTTTTGATATATGATAAGCTTAAGGCCATTTTGATATATGATTGGGCCCGAGACCGTTTTGATGTATGTTTAGGCTCGATGCCGTTTTGATATATGGTTGGGCCCGAGGCCGTTTTGATATGTTGGACCCGAGGTTGTTTTGTCATATATGGGCTCGAGGCCATTTTGATATGTTGGACCTGAGGTCGTTTTGTCATATGTAGGCCTGAGGTCATTTTAATATGTTGAACCCGAGGTTGTTTTGTTATATGTGGGCCTGAGGCCATTTTAATATGTTGGACCCGAGGTCGTTTTGTCATATGTGGGCCCGAGGTCGTTTTAATATGTTGGACCCGAGGTCGTTTTGTCATATGTGAGCCTGAGGCCATTTTGATATGTTGGACCCGAGGTCATTTCGTCATGTTAGCCCGAGGCCGTTTTGATATGTTAGACCTGAGGTTGTTTTGTTATGTTGGCCCAAGGTCATTTTGTCATGTAGACTCGAGACCATTTTGATATGTTGGACCCGAGGTCATTTTGTTATAAGTTGGGCCTAAGGCCATTCGGTAAATGTGATTATAGATAATATTGTGAAGGGTGTAATTTGAAAAAGTATTGTGTTCACGTAATATGCTTTCGTTAATTCATGATTGTTCATTGATACTCTTTACTTTATTATTACTCATTTAGCTTCGCTCACCCTATATTATGTGTGCATATGTAGGTGATCAGTAGTATGGACCCAACCTTAGAGTCAGCTTGATGAGCTATTTGCGAACCTATTGAGTTATGTCTCCAAGATGGAGCTTTTGCCTTTGACTCACATCATGCCATGACCTTTGTTTTGATTTTGTCATAATGGTCTTGGGATATGTAAATTCTATGTATGAATTTTCCTATGGTATATAAGTTTTTACATGGTCAAGTAAATATGGGAATGTGCTATGTTGTAAGCTGTATAATTTTGATCATTTTGGCATGGCTCAATGGACTTCTTCATTTGTGTTATGCTTCCGCTTATGGCCCCATTATTATAATTATTCGGTATGTTTGTTTGAGGCTGAAGGTAATCAAGTGATTATTGGTTGGTTACGATCCGAACTTTTAGGGGCAGGTTTGGGTCATGACGAATTCAACTCGACTACTAACACAACAACAAAGAATATGAACAATAATTAAAGTACTGAATCGGATCTAAGAATACGAAATGGGTTGGGTCTAAACCAAAACCGTTTTATCGATGGTGGCTCCGTCGACTAACATCACTGAGTTCACCTTGGATCTAAGCATGGCAGAAGCGACTCCTTCTCCGAAGGGCAATGGCGTTGACAATGGTGCTGTCGTCTCACTTCGAACCAGCATCAGAATTTTGCAGAGTTGAAGAAGAGGCCCCTCATTCGTTTATGAAATTTTGCCGTTACAATCTGATCAAGATCCTCTGTCGAGCCTGAGATTTTCCATTCATTTTCATCGTCTTCCTCCTCTTCATCCTCTTCCTCCTCTCATCATCATCATCATCATTATCATATTCAAATTTGAAAAATGATGGTCGAACACGGACCAAAAACATCACTACCACCACACACTCCTATCATTGACCTCTTTTTGGCTCTCTCTCTCGTTCTTTCTCTGGCTCTCTCTCTCTCTCTCTCTCTCTCTCTCTCTTCTGATTTATTCTTAAGCAATACAATACACAAACTGTAAATTCTCCATTCGGTACTAAAAGAATCTCCATGTTTAGTTTTTTTTTTTTTCTTCTCATTTTTTGTTTTCCAATAAAACAAAAATGAATAATCGAAATTGTTATGAAAATTTGTTTAGCAAACTATTTTCCAAATGAGATAAATAGATCTTTATTATTATTATTATTATTGTTGTTGTTGTGGTGGTAGATTTGGATTTGTAGAGAAGGTCACTGATTTGAGATGAACAGATTTTTATTTTATTTTTGTTGTTGTTGTTTGTTGATGAAAGAGATTACAACAGATAGGTATCGTTGATTTTTTGTGGTGGTGGTTGTTGTTTTTTGTTGATGATAAAAGAAATTGCAACAAATTAGGAGAGAGAAGAAAGATTTGAATAGATAATCAAATTTGGTCAGATATTTGAGCAGATAAGGAAAAAATTAAACAAACAGTCAAAAAATTTGGGCAGTTGGGCAGATATAATTTTATTTGGACAAATATTTAAATAGATAGGGGAAATTTCAATTGAAAAAAATAAAAAATTAAATAAATAGGGTAAAAAAAATTGAACAGATAGGAAAAAAAAATGAACAAATAGGAAAAAATTTGAACAAGTAAGAAAATTTTTGAACAGATAAGAAAAAATGCAGTCAACAAAAGTCAACCAACAAAAAAAAGTCAACACATAAATTAAGGGGTAAAATTGGAAACAAAATTTTCTTTAAAATAAATAAAATGACTTATTACCAAACTATTTCACAAATAATAGATCTTTTATTAACAAAAAATATTCACTAAATCTAATATAGGGGTGGGCGCAGGTTGGTTGCGGCCACGAAACCTCCAATCCGCCATCCGTCCACCAGAGTGGCGGATTGGAGAAAAATCAATCCGCATCCATCTGTCAATCCGGCAGATGTGAATTGAGCAGATTGGCAGATGAATGTAAATCGATTTAGTGGTTTAAAATTTTATAAATTTTTAACATAATTCACTTGTGCACTTCCTCAACAACAAAAAATAATATTACAGTCAATGACTTAAAAAGGTATTACAATCACTGCATGCTTTATTCAAAGAAAGAAAGTTTGAAATTTTAAAACATTACAATCACTGCATGCCTTATCCACATATTACAATCATAGAATGGCTCCATCAAAACCATAACACAGCAGTAGTAGAAAATTATATGCCTCTGTATTGTTACATCTATATTTGTTTTTAAAAACAAAACCAGCATATAACATCTTTTTTATTTATTATTTTCAGAGTTAGATTTAAAAACTAAAAAATATAGACAAATAATACATTTATTTTTTTCAATTTAAAAAATATATTCAAGTTGAAAACTATTTTTCAACAGAACATATTTAACAGAATATTTAATTTTTTTTCAATTGAAAACACAAACAAAATATCTAAACAAGTTGAAAACACACAAAGCATTCCAAATTTAGAGGTGCTCGTGATTTGGCGGTTCGGTTGCGACTAAATAAATCTCAAATCCGCTATCCGTCTAAAACTAAGCGAATTGGAAAAAAATTAATCTGCAACCATCTGCTCGTCATCACGCATTCATTCAAAATGCGATAGATCAATTCAGATCGATCAATTTAGACAGATCCACATATCCGTTGCTCATCCTAATCTAATACTTTAGATAATTGTTAGAGAAGACTGTTCAGTAATTTTCTCATAAATTTATTAGAGTGTTTCATATTATTAGAGTGTTTCGTATTAAATTCATATTATTAGAGTGTTTCGTATTAAAAAAATTTTTACTTAAATTTGAGCAGAAGGTCTTGGTTAGGTCAAGAACTGAAGACACGCCGCGCATAAATAACCGCTGGAAAATCAACCCCTCTTTCTAGAGAGAGAAACAAACGGATAAGTCTCTCTTTCACTGGCATTTGAGCTCTCTCATGCTTACCAACTAGTGTCAATTACACTCTTCTCTGAACCAAAAATGTTAGCAAAACCTAGCTTCCATGGCGTTTCTCATCATTCACTTCCTCAATTCACTCACTCCAATCGATACAGACTCTCTCTCTCCCCTTCTCTTTGCCCTTGCCATCTTCACCCCCAAAAGACTCTGCTTTTGCCTTCTTCTTTCTCTCTCTTTCAGTCATCAAAGAGGCCTCCTCGATTTCGTATTAAAGCCTCAGTCGAATCGCAAGTTTCAGAATCGACGAGCAATGCAGCACAGTACACTCAGCCTTACTCTGTCAAAATTCCATTCGGCGATAGGCATGTAAGTGAATTGTGTCAACCTTGGATTTTTATATAGTGATTGGATTTTAAGTTTCTCTTGTATTTTTTTGTTCTACTTATTGTTGGGTTGGCGAAAAAGGGTATGAATTTAGCTGAGCATATAATCAATTTAACTGAGCATATGATGCTTGATAGATTGGAATGAACCAAAAAAAAAAAAAATGTAGCCTACTGAACTTATTGGAGCACAGGATAGTTTAATTTGGGTACTTAGAGCATCCACAGTGAAATGGCTAAAATAGTGTGTTAAGCTGTACAAATAAGTAAAGATTAGTGTTATTCTAAACCAAAAATTAGACCTACTTTTCAAGCCTAATGGCCAACCAAACAATCACTCTCTTGTGCTATTTCTCTCTCATGTTTTTTATAATTATCAACCAATCGTCTTACTTCTAGAAAGTGGGTGGGATTCATCATTGGTTCTAGAGAGTGGGTCTAAAAAATGGGGTTGTATATAGTAAAAGTGGGATTCATTTTTGTGTGTTTAAGTGTTTGAATGAGCGGTGCAATGGAGATGTTAAAATATGTGTTAGGGAAGTGTAGGTTTACTTGAGTGTGTATAAATGTGTATATAAACAATAAAATGAATAAAATATGTATAACTCTCTCTACCTTCTGTCTCCTCTCTCCTCCTCTACCTACTAAATCACTCTACACAGTTAACTTACTCTCTAACACTTGACACCATTAGCAGCATGGCTGATGGCTCCATCGGAGCAAAAAAAAGTGAAAGTGAGTTACCAAGCTAACAAACAGCTGCTTAACACATCCACTACAGATGGTCTTATTGTTGGATTTCCAACCTTGGCTTCCATTTAATTTCTGCTTGAATTTTATTGTGTGGTCACCTTCTTATCAACAAGGAGGTCTTTTGTCTGAACAAATGACTTGATAAATGAAATTCATGTTGACAAGGGAGAAATCTTGTCTCGCTCTCATGACATTGCATTTTTTCTTACTAAGAACAGTGTTGTCAGTTTCATTTGAGTAAGCATTTCTGTTTTTCTCCTGGAACAATAGCATACCCTCAATGGATTAATTTTGCGTTTGGTTCAGTGTCAATTTTTTTTTTAATGAAAGTGCCTAGAAGGGCGTAACCAAAATGCATCAGAAGCTTACTGGACTGTACACTCACCAACAAAACAAAGCTCAAACTAAATGCAATAACAAAGCATCTATTCCTTCAAATTACATTTCCCCAAAACATCATGGAAAATGATCACCGCCACGAATACCAAGAATACAAGGAGTTCATAAACAACTCTTCATCTTGACTATTGGTGGCTCCTTATTCTCAAATGAGCTCCTCTTTCTTCTCTCAAGTAAACTAGAAGGGGCTAATCGGCCATGTTTCAGGCAGGTCTGACACTTCTAACTTGGTACCTGCTCTACATGTCTTTCACCATCTCTAGAGACCCATTGAACCCCAAATAAAGAGAGCAAGAAATGCCAAATATCCCACTCTGCCAGCCAATTCAAAAGAAGATGAGTATTGTATTTTTCTTGTACTTTGCACATTCAAGTAATCCTATTCTCTCCCCAAATGAAGTTATCAATTGTCAGAATTTTCACCCAAGGTGTAGTGCACACATAAAATGTAGGGTGAATTACACTTTGCCCCCCCTAAAGTTTCACCCATTTTCCACTTTGGCCCTTTAAGTTTGATTTTTCTCACTTTGGCCCTTCATGTTTGCAATCCCTCCCACTTTGGCCCTTTATATTTGCAATCCTTCCCACTTTACTCCTAGACTAACTTTCATCCAAAAAACTAATAGAATTTGTCACATCATCAACACATCAGCTCCATGTTTGATGTAAAAATTTTATTAAACATGCAAAAAATGAAAAATAGAAAACAAAAAAATTGAATTTATTTATTTATTATTTTTTTTTTTTTTGTGTTTTCAGTAAAAATTAAATTTATAAATGCATCTAGATTAGATGCACCTAAAAAAATAAAAACAAATTTAACTAAAAAAAGAAAAAAGTTTACTAAAGACGAAAAAAAAATATATACTAACTCAAATACCTATATTGTCAATTCTGAAATGAAAAGTTTACTATTGTTTTTTTTTTTTTTTTGTTTCGGTCTTTAGTGAATTTTTTTTTTTTTTAGTTAAATTTGTTATTATTTTTTTAGGTGCATCTAAGCTAGATGCATCTATAATGTAATAATATTTATGAATAAATTTGAAAAAAATTCACTAAAGACTAAAAAAGAACTACAATTTTTTTGTTTTCTATTTTTTATTTTTTGCATCTTTAGTGAATTATTTACATCCCACATAGAGTTGATGTGTTGGCGATGTGGCAGATTTTGTTAGTTTTTTTGATAGAAATTAGTCTAGGAGTAAAGTGGGAAGGATTGTAAACATGAAGGCCAAAGTGGGAAAAATCAAACTTAAAGGGTTAAAGTGGAAAATAGGTGAAACTTTAGGGGGGCAAAGTGTAATTTACCCTAAAATGCAATCTCTAAAGGCACTTTAGCCCTTTGTTTTTTTTCAAGAACAGAGGGGCCACAAAAATCGTAGAGCATTTGATAATAAGAATTCGTTGTGAAGATACAACTCTTTAAGATAGCTCACTATATACCCCCTTTGCTACGGGAGGGAAGCCGCATTTAACATGTTATGGAGTTGTTCTGTCCATCATTTCTTAAAAATCATATTTTTTTTTGGATAAGCAAGTCATATTATAACCAAAAAAGAAAGATATACAATGTAGTTCAATACACATCTTTTGTAGGGAGAATAAGCATAAACAAAAACAAACTACTCCCTCAAAAGAAACAAACTAAGCCTATAGATGACAAACACAACATACACAACAAAGGATTCAAAATTTTCCTCTAGCACTCTTCAAGTAATGAAGTTTCACTTTGAGTTTTCTTCTGTTATCCTCCTTTGTAGTCTCCCGACTCCCTCTACTTTTTAGGTTCTTCGTTTGACACAACAACTCTTGATTTAATTCTCCATTCCCCAACTCTCCCATATCACATGATTCAAGGACATCAAAAGCATTAGATGTTGATGGGATAAAACGTTGCGTCTCTCCCTCTTTGTTTATCACTGTCGTTGAACCTTGCCTATCATCTCTCCATTTTTTCTTCACCACTTCCCACTTAGTTGGAACTTGTATGTTAGTCTCCTTGACTCTCCACTCTTGTTTGGAAGATGGAGGGTTCAAAGTCTTTGGCTTCTGAGGGCACAAATTAGTGGTATGACCAAAAGTCTTACAAACATCACACCTTTGAGGCTTCCATGGAACCTCAACTTGAATCTCATATGAGTCACCATAACCAAGATTTATTTTGAAAGACTTAGGAATCTCTTTATTTGCTGGCACTTCAATACATATTCTCGCAAACGTAAGTCTGCTTCTCTTGAACGTAGGCTCATCCAAATAAAGAGGAGTTCCCATGATGCTAGAAATGTAACCCAAGCCTTCTTCAGTCCAAAGTTCCAAAGGAACATTATACAACTTCACCCACAACGGCACACTTGAAAAATCATATTACCAGTGAGAGGATCGATGTAGGATGCATGCAAAAAATACACTCCTACAAATATTGTGTCTGAAATTAATGTGGGATTGCAATTGGAGGGCTTTATAGGAATTTTGGGCTGTTTAGGATGCTGTGTATAGTAGCAGAGATCAATACTTGTCTGTTTGGTGCTGACTTCTTCTTCTTTCTTTCGTTTTTTCTTTTGTTTTTTTCTTTTTTAGGAAGCTTAGGCAATCAGATCTATTCTTTTAGGCATTTGTACCTAAGGTGAGATACATTTGATACACAGTTTTGGGTAGCACTCAACCCCAAAAGCTAGTTATTAAGATGAGGGTGCCTTCATGCTTATATAGTACACATTACTTTTGTATTTAGACTCACACGCCCTCACACGCAACATGTTCACTTGGCAGGGTGCAGGCCAGGGACACGCACCTTACCCATCCCTAATTACTTTTGGCTCTTATACCATTTTACACGTTTTGGGGTAGAACTCAACCCAAAAGCTAGCTATTAAGATGAGGGTGCCATCACGCTTACATACTGCACATTTCTTTTGTATTTAGGCTATATGCGGCTTCACTTCACAACGACAACATATCAAAAAATAATAGGTTTTATAAGACATCTTCATTTTATTGCCCCAATAAGCTAGTACATCACATAATTAGAGGGATTTCAATAACTTGATGACCACACAAAAGCCAAAAGTTGGACTGGATTTGAACTTCTAAATCCTACCAAACCAGATCCAGACTTAAATAAGTAATCCCGTAAAGAAAAGCCTATTGGATCTTGCCCACTCTACAGCCCATAATGAAAGTTTCCAACCTGCCCGACAAATGAAACAGAGTAAAACATATGAAAAGCTAACCAGGTTCAAAATTGACCTTGATAATCATTAAATAAGACTGTACTAAGCCAAAAGCTATAATAATTATAATTTTAATAGCCCCTGCAGCCGCAGTATGAAATCATGCCAATTTTGAAAGTTAAGCTATTCTTTAATTTTACTCTTCCTTGGGCCTTGTGTCATCTGCATCAACATTGCTACAAATAAGTGATACTGAGTTTTTGATTGAAAATTGTTGTGCATAATCTTGATTTTGTATACGAGTATGGATAGACCATTTTCTTTTCTTTGGAATTGATTTTGGTAAGTGTCTCATCTTCCTTCTCAGTAACTCATGAAAATTCCTGCATCGAATGTTGTTCCATGATTTTAAGCTCAGTAGAGTGGATATGCACTCTTCAAGGAATCCATTCTCTGTCCTTTTTGCCTTTAGCTCTACCTGTTTATTGAGGCCCTTAAGAGGACCTATGTTGTATTGAAGGGTTACCTATATGATCCAATTGATTGCATAAGACTTATGCATATACACTCGCTCATCAATACTAAAAGGAATGAAATAACATTTTTAACTATTCTTCTTTGTATAAATATGTGATTTTGTTGCTTTTCACAGATATTGGTTGAGACAGGTCACATGGGGAGACAAGCTAGTGCTGCTGTTACAGTAACAGATGGAGAAACTGTATGATATGGCTCTCTCTCTCTCTCTCTCTCTCCATATACATCTGCATATATGTTTGTAAGTGCATATCTATGCCTGTTTCAAATTTTAATATTCTAAAAAGTCAAAACATATTAATGCCGTTCTGGATCTGGGCTTTAGTTTGATTGCTGAACTAGAAGTTTCCTTTTAATTAGTTAGATCTGACAAGGGTTCAGTGCGATGTCATTATCTTAGTTATCATGTTGAGACCTGCACACAGCTGCTTATTTTAGTTTTATAGGCAAAGAGTTCATACATGCAAGTCTTCAATTGAAATGAATTCCTCAAATGACACAATATAGTGTCTGGTTATTGCAAGCTATTAAATCGGAGTTTGCCTGGTGAAGTTTCATATTTTAACTAGTAGGTGAAGGTTTGAAGTTCTATCTACGGAACTTGCAAGGCCCTCTTCCTGGACTTGGGCCACTCTCTTATATTAGGCCTAGCAAGTGGTGCTAAATTCATTTGGGTGTCATAATAAATAATGGATCCAAATAATGTATATCAAGCTATTCAACAGAATCATATTTTAGTGCCTTTATCTTGATTCGAACTACTGTTCTATGGTGCAAGATTGCACTTCGTTGCTCTCTGGAGGCTTACAGCCGGATGTTATCATTAAAACTTTATGTGCTGAAGATATTTGCTCCTACTGCTGCTCTACTAATTGCTTTATCATTTTTTTGTTTTTTGTACTCTATTAGAATCATATTCCAAAAGAAGGTTCCCTATACTAGTTATTTGTTTGCCTTGACCAACCTGTATTGCTTTATTGAATGACATCTTGAATTTTGAGCTGTTGAGGCATGAATTGCACTGGGTCTGTATGCAGCTCATAAAAAAATAATGGATTTGTGTTTCTTCTTCTAGATTGTCTATACATCTGTTTGTTTGGCTGATGTTCCGAGCGAGCCTTCTGATTTTTTCCCTCTTTCTGTACATTATCAAGAACGTTTTTCAGCAGCTGGTCGAACAAGGTAAGACTAAAATTTTTTCATCTTCTATAATTTGGTTTACTAAACTGTAATGAAGGAAGCTTATTTTTTTTGCTGTTGCTCTGCCATTGTTTCAGTGGGGGTTTTTTCAAACGAGAAGGACGGACAAAAGATCACGAGGTATGAATCACTGCTATTTGAGTATGAAGAAACTTAGTCCTTGTAGCTGGAGCATTTATTGATTTTATCTGACATATTGTTTGTATGTGGCTACTATTTCCCATTTGATTTAGATAAGTTTGGTCCTTGGAAATAATAAGCTTATGTTGGTTAGCTTGCAAGGTATAAAGTTTTTTGATCTTCTAACAGAAAACGCTATACAATACAAACAAACCTTCTTTTTTTTTTTTTTAACAAAATTTTCTTACAAACTGATGTGGCATGTAATAATAAAACTTTAGAATGTGAAATGGGATCTATTAAACTAACATGATTGGTGCTACATCAGTTTGTAAGTGTTTTTTTTTCTTCATATAACACTATTCTTTTCTAACATATGCCAACTATTTAAGAAACTAAAAAGCTAAGTTAGACAAGCACAAGTTTCAAGACGCTGGTAGACTATGTTGATCATACTACTTAGTGTCTAAATTTCTCTAATTCACAAATATGTGTGCGTAAGGGACACACAAACAAGTGGTACTGCTTGACTTATTAGGGTTTATTAGAAGTTTTATGAGATATGTTTAAGCCTTGTGTACAAGGATTAGGATATAGATTTACCATCTGTTTGTTGTCTTTAAAATGCTATGTATATTGAAGATAAGCTTGGTTGATGAGCTTTTTATTTATTTGTTCGATGTTAATTTTAATTGCTGTTCTTGGTAATTTTCCTCCATTGATGGAGGGATCTACTCAATAATTTAATGAGGAACATCATCTTGATTTATCTGTAATCAAAATTCTGAAAGGGGAAAATCTTAACTAAAAATATAATTGCACCTTCTCCTCCCCCTCATCCTCATCATCATCCTTTTCCTTCTTTATCATTTATTTAGCAATTATGTATGCCAATTATTGCACGGGTGCACGCATGCATGTATCAGTTCCTCTCTCTCTCTCTCTCTCTCTCTCTCTCTCCAAATAGAGTGTATTATTCGAAATCTAATGGAAACAACGGTGTTGATTTGTCTGTAATCAAAATTCTGTCTATCTGTCTTTCTATGCAGATTGAATAATAATGACCCTCAAACTTGAGAATAAGCTTTCTATGCAGATGGAATAATAAGACCCCTTCAAACTTGGGAATAAGCTTTCTATTAAGCCTGTTCATCTATGCAAAAACCCTTATACAGTGGAAATTCATAATTTAATGCAAGCTCTACATTTTGTCCCAAAATTTATTCATACTAGACCATATAGCGTAATGTCCTAGTTCACATGATCCTATGCCTTCTTGATAACTAATTTGTATAATATTACCCCAAAATTGCCACTCCTAGGTCTAGCGTCCTACTGACTAATAGACTTTGAGAAGTTGAAGTTCTGTTCCACAACCCCTTAAAAACAAGAAGTATGGATTTAGCTTTGTTAATGTTAAGTAAGAAGACCTAAAGAAACTTTTTATTAGGACATGTTACATCATGAAAAGGTGGGCATCGACAGAATTTGTTTGAAACTGCCCTATTTTTCCTTCCGTGTGTTTGCAGAACTTTTCCTGGTACCTATGGTAGAGGGGAGAAATGCAAGTTGTTATGATCATGTGAGATATTAGGTATCCTAATAGATTTATGCTGTAAAAAAAAAAAAGATACTTAAGGGCCTGTTTGGTATTATTTTGTTTTTGAGATTTTTTTTTTTTTTTTTTTTGAAAACCACCCACTTTTAAGAAACACTAAAAAGTTGTTTTCAAATAATTGGAAACTATTTTTGCACCAAAATGAAAACAATATGAAAATGACAGGTGTTTTCTAACTTCTCATTATTTTTGTCCTTGAAAACATGGAAAATGAAAATGAAGAAAACAAAAATGATACCAAACAGACCCATGCCTTTTATGATGAATAAATTGGTTAAGGGAGTGTTATGGATTGAGTTTTGTTTTTCATCCTTGGGATTTTTGTTGACTAAGGATGTGAAGGTTCGATTTGGGTTTCATCATGAGTGGCTGCAGTTCAGTTTTGCCTTGAGATACGAGTTGGAGGTCACTTCCTACAGGGTTCACCCCCTTAAGTCACATTTTTTTTTTTTTTTTGTGAGACACATTTACATATAAAAAAAGTTATATTGAACCAATAAGAAAGGGAAATATTGAATTTGAAGCTAAAATTTGGTCTGCTTTCTTTGGAAATCTCCCTCAAGGGAAATGTTGAAGCTAATTTTGATGGTTTCTCCTTAGGCATCCTAAGTTAGTTGGGGACCAACGCATTGTTATTCAGTATTATTCTATGCTAGTTCATAGGGGGTTTCTTATTCAAGTGCAGATATTGGCTTTTTAGGACGGTGATAGGAGGCTAGTTCAATCTGACCAGATAACTTTCTTCCTGTTGGTGATGCTTGGTACTAAATAGAATGGTTGAGAAGAAATGGTTTTTGCGTTGGCCATATAGGCATTTGATGCATGATATTTTCATTTGAGCTAGCATCTTTTTAGCAGATCTCTCTCTCCTAACTCTGAAGTTCATCATGAGATGCCCTTTTTGAAAGGATTTTTGATATCCACTGCATCCTTTGATTCTACTTCTTTCTCATTTAAACATTTGACAGGATAAATTATTTGTTAGTAATTATTTAATGTTTTAAATTTTATTGGTATTATGATTTGGATGTGAAAGGTGTTGCTTTCATTAGGAATCCAAATCAGCTAGCATTTATTACTTTGATAAATACAAAGTGGTGCTTTGTACTTGACATATTTATGATTGCTTAATCCCCTACCTACATGTCTAAAGAAAATCTCTTTGTTGTGTGTAGGTTCTTATTTGTAGATTGATTGATAGGCCTTTGCGTCCAACCATGCTTAAGGGCTTCTACCATGAAACTCAAGTACTATCTTGGGTATAGTCTTCATGCATTTCCCTTGAAGTATTTCATTGGTTCAACTTCTTTTCTTGTTACTTTGGCTAATTGTTTTCATTCATTTAATTGTTTTGTAACACATTATACATATAACATGCCATCTACTTGTAGCCTTTTATTGCATGTACTTATATTGGGGTACTCTTATATAATCATTCATTGCCATTGATTGAAGTTCAATATAAATGAATTTTTTGAGAAGGAAATTGTTAATGCTTGCATAAATGCTACTCTCATTTGCTTGATTCCTAACAAGAATGACTCCTTGAAAATTAGAGAGTATAGTTCCATCAACTTAGTAACATCTTTGTATAAAATTTTGGTTAAAGTGTTGACTAGAAGGTTGAGATTTGTTTTGGGTAATTACCATTTCTACTATTTGGAGGACTTTCGTTGAGGGAGGTAATATTCTATGTTTGGTATCGATGGTTAATGAGGTTGTGGAGGACTATATAATTTAGGAGAATGACGGGTAAGGCAGACTTTGAGATAGCTTATGACCACGTTGAATGGGGGTTTTTGGATTTTGTTTTGGAGAAGAAAGAATTTGGCGATAGGTGGAGGAAATGGATTCATGGGTGTCTTTTTTATCTAATATATCAGTAGTTATTATTTGAAAAGCAAGGGGCTAGTTTTTGAAGCTATTAGGTATCTTAGACAAGGAAATCCATTGTCCCCTTTTCGTTTACATTGGTAGTGGATGCGTTGAGTCATTTGGTGTATAATGCTCAAGAGGTGGGTTTAGTGGATGGTTTTGTGGTGGGCAGAGATTGTGTTTTTGTATCCCATTTACAGTTTGTAGATGATAGCATTTTTCTCTCTTTTGGAATGGAGTCTAAAAAAATAACGCCCAATTAGTACACATTAATGTGTGTTTGGGAGGGGAAAAATTGAGTATACACCTAACCTTTGGCATAATACACAAAGTGGTGGTCCCAAGACTTAAACCCATAACCTCAAGGTTATTAGGCCAAGTCTTTTGGAATGGAGTCTAAAATTTGTTTTCTTTGTTGAAATTGGCCTTTTCATAATGTTGTTTTGGTTGGGACTGAGGTGTGTTGTGAGGCAGTGTTTTGACCAATTCTAACTTCAAATTGATGGCTTAACGAGTTAGAGGTAGAAGAGGCAGCCTATGTAGGGATTTTGCCACGATTTTGGGAGACGTAGCCAAGATGAATCCTCCGTTTGGAAGGAACAATGGTAATCAACATCAAAGAGATGAAATTGAAGAGTTGAGAAGTTAACTTGCTGCATTAATGGAGATGGTGCAACATTTGCAAGCTCCTACCAATGGTAATGATGCTTCCAAGGATAAACTCATTTTGAGAACCCTTTTGGTGCTTCGCAAGGGCGTTGAGTGAATCCAAGAAGATTTGAGTACAAATGGGAGAACAATATCAAGGTTGAGCTTCCCAAATTTCTTGAAAGTCTCAGTTCGGATGAGTTTGTTGATTGGTTGAACACTATTGAACAAGTGTTTGAATATTGTAATGTTTTGGAAGATAAAAGGGGTGAAATTAGTGTCTATATGCCTCAAGGGAGAACTTTTGCTTAGTGGGAACGATTGCAAGTGAGTAATGATGAAGAGGCAATGACAATATATGAGTTTGGGAGAAAATGAAGAAGAAACTTAGAGAATAATTCTTGCCTTTCAACTATATGCAAACTTTGTACAAGAACTTGCATAACTTCTAGCAATTTGGGAGTGTTAAGGAGCATACGGAAGTGTTTTGTCAACTTGTTGCAAGAGTTGATCTCCATGAGAGTGGAGCAAATGGTTGCAAGGTACATAAGTGGCTTGAAGCTTTCCATCCAAAATGTACTTGTTCTTCACATTTTGTGGTCTGTTGTGGAGGCTTACAATAGGGATTTGGCGGTTGAGAAGTAACAAAGCTGAGGTGTTTATAGGACAGACAATCATTCCAAGGTGGTTTTAGGCTGTGCCAATCCACTCCTAGTTTTGCCAAGGCTAGTCCTTCAATGAAGAGTGTAGATATGCCTTGTTACAAAATCAGCACACTAATGGTGCTTTGGGGAAGCCAAAATCAGCCCCAATGTGGTGGTTTTAAGTGCTTCAGGTGTGGACAAGCAGGTCACAAGCTTTCGGATTGTTAAAAGGCTTTGGGCAACAACCAAAATAAGGCACTTCTTGATGAAGTAATGGAACAAAGTTGTGATGATGATGTTCCAATAAGGAAAATGGAGGGGATGTTGAGGAAGGAGGACTTGCTCTCATGATCAATAAACTGTTCTTACGCTTAAGCAAGAAAGTCAAGAGGATTGATTGTGCACCAACATTTTCTACACTACTTGCAACATGATAATTGATAGTGGAAGTTGTGAGAATGTGGTTTTTCAAAAGGTGGTTAATAAGTTGAGCCTCAAGGTGGAAAACCACCCTCATCATTACACACTATCTTGGTTTAGGAAGGGTAATGAAATCAAGGTTAATAAAGGTGTTTGATAGCATTTTCTATCTGAAAGAAGTATTTTGAGGAGGTTTGGTGTGATGTCGTGCCAATGGATGCTTGCTGTATCCTACTTGGGTGACCACGACAATATGATAGTCGAACTTGCATGATGGCAAGCATAATACCTACACTATTCTTAAGGAAGAGAAGCACTTCACATTTCTTCTCATGGGGGAAAAAGTCACCACAAAGATGCCTTCGAACACTTTGCTTGCCACTAAGAGGTTATTGGAAGAGAGTAGGGAATCAGGGGTCATTTTTTGGTGTTGGTTCCATTGTTACATACAGCTGAAATTGAGGTAATACAACTGTTTGCACACTTTCGGAGCAATATTTTGATGTGTTTCGACAAGAACTTCCTTCTAAGTTGTTTCCTATGCAGGATGTCCAACATTGTATTGATTTGGTGCCTAGTTTGGCACTTGCAAACCAACCAACCAACCTATAGGATGCATCCAAAGGAGAGGGAAGAATTTCAAAAGCAAGTTGAACGGCTTTTAGGAAAGTGATACATAAGGCCAAGTCTTAGACTTTGTGGTGTGTCGGCTCTTTTTACACCTCATAAAGATGTTTCATAGCATATCTGTTCATAGTAGAGCTATCGACAAGATTACTATCAAGTATCGCTTTCCAATTTTAAGATTGGATGACAAAGTTGCAGGCTCTTTAGTTTTATAATTACTGCATTATCTCCTTTCTCACTTCATTATTCTTCTCCACAAGAATTGTTACCATATTAAAAGGGGAAAAAAAAAAGAACTGCTGCCCTTGTTGGAGAGCTTGATATGCATTGTTGGGCCCTTTCTTAAAAGTCCAAGCTTTTAGGACAATTGGTGCTCTAACAGCCCTCAATGTACTTGCAGGTTTTGAGCTATGATGGTTTGCACCCTCCTGATTCCTTGGCAGTCACAGCAGCTGGAATTGCAGTGTAAGTTTGATTTTTCTTTTTCCCAAATGGCTTTTGGGCTTTTAAACCTCATTTAATATTAAACATTTTTCTAATTGTGTGAATATCACAGAGCACTTTCAGAAGTGCCACATTCGAAAACTATTGCAGGAGTTCGAGTTGGTCTGGTTAACAATAAGTTTATAGTGAATCCAACAACGAAGGAGATGGAAGACTCTGAGTTAGATTTGTTGCTAGCTGGTACAGACAGTGCAATTTTGATGATAGAGGTCAGTGGTGCTCCACTTTTTTTTATTTTTTATTTTTTTATATCCATTGGAAGCTAATTGATCTTGATAGGCACACACGCAAACACTTTCTAACTCATTCCTCAAAGCATGAGCAGATTTGTTGGTTGTAGAGATTTATCTGGAACTTGGTCTCAAGGGTAAATTTGGGTTTGAATTGAATCACATATGCTCAACTTTGTCATGAGCATAGAATTGTAAATTAAGTCATATCTTCTTTCTTCTTTCACTATGCTATTGGTGTGACTGTAATCCCTTTTGTAGCATTTTCTTCACGCCCCCAAATATTTACGCAGGGTTTAAATGGTGGCATGAAGTTTTTGTCCTCTTATAGATTGATTTATTGATATTACAAATTTATGATCAGTCTTAGCTTTTCACTTCTATACTTTTTCTACGCAATGCCATTATGTGAATTAAATGCTGAAGCAATGCACTTCATTGGACAAAAAATCTTCTAAAAAGATCCATATTTAATGTGGGAACCATTCTAGGGAGGGTATGCTAGTCCAGCTTGTCTGTTCTAACTAATAATTTTGTATCTATTGAACTTGGCATTGATTGATTTTCAACTTCCTGGGGCAATGTTTTACATTTAATGGTGACATTTTGAACCAAATTAGAAGTTAGATGCTGAAAATTAAACAATATATTTTGATTTAAAATAGTTTGTGGTTGTGTTTTCTGATGTTGCACCAGTAGGAAGAAGAAGATTGAAGGAGAGAAGAATAAACAGGGGATTACAATCTGTTATCAAATATCTCAATGAATCAAAATTCAAATCATATCGTCTACTAAATCCATCACATGATGTCCATACATATGTATAGACAAATCAAACTAATCCTAAATAAACTTGACTTCCCAAGTAAATAAAATTCTGAAATAAATAAAAATCTTTATCCTCATCTAACTTATCTGTTCCTCATCAGATTCTTCTTGATGGTAGAAGTTGAAAGAAAATGATGTTATTTGTTATGAATTTTGTCTATTCAAGACTCAATGTGGTAAATCTTGTATGCTTTTACATTTTCTTTTTCTTTTTGTCCTGGTTGCACTTTTTTTGTTGGATGTTAAATACTTTTTGGCTTTCATGTTCTTTTCCTTTTTTTTTTTTTTTTTTTTTTTGGGAAAAGGACTTCAGGTGTTAGATACTTAAATATGATAGGAATTTGTTGCACTTGATTCTTCTTTTAATGATCCTAAATTATTTCACTTCATTCTTTGTTGAAATTATATATTCAATTGTTTCTTCTATTGAACCTGTTTACAAAAGATATGATGCAGAGTATACCAAAACTGATACAGAACATGTTACAGTCTCTATCATCTCACTGATTTGTGTAACTTGTCCACCACAGGGTTATTGTAATTTCCTCCCCGAAGAAAAGTTGCTGCAAGCAGTAGAAGTTGGTCAGGTTGTTTATCTAAGTATGTTGCTTTTGTTGCTATTGCATTGTTAACTATTTTGATTTTTAATGTTGTTTTTATTTGAAGCCAAGTTCTGTAGTACCTGATTCTCTTTGCTGTATTCATATGGATTCTTAAATTTAGTTGGCAATGGATGTTTTGCTTTAATCTTTATATTATTATTCACCCTTAATCAAACCAGTACATTCCTCCAAATATATTGTTGATCTCTTGTTCTATAGTCGGTTGTCTGTAGGGTATTTTGATAAATGTGAATTGGGTTCTTCTTGTTCTTGCATTTTTTTTTCTTCAATTTTATCGTATTTTGATCCATTGTTTGATTTTGTGCCAGTAATGAGTTACAAATAGTGATGTTTTGTTTTATAGAGAAATGCAAGTTGGCAGAGGCCTGAGGGCAAGAGAAGGTCTCTCTCTTTCTCCCGCTACACACACATGTGAGCACACACATACACCTCCTATGTTTTGCTTGACATAGTATGGGCTGAGAGTAGTTCGATGAAGGTTGATATGTTAAAATGATCATGGAGGATCTGAATGTCACTTTTCAGGCATAAGGTATCATAACTAAGGATATTGGTCCTGTGTGCTTCAAGGAAAGCATCCTTCAATATGTTTAATGTAAGGATGTCTTTCCTACTGTCCATCTTCGAGCAATTTGACCATGCTTAGTTTTCTCGAGTTTTATTTTCATTTTTACTTTTCACCCCCAATAATTTTGGAGAGAAATAGGCAAATTTGGAATCAAAGCTTACATTTTTATTTAGTTACAAGAAGCCTTATGGATTATGGGACTTCTAAGGCACATCGCTGGTGCCTTGATGCTTTTCTATCTTTAGAAAAGTTTGGTATTACTAAAAGAAAAATTGTTCCTCTTGTATGCTAGATTTTTTTCCCCCATGGAAAAGCTCTTACATAAAAGAATTTATTTTTATTCTTGTTTGAGAGCTTAATTGAAGTTTTCAAAATAAATTAATGACATTAGGAAAATGTAATAAGAAGCCCAATGAAAATTAAATTTAAAGACATAATAACTCTTGAAAATTGGCATGATTTCATTGTGAGACCCGTAGGAACTATGCACAGTCAAGTTTCTAATCTTAGTAGAGTCCTATTTTTGTTTGTTTTGGGTTAAATATACTACTGGTTAGTTTCTAACAAATTTCTTTTACTAGTTAGGGGTATTTTGGTAATTTGAAGAATTTTTGGACGCAGGCAGTAAGGGTTGCCCTTGAGTCGGCATATGGGTAATTGCATTTATATTTATGAGTCCTATTTTGGGTTATTTAGGTTTTGGAAGTCAGAAATCATAGTTTCCATATAGAAGGTCAAATTCTGTTGGCACAAAGGTTTCTCTAGTCTATATAAAGTGCAATTTGATGTTTCTAATTCAATGGAGAATATATCTTTAACAATTTTTAGAGCTTTTAAAGCTTCTTTGAGAGTGTGATGAAATCTTGGTGTGATGCCTAGACTTTTTCTTCTTCTCCCTTTTTTTTATTATAAATTGTTCTGCACTTGTAGCCTTCAAAACCACAAAACCAAATCTATAACATCACAGTTCCTTAACAATAACACCCTATCTTGCAAAAAAAAAAAAAAAACACTAAACCAACAAAATTACTTTTAATACGGTGCCCATAACAGCCCCCAAACAGCCCCAATAAACTTGTTTTTTCATTCTTCAAGCTCTACCCTTTTGTTACCACATACCACATGCAAACCTTAATTCCCTATATTTTCATGAACCTTTCAGCCACAAAGATCAATTAAAAATCATCCAACAAAGTCTGCTTTGACTGCTGCTGAACATTAGTTTTAGGTTCACTACTAGTGCTACATCACTTTACTACAGCACTAGTAGGCATTCATGTATGTGACTCTGTATTGCACAAGTCTATATATGCATATTTGCATGAAATATTGGTTTGTATATATATTTTGTAAGTTGTTTAATTAATCAAAACTGCCATAAAGGGGGCAAACCCTATACAAATAGAAAAAAAAAAACATTACAGCTAGAGGCATTTAAAGATCACCAACAAACTGAACAAAAGAATCAATAGGAAAGTGTCAACCAAAAAAGCATTAGAAGATTACAAATCCTTTTAAAGTTCTTATCGGGATCTCAACCCTATCGAACGATCTCCTATTGCGCTCCCTCTGCACCTTGCACTTAACATATAATGTCGCTGTTTGCCACGCCTTTCTCAACGGCTTCATGGGACCACGGGCACTCCAAGAGACAGAAAGATCCTTCACCGAGTCAGGCATAACCTAAGATACTCCAAAAGTCGATAACAACAAATTTCACACCTCACTAGCCACCGAGCAATGGAGAAGGAGATGTGCACTGATTCCCCAGACTAATTACACATGCAAACACCAATCAATAATAATCACTTCTCTCCTCCAGAGATTGTCAATGGTCAAAATAGCCTCAAAGTGTGTTGTCCATGCAAAAAAAGCAATGTGAGGAGGGGCCTTAGTATCTATTAAGGAATTGACTGCAATAAGAACACACATCATGATATAATAAGGCTTTTTTGGGTTCGGTAAAACTACTCCTAGCTTCTTTGATCCCTGTTTTGAATACTCAACCTCCATCACTTGAGATCTTGGAGAGCATCCCTACATTATTTAACCAAAAGGTCATTGTTTCTATCATACATTTTGTAGCAATCTAAGTTTGAAAATGATGAAAACAGGTAAATGTTTTATTGGGAAACAAATGCGGCATGAATTTGTTTGGGCAGCGACGCATGGTAAGATGGGTAAATAGTGGACCATCTACTTATTCATTGGAATAGTTTGGGTCCTCGCATCAAGTGTGCTAGAGTTGATGCATTCCTGAAGTGGGGCTAGAGCAGGTAAGAGAAAGAAGAAGAATGGTGCATGGAGCCTTTGACATTGATGTGGATTATTTGGAGAGAGGGTAATAGGAGGACTTTTGATGGCTTAGGAACTCCTATTTTTAGTTTAAGAGTAGAATTTTTGGTTATTTGGTTAGTTGTTTCTTAGGTGGAACTATTCCCTCTGTGATTTGAACCAATTTTAGACTTTTGTAGAGGTTTTTTAGTAGATTTGATGTATAGGTGAATTGTTTTGTTTAGTTTTCCTGCTTTGTAGACTACTAGCACCGTCTTTGTGCCTTTTACAAAAAAATACAATTTATTAAAAAAAGGGTTTGGTTAACGTGTGCCCTTAGGGAACATGCTAAGAATGCTTTAAAATATTATACATTTTTTATGACATGCACTTTCATGCAAAGTGTACAAAGATCTTAAGCTTCTTAATATGTTGTGCCCTAAGGGCATACGTCAACAAAATCCTTGAAAAAACCTTAATGTAGCAACTATCAAACACAACACAATGCATTAGGATTGCTCTTGGAAATTTAGAATTTTTTTTGGTTTATCTTCATGTGGAATGTGTTGCTTCATGGTGAATGTGTAATGAATTAAAATAGTTAATGTATTAACTTTTAGTTGAAATATCTAACGCCATGATGCAGGGCAATTCTAATCAAGAATTTGCCTACCTCCAACAAAAGTGTTCAGTTATTACACTCATACCACCTTAATTTTTACCTAATACAATTTGTTTAGGAAATTTACATGAATTACCTTGGTTAAAAATATAAGTCTAACCATAAACTTGTTTGACCTTGATTTTATGAGATATTATTCATTTAAAAACCTTTCTATGTATATATGTATGCATACAATTGGTATGCTTTTATCATTTTTACTGAGGCAGACTGATAGTTGGAGTCTTGGACTGTCATCTGGTGCCTTTTCCGGTTCAGGTTGATATGCAACATGTCATAATCACCAACTATTTAAAATTTACATGTCGAGTGTAGACTATATCCTGTTGAAGTATCTTGTTTTTGAGTGATATTATATGGTTTTAACAAAGTCATTTACTTAACTGTTTGACCTGAGATCACCTTGATTCATTTTGTGATCTCTTGTTTAATTTTTCATTATTTTATTTGAATGCAATAGTTATATTTTTGGGGAGGTTGATTGTATAGTTTGCCAGTGCTTTACATGATTTGTAGTCTTGTTCTTCATGTGCATGCGTGTGAATAAATCAGCTCATTAATACATTATTTCAAAAGGATATTTCTGTGTTGCACGTCAAAAACAATACAGGCTGATTTTATTGGCCAAAAAAATCATTTTTTAACTGGTACGGTTGTGCTGTTATGTTTATTTATCATTGATGATTTGGTCAATCATTTTATTAATTTCCTCCTCTGATGTAAAATATCAGTGATTGAATGCATTATTCTTTGGAAATTATATTATTTTCTTTTATCTTTGTTTGTTACGTAATTGTTAGGAGTGAGAATTCTGAAGAATAGATGCTCATTTGGATACAAAAATATAGTCCCTCTCATGATTCACCAGTCATAATTCTGTTAGAGGAATTTTTGGTGTTTTGAATTATAATATTTTCCAACATGCGTAGCCATACTTGGAAAGGCAGTGTTTTGATTCACAATTGTTGTTGCAAATATCCATGTAAAGAGCAAGAAATCTTCATAGGTGTGTAACTTCTGTCTTCAATAATTACCAGGATGCGGTACGGGCAATATGTAATGAAGTGGATGCTTTGGTAAAGAGCTGTGGGAAACCAAAAATGGTTGATGCAATCAAATTACCGCCACCTGAGCTATATAGGCATGTTGAAGTATGTGTTCTTTCTTCCCTTATATTGAACAAAATTAATAAATCTTTGTTTTGATTTTATTTTCTTCAAACTTCAATCAATTGTATTCTTTCTTGGAAATCTAAACCCTTGTTTTCATTTTTATGTAATCATTAAATCAGATTAGAATTTAAGCTGTCTGATGCAACCTGTGATGCTTATAACTATGAATACTGTGAGTTAACTGTTAACTGCAAGATTTAAAGGCTACAACCAAGTTAACCACAACCAAACCTTCCAGTTCCAGATTTACAAATTCCTAGCAAACACCTTCCAAAGTCTAAATGACACTCAACTAATCCCAATTAAGGGAAGTACTTGGAAAAACCAGTGATGAAACACTGGATACTTGGAATACTGGTCTCCTACCATCACCAGGCTGCTTCTACATTGGGACCAGTTGGGGGACATACATTACTTTGCGCATCTGGGGATTGCTTCCTTCATCAACTTGTTTCCCTGACAATGCAATGCATACAGTCAAAAGGCATATTATTATGTCATGTGCTTCTATACTCTTGTATGTTAGCATCCAAATAATCCTATTTGTGACATTGGAGTGGGATATTGAAATTTTGTGTCTGAGACAAACTTAGTCTGATTCACGTTTACTGATGCACCTTAGTAGACAGCGTTCATTAATCCAATTGGGCATTAGTTATGAATTACTATTTCACTTCCTTTTCTTTTTTCTTTGTTCTTGGTTATTTTGCAGGCTTACTCCATTTTCTTTTTCTTTTTGTTTTTTCCGTTTTCTTTTTCTTTGTTTTATTTATTTATTTTGCAGGCTTACTGTTGTACCTAGAAAATGTTATTTCAAATTTATACAGCCTGGCCATTACTTTCAGACTGTTAGTGTTTTCATCTAGAATAATATTTGTGGCACCATCTTTTTTTTTTTTTACTTTTTTTCTTTTATTTTCTTGTTGTACTGAGTACTATTCTTTATAAAAGGTCATAATGTTGTCAGGTGATTTTTTTTGATTTTCTTTTGGAGACAAACGGGCCTAAGCCTGTATTGCACTTGATCAGGTCATGGTATGTGTGTAAATACATGCTCGTGTCCTAGGTCAAAGTACTTCGTGTCCTAGGTCAAAGTACTTACGTATGTTTCTGTTGTTTAGTCCTTGTTTATAATAAATCAATAATATGTACATGTAAAATAAATACACACATACATATAGTCATATGTTTGGAACCATCATGTATTTTGTTTGTAGATGTTTAAATGCGTATATGGATGAATTTTTTAGTACACAAACTAGGTTCTTAGCAAAAAAATTAATTGTCATATTAATGTGTAGAACAACAAAATTTTTATTCACAAAATGGCAGAAAGATTTAGTGATGAGGCCCTAGACAAACAATTAAAATGGGCCCCTTTATGCATAATCACAACAACACCAACAACAAAAATTGTGGATATATTTGCTAGTACCCATACAAAGTCTATTTGTATATATAATCACTAAATTGATAGAATAAAATTTAGTTACAAACATCAAGACATAAAATTATTACAAAAACTCGAAAAGATGAAAACATTTGTGGTGTTGTTTTATAGTTTAGTAAAATCCAGTTTACAACAAGAAAAAAAATATAAAACAAAATTTAAAGTTATAATATCAAATAAAATATTTTTAACATGATACGAAGTATTGAACCAACGGTATCAGTTTGAATATTACTTTATGTAAAATTACTAAGTAAGCTTGCATAATCTAGCTTATCTACTATATCATTTTCAATAGATAATATAACTAATTTGTTTAATTTTTTTTGTAACATTTTTTTAAATTTTTTTTTTTTTTTAATGGTGCTTTTTTGTAACATGGTTGATTGAAGTAAGATTTAACCAACTTTAACTCAAGCAAAAAAAAAAAAAAATGCTGAAGCATCTATAACTAGTATAGTTAACAATATTCTATATACAATCTATGCATTTGGAAAAGAAACTTCCATTTCTTTCAAATAATTTACTACTTCAATTTGCTTTTTGGTAGTTAGTTAGCGACTTTTGTATGCTCTTAACTAGAAGGTTAGGGATCACTCCTTACCAAAGGTAAATATTGATAACTTGTCTACTAATATGGGGGCTCTTTGTTATGTTGGTTGTTAGGTTGTTGTGTTATTGATTTCTTTCCATTATGAAGTTATTTGTTGGATTATTAGATATGTATTTTTATTGTGGTTGGACTATGAATGTAGTTGGATATAATTATCTTATATTTGTAGTCTCCTATGAACACCCCACACACACACACACAGCGCCCACCCCCCCCCCCCCCCCTCCCAAAAAAAAAAAAAAAAAAATTTAAAATAATTGCTTTTTGATTTGGATTGTGGAGTTAGATAAGTTAGATTGAGTCTTATTTTCGGTTATACTAATACTGTAAGGACTAAAATTATTTGGGAGGCCTAAATTTTGTCAAAATTTGGGGCCCAAGCTGGTCGCCTTCTTGGCCTCCCCTAGGGGCTGGCTCTAAAAACTATCATGATATGCATATATTGTTCTATAATTGCTATAAAATAAGTAAAGTGCTTGTTTCACAATATACGTTACATATAACACTATTTTATCTAAGATAATAGATTAAATATATGAACATATGACGCTTTTTGTCAAGTCCGCATACTCTTAAATTTGAGGTTTGATGGATCCGACTTCTAGATACTCACCCACAGCCAATACTCGTACCTGAGTCCATGTAACATGGATATGTACAAACAATTAGAAGGATTTAAGTCAAGAATGTAGTTTATGATGTCTAAGCTATAAGTAAAGGTCATACCTAGTGCTCAAGATTTCCACTTACAGCATGTTCTAGGAGAGGTAATAGGTAGACGGCCTTCCCCCAACTTTTTGTGTGGAGAGACTGATTCCTGTGAGTCAAACACGAACCATAAAGTTGGGAGGGATTGCACTTTTCATCGTTTTGGGTCATGACCTTTATGTCTTTGCAATAAGCCATTCATCAAAATTTTATGGCATATCCTACGATTCAAGCTGTGTATACTCATTTTAACTATTTCAATATACATTGCATACTATGAAAATTGTTACCTATTCATATAATCACAATCTCTATATCTCTTCGTATATAAACTATTTATCATATACAGGAAATTGCTGGTGATGAATTAGTTGAAGTACTACAAATTAAGAACAAAATACCAAGAAGAAAGGCTCTCTCATCATTGGAAGAGAGAGTTTTAACTATATTTACAGAGAAAGGTTATGTTAGTAAGGATGAGACTTTTGGGGCTCCTGAGACCGTACCAGACTTGTTTGAGGATGATGAAGAGGATGAAGAAGTGGTTGTGGATGGTGAAGTGGATGAAGGCGATGTTCACATAAAACCAGTTTCACGAAAATCTACTCCCTTGGTAAAGTTCAACTCTTTTTTGTCATATATTTGCACTGATATGTGCTTATACACGCATTTGCATCTAGGACAGCTGAATATGTTCTTCTCCTTTTTCTTATACACCTGTGATTACTAACATGCTCCTTTCTATTCTTCGAATCTGCTCTGCTAGGTTATTTAATTTTGTGGTTTTTGCAAATTTTGATAACCTCTAATGCATCAAAGCTGCATTTAGTTGAGACTGGTTCCATGCGGGTGGCTATTTCTTTCTTTGGGAACATTGAAATGTGTTTGAGGGCCCCTATAGGTCACATTGGTCTTTATGCAACTACATGATTCATAAATTTGACTAATTGTATCAGAATATGATTGAAAGTGGAGCTTGTGTGCAGCTTCAGATTTTCTTCTTTCTCCCTCTCTATTGTTTAGTAAGCACATCGTCTCTTTCTCTGAATGATTTAAGTCAAGGATTCACCTCCATTCCGCTGGACAATATAAATTGTGGGATGTACTGAGCTATTCATACTAAGTTTGGCCATTGCATGTTAGATATGACAATTTTTCGGACATGGCTGACCTCAACTAATAAATGGCTTAGATTCATGACTACTTGGGCTCAGCTGCATGAATCCTTTTTGGACCATTTAGCTCTATGGAGGCCCACATCTTCTATTGGGTCTCCAGTGTCAGTTTGTTTCGAACCAACTTACCATCATTCTTTTAGGCTTCACCTTCATTCCATTAATGTGCACGTGTGTTCCAAGAGAAGAGTTTCATCTTGTACAAATATTTCCACAGTTAGAAAATAAAATTGTCATTAGTTTAGTTTGTTGGAAAAGCTTCATCGAGTCTTCTTTTCTAAAATCATGTTGATGAAACCATTTGTAATGAGGTGGAGTCTTTGACCAACATGAGAAATGTGCTCCTGGAAATGAATGGTTGAGTATAACTTTTAATACGGTTTAGTTTTCCTTAGAGCTAACCATATGCTGAGCTCGGACCAACATTGGTAATTGTGGACTACAATTGATGTCTATGTAGTTAATTTTATGTATAATTTATGAATATCAGGTTTTTTTTGTTTTTTTTTTTTTTTTAAATCGTCAATTTATAATGATTTTTGAAGTGAATGTGTATCCTCTCTCTCTCTCTCTCTCTCTCTGCAATTAATAATTTGTGAAATTCATTTCAAAGCTGGGATACATCTTGCACACTTAAATATTCAGAAACCATGTTCTGCTGATTGCAGAACCATTGTCTAATCACATCTTGTCTATTTACATTCATGTTTATACAATTACACGTGCTTGATTGGATTAAGAGTCAGCTATATGTTGCTGATTATCGATTCGTTTCCATTTCATTAAGCATATATTTTATTTGATTTTGTTTTTCTGGATTGATGAGTTAAAGACTTAAGGCTCAAATTCTAAGTTATTTCATTGATTATTTATGGTTTAAAAATCATGAGTCAGACCCTTGACTCATCTACTGTTTTCCTCATCAAGCTATTCTTCGAGGTAGATGTGAAGCTGGTGTTCAAAGAAGTTACATCTAAATTCCTGCGCAAACGTATTGTGGAGGTATGGATGTTCATTAATTGGGAAATAGTTATTTCACATCTCTATATACACATATGTTTATGATTTTGAAAAAATATCATTCTCAGTTATTTATGGTCCTCAAATGCCATTCAGTGATACTTCCTTACTTTTTAAATCTCACTGTTAAACATATGCAAGTGTTCCTATACTTTGTGGAATTTAACAGGAAAGTTTCCTTGTTAACTGCTATGATTCAGTCTCTGTATTTCGGTATTAAAATGTATGAGAGAGTGTTGTGTATGTGGGTTCCTCACTTCTGAACAGTTAACTAATAAGATTTCTTACAGTCATAACTTTCTGCAAGCCTAATTAAGATTACTCCTGATTTATTATATGCAACTGCATAGCTTGATTACTCATCAAGGTTAGTTAGCAAAGATATGCCTAATTACATGGGTGGATTTCTTGGTTTTGAGGTCCATCTGCCAGAAAAAACCTTAATGATATGATGATGTAAGCATGGTGATTCTTATATTTTATTTCTGTGGTGGTTGTTCAGGGAGGCAAAAGAAGTGATGGGCGAACGCCATTTGATATACGCTTGATTAACTCACAGTGTGGATTACTTCCTAGAGCACATGGAAGTGCTCTTTTCACGCGTGGGGAAACTCAGGTTTGTTAAAGTGTAATTTACTGTATAAAACATATGCCTTTCACCTCTTTTCATAATCAACTAGTGATCTCTCTTATTTCCTTGAAAATATTTGAGCATGCATTCTTAATTGCTTCACTCCAATTGCAAATATCATTTGGCTTAGACTATCTAAAGTGACTGTATTTTCATACCTGGGTTATTTCAGTATCTTTTTCGGGCTTCCATTGTGTTGAATTCAGTGTATAAAGAAAGAAATACAGAGAATGAATTGTATGTTTTATTGATTGATATTGTTGAATGTTATATAAATAAAGAGCTACACTCTCCATTATATAGGAGAAAACATTACAAGCATCATCATGCCAAAAATGGATCCACTAACTAAAAGGAAATGCACTCATCTAAAACCTAACACACTAACATAAAATAATCTAAAACCTAACACACTAACATAAAATATTCTAACAGCCCCCCTCAAACTCAAGGGGGATAGGAACCAACCAACTTGAGTTTGGAGAGAGTAACAAAACAGGAAAATAAAATGACAAATAAAAAAAAGAGGATAGGAGACACTGTATGGTCGTGTCAGACCGTTGTAGAAGACAGTTTATGGGGTCATGTCGGACCGTTGTAGAAGATAGTTTATGGGGTCATATCGGACCGATGTAGAAAACAGTTTATGGGGTCATGTCGGACCGTTGTAGAAAACAGTTTACCGAGTCTTGTCGGACCCATATAGGAGCTAACCGGAATCAATGTCGGGACAGTTTACCGAGTCTTGTCGGACCCATATAAGAGCTAATCGGAATCAATGTCGGGACAGTTTACAGAGTCTTGTCGGACCCATATAGAAGCTAACCGGAATCAAAGTCGGGACAGTTTACCGAGTCTTGTCGGACCCATATAGAAGCTAACCGGAATCAAAGTCGGGACAGTTTACAGAGTCTTGTCGGACCCATATAGAAGCTAACCGGAATCAAAGTCGGGACAGTTTACAGAGTCTTGTCGGACCCTCAAAAGTTGCACCCTCAAAAGGCGTGCCCAATCTTATCAAAAGGCGTGCCATCAAAAAGGCGTGCCATCAAAAGACGTGCCCGACAGCCATCAAAAGTCGAGCCATCAAAAGGCGCGCCGATTTGTCGTCTGGCGTTGAGAGGCGCGTAAGGCGCGTGTCTGCCTTGCCTATTTAAACCAAGGCGAGGCAGCCGCTGATGCAGAACAAACCAGCTGAAAACTCTTCGTTCTCTCTGTAACACTTCTGTGAGAGATACTCTGTAACACGCTGTTGCTCTGAAAATGGCTTCTTCTTCCCGCCCCGTTACCCAGAACATAGCCTCTTCGTCCCGTGGTCTTACTCTCTTTCCCGACCTCAACGAGGCCACAACCCAGAATATAGCCCTTGAACCTCAACCAAGGCCCCCTGGTTTTGCGCCTTTGAACTATCCGATGGTGGCAGTTGAGCAGATAATGGCTGCTCAATCTGATATTGAGGCCAATTATTATACATTGAGGTCTTGTGTTGAGACAATGACGGCGGTCAACAACCTGCGCACCGTCTTCAGAGTAGAACAACTGGGGTGCAGCAGGTAAAAGCCCAACTGGCTCTGCTCCAGCGCATGTATACGGATGCCTGAGCAGAGATATGTGTGCTGAAGGCAGAAAACAAGGAACTGAAGCGGAAGGCCACCGTGATGCTCAGATTTGGAGGGCCACCATATGTGACAGTTGAGGAGCAACGGGAAGTGAACGTGCTCGGCGGCGTGGGAAACACGGAGGCAGCACCGGCAAAGGACGCCCAAGACAAAGGCAAGAAGAAGAGAACAGCTGAAGAGGCGAAAAAATAAGGCCGGCTGTTTGTGTTTGTTTGTTTGTTTTTTTTTTTTTTTTTGGTAAAATGGTGATCGGGTTTGATCCCCGACATGAATAAAATGAGTGTGTTGTGCAAATGCGGATGGTATGAATTTGATTTTGAAAAAGATTAAAAATAATGTGAAAGAAAAATAAATAAAGAAATAAGAAGAATATATTTGAAATCAAAAACGAAAGGTGGAGAGTGGTTCACATGGTTCTTTTTTTTTTTTTTTTTTTTTTTTTTTTTAATAATAATAATAATAATAATAATGGAAAGCATGTGTGCTGGTGGAGGAAAGTGGACAGACCAAATTGGTTATGTTTAATTTAAATAAAAGAAAAGAGTGAGTAAAAGGTGGTGAACAATATTTTAATAATAAAATATATATATATTATTATTATTATTGGTGGAATGATGATGAGTCTACGGAAGTATGGCTCAGTGGATGTGCTGGAATGGTTTGAAAAAGGTGGATGAATTATTTATTAGAGAGGGAGGAATGATTTTGTTCGGTGGTATTCACAGTGGTGTCGGCTCTGTGTGTGTGGGTGGACCTGCTCTTTATTGGACTCTGGTGCATGAAGATAATGAAAACAAACACATCAACACATGCCTTACAGACGTTGAATTAGCTGGACACCCCAAATAAATGCGTTGATCAAAGTGTTGCACTAGTTTTGATCCTCCCAAGATGTAGGGTCTCATTAGCAGTGGTCGAAGCAACATAACCACGTGGCGCTGATGCAGGCCGAATCCTCCCAAAGGACCAAGCACCAGACCTATTAGCTGCAACTGAGAGTAGAGAGAGAGAGATTGGTAGATCGCCGATGACCTGCGATTTTGGACGCCGATCACGAGGTTGAGATTTTTCGGCGATGAAAAGAAGCAGAAGCTTCCGAGATCGCAGGATTCGCCTCTGATGGTGACGACGTAGGCAAATCGGACGGCGATGATGAGAACACCGGCGAAGGTGGATGAAATTTGCATGCAGTCCCGTGAAATGGAAGCTCAGAGAGTTTTGTTAAGATTCCAGAAATAAAGTTCACTAAGCTCTTCATCAATGGAAATTTCGTCGATTCCATTTCAGGTAAAACATTTGGGACAATAGACCCAAGAACAGGGGAAGAGACAGCAAGGATAGCAGAGGGAGACAAGGAAGATGTGGATTTAGCTGTCAAGGCTGCCCGAGATGCATTCGATCATGGCCCTTGGCCTCGCTTACCTCGCTTGTAATGGCAGCAGCAATTGGAGAGCTGAACAAAGTGTTCATGGGCTCTGTTTGGAGGAGAAACAGTGCCGGAACATACAGGCTTCCATGGTCGATTGTGACCAAAAAATGGCGTACGTTAGCAAGACGAAGCTCGTGGAGACGACGACGTGGTCAACTTCAACTGCTCATACGGAAGTCGAAGATGGTGGAGGGCGAGTCATCAATCTCGACCATGGCGATCCGACAATGTACGAGCGGTTTTGGCAGCAGATGGGTGACAGGACCACAGTTGTGATCTCTGGGTGGCAGTACATCAGTTATTTTTCTGATGTTACAAACTTTGCTGGTTTTTGGATGTGTAAATAATGATACACTGTTTCCTCTCTGGGAGAGAATCAAAAGGAGAGAGATGAGAAATCTTGAGGATGACATATTATCTCAAACCTATATGTGTATTGATAGAGATTACAGAGGAATAGGTTGAGGTCCGGCGGGCGGCCAAGGCGAGGTTGCCGCCCGCCGGTGAAGCGAAAATATTAGGTTCTAAACCTGCTCTGATACCATGTTGAATTCAGTGTATAAAGAAAGAAATACAGAGAATGAATTGTATGTTTTATTGATTGATATTGTTGAATGTTATATAAATAAAGAGCTACACTCTCCATTATATAGGAGAAAACATTACAAGCATCATCATGCCAAAAATGGATCCACTAACTAAAAGGAAATGCACTCATCTAAAACCTAAACACTAACATAAAATAATCTAAAACCTAACACACTAACATAAAATATTCTAACACATTGGATTTTTCTTTTACCTTGGTTCCCAACCATACACTTCAGCATCCTTTGATGGTTTCCTTCCTCCAATCTTGTGATTGGTCTTGATTGCCCAATGTTTTAATCTATTAAACTAGTCTGTAGTACTTGTATGTTCAATTTCAAGCATTCACTACTGTGTTTGCCACTAAACTGTTTCAATGGCACATGATAAGCATATGGATTAACTTTAGTCCCATGGGAGTCACTTGGTTTCCTTCCCTTCATAATAACTACATTGCAACTCTCAAGGTTTTCTTTAATTATCTCTTGGTGATCAATCATAACTACTATCGTAGATCTTTGTACGTCTTTGTGGAATGTCTTAGTTATGTCTATTTTCATTTGGACAACAACTGTAATGATGCTGGGTGTCAACAGTTTGGATGTCTACCTCTTTGCTTGTTTTAGTAATACGCAAAAGGACAGCACCCAGCTATGAGGTCACTAGGGATAATGATGAAAAGAGAAATAATTGACCCAAAAAGACTTGTGTGGCTGATCTCCTGTTTTGTTTTGGTTTTAAGCCTGTGGATTCAGTTTAATGTCCAGAAGTTCAGTTTGAATGCATATGAAATGTTATTGACCATTTCTGTACTTCTGTTTTTCCGAATTTTCTGTTTTCCAGTCACTTGCAGTTGTTACACTTGGGGATAAACAAATGGCACAAAGAATAGACAACCTTGAAGGTGCAGATGAATTTAAGAGATTTTATCTTCAGGTGCTTGCAATTATGTGCTTACTAATATATCATGCTTGGTAATAATTTTTTAAAAAATGACTTAGATCCCCAGTGGGGGTGACCCCCACCACCCCCACTGATTTTTTATTGGCTGAAATTTTTTTTATTTTTTTATTTTTTATTTTTTTTCGGGTCTTCCTCTCACAGACCCCCACGTGGGGGTGGGAGTGCTGGGGGTCTGGAGCAGCGTTGTAATTTTTTTGAGTGAATGTGCCATTATTTAAGTACACTTATTTTGTGAACTTTTTATATTAGCATTTTTTTTTTTTTGATAAATAAGCAAATTTTATTAAAAAAGCATCAAGACAATGCAACCAATACAAGAAAAACCACCCAGAAAGGGAACCAAGAAAACCAGAACTAACCAATCACCTCATCTAGAAAATCTAAAAACACAAATAAATCCGGATCGACCCTCCCTGCCAACCAACTATACAAAACTATAAAAAGACGACTTTGTAACCAAGAAACACTATGAGAAACCGCTAAGAAGGTACGACAATTCCGTTCCAACCAAAGCAACCATATCAAGCAGAACGGAGCCAATAACCAAGCTCGCCGCCGCCGCCGGCCAAGACGAACGCCCCGCCAAGCCCAAAGGAAATCAAACACCCCTTGTGGCTGAACCCAAGCAAGGCCAAAGAGTGAACAAACGAAGCCCCACAAACGCGAAGCCACCGAGCAATGAAGAAACAAATGATTCACTGACTCCGCATCCGCGCAACACATACAACACCGATTCACAAGGATGTGCCCCCGCCGCATCAAATTATCCAAAGTAAGATTCCGACCTAAAGCTACCGTCCACATAAAAAAGGCAACCTTAGTCGGAACCCCCGGAACCCAAACACTTTTCCAAGGGAAGACCCAACCAGCATCTCCCATCAACCCCTGATAAAATGAGGCTACTGTGAACCGCCCCTTTGCCCCCAACCTAGTCCATACCAACACATCGGGGCCCACCCCGACCGTTCCCAGACCATATAAAAAACCCCACAACTCCACCAACTGAGCGATTTCCCAATCATGAATCTGTCGCCGTAACTGAATATCCCAAACTACCACACCCCCACCATCCAAATAGGAAGCCACCAATGCATCTTGATCTAATGCAATATTAAAAATCAACGGGAAACGGGTCTCCAACACCAACTCCCCACACCACAAGTCTTTCCAAAACCGCACCCTACTCCCCTCCCTCACCTTAAACCCTATCCATTTCCAAAACTCTACCCTTCCCAACCAAATTCCTTTCCATAACCCACACCCATAAGTACAGGTCACAGACCCAGAAACCCAACCCCCTCTGCCCAGCCCATATTTAGACGCCACCACCTGCCGCCACAATCTGTAAGGCTCCAAAGCAAAACGCCAAAGCCACTTCCCTAACAAAGCTCGGTTAAAAGTCACCAACCGACGTACCCCCAACCCTCCAACTCGCTTGGGTTGACAAACCTGACCCCAATCAACCAAATGATACTTAAAATCATCACCACTAGTCCCCCACAAAAAATCCCTTTGAAGCTTTTCTAACCGATGTGCCACTGACACTGGAATAACATGGACCGACATGAAATAAGTGGGGATACTACTCAACACACTCTTAAGCAATGTCAAACGGCCGCCTTTCGAAAGATATTGGCACTTCCAACCTGCCAAACGACGTTGGACCCGTTCCACTACTCCATCCCACACCCTCTTTGCCTTAAAAGAAGCCCCTAAAGGCAAACCCAAATAGGACAGTGGCAAAACCGAGACCTTACACCCCAAAACTGCAGCCATAACAGGTAACCTAGCAACCACCCCCACGGGAATGAGCTCTGACTTCCGCAAGTTAACACGAAGGCCCGAAACCACCTCAAAACAAAGCAAAACACATCGCAAATAACCAACCTGCACAGCTTCCGCACCACAGAAGATCAAGGCGTCATCCGCATATAACAAATGCGAAACCCCCAAAGGAACCCCCGCCAGTGACCCCACAACAAAACCTTCCAAGAAGCCTTCGCGCACAGCTTTATCCAACAATCGACTCAACGCCTCCATTACTAAGATAAATAGCAGGGGGGACAAAGGATCCCCCTGCCGAAGGCCTCGATGAGTCTAAAAGAAACCCGCCGGAGCCCCATTAATCAACACCGACATCCGCACAGTCGAGATACAGAACTTGATCCACTGACACCAAGTCGCCCCGAAGCCCATACGATCCAGTACATACAAGAGGAACTCCCAGTTAACATTATCATACGCCTTCTCAATATCCAATTTGCAAATCAAACCAGGGCGCCCCTGGCGAATTCGAGAATCCACACACTCATTGGCAACCAGAACTGCATCTAAAATCTGCCTCCCCTCAACAAACGCATTCTGAGACTCTGACACCATAGTCGATAAAACACCTCGTAAACGATTTGCCAATACTTTAGCCAATAACTTATTCACACTCCCCAACAAACTTATAGGCCTAAAATCCCGAATATCATCAGCCCCTCCTTTCTTCGGAATCAAAGCCAAAAAGGTTGCATTGAAACTTTTCTCAAAATGCCCAGACACCAGGAAATCCACCAAAGTTGCCATGATATCACCCTTAACCACGCTCCAACAATGCTGGAAGAAAGCCATAGTGAAATCATCCGGACCTGGGGCTTTATCCCCACTCATAGCCCGCAAAGCTCCAAACACCTCCTCCTCTGTAAAAGCTCGCTCCAAACTCTCCCGATCCTCGCCCAGAATCGTAGCAAACTGAACACCTTCCAAGCCCGGCCGCCAAACCCCCTCTTGAGGCCGGAATAAATGCTGATAGAAACCCACTACCCCGTCCTTAATCTCTCTATCGATGTGCAGCTCCTGACCATCCACCCATAACCTACTAATCTGATTAACCCTTCGATAAGCATTAGCCATACGGTGAAAGAATTTCGTATTTCGATCCCCATCCTTTAACCACAAACATCTAGACTTTTGACGAAAACAAACCTCCTCCATACGGGATATACGAACAAAATCCTGTCTAGCCGCCTCCTTATGAATACCGGCCTCAGTAGGCAGCTCAGCTTGCACCTCCAGCTCATCGAAGGATTGAAGTAAAGACACCACTGCAGCTTTTTGGCCCTCTAGCCGACCAAACACCTCCTTTTTCCAATTTTTTAAGGCTGCTTTCAACATCTTCAATTTTTGAGCCAACACACAACTAGGAGAACCACGAACCTCGTAGCTATTCCACCAACCATGAACCAGGTCTAGAAAACCCTCGTGTTGCAACCACATATTCTCAAAACGAAATGGCATAGGACCACGTCGGATCCCCCCACTATCCAACAAAATTGGCCAATGATCAGACATAGGTCGAGGTAAACGAAGCTGAACCACCTCAGAAAAGTGCTCCTCCCAGCCCACAGTAACCAAAAACCGATCAATTCAAGACAAATTCCGACCATTTGACCATGTGAAGTTGCCCCCCTGGATAGGTAAATCAACCAACTGTAAATCATCAATGAAAGAACAAAAAGCCCGCATTGCCCCCGAACTCCTGGCAATCCCCGACTTCTCCGAAGGCCAACGGACAACATTAAAATCACTCCCTACACACCAGGGGACATCCCAGCGAAAGGCTATGTTCTCCATCTCCTCCAAAAACAAACCTCGCTCGGAATCCTGCACAGGCCCATATACCCCAGTAAAACCCCATCGGAAATTGTCATCCACACAACGGAACAAGCAAGAGACAGAAAAACCTCCTATCTCCTCCTCCTCCCTCACCACTACCCTCTTATCCCAACAGAGAAGAACCCTACCTGCCGTGCCTAACGAGGGCAAAAAGGTCCACTCCACAAACCTCCCCCCCCACACCTCGCGAATCAACTCCACTCCCACCTCTTCCATCTTCGTCTCTTGTAAGCATACAATATCCGGGTTGGCACTCCGCAAAACCGCCTTCACCACCACCCTTTTGTCCCTATCATTCAACCCCCGCACATTCCACGATACAATTTTTAACTTCATTTCAACAACAATGGGCCCCTCCGATCTCTCCTTTCACCCCGTCCTACATTCCTCACACCATGATCATAATTCACAGAACATTCCAAATTCTTGAGCTCCCGATTTCCTTTAGAAGGGGTTGCCAATGAGCGAGACACCCTTGGACTGGGAGTACCTTGCCTCCATGAAGCTTCCACCGCCGCAAAAAGTCGCATAGCCTCATCTTCGTGGCCTTCGAAGGACAAGCCCAAACAACGACTAACTTCACTAATCCGATCCAACACCCACTGGGACACGGCTTCTGCTGAAGGAATTTCCTCCCCCGATAATCCCCCAATATCCTCAAACCTCTGTTTTTGTTTGAAACAAGTGACCAATTCACTGTCTTGCACTGCTAAGGGCTGCAACTCCAAGACCTGTGACTGTCCCACACACTCATGCCCCTTCCCTCCTCGGTCAGCCCAAGATGCATCGCGAGACGTCTCCAACACCAACTGGGACTGTCGCTCAACCGACTCTGAGTCCGATGCCACTAGCAATCGCGACCCTTGTTCCCCCACCGATGGCGCACCATGAGGTATCTCTAGCTCCAGCTGGGACTGTCGCTCAACCGACTCTAAGGCCGCCGATTGAGAAGTATCTCTTTCCAACGCCACTAGCAGACGCGACCCATGTTCCTCCGCAGATGACGCGTCGTAAGGCATATCTAGCTCCAACTGGGACTGTCGCGCATCCAACTTCGAAGCCGCCAACTGTGAAGTGCCACTCTCCGACGCCTCTACCAGTCGCGATCCTTGTGCCTCAGTAGATATGGCACGGTGGACCACCAACTCCAGTCCGGACGGCGACACAGATCCTCGCCGATGACCCCCTACCCCAAACGGAGCCACCCGACCCGACTCACTCACATGTAGATCGCAGGAAGCCCTACAACCCAACCCACCCTCAGTCCGACCCACATCCGTATTAACAAGACTATTAGGCTGCTCAGAAAGGCCCAAATCACCAACCCCTTTGAGGCTTGAGAAACCACCCCCCTGTGGGCTGGACTGATAAGCCACCGGCCTCACCCCCTTAACCACCTGGGCCCCCAAATGAGTCCCCTTATTTTAACCACAACCCACCTACGTTGGGCCTGGGCCTGTCTTGGATGACCCACCGCTGCACCCACTCGCTGGGTAAAATTACCCTGATAACCCATGGGTCGGTCCTCTCTCCTAAATCTTTGCAAATAGTCATTCACCCCCATTCTTGGCTGAAAATCCTGCCCTAGTTGCCCAAAATCCGTCGTTACCATATTCGGCGCAGAATCCCCATCTTTCACGGTCGCCGGCGTCCACCGTTCCACCACCGGATCGTCTTCTACCTAAACTGGCAGTGAAAACTGCCACATCCCCAGCGGAAGGACACTCGCGAAGGCGTGAACTCTGAGCATCGCACACGAAGCCAAATGGAACCTAGATCCACCGACAACTCATCTGCCTCGATGAAGCCACCACAACGATCGTCGATGAAATGAAACACCGCCTCTCCTCGGAGATGAATAGGCAGACCCATCAATCGAATCCACACATTCTTCTTAGGCCGCGAAGTCTTTGCCGGAGTACAAAGAGCTAGTGGTGACCACCACTCTAGTAATAAATCACATCCTTCCACTGTCCACCGCCGTCTCAACAGCGCTTCCGCCTCACCTCTACTTGACAAAACAAACAAAAAAGCTTTATCCCCCAAAGGTCTTACATCCACCTTCCCTGAATGCTTCCACCATCGGGCAACCCAATCAGAGATGGTTGCGAAACTCAAGCCTTTGCCCCCCAAACCTCCCAGTGTACCCACTGGCGATCTATCCAAGATGCGAAACCAATCCACCTCCACCTCAGAGCATACAACCCTACAGACTCACATTCGGCGGCAGAAGTTGATGAAACCTTCCTGAAGCCAATGTGTCGGGAGGCCTTTGCAACGCACAACCCAAAGCCATCGATAACCAACGCCACCCCTTCCCAGCCATCACCGAACGCAGACACAGGTATGTAAACTTGTTCACGTCTCTGTCCTGTGGTGACCACAATTTGAAAAGAAGTCCCCCCACCTTCCTCACCTCGTACCCAGACCGCTGTAGTCCGACTACCCCCACTGAGACGACCCCAAAACTTTAGGCTGCTGGATTCCTTAGATGCCAACCTCATCCTGACCACCAACCAACGAGCTTCCGAAACATTCAGCACCACCGCCTGTCGTAACCCCTCCCCCCTCTCAACAATCGATAACCCGCACTTCCCATCCACTCCATCGGACTCCTCAAATTCAAACGACCGGCCACCAAGAAACAAAACTCGCCGGCGTGGCCCAACTTCTTTCCTTACTCAGAACATTACCCTCCGATCATGTGCTACTAGATGGATACCCTTGCCCTTCAAAAAGCCTGCTGCATCCAGTTCAGATTGGGCCATAGGATTGTTTCTCACAGACTAATAAAGAGCATGATTACAAGTTAAGGGGAAAATTTAAAATTTCACATGGAGCATAATTTGAACTAGGGTTTAGGGTTTAGGTTTAGGCTAAGGAAATGTTGGTAATTACAAGATTTGTTGGACATAGATTGTAGAATGGGTCCATGGCTTATTCTAGGTCATCTGATTGGGTTATTGTATGTTTTTACTAGGCTTAGGGTAATCTTAGTAGTTACAGAGTAAAAGTTTCTAACTTTTGTGTTCTTAGCCTAGTGGGTTTAGGTAACTATAACAGCCTATAAATAGCTATCTGATGGATAAAGATGAGTTGGCAGAACTTTGAGTTTGTGTTTATGTGATGTGCTTAATCCTTGCAAAGGTGGAAGCATGGATGTTTAGATGCTCCTTGGTCTCTTCTTTCATCATCTTGTTCTCCTCCTTCTGTCGATCCCAAAAGTGCTACCTTATTTAATCACTCATGTCCTTTACGCATGGAAACTTTATTGCAGGGGATCTGTCACTAAATATCCCTTCTAAAACTCCTAATTAAAATTTGAAAGAAAACAAATAAAATACTAATGACATAAAATTTTAGTAGTAAATAAAAATCTCCATGTGTGAACGCACATTCTGAATCAACCATGCAAAGTACCAGTACCTAGTATGGGTACAACATGTTTGTTAAAGTACCCATGCTTCAAGAGCCTTATTTATAAATTTGAACTACTGAATTTCCTGTTTCCATATATGAAACGCAATTTTTTATTTTTTTGGCATAAATTAGGTTGGATAACAAACACAAAAAAAAGCTCAACAAAAAATGTCCACCCCTAAATAGAAACATTAGTATACATACTTGTAATTTGAGCTTTGATTTGTTAGGGAGTGTTGGGACTGCAACTCTTTTTTCGCTGTTTTCAGGAAAAGTATTTTATGTGCTTCATTGTCAGTTTTTATGCTATGCTTACTAACTAGATTTACAAGTATACTTGCAAGTGTGTTACCAATCTAGCCCTGTACAGTGATACCATTCTTTACACTCTCATCTGAGTGTATTTGTCATTTTTATGAGTGAGTGAATTGCAATAACTTGATTGGAAACAATTCAGATAATCTGATTCCTTATTTCATGATTTTTCTAACTATAGATCCATATCTATTTACAACTTTGATATTTTAGCTTATTCCTGGAAGCTTTCAGAAAGTACCTAACTGCTTAAGCCACTCTGGTTTAATTTTTCAGTACACATTTCCTCCATCATGTGTTGGGGAAGTTGGGCGAATGGGAGCACCCAGTAGAAGAGAAATTGGTCATGGAATGCTTGCGGAGAGAGCTCTTGAACCTATTTTTCCTTCTGAAGACGATTTCCCTTACACTATACGTGTTGAGAGTACCATCACTGAAAGCAATGGCTCTTCGAGGTGAGGAGGTTATCTTTAATGAATACAAAGGAAAAGGATTTCCATTAATTTTGTGTTCATGAACATAATGCAAAACTTAACGCATGTTCATCATTTACCTATTGTAAATCCTTCTGCATGCAATACTCTTTCTTTCTATCATTTTTTTTTAGATAAGCAACAAAAGTAACAATTTATAAATTAAAAAAGGAAGTAAGGGGAGATGGAGGACAAGAAATACTACAAACATACAAAAAAGAAAGTAAAAAAAACAAATTACAATTCACACACAGCTCTCCAATCCCTATTAATCAAGAAGAGAGGAATCCTATTAAAAGGAAATGATATTGAAGCCCAAAAGGAAGATAAATGTCAAATCTTCTCCCGTAATTCCTCTAAATCCCAAACTATTTCATAAAATCCTTGCTTTCCTTTCCAACAAATTTTTCAAAATATAACAAAACTAGTACAAACCCAAAGAGCTCGAACTTTCTCATTAGGTCCAAATCCCCTAAAGTTCATCAACACCTATATCCTAAAGGAAGGAGCCACCCACTCCAAATCTGCCAAACGAAACAATTTGCATCTTAACATTGAGTATTATTGTGTAGCGGTACAAATCTCTGTTTGTCGGAGAGGCTTAGCCTCACAACATTCTGCTGTTAATCTTTTAAGAATTTGTTCTTGAATACCTTAGAAAAGTTGGAAAGAATGTTCATGATCATTGTTATCTTTCGGATCACAATATTATTTTCTTAAGAACTTCTATCAAGTCATTTAGTTTTGATCTTTTACATCTTAACATCAAGTAGTATTGTGTGTCAGTATGGCCTCTGTTTGTGGTGCATGCTTAGCCTTGCAAGATGCTGGGGTCCCAGTGAAGTGCTCTATTGCTGGTATAGCAATGGGTTTGGTTTTGGACACTCAGGAATTTGGGGGGGATGGAACCCCACTTATTCTTTCTGACATAACTGGATCTGAAGATGCATCTGGGGACATGGATTTTAAGGTATTGCCTTTTGAATTTCTTTCATATTTACCATTACAATGTGTTCAGTTGGTTTTCAATTTAATTTTCTTGTTACATGTGAAAAAATCTCGAGGAGCTACACAAGTAGAAGTATGCCATAATGTAGAATCCAAAGGCATGGTAAATAATTAGATTAGTGATTTTAATGGTACAGGTTGCTGGAAATGAAGATGGTATAACCGCGTTTCAAATGGACATAAAGGTCATACATCACTTACATTTCAGTAGTATGAGTTCCTTTAATATGAGTAATGTGTGTGTGTGTGTGCTCTCATCTTCTTGTCTTTCTTTTCTCCAAAATGACTGCGTTGTTTTCATTGAAAACAGTTTACTGTTTTGTGTTTCTTGGCCACTGGTTTGCTATTTCATAACTTCCACAATGACTTTCATGGTTTCATTGAAGGCAGTGCACTATGTAGTGTTTCTTGGCCATCTGTCAGATATACAATGGGTAACTGCACTCAACGTAACACATTCTTCAATGACAGGTTGTAGGAATTACTTTGCCAATTATGAAGCAGGCGCTCCTACAAGCAAAAGATGGCCGAAAGCACGTTCTTGGTAAAATACATCAGTACCATAATTTATGATCAACATTCATGGGGACAACCTTGTTTGTATAACACTTCAGAAATATTGGTGTGCTTCAAAGAAATAAATTAGAGTGATTTTCTTTTTTATGATAATGGCCATGGTTCAGTTATTTAGATATATAACATTCTACATGAAGTGTATAAAAGTTCAAAGTGTGGTACTTGTAGGGCATACATTGTGTTTTGTGCGATGTAAGCATTTTCTTTCGTATGGTGGTTCTCTAGGTTGAATAAATATTATTTATGGTATTATGCTGTTGGGTATGGCTGCATGTTGGGCTGGTTGAACTAGAACAACCTGAGATTTTTTTTACTTTTTATTTTTGGCATGGGCAATGGTTTTTGTCCTTGTTCCAGGCCTGGGCTGCTTTTGTTCAAAACGAGTTGAGTTTGGGTTGGGCCTGGACTAGAGCTTGACTTTCTTTTTCTTTTTCTGTTTTTGGGTATTTGATGTATTTAGATATTATAAAATAATTTATAACTTATATTTTGAGTCATTGGATTAGCAGAAGCAAAAGTTTGGTATTCTTTACCAACTCATTATATTTTACCAATACCAATGAGATTAAATATGAAGATTCTAATCACAACCCAAGGTGTCAACTCTAGCGTTACCCCTGTGCATGTGTGTGTGAGCGCGCGAGCAGTTCTTGTCCTCATCATCTCTTTCAGTTGTCTACTTGCCTGAAACCTCCAATCACACCACCACAGCTCAGCGGCAATTTCTTTGTTCCCACAGCACTCATCCTATGCTTGTGCCAAGAGCATGCGATCTGAACCCTCTGATAACAGATATAAACACACATATATAAAAATAGGTCTATATTTGTCTCTGTGTGAACTGGTCTTTCATTGCATGTGTCTATATCCAAATGTGGTTACAAGTCTAAAAATGAAGAACAAAAATGTAAAAAATAAAAAATGAAAAAGTTCAAAAGGAATCTAATCCCTGCAATACATATTTTTTAAGCATGGCATTTTGAAGTTTTGGCTAAATGGGCTTACAAATCACGCTACTGGCCGTCTTTTAAAAATTTCAGTGTACCTGTAATAGCAGGTTGTTATTTGCAATCATCATTTGAAGTTTCTGTTTTTTTTTCTTCTTTTTCTTGTTGTCTATAGAAAGTAGCTTCCCCTTCATCCACTAGGTTCACATATAACAGATTAAACCTTTTAGTTTTTGGTACTGGGTTTTGTGTAATCTTTTGATTCCTTCCTCTTCTTCTTCTTTTCCATTCTTGGCAATGTAGATATCTTCTTCTCTTTCTTTTTTTTTTCTTTTTTTTTTTTGGCTTAAGCATTATAGATGTTCATCAACACAAAGAAAATGTTATGTTGAACAGATATTTGAAAATGACAAATGGACTTTATGGCCTATAAATGACCTTACACCTGGGCTGAACAAATGCATTTAAGAAAAACCTGAACAAAGCTGGAAAAAATTCAACCAAGCTTGATCATTTGAGGCAACTTGAGCAAAACCCAAACTCAATAAGTTTGGGCTGGCTAGCTCAGGCTTGTGGGTCAGGTCTGGTAGGCTTGTGCAAACTGCTGTCCATCTTGGCCTAGGCTTGGACTGACTCCTAGCCTAACCAAACCCCTGGAATTGCATCCATACTGCCAGTTTATCTTTATTTATGTTTTACTATGAAGATATTACTTTCGGCATTGTTTTGATCATTGTTACACTGCAGAATACACGTATGTTCCTAGTGTTATTTGGACTATCAGTGAAATAGTGGGTCAACTTTTCTTCTCTGATACCCGAATTTCACTTTCTGACCTTTATGTAATATTTGATATTTATATTTCTGGTATTCTTTTAATGATTTTTGTTTTTAGATTTTGGCTGGTCAGCATTGATGCACTTCTATGCTCTTGTTTATGCGTACTCATACATCCATGAATATAGTCAAATCGTCTTGTGCATTGTGTTAGTCCCTTCCCTGGCATTTAGGATACCATGGAATCCATGATATGAGGGGAGATTCAGATATCATTTTATGTCGAGGAATCGTATTATGTTTTATTTGGTCATTCCAATATAAGGGTAAATTGCTTACTCTTCTCTCCTTTTTATTAATTCAGGTGAGATGTCAAACTGCTCACCTGCTCCTTCAAAAAGGCTTTCTAAATATGCTCCACTGATTCATGTTATGAAGGTTTGTTAAGCTTCCAGATACCCACTTCATTGTGTCACATGTTACAGTCGATAATTATTTGCTTGTTGCCTTTGCATTGGTCATTATAGGTCAAGCCAGAGAAAATCAACCTTATTATTGGTTCCGGTGGAAAGAAGGTGAAGAGTATTATCGAAGAAACTGGGGTAGAAGCTATTGACACACAGGATGATGGAATAGTAAGAAAAGATGAGGAGCTCATCTTCAATTTTTTGTTTGATGTGACTGTATCATTACTGTGATTTTATACATCTGTGGGTTTTTCAGGTGAAAATTACTGCAAGGGATCTATTAAGCCTAGAGAAATCTAAATCCATTATCAGCGGTCTGACAATGGTTCCAACTGTTGGTGATATCTATAGGTCCTCACTTCCTCTCCCCTTTTCTCCTGTTTTGATGTGTATCAACAAAAAAAAATATTGGCTCAAATTGCTGTCCTCGATGAATCCCTGTCTAAAAAAGAGTGTGCCAATTTCTCTTGAGCATTTTTATACCAAATTCTTGTGTCCATCAGGAAAAGAACTATTACTATGCATGCTGAATCTAAAGATAGACTGAAAATTTTTTGTTGCCCCCAGAAGTGGTTTGTAATTAGATTTAGGAGACTCTTTACTGATTCTTATCAACATCTTTTCCCTATGAACTATATGTTATTTTGATGTACTAGTTGCATTTTGATCTTCTAAGTTAAGATGTGTATTTTATCTCTTTGATGTCTTTTAAATCAGGAACTGTGAGATCAAATCACTAGCTCCTTATGGAGTTTTTGTTGAGATAGCACCCGGACGCGAGGTATATAACTACATCCCAATTGCACTATGTCGAAATCCTTAATATATTTGTTTTTCTATATATTTTTGTGATTTCTTGAGAATTTTCTGCAGTTAAGATTCCAATTGTTAAACTTTAACATGATGAGACCCTAAGACACATTGTAAAGGACCATGGACGTAGATGCGACACTATAGGGTCATGTGGACAAGGAGGGGACGTAGAGACAGATATTTATACATATGTGTGTGTGTACATAAAATCAGAAGTAATTGTTCATTGTTTTACATTTACATGTAAAAGATGTTGGAACAGAAGGCCCCCGTGTCAATTTTAAAAGCCTCAAGTACTAACATGAAAACAAAGAGGAACTTGTTAGAGTTTAGGGTTTTCAATAGTAAATTCTAAGGAGGACTTAATAGATAGTTGTTTAAAATTTGAGGCAAGAACTAGGCAGAGAAAATTTCTTGTTTGGTAGAAAGGTTATTACACATATTAGACCTTTGCTTTGCTGACTCTAAGTGGAAAGATTTCTATAGAATTGAGAGAGAGAAATTAGGTGGTTGCATCTCTCGACTTAGTTATTTAAAGTGGTCTCATCAAGTTCTTTTTATGTTTTGAGACAAGTTGGAGGAGAGGCTCCTTTTGGTCTAATTCTCCCCTCATGGACAGTGCGATTTAAAAAATATATATATATATATATAAATATTATAAGACATGAACATGGCGGGGATGCAGTAAAAAAATATTTTTATATATTTTTATTTTCTATGTACATAAATATTACATCCATTAACAACCAAAATTAATGAAAATCAACATTAATTTAACGTGAGGACACTAAATTTGAATCAGCTAAAGACTTGATTTGTGTTGCGTTAAGGCCCAGGGGATCATTAGAAGCCAATTTCTCAATTTCATAACTGTGGTTAGATTTGTGTTACATTGTCAATGGTTTGATATGAATTCTATATATATTTTTTTTAAATTCAACCCTCATGTTTCCAAATATTGTAATATGACCTCCGAAATTAGCTTTGGAAAATATAAATAAAACCTTGTGGTAACTTGCCGTTGTCTAGTTCAAATTATTAAAAAAATAGACACGCCACGTAGCATGTCAGACACACGTCCCTGCCGTGTCTGTGTCCTATCGTCCGACACTGTTACGGCAATTATTTTGAAGTGTCCGTGCTTCGTAGGTCTCACCCATATTGAAGTTATCGACACTATGTCCCTTGTGTCCCAAGTGTGACCATTTTAAAAATAAATGAATATAAAATTCTTTTAAAAAGTTGAAAAATAAAAAGTTGCACGATTTAGAGACTAGTGGATGCATGTACAACACGTCAGTGTGTGTCCAATGCATGTTGGTAAGCAAATACACCACTCTGGGATGTATATTCATGCTTCCTATAGGAGACCTCTACACTTTTAAAAGGTGGTTTTGATTTCCACTATCTATATATGATTCTCATATTGTACTTCAAATCTATATGTAAAATTTTAATCTTCAAAAGTGTTCTCTCATAGAGGCTGGTAAAGAAAGGACAAAGAGACAATTTCATATTAATCACAATATTTCAAATTCGCTGCAGGGACTTTGCCATATTAGCGAGTTGAGTGCAAATTGGCTGGAAAAGACGGAAGATGTAAGCACACTATTTGCTATTGAAATAAATGCATAGAAATGATAATAGAATAACTTCTTCATAATTATGTCCTTGTAGGCATTCAAAATTGGAGACCGTGTTGATGTCAAGCTTATTGAGGTCAGGAACTTCGTATGCCTTCTATTTGTTTCTTATAACAAGGCTTTTTCTTAAATGACAAATAGCTTCCTTCCTTTTCTGTGTTGAATATGAAACTTGAAAGGTCCTTTACCTTACTTTTTTGTTTCTTCCTTGTTTTTTTAACTCTTTTTTTTTCTCCAACCGCTGAATGAAAAGTTTCCCTAATATGACACATGTAAGTTATTAGCAGTGTGAAGAATCGCTAGATGAGGTAATAGAACTGATTCTGTGTTTGTCAGCATGGAATTTGAGCCTTGGATTTGGGTTTGAAGGCTGTCTAAGTGGGTTTCATTCGAAATTCTTAGGCTTGGATTTGATGGTGTTAAACCTGCTTTCAATCTTATTATTCCCTTGGTCCAAATCATCTTTTACATGTCTTCATGTCTTCCTAAAATGGAATTTGAACTGTCATATTCATAAACTTGTACTCTTCTTCAGAGAATATGACTTCAAATTTCCAAAAGTATAAATTGTTAGGAAATAGGCCCAACAATGTATGCGAAATTATTCAACACCCTCCCTCACGTGCAATCCCTTTTTTAAAATGGAGATGCAAACAGACATATATAGAGAGAGCAGCAAAATGCAAACGAGCAACAAATGCAAAGAAAGAGAGACATCCCCCAACATATGCTCTAATACCATGCTACGTGGTCTGGGGCTAATGATGTGATGTTTATTTGTACACCTTGTTTTTTGACCAGATATTCACCTGAAGACTCTTATATACTATATTTTCGCATCATTTTTACTTTTTTAGATGTGCATGTCCTCTGAAATCTTATTAGAATATGAAAAAATGTCGATGTGATGAACATAAATTTTTCTGTGACAAATTTTTACAGATTAAATTAATAATAATGCTGGTAATTACTGATATTTCTGATCTCCTTAACCCACCCTTTTTGCCAAGTTTCACTCTTCCAGTTGGCTTATTCTCCTATTGGAACTTACTTTTGCAGAAAAAATAATAATATTAACAATCTCTAATAACTGTGAGCTTGAAATACAGATAAATGAAAAGGGACAACTTCGCCTAAGCCACCGTGCTCTACTTCCAGATGCTCCAGAGAAACCCAGTTTGAAGCACCGTACGGGTGACCTTACCAAGGAAAGTGCAGCTTCCCAGAAAGTTTCCGATAAGGGTACACCCAAGAAAGTTGTGAACATGCACAAGGATGGTTTAATAGGAGGGAAAACTGAACAGTCCGCAGATAAAAGTAGCACTGTGAAACACACAGGCTCCCATAGAAGTCATTCACAGGAGGACAATCTACCAAAAGAGAAGGTTGTCAAAAGATTAGATAGTTCTGCCAAAGATGGTGCCTCTACCATCAAAGAGACGCCAAAAAAGAGCAGCAGCAAAGCTGTTGGCAGTGTTTCCAGTGAAAACAAAAGTGCCTTAGTGAATGGAGAGGCCAAAGTCGGATAGTAAGAGTTTGATTGGTTTTCATCTTCTAACTTAGATAGATGATCCTCTGCATAAAAAACGAGCAAAGGTACGAGTCACCTGCTTCCAGTTTTTGAAGCTGATAATAATTTTATATTACGGACAATAAATTTATACTCTTTACTGATGGTGGTCTTTAGTTGGTTGAAGCATTGAAATTCTCAGTTACTAGGCACTATTTGTTAACCATGAAAGCAATATCTATTTATAGTTGGCCCTCTAATAATTAATAGTCTATAATTTCATAATCCTTAACAATTAATAATTATTTGTGGAACCAATTTTGTTCCATGAGATATAATTATGAATTTCACAATTTTTTAAATTTAAAAAATAAAATACAATAAAGTGTTTGACCAAATGGCCCACCATACATGTTATCTTGGAGTAATTAATAATATTAATGAATTATTAGTTACAGAAGATTTGAATATTTCCTATTACTTAAATTACATTGTAAGAGTTTTTTTCTTGTGGAAATGTTTTATTTCCACTGAAAACTTTATAAATTTTCAAGCAAATTTTTCATCACTGAAAATAATGGAGTAATTTAAGATAAAAGTAATTCTATTAATTAATGAAGATCTCCAGGATTATCTTTTATAGAGTGTTGAGTGTATATGTATGATAATACTTTCTTCATAGCTCTCAAGAAAATTCTTGTCTACTAATTTTTTTTATTTTTTATTTTTTGTTTCTATGACACTCTAGGCACTGCCGTACAATCTTACAATCGTCTAACATGAGTGTCCATAATGATCCTTGCATTCTTTGCTTATGCTGATTGCTCATTGTTCAAAGTTCATTTGTTCCAATAGACCACAGACCTCTGTTTCTTTTTTTTGGAACTGCATGGACCACAACCTCAGTTATGGGTTCACTCTTATATATGTTTCTTTTCTTTTTCTTTTCCCCAGTGCACAGGAACATGAAAAATCTTATTTCTTTAATTACCTATGGACTAAGTTTACAATAATGGCTGATAATTGTGTCTGCATTGGGCAGGAAGTTCTTCAGCACATCCACCTTAGAGCTTGCACATGTAATGAAGTGTTAAATCGTCACAAGTAGCAGAAGGAACCTAATGAGACGTATTCCCTCTCAGGATTATTTTTGTGGAGAAAGAGGATCACATTCACAGGCAGCCGGAGTAGTGTGAATTCAGAAACCTCCATCTTTGATAGATAGGCGATATTGCTTGAGATTACTTGGGAGTTTGAGGCCTTATCTCCACTGCTGCAACTGTAACAATATCTTTTGTTTTGTCAAGGATTTGTTTTTTAAATTTAGCTTCATAGGTTATTTTGACAGTCTTATGAATTTTTAAGGTTTTTATTTTTTTTTAATATTTTCCCCACTCAATTGTATGCTACTTTACTTGAAAGCGCAATAGCATACATTACTGTACCTTTTGGTTAACGCCAAAATTCATGTTGCATATGATATGAACTTAATCCATTTCAAGGTTTTTCTGTTCCTATCTAATTTACAAGCTAAGTCAGTCACAGTAATCAAATCATTAACACTCGTTCAAATTCATTGCCTCTTTCCCTCTGGTAAAATACCTACTCTCCTTGGCGGTTAGGGGAAGCCCTGAGTAGATTGTTCCCATGTTGATCTAATTCAATACATAAACACACAGATTTCCACTATACTGTCCATCATGGTTGTGGAATCAGAAATGGAATTGATGATGTTAACCTAATGCAAGCCTTTCTAAATTCCTTGCCTGAACCACTGAGATGAAACAATCAGACAATTGCAAATTGGTTTTTTTTTTTTTTTTTTCAGCCTACTCAAGTCCAACCTATTTGGACCCCTTAGAGGTTTCAATCATGGAGCATGCAAATCCCAAAAATGCATAGCTTGTACTCCAAAATTGACTTTGTAGTCGGGAAACACATTAGATATTTACCTAAATCAGTAAGTCCTTGAGCGGATTCTACGTTAGCCCCAAAACGCTAGTCTCTAACTAGAAAAGTAAAATCTCTGCACCAAAGTAAGTTGGGAAACATGACTCGAGCAATGACTCTTTGTTTTTCCATCCCTATCAACAGACTCTGTAAGAATTATGATAACATCAAAGCTTGTAGCATTGGCATATTTTAGAGGATACGCAATTTTTAAATGTGTCAAAAGATCTAAAAATAGAAGTCAAGAAAGTTACATACTCTAATCTGTTGCAACATTGATTAAGAGTAGATGAAGTTCAAGAAAGAATGATGAACATCTAATTGGGGATGAAATCACAAATTTTTGTAGTATCTTTGTTTTAGAAATTTCAAAAATTTTAATTTTTGTTAATATCAATTAATCTCAATAGATCTTGTTTGATAATTTTTAACAAAAATATTATAAACTCTATAAAAAAAAACAAGTATATATAATAAAAATTATGATATTTTAAAAGGAGATTTACCAATAAATCTCAAATGTTGATCTTATGATCTAATTCTCATTTTTTTTTTCCTAATGATCCGTTTAGTCCTGTCGTTTTTTTAAGGATGTGAATGCCGTCAGTTGACAGATTAATATATGCGGTACAACTATATATGAGGGGATCAGGTTTAGGCACATGTGACACACGCTTGTGAATCTGAAAGGGAGGTATTGTATGTGTGTCACGTGACACATAATTGGGGTGGTCACACAATGGTAAAATGCACTAAGGGGATTTGTACTACACTTGTGTGTTTGCTAGTTGCCACATGGCACACAGGCACACAGCCCAGTGCCCATACTCGTGCAATGTCAGTACAAAAAAGAAATAAAGCCCAAACCTCCACATACCCAACCACACACCAAAACATTGTTTACCACTTTTTGTGGTCCCAATCTTCATTGGTCCATTCACACAACTTATTTGACCAAGTATTGCTATACACACAACCACCCAACCCACATTACACACCACCCCATTCCCACATCACACAGCCAAATCTGCAACGTTTCCAAACACGGAAATGGTCTGCAAAACACGTCCCACTCAAAGAAAGGGCACAATCATCCAAACAGTGAAACCAAACATAGAAAATAGAACCACAAAGGAACAAGTCTACTCACCAGCAGGATTTAACGGAACAAAAAAATAAAAGTGGGACTGATTGGTATAACAGTTTGTGAGATAGGATTTATTGGTAAATATTTCTATTTTAAAAGGTGAAATTTTGAAATAACTAGACAACTTAACAAAGTCACTAATGTAAGTGGTGTTTCTAAGGGTGCACTTGATTATTTTTAAACGCACTGGACTAAGAAATTATAAATTAAAAAAAAATTAAAAATTAAAAATCAAAAATCAAAGTGAACAGGGGAAATAAAAAAAAATTTGTTGAAAGGGTGTTTTTTTAAAAAAAAAAAAGTAAATTAGAAGTCCTTTTATTCATATGTTCAAAAAGATCAAAGGGCACAAGAATGTAATGATATATTTTTTAGGTAAATTATAATTTAACCCCCTGTGGTTTGCCTAAAAAACACGGAGCCCTCCCTTATAATTTCATTTGTAACACTTAAACGCCCTATACTTCATACCATAGTGCAATATTCGACGGACGTAACAGAAGTTGTAAAAAGTCATAAATACTCCTAGATATTTTACATCCCTCAGTCGTTTCGTTTCAGTTGACTAATACCAGTATTCGCATCTCTATCTTCTCTCTCTCTCTCTATCTTCTCTCTCACCGTGGTTGATTGGATTGAACTAAGGTTTCATCATTGATTTCACCATCATATTGCGAACGCCATTACTAGTTTAGGTATGTGTTGTTTACCCTAATTTATTTGGATCGTTAGATATTGATTTTCCCTAATTTTGATTCATAACTGTGTGTGTTGACTTCGATTTACAAAATTTGTAATGTTTTATACATGGTATGCCTGTATTGTTTTAATTTTTAGGGATTGTGGTTAAAGTGGGACGGGGTGAGATTTTTTTATTCACATATTTGTTTTTGTATACTTTAGTTTTCTGTATTCATGCCTTTTATTACTTTATATTTTTTGGGATGTTGGCTAAAGTGGGGTGGAATGGGGTATAGAGGTTCATAAACAACAAGTATTTTTTTATGATGTTAACTTTGGGTTTTTTTATGATGTTGACTTTTTAGATGGGGTATTCTGTTCATATATTCTGTTTATAGTTGTATTCATATATTCTGTTTTTGTTTAGAGATTTTGTAATTTTTCATGCATGCCATGCCTATATTGGTGTAATGTTTCCTTCTCCAACCTGTTCATCTTTGCAACCATCTTTGGCAACACCTCCCTCCCACATTGGTACATGGGTAGATCAACCACATTCAAAATAGCCACAAGTTGCATCAATCTATAACAAAAAAATATGAATCCACAACTTCCTTTTCAAACAAAATTCAATCTTTTTTTTTCAAAATAAAAAAACAAAAAATTAGTTTTGCTTACCACATATCTTGCACAACCATAAAACCTTCTACCCATATTTCCAGATGTCATTGAAGTCTTCACAGGGGATCTCTCTCCACAATAACATAGTCATGGAGCATTTGTCCTTGACTGTCCACTTTCGGAAGCAGATGAAGAAGCCACTCAACAATAATCTTCAAAATCTTCAACTTTGGAAAAATCTGGGCATCTTTTGGAAAATTTGGGCAAATTTTAGTTTAGGGTTCTATGTTGTTTGGGTCTTGATTTGTGTATATATATGGCAATAAGGGTGTTTTGGTCATTTGCTATATGTTTTTGGGCGGGAAGCATTGTTTCACTCACCATTCCTGCTTGTGCAACACACGCACTAATTAAACAAACAGTTCCGTCGAATATTGCACTACGGTATGAAGTATAGGGAATTTAAGTGTTACAAATGAAACTATGGGGTCTTTTGAAGTGGGTTATAATCCACTTCCCAGATTATAACCCACTTCTCTCTCTTACAAAAAGCTGATTAGAATCAGCTTTTAACCAAAAAAACTGATTTTAACCATTTTCCCAAAGTAGCCCTATAGGGGGCTCGTGTTTTTGAGACAAACCACAGGAGGTTAAATTATAATTTACCCATATTTTTTTCTCCATAAGATTTTTGAATTGTAAAAAAAGATAATTATTGAAAAGTCCAAGTTAAAGAGGGTATAAGGCATTTTTACCCCTTAATTTATTTGTTAACTTTTTTTATCTGTTGACTTTTTTTTGCCTATCTGTTCAAATTATTTTCTATCTGTTTAAAATTTTCATCTATCTATTCAAAATTTTCATCTATTTGTTCAAATTTTTAACTATCTATTCAAATTTTCATTTATATGTTCAATTTTTTTTAACTATTTGTTAAATTTTTTTTAACTATTATTGAATTTTTTCCCTTTATCTGTTGAAATATTTGTTTAAATTTTATTATTTGTTCAATTTTTTATATGAATTCATCTGTTTAAATTTTATCTATTCAATTTTGTTTTTTATTTTTTTTCTATATGCTGAAATATGACACTAAACAAAAGTGTATCAGTTAAGCCAAACCAATCCTATTTGTTGCAATACCAAGCCAAACCAAACCCTATCTGTTCAAATTTTTTTCTTCTCTATATGTTTAGATCTCTCTTCTCTCTCCCTATCTGTTGCAATTTGTTTCTTTTTCATCATCATTGATGTTTGCTTCTTTATCATCATCATCAACAACAACAAAAAAAAAAAAAAATAAGATTATCTAATATCATAGTATCGGAAATAAGATTCTATTTGGATTCGAATTTGAAATCAAACCATAATAATCTTAGAATTAAATCAAATTGAACCATGAAAATATAGTACAGTTTGGTTTAAAACCACAATTCTTATTAACTTTATCTTTGTTTACAATATAATCACAATATGTTCAAACATCAAACAATATGTCACCTTTTTACAAACAATAATTATTTAAAACTAATTCTGTTATTACACAAAGCACATAAAAAAAAAAAAAAAAAAAAACGAACTTTAAACAACTTATGAATATTTAAGATTGTAATTGGACATTCATATTGTAGACCGCCCGGAATTCTCTCTGTGCGCCCCCCTTTTCGAAGAGGGCGCGAATTGGGTTCTAGCTACTACAGTTCGAACTCCTGTCACGGTTCTGAATCTAATCTCACAAAGTGCAATGTAAGACTAATAAATCACCAAAGAGTCCAAATCCGGCAAATCGTTTTGGAGAATCGATTTTAATCAAAAAGCGCCAAACATGGACTGCTTTGTCAGATTTCAGAGTCGCCACCTAAATATTTTGTTTTGGGAAATTTAGGAAATCCTGACTCGTGCCTAAGGCCACGTGTCCGTCATCACCAAAGCTGCCTCGGCTCGGGAACTTGGGTACGAGAGGGGAAGGTCCTGAAATGAGCACCCCGCTCGCCCGATCAAAGGATCGGCCTCTACTAACATGATATGTTGTTTTTGAAAACACATGTGTTCTTATTTTGATTATTAGCTAACCTTACTATGTGATGCGCACAGCATACAAGTATAGACTCAATCACGAAAATTGGAACAAAACAACTTATGTTTGTTTTTCGAAAATGATTTGAAAGTGATACTCGCAAGTAGGCTAAAGCGCGGATTTGCCACCCTCAAGTGGGCTTTAAAACATGATTTTGCCACTTCGCAAAGTGGGTTTAAAACTCACATTTGATGAATTGTTCCAATTCAAGCAATCAAGCCTTCATCCACAAGCATTCATGTAGTTTAGCATTTAAGCAAATAGCCTCATGGCAAGCATGCTAAACATGGCAACATTTACACTCATGCAAGGATGCTAAAGCATAAACACTTACAGTGTACTCCAAGCCAAAACAGGAAACTAGTTAGAAATTAATGCATGATCCTAACTTATGTTAATCAATGCCTAATGCAACACATGCAAAATGTAACTAAATAGGCTCGGCTATCTAATATGGCATGTTTGCAATAATTGATAACATGCTTCGACACGTATTCAAGAAAGTGTATTGAAATACAATGCAGTTTGAATGATGCGCCGAGCCCAGTGCATGCAAGACAAATGAATGATGCACACATGCAAAGCATAAGGTATGCTAATTGAAATATGTCCTAAAACTAACCATCAAAAGCTGATAAGTAAAAGGGAGAAAGAAATGAGGGTTAGAAGACATGCACACACACACACACCCTTATTACAACATATGCCCTCTCAATGGAGGGTCCGAATGAAAGAGAGCTAACTAGCTACGCTAATTAACCTAACTATTACAAACCAACTAATTAACTAACTATTTTAGCTAATTAATTACAATACAATTGAATAACTACCTAATCTAAGCTAATTAGTTACAAACCGAATTAATTAATTAAACACTTAACTAATTAATTACAACACTTGCATGAATGAAATAGCTAACTTATTCTAAGTTAACAAAAGCGATTAAATGGCCTCAAGGATGAGGGACATGCATGCTCGGTCGGCTTCCTCCTGAAAGTTCGTCACTTTGCCACCAGTTGCCTCTGTTTGCATTCGCCTTGATTCCTGAACACCAAACTAATCTCCAGGTTGTTTCTGCTCCAGAACCAAAACAACTTCTGACCACCTCTGAGCCTAAGAACTGTTGGCCACTTAAAGAGACTGTAGGCCACTTGCCCTGGCCGGTCGGCCACTTGCTCCTGCACACTCCAATTTTGCTACAAACAGAGTACAAAAGGGGCAAAGCAAGCATTTGCAGGATATGTGTGTACAACCACCCTCCTTATCATCTCTCAAGCTCAAAGGAGTGTGGTACTCGACTCTCGGGCCACCAACCAAGCATCGCAATGCACGATGGCTGAGAAGCCAAGTTTGTACAAGTCAATGAATGCACAAATAGACTCGATGAACCTCCACCCTATCATGCACGATCAAGGGTGTTGGCGACTAAGAAATGAGGTACGTTTCATCACTTTGAGTATGAAACACCCTTCGTTTCTCGTGTTTTGGATTAACGTCTGATCAAAACACATGCAATGCAACTCAAACATGTTATCTTGGCATGTTTTACTTTGATTCATTTTGTTTACTCATTTTAGATTACCAATAAGTCCTTTAACCGGTTAAGTCCAAAAGTGTGAAGTCCTCTAAATGGAAAGACGGACCAAGCCACAAGCTTCTTGAGCATGAAAGAAGCATCATGCCGTTGGTTAGTAGAAACCCTCAAGAGAAGGCTAAAACCATTAGGCATGGATGCCTCAATTTCGTGCTCAAACCAACAAAGGGCTTAAGACCATTTTCAAAAGTGATATAACAAACAAAGAATGGGATGCAATGGCACATATTCCAGCACTGAAATAGGATGCCAAATGACATCGAAACACGAAAACGATGCATGCAAGACATACTCGGAGTTGAAAGCATTGAAGCTAGCAAAGAGCATAATACTAGAACCATGCAACACGATGCTCAAAGGACTAAACCAGCCCTAAACAGACCTCATGCATGCCAAAACAGTGGCCAAAATGTGCTGAGATGATAGCATGAAAGGCAAGAAATGCATGCTCATGCATTGGCCCATGAACAAGACATAAAAGCACAACTCTCAAACATAATGAAGAAGTGACAAATGTGAGAGTGTAACTACACTATATACACTAAAATTACATGCTAAATGGTGCCATACCATGCAAACACATGCATAACATGTTAAAGGCCCCAAAACTCAAAGCTAGTCAAGGCCCTTTTACACTACAACCATACTAAGCAATGCTCAAATGACCCTAACCATTCAAAACAAATTTAAGGCGGGTCAAAATAGTTGCAAAAACATGCTAGACTTGTAGCATAGATGGCAAGAAAAATAAGCTCATGCATTGGCTCACAATCAAGGCATAATGCTTAACTTCTCAAAAGCATTGAAAGAGTGATACATACGAGGGTATGACAGAAGTTTATGCTCTAAAATACCATGCCAAATGATGGCATATCATACAAACATCACAAATATAGCATGCTAAAGGTCTCAAAACTCAAGACTAGTCAAGGCATTTGCACTAAAGCTATGCCAAACATGACATGCATGACCAAAGCTACTCAAAACAGAGCAAGAGCATGCTAAATAAAGGCCAAAAACATGCTGGAGTGTAGTCGAAACATGCTAGAATTATAGACAAAAATAGCAAGCATATTAAGCTAGTGAGCAAGATTTACACTACAAGTGTAAGAAGCATGCAAGAAGTGGCCAAGCCAGCCACAAACAGAGCTAAAACATGTTAAAAAAGTCACAAAAACATGCTTAGATCAAGTCAAGAGGTGGTAGAAAAACATGCTCAAGTATAAGGCCATCAACACAAGCAAACAAGACACAAGGAGAAGGGACCACCCCCTCCTATTTTGGACCTCAAAACCACCTTTTCACCACTAAAATTCCTCTGGAATTCAGTGGTTAAAAGGACAAAACAAGATGGTTTGAAAGGTTTTAAAAGGGAGCACAAAGCAAAGCAAAATAAGCCACAAATGGGGGTAGACCACCCCTAACTCAAACAAGGCCTCAAACAACCATCTTAAACACTTAAAAACAAAGGTTTTTGTAGTTGAGAGTAAGGCCTAAAAGAGCATGCAAGGATGGCCAAACAAGCAATTAAAATGAAGCTTTAAAGAGGATATAGGCCTCACCCTTGAAGCACAGCAATAACAACAAGTTCTTCAGCCCAAAAACAACTTTTGAACCCCAAATATGACCTCTAAGAACCTCAACTCAATGATGGTAATGTTTGATCAAGAGTCCCTTTGCAAATGCACCAAGAATTTCCACTTTCAAGCCCTTTCAAGCACAAAAATATATATATAGAGAGAGAGAATTCTAGAGAGAGAGTAGATTTTTTTCGCTCTAAAAAAATCTGAACCCTTAGAAGGGGGAGAGACCTCCCCTTTTATAGAAATGCAAGCAAGAGCTTGCTTGAATCCCTCCCGTGTAGGGAGGATGCATTCAGTGACCAACAGCTGGCACCAAGAATATCTGCAAAAACTGAAAAATGGCCGTTGGCCACTTCCACTGGCCTACCGGCCACCTTAAGTGGCCTAGAAAAGGGACAAGTGGCCTACAGTTGCCAAAAGTGGCCGACAGGCCCTCCCTCTCACTCTAGGCAAGGGTTAACAAGGTATGGTCAAAAAACAAACCAAAAGGAAGGGATCCAAGAGACCCCAAGACAAGGCACTCAGCCAAAAACTCCCGAAACTAGCCTACCGGCCACCGCAAGTGGCCTATAAGAGAGAAAAGTAGCCTACAGCTACAAAAAGTGGCCTACAGGCCTCTCTCTCCCTCCAGGCAAAGGCACCAAGGTCCGGTCCAAAAATAAGGCCAAAAAGAAGAGAGTTAAGAGACCCTGAGACAAAGCGCCTAGCCGAAAGCCCCGGAAACTCAAAATGAGCACAAACATGCGCGATCATCACGTGCACAAACTATGACATCTGAGTCTTAAGGTCGGTCAAAAATGGGGTGTCTACACATATGTTTATAATAAATAACAAATTATATATATGTATATATCTAAATAATCCGGTCGAGTTCAATTTCCAATCACAACAATAACTATAAATCACGAATTGAATCGTGAAGTACGGTTCACTTATTTTAAAAATCAAAATTAAATCGTGTATTAAAAAAATCAAAACAAATTATACAATTAGGTCCTGTTTGCGATTTATTTGTTTTTTTTTTTTTTTTGCTAAGTTCAATATGTCACCCTTTTACAAACAATAATTATTTAAAACTAATTTTGTTATTATACAATAACACATATGCAAGAAAAAAGGGTCTTTAACTTATGATGTTCGAATGTTTACAACAAATAACAAATTATATATATGTATATATCTAAACAGTCTGGTTCAGTTTCAAATCATAGCCATAACTATAAATCTCGGATAGAATCATGAAGTATGATTCACCTATTTTTAAAAATCAAAATTGATCTATGTGTTAAAAAATAAAATCAAATTATACAGTTTGGTCTTATTTGCGATTTATTCAATTTTTCTATTCAGTTCACTATCCCTCATTCCTGTCATTCAAACTGAGGAGTTGCCAAACGTGGCTGTTACCTCGACGGCCCCGTTTGGCAAGTTGGTGTAGACACCCCATTTTGACCGGCCCTAGGACTTGGGCGCTTTCTTTTGATTACCCGATGATGATAATCAGAATGTGTTTCTCACAGAATCCTTAGGTAAGAGAGACGAAAGGGAAGCGGGAAGCCGAAACAGGCACACAGGGGCCAAAGGAGGGGGCAGCCAAAAGGCACCAATCGCCACGACCAAAGGGCGGACAAAGCAAGCGCAGGCAGCAGCCACGGGCAGAAGCAGACCGCACAGCGCCACGCACGAGCACGGGTCAGAAGCAGACCCCACCAAGGCCCACGCAGCAGCCAGGGGCAGAAGCACACGGGACCAGGCCCACGCACCAGCACGGGCAAGCACACCGCACCAAGGGCCACGCAACCAGCCACGGGGAGAAGCAGACCGCACCAGGGCCACGCACGAGCCACGGGCAGAAGCAGACCCGACCAGCCGCAAGCAGAGACACGGGCAGAAGCACACCCACCAAGCCCCACGCACGAAGGACAGGCGACCAGCGCCACGCACCACCCACGGCAGAAGGACACCCCAATTCCACGCAGCATCCACGGGGAGAACCACCCCACCATCCCACTCACAATTACATCCCACCAGCCACTCACCACCCATAATAACACCGCACCATTCCCACTCACCATCTACTTTCATAATCACATCCCATCATCTCCACTCACCATCTTTCATAATCATATTCCACCATCTCAACTCATCATCCATTTTTATAAATCACACACCATCACCACCATTCATTATTCACCTCCATTATACATTATCCCCCATTAACTCCATTATCTTCCAAAAAATGCTCCACTTTGTCTTCCACTTTATCCTTCACTTTGTCTTCCACTTTGTCTTTCACTTTGTCTTCCACCATTGCCCACTTGTATTGGCTATATAATGAGAGCTCTAGTCTTAAATTTTGGAATGAATTCTGAAGAAGAGAATGGTAGGGAGAGAATGCTAAAATTGTGTTAGAATTTGAAAGAAAAGAAAGTCTTGAAAACAAGAGAGTTATCTTGCCAAACTAGTGAAGTTACATAGCTCTTACATCTTATCTTCCCTTGTCAAAACCACTCAAAGCCTTAATCAAAGAGAGTATTCTTGCCAAGAAAAGAGTGATCATACCCTTGTTCAAAACCGTCATTCCAAGCTCAAATTCTAGTTTCAAATTGAGGATTAAGAACACACTTCCTAAACTTGAGGGTGATCAAGAGGAAGTTTGGAAATCAAGAAGTTCAATCTTTCTTTGGAAGGTAAATTTCCAGTTTTTCATTTTCTTATATTTTCTATCTCATATTTATTTTCTTGCTTCTTATTTCATAGTGTTTTGTTATAATACAAGTGGTTTGTTTATCTCATATTTATTTTCTTACTTTATATTTCATAGTGTTTTGTTATTATCTAAATAGTTTGTTTATCTCATATTTATTTTCATACTTTATATTTCATAGTGTGTTGTTGTAATCCAAGTTTGTTTATTGATCTTGCATTATTGTTGAGTAATTCTTTATGTTTAAATCTTCTCATTTTACTGTCATTTGATTTCATTTTCTTATCTCTTACTCGCTTATCTCTGTCTTCCACTCTGTTAATAGCCACCCACCTTTCGTCCCAGTCTTAGGTAAGTCCTTTGTTTAGGCAGTGAAAGACATAGGGGTTTCCCGGAGAGGGAATGAGTGAACACATAGTATGAGAAAACATGATAAGTTGTAATAGAATTTAAGAAAATTGAATTCAAATCATACAATGAGTCGACTATTCAGAAGTAACTCTTCAGTTAGCTCTAGATCTACAACTCTAGCTCCTATACCTAGTACGGATGTACTCATTAATGAAGAAGAACATAAATATCAAGATATTAAAATTGATTCAAGTTGGAATATTCCTAGAGTCAAAACTAAAGAAATATACAAAACAAGTTTTTTACAATCTACCTTTCATGTTGATTTACAAGTCAAAACTAATTTGAACGTTTAAGCTTTAACTAAAAGTCCCAAGGATAAAACCTTATTAATCCAAGGTAGCACTAATGACGCTAATATTTATGTTCCAAAAATGATTTATTGGAAAGATATTAATCTTCCTGATGATTGGGTAACTAACTGTTAATGAAAATTATTCAAAAACTCAACAATCTTCTTCTAGTCAAGATATTCAAAATATCCAACAATATAATAATGGTTCTGTTCATATCCGCTTTAATAGACTTTTTAGTCAATCCTCTCGTCATAGTACTTCTAGTTTACCTACTGAAACTGATGAAGATGAGATCTTCAATACTCCTTTATTTACTAGACAAGATAGGAAACTTCACCTTTGTGAACCCTCCTCACAAACCCAACATACATATGATAAATTAAAAGGAATTGATAATTCCTCTACTTCTCAAATTAGTAAACCAGTTTACTCTACCCACACACACCTTCAAGAAGAAGATATTGTGTCTCAAGATTCACCTACTCAAACTGACTTTGAAGTTGTTCCTCTTGTCAACCCACAATTGTCAACTCTAAGTAAACCTTTTACTCCAGACCTTATCAAACTTCATGCTGAATTGAATTTAAATCTAAAGCCAATAAATCAAAACGATACACATATCGGAATACTTATGATACAAAACAACAATCTAAAATTACCAAAAAATGGTATAAGTTTATGATAGAAATCAATGTTGAAATTAGCTTCTTTGATTATTTAGAAAACTATTATCAAAAGGTAAATGTTATTGCAAAAACTAAATGGAAAACTTTCCCTACCACTTCTGTTTCTTCTAGTCACCCTCCTTTAGAAACCATACTTACTGACTATAAAGGTACCATTGTTCATGCTTTTCTTTTCAAACTCCCTAGGAAGAATCTGAAATTAAAAAGGTTATTGAACAAAATAATTACACTAATCAATGTTTAAAAACAATTGGTAAATAACTCGATAAACTTGAAACTACTTTTGAAGACTACTCTTCTAGTCATACGTCTGTAAGCAAACCTTTAAATAAACCTCTTATTAATCTTCCTAGTACTAGAAAACGATTAAGCTTAGCTACTCAAGATCATACTGCAGTAGATGCAATTGAAAAAATATTTAGTAAAATGTCTACATCCACAAGTAAAGGGATTATTGTCCTAACATAACAACCTCCACTCAATTTCCTAGTCATTCTGATACGTCTAGTGATAATGACATTAATCATTTAGCACAACAATTTCAACCCTCTCATCTTAATAAAATTATGCACCCTAAAGTTAACCCTACTACTCTCACCAAAAATTGGTACACTAAACCTATACCTCCCGAACTGATTATATTCAATTTCAAACAACTAACTTGTTCTTCAAAGAACCTACTCACAAAAACATCCATAATATCCTTGACCTAGTCAAACAATATTTTCCTCCAAGATGGCATTTTGTCCCTCTCCATCCCAACAAGACAATTTCCTTTTATAAAGATATTCTCTTCCATCACAAGTCAATTGTCATTAAACCAATTCATGATTGCGTCTTGCTTAGTAAAATTATTTACCATTCACTTTATATTCACAATGTTGTCTCTCTCGATGAATGGGGACTTCTTTTCCTACTTCGAGATTTACCTGGTCATTCAATCCAATATAGTTATTATAACTATATGGACGCCTGGTTTAAGATCCTCTTATATCAAAATGAGTCATACAATCACTCATGGTTCTTTCAGTTTGATCACCAATTCAAGTCAACAATTCCTACCTGGTTTTTCAGATGGTGGTCTCATTGTGGTGCCATACCCGAGATCATTCCACCAATTTTAATGGAACAAGTCACTTATTTCTCTTCTGTGTATAAACTCAGTCAACATCAAAAGCAATTTCCATCATTACTCATTTTTATATCTAACTATAAAGTACCTTGGATATTCAAATGGCAATATGGAATTACTGATAACATAGTTATCAGACAACACTATGCTAAATGTGGGATAACTTCAAAGTCCCACGCATCATTAAACAAGTCCAGCTTGAATTCCCAGTCAATGTTCATGCTCCAACTCTTGCCATGGTCAAAGCTCAACAAAACCCAACTGCTTCAGTCATACAAGGAAGCCCATTTTCTACTGTCAGACTTGGAAGCGCAACATCCAGCTCTTCCAAGCCCAAATCAGCTAAATCCAAGTCAGCCTAGTCAAAGTCCAAGGCTAAGTCCAAGTCATCCAGTGATGAACTCATCCAGATGGCTAAGCTGCTAATGGCCCAAGCCAAGTCAAAAATTGAAGATAACACCTCTGAAGAATCCAATTCCTCCGAGGCTTCAACCAACAATGATCTATATGGGGCCCAATTCCAAGATACTTAGGACCTATATGCTTAAACAGTCAACAATCAACATTGGATTCCATATACATACAAAATAACTTCACTCACTACTCTGCTTTTGAGAAAAGCTGCTATTTTGTATCTATATTGATTCCCATCAGTCACATGTCTCCACCGAAAGCAATGAATAGTGAAAAGTCAAATTTACTGTTCACTATTCATCAATCAGACAATTTAACATAGTTAAAAGCAGCAATCAGCTTTAGTCAGTCAGCGAAAGTTGCAGATAGCTCCCATGTGCTCCTTTTAAGTCAGGATTCATTCACAAGGCTCACAGTCACTCTCATTGTCTATAAATTAGTCATTCTAGTCATTTGTAAATCAGAGTTAGATTTGAGAATTCCAGTACCTCAAAATAGCTATCTCTGTAAGATAATTTATTTATTTATTATTTATTATTATTATTATTTGCTTACTCTTGTTTTATATTAGTTGTGTTGTAAGCTAACTGGTAGTGATTAGTTAACCACCTACATATTTCTTGTTTGTTCCTTTTCTTGGTTTCGCAATAAGACAGGTTTTGCTCGGCTTAGTTGGCCGGCCTACTTGGCTAGTCGGTTAGCTTCTTTCGGACAAGATGGCGTAATCTCCCAATCTCCCAATGTTGATCAATTTCCGCCGACAGTTCCAAGGAACATGAAGATTTTATTTTGTTTATTTTTATTTTGAGTGTTTTGTGAGGTTTTATTTTATTTTATTACAATATTCCCTCCTCTCTCTCATTTGGTCTGTAATAATTTATTCAAAATGTTGTAATAATTTCCCGCCCCGCTTCTTCTTATCCCGTTCTTTTACTTGCTTTCCTCATTTGTGGATATGCATCATGTTTATTTTATTTTATTTTTTTAGTATATCCTTGCTTTGCATCCATGTTTCATGCATCTTGATTCGGCTAATTTTGCATTTGTGGATTTACTCAATTCCTATGTGAATATGTGCGCTACCTAATGTTCTTGAGATGATTCACATGTCATAGCTTAGAAGCCGAATCTTTAGTTGCATCTCATGAGTGAATTGCATTAGAATTTTGTATATTAGATCATGCATGTTTTACTAACTTTGTTTTGTAGCTTGTTCGCGGGTGTAACAACCCCGACCTCTGATTAACATTAACCCGTGATTAAGTATGCCTAATTAGTAATTAAGGAAAAATTCTGAATTTAAATGCATGTGTGTGTTGCATTGTTGTGTTTATATCTGTTAGGCGTAGGGAGATTTGTTCGTGTCCTAGTTTCGGTTTGCGAATTGAAAGCCTTATCGGTGTCCGAATCAGAAATTGACTTAATTTATGTGCTAATTAGGATTTATAGAAATTTATGGTAGGTTTAATTAAAGTTCGGTTTGGAACGATTAAATTAGATTAAAATAATGCCATTTGATTAGTTTGGATTAATTATTATTTAAGGCACCACTTTGAGCCCACTCACTATTTTTTCTTGATTCCATAACATTTTGTGCTTGCCCAAGAGAGACAAACGGGTGAGAGAGTGAGAGAAGGGAGAATTAGTATAGAGCTTGAAGATTGAATTCGCAAGGAGGGAATTGCTAGGAAAACTTGGAAGATCACTCAAGACAATCTCTAGCATAAGGAATTGAGATCCCTAGGTAAGAATGTTAATCTCTAGCCTTGAAGTTTGGTTGATTAGAGCATGAAATTAATGGTGTTAGGAGGATTAACATGGGAATTGAGCTACAAGAGTGGAACTAAGAGTGAATTCATGCATGCATGTGCATTTCTTCACATTTTGAGCATGATTTCAAAGGTTTCTTTCATGCATGTGTTAACCTCACTTACATTTTGGTCATTCATCATGTTTTCCATTAAATTACCAAGTTTGATTATATTTTGGAGTGTTTGAATTCAAGGAAGTTCTTGCATGTTGTATTAATGGCATATTCATAAAGTTTGTGTTTGGAATTTTTGCACAATTGGCATGTTTTGGGCCATGATCTCTTGAAATAATGCTTTAAACATGTTGCTTTATGAGTTACTAAGTGTTTTCCAAAGTTTTGGCCCAGAAAAATGAGTTTTGGAAGCTTCAAAGGTTGAACTTGAGCTTGGTGATCAAATTTGGAAATTCCAGAAATTTGATCCACGCTCGAGCGGGGAACTTCACGCTCGAGCGTGCACTCTGAGTACATGCACCTCCGCTCGAGCGTCGATGTTTACGCTTGAGCGTGAAATGCATATACCTAGAAGTTTGTGTGTTTTACAGTCCATTTGAGCGAGGGAATTCACGCTCGAGCGAGGTTCTGAGTCTTACGCTCGAGCATAGGTCGAGCGTCCGTCGAGCATGAAAATCATGCATCCAGTACTTTTTCAAGAGTTTACAGTCCGCTCGAGCGGGGAAAGTCACGCTCGAGCGGAGCTTCATTGTCTGCATGTCCGCTCGAGCGGGGAAAACTACGCTCGAGCGTGGACCTTATTTTCAGCAAGTTTCAAGAAATGTTTTCCAATGCATTCTTGCATCCTCATTCCATCCTAGGCATTCCTAGGCCATGTTTAAGACTCCATAATGAGGATTAAAGGTTAGAAACACACTAAGAGCCAACGAAGTAAGTTATGTACAATTAGAACGTGTGTTTCAAGTGTGTGTCTGTTATGTGTTATGTAGGTCATGTGCCGCATACCGTTGACCAATCTGCTCCGTCTATCTGTCTCAAGGCCAACTGTGAGTAATAACATAGTAAAGCTATATTCAACTTTATTTATTTTCTGTGTGATGAATTAAGATCTATTTTCTGAAATGATATGTTCTGTACAATGAATGATTGTCCAATTTCTGATATGTATTCGTGACATCCTTAGCATCATGTGATATCTGTTGGCTGTTACCCGATATCGGAGATTCCATCATGGAACTTAATCTGTTTGCACTCTGTTACCCGTACCGGAGGCTCCATCATAGGGCTCAGTGTGTTTATTCTCTGTTACCCAGATCCAGAGGTTCCTTTATGGAACTGGTTATTCGTAACCCTCACGTGTCTGTATCTGTTCTGTATCTGCTAATGGATGTATCATGTATACTTAAGCATACCTCATGATTTTTGTATATGATCTGGACAAATTATGAATTTGATACGAAACTGAATTATGATTTCTGAATCTGTACGGACTCATTCATTGAAACCCCTTTACTCTGTTATTGTTCACTGAGCTTTTGCTCACAGTTTATTTTATGTATGTAGGTGAGCTGGCGCGTGATCAGGGCCAGAGTTGACGGCCTTCATTTCTGTTTTTGTCAGCCAACCGTTGTGCCTCCCGAGGAGGTTCTGATCGAAGTCTAGTTACATGGTTATTTTTGTACTTATGCTAGTCTCTGTCTGTTTTGTAAAGTTGGGTCCTGGGAATTACACTTTTATAAATGCTTTGTAAATACTGATGTCCTTCGACCGACATGCTTATGTATATATGTAAGTTTTGAAATATTCTGTCCCATGTATGTTATCACAGCTCACTGGACCTTGTCTATTTTGTATAATTGCTTCCGCAGCCCCTTACTATGTGCTTATCTGTTACGAGGCCTTTGGTAATCCACAGATTACTAGCCGGTTACGATGCTAAACCTACAGGGGCGGGTTTGGGTCATGACAGAGTGGTATCAGAGCACGTGTTCTGCCGCACACACGGTCCATATGAGCTTAGGATGTCCTAGTAAGAGTTAGGGGCATTCCATTTGCATGTGTGAGTGTGTGGTAATCCAAATGAATATGGAAACTTAATGTATGTAAATGTGAGCAAATGAATTGAAAGAAACGAATAAGATAATGCCTATGTTTATTATCGTTTGATGTCTCTATAGTAACATGGAGAATGCAAGGGGAAGTGATGTAAATGAATCTTCAGAGGCTCGCATGGGCCGAATGGAACAAATGCTTGCAGCATTGACTGAAACTTTGTCACAACAGCAAAGACAACAACCTTTGCCCCCTCCACCTCCGCCGGCACAGGCCGAAGCAGATAATAATGACATCATCAACTTGACACAAAAATTCGTGAAAATGAAACCGCCGACATTCTATGGTGGAATTGAACTGTTGAAAGCAGAGACGTGGTTACTTGAAATGGATAAGCTATATGAAGTGTTTCCTTGTTCTGAAGTCCAGAAAGTCCTCCTAGCCACCTATACCCTGAAGGATGAAGCCCGAAGGTGGTGGTTACTAATTCAAAGTGGCAATGGGAATATGACGTGGGCACAGTTTAATGCGGTCTTCTATGAGAAATATTTTCCCCAATGTTTCAGGGATCAGAAAGTGTCTGAGTTTCAAGAACTTAAACAGGAAGGATGTCTGTAGCTGAGTATGAAGCCAAATTCACCGAACTGGCACGGTTTGCTCCACATATGGTGGATACTGATTACAAGAAAGCACGAAAATTTGAAGGTGGACTGGATTTGGAGGTGTTTGATCGAGTAGGCGTACTGAAATTGCCTACTTATGTGGAAGTTTTAGACAGGTCCCTAATGGCAGAAGCCACCCTAGCCGTTATGAAACAAAGTAAAGCCCCAGCAACTACAACAACTGATTGGAGAGGAAAAAGGTCTGGGTTTGGTTTTAGAAGAGGCCGGTCTTATATCAATAAGAAACAGAACACGGGGTCTACAAGCAGCTCGAGCCAGAGTAGTGGGTCTATCTCGGTCTGTTCTGATTGTGGTAGAAGGCATAGAGGTGTGTGCTACCGAGTGTCCGGTGCTTGTTTCCGATGTGGCCAGCAGGTCATGTAGTGAAAGATTGCCCACTCAGGTCTGAGAATACTAGTCGTCCTGCGGCAAGTTCAGCTGGATCCGCCTCTACAGCCAAAGTAAATGCAAAAGCCAATACTGGGAAAGAACCTCTGAGACAAGGTCGAGTGTTCGCCTTAGTGCCTGGTGACGTACAAAACACCTATACTATGGTGTCAAGTACACTCTCTGTATGTTCTCAAAATGCATGTATACTGATAGATTCTGGTTCTACACATTCCTTTGTATCGCATGCTTTCTCTTGGAAATTGACTAGACCATTAGAACGTATGACATATGTGTTATCTGTATCTACGCCGTCTGGGGGTTCTATGATGTGTGCTCATGTTTATCCAGCATGTGATATTATGATTGGCGATATGATGTTATATGTTGACTTATTACCCTTGAACATTGATTATTTTGATTGCATTTTGGGAATGGATGGTTGACTAAATACTGTGCTACCATTGACTGTGCAAGTAAATCTATTGTGTTTAGACCATCGGGTATGCCTAAATTTACTTTTACTGGGGATGGGGTAGTTCCTCCCCCATATCTGATTTCAGCTCTGAAAGCCAGAAAACTGCTTAGGAAGGGATGTAGGGGTTACTTGTGTTGTATACTGACTGCACCATCGGACGGTACTAATGTAGAAACTATCCATGTTGCTTGTGAATTTCCCGATGTGTTTCCGAATACTTACCTGGGGACTTAGTTGATAGAGAAATTGAATTCACAGTTGAGGTGTTCTCGGGAACACAACCTATTTCCAAAACCCCCTATAGAATGTCTACCTCAGAATTGAAAGAATTAAAAACTCAACTTCAGGAGCTGTTGAATAAGAAATTTATCCGTCCGAGCACTTCACCTTGGGGTGCTCCAGTCTTGTTTGTCAAAAAGAAGGATGGATCTTTGAGGTTGTGTATAGACTATCGAGAACTGAACAAAGTGACTATCAAGAACAAATACCCTCTGCCCCGAATAAATGACTTGTTTGACCAACTTCAGGGAGCCCGAGTATTTTCCAAAATTGACCTCAGATCTGGGTATCACCAATTAAAGGTCAGGGCTGAAGACATAGAGAAAACTGCATTCAGAACTAGATATGGACATTATGAATTTTTAGTAATGCCGTTTGGGGTGACCAATGCACCTGCTGCCTTTATGGACCTTATGAACAGAGTGTTTAAATCATTTCTGGATGAATCTATTGTTGTGTTTATTAATGATATCCTGATTTACTCCAAAAGTAGGGAAGAACATGAGAATCACTTGAGAATTGCTCTACAGACCTTGAGAGAAAAGAAATTATACGCTAAATTGTCCAAATGTGAATTTTGGCTTAACAGTGTGGCATTTTTGGGCCATGTAATCAACAAGAATGGTGTTTCTGTTGACCCTCAGAAAATTGAAGCTATTGTGGACTGGCCTAAACCGACAAATGTGACAGAAGTTAGAAGTTTTCTGGGACTTGCAGGTTACTACTGAAGATTTGTGAAAGACTTTTCCAAGCTTGCCATGCCATTGACCCAGTTAACTCAGAAAAATGTGTCATTTGATTGGAATGAACAAAGAGAAGCAGCCTTTCAAGAGTTGAAAACCAGGTTAGTGACTGCACCAATTTTAACCTTGCCCAATGGTATTGATGGGTTTCAAGTTTACAGTGATGCTTCCTACAAAGGTTTGGGGTGTGTATTAATGCAAAACGGAAAAGTGATTGCATATGCTTCTCGACAACTCCGACTCCATAAAAAGAATTACCCGACACACGACCTTGAATTAGCAGCTGTGGTGTTTGCTTTGAAAATCTGGCGTCACTACTTGTATGGGGTAACTTGTGAAGTGTATACCGATCATAAAAGTTTGAAATATTTCTTCACCCAAAAGGAATTGAACATGAGACAGAGGTGATTGTTAGAATTAATCAAAGATTATGATTTGCAGATTTTATATCACCCAAGGAAAGCTAATACCGTAGCAGATGCCTTGAGCCGAAAATCCAGTGCAAATTTGTCATGCTTGCTGTCCAATCGAAAAGAACTGCTAGATGACCTGGAACAGAAGGAGATTGAGATTGACGTGCGAAAACAAGGTGGGATTTTAACTGCTATTTTTGCTCAACCTCTAATTCTTGACGAGATCAAACAAAACAATGCGAAGATGAATACTTGAAAAAGATCATAGAGGAATTTGATTCAAAGCCGAGGCCGAGATTTGTGTTTGAGAATGACGTGCTGAAATTTCAAAACCGTCTTTGTGTACCCGATTGTTGTGATTTGAGAAAACGTGTAATGACTGAAGCTCACTGCAGTAAGTTTGCCATGCACCCGGGGAACACGAAAATGTATCATAATTTAAAACATAATTTTTGGTGGCTTGGAATGAAAAAGAGTATCGCAGATTTTATGGCTAGGTGTCTACATTGTCAACAGGTTAAAACTGAACATCAACGACCCGCTGGTTTGCTGCAACCACTCCCAATACCGGAATGGAAATGGGAGCACATTACCATGGACTTCATTGTGGGATTGCCTCGTTCTTCCCGAGGTATGGACTCTATTTGGGTTATAGTTGATCCTTTAACTAAGTCTGCTCATTTCCTACCTGTTAAATCTGTTTACAATGCTAACAAATTGACCAATATTTATATGACTAAAATTGTGAGATTGCATGGAGTGCCAGTATCTATTGTGTCTGATAGGGACTCAAAGTTTGTGTCAAGATTTTGGCAGAGTTTGCAACAGGCTTTGGGGACTGAACTAAGGTTGAGTAGTGCCTATCACCCACAGACAGATGGACAAATTGAACGAACTAACCAAACTTTAGAGGATATGCTCAGAATGTGTGTGTTAGACTTCCAGGGAAATTGGGAGACCTATTTGCCATTAGCTGAATTTGTGTACAACAACAGTTACCATTCAAGCATTGGAATGGCTCCTTACGAAGCTTTGTATGGAAGAAAATGTCGTTCTCCGATATGTTGGGCTGAGGTAGGTGATAGACCTTTGTTGGGACCGGAACTTGTGCAAGAAACAACCGAGAAAGTGAAACTGATCCAGCAACGTCTGAAAACTGCACAGAGTTGGCAGAAGAGCTATGCTGATGTCCAGAGAAGAGATAGGGAATATGAAGTTGGGGACCATGTGTTCATAAAGGTGACCCCGATGAAGGGTCAAACTCGGTTTGGTGTTAAGGGCAAGTTGGCGCCAAGGTACGTTGGACCTTATGAAATCCTTGAAAAGATCAATCCAGTATCGTATCGAGTAGCCTTACCTCCAGTGATGGAGCATACGTACAATGTATTTCATGTATCGATGGTTCGAGAGTATTTGAGAGATCCACTCCATGTCATTAAGCCGACACACGTGCTGTTGAAAAATGATTACACCTATGAGGAAAGACCTATCCAGATTGTGAACCGCAGGATCAAAAGATTGAGAAACAAAGAAATACCGCTGGTAAAAGTTGATTGGCAAAACCACGAAGGAACCTATGCAACCTGGGAAACCAAAGAAGACATGAAGAAGAGATATCCAGATTTGTTCCCATTCGACCCAATGTTGTTCCAGAATGAAGGTAATTCGAGTTTGGAGGACCAAACTCTTTTAAGGAGGGAAGACTGTAACAACCCCGACCTCTGATTAACATTAACCCATGATTAAGTATGCCTAATTAGTAATTACGGAGAAATTCTGAATTTAAATGCATGTGTGTGTTGCATTGTTGTGTTTATATCTGTTAGGCGTAGGGAGATCTATTCACGTCCTAGTTTCGGTTTGCGAATTGAAAGCCTTATCGGCGTTTGAATCAGAAATTGACTTGATTTATGTGCTAATTAGGATTTATAGAAAGTTATGATAGGTTTAATTAAAGTTCGGTTCGGAACGATTAAATTAGATTAAAATAATGCCATTTGATTAGTTTGGATTAATTATTATTTAAGGCACCACTTTGAGCCCACTCACTATTTTTTCTTGATTCCATCACATTTTGTGCTTGCCCAAGAGAGACAAACGGGTGAGAGAGTGAGAGAAGGGAGAATTAGTATAGAGCTTGAAGATTGAATTCGCAATGAGGGAATTGCTAGGAAAACTTGGAAAATCACTCAAGACAATCTCTAGCATAAGGAATTGAGATCCCTAGGTAAGAATGTTAATCTCTAGCCTTGAAGTTTGGTTGATTAGAGCATGAAATTAATGGTGTTAGGAGGATTAACATGGGAATTGAGCTACAAGGTGGAACTAAGAGTGAATTCATGCATGCATGTGCATTTCTTCACATTTTGAGCATGATTTCAAAGGTTTCTTTCATGCATGTGTTAACCTCACTTACATTTTGGTCATTCATCATGTTTTCCATTAAATTACCAAGTTTGATTATATTTTGGAGTGTTTGAATTCAAGGAAGTTCTTGCATGTTGTATTAATGGCATATTCATAAAGTTTGTGTTGGAATTTTTGCACAATTGGCATGTTTTGGGCCATGATCTCTTGAAATAATGCTTTAAACATGTTGCTTTATGAGTTACTAAGTGTTTTCCAAAGTTTTGGCCCAGAAAAATGAGTTTTGGAAGCTTCAAAGGTTGAACTTGAGCTTGGTGATCAAATTTGGAAATTCCAGAAATTTGATCCACGCTCGAGCGGGGAACTTCACGCTCGAGCGTGCACTCTGAGTACATGCACCTCCGCTCGAGCGTCGATGTTTACGCTCGAGCGTGAAATGCATATACCCAGAAGTTTGTGTGTTTTGCAGTCCGCTCGAGCGAGGGAATTCACGCTCGAGTGAGGTTCTGAGTTTTACGCTCGAGCATAGGTCGAGCGTCCGTCGAGTGTAAAAATCATGCATCCAGTACTTTTTTCAAGAGTTTACAGTCCGCTCGAGCGGGGAAAGTCACGCTCGAGCGGAGCTTCATTGTCTGCATGTTCGCTCGAGCGGGGAAAGCCACGCTCGAGCGTGGACCTTATTTTCAGCAAGTTTCAAGAAATGTTTTCTAATGCATTCTTGCATCCTCATTCCATCCTAGGCATTCCTAGGCCATGTTTAAGACTTCATAATGAGGATTAAAGGTTAGAAACACACTAAGAGCCAACGAAGTAAGTTATGTACAATTAGAACGTGTGTTTCAAGTGTGTGTTTGTTATGTGTTATATAGGTCACGTGCCGCGTACCGTTGACCAATCTACTCTGTCTATCTGTCTCAAGGCCAACTGTGAGTAATAACATAGTAAAGCTATGTTCAACTTTATTTATTTTCTGTGTGATGAATTAAGATCTGTTTTCTGAAATTATATGTTCTGTACAATGAATAATTGTCCAATTTCTGATATGTATTCGTGACATCCTTAGCATCATGTGATATCTGTTGGCTGTTACCCGGTATCAGAGATTCCATCATGGAACTTAATCTGTCTACACTCTGTTACCCGTACCGGAGGCTCCATCATGGGGCTCAGCGTGTTTATTCTCTGTTACCCGGATCCGGAGGTTCCTTTATGGAACTGGTTATTCGTAACCCTCACGTGTCTGCATCTGTTCTGTATCTGCTCTGTTAATGCTAATGGATGTATCACGTATACCTAAGCATACCTCATGATTTCTGTATATGATCTAGACAAATTATGAATTTGATAGGAAACTGAATTATGATTTCTGATTTTGTACGGACTCATTCATTGAAACCCCTTTACTCTGTTTATTGTTCATTAAGCTTTCGCTCACAGTTTATATTATATATGTAGGTAAGCCGCGCGTGATCAGAGCTAGAGTTGACGGCCTTCATTTCTGTTTTTGTCAGCCAACCGTTATGCCTCCCGAGGAGGTTCCGATCGAAGTCTAGTTACATGGCTGTTTTTGTACTTATGCTAGTCTCTGTTTGTTTTGTAAAGTCGGGTCCTGGGAATTACACTTTTGTAAATGTTTTGTAAATACTGATGTCCTTCGACCAACATGCTTATGTATATATGTAAGTTTTGAAATATTCTGTCCCATGTATGTTATCACAGCTCACTGGACCTTGTCTATTTTGTATAGTTGCTTCTGCAGCCCCTTACTATGTGCTTATCTGTTAAGAGGCCTTTGGTAATCCATGGATTACTGGCCGGTTACGACGCTAAACCTACAGGGGCGGGTTTGGGTCGTGACAGCGGGACATCAAACATGTAAGTTTTTATGCTTTAACATCCCGTTTGTGTGTGTTTTTCTTATTATGTTTAGCATTCTACCATGAGGTTATTTGCTTATGTGATATAACTCTATGAATGCCAGTGGATGGAGGTTGTGTCGCTTAATTTGGAATAATGTTGATTTTCATACTTGTAAACTCAATTTATTTGGGTTGTACATCTTCAAAACTCTTTCAAAACTACATGAAATCAAGTTGTTCCAAAGTGGGTGACATAGTCTATACTTGTATGCTTCACATAGTAAATTATAGAATTTATTAAATAATCAGAACATGAACATATAAAGAAAATAAAATTCATATCATAGTTAGTAAAGGTCGATCTTTTGATCGGGTGAGCGCGGGTGCTTAATTAATGACCTTCTCTTCTCATACCTAAGGTTCCGAACCGAGACAACTTTGGTTATGACAAACAGTGGCCTTGGCACGAGTCATGGGTTTCCTAATTTTCCAAAATATTAGGTGGCAATAATTCCATTTGTGGCAATAATTTGTAATAAAATGGATTTTCTATAAAGTTGCCAAATCTGGACTTTTATTTATCTTTCATATTACACTCGTGAGACTAGATCAAAGAGATCGAGGGTTCGAACTGCTTAACAGGCACGGGTACCCCCCGGGCATGTTACAGTTGGGATGGAGTTAAAATAGTCAACAAGCCAAAACACCTAATAACATTCCTTTGGGAGCTTCTATTTGCACTCAAAAAGTAGCAGGTTGGGCACCCCAATTTAATGATATTTTTTATTAGTATTTAGTCTTTATTTAAAATGACTAAAAAGTACTTGACTTTGGAAAAAGTGTAAATAAAAGTGTTTTGAACACCACACTTATCATCAACCCTGTCACGACCCAACCCCTACCCCACGGAATTAGAGACGTAATCGGCCAGTAATCCGAGATTACTAAAGGCTTGTTTAACAGTCAATAGTATAAGAGGCTGGCGGAAGCCAATAATAACACAATACATCGTCCAATGAGCTGTGAAACTAAAATGAATGAACAACCCTGTATAGACATCATGGTATAGTCATCCAATACTATATCAGAAACATGTACCAAAGCATATACAATCCCTAGGGAATTAATCCCTTGATTGATATTCATACAACAAAAGATCTTTGCTCTGTCACTTGATCATTTAACAAAATGGTGAGTTCCTAACCACTCAAAAGCCTTAGAGTTAGATCCAAAAGGAACCTTGAAGGGAGGCCCAACGGTTGGCTTGACAATTAGGAGGTAGGTTGACGCCCTTAAGTCTTTTCTTAAGCTTGATCACCTATATGACAGATATAAACTGTGCCCAAGCCCAGTGAACAACAATGTGTAAAGAGATTAAGAATAATGTCCATTTAAACATTAGAGTCAAATCATATAGTAATAGCATGTTCATTAAGGCATAGCAATCATAAGGATCAATGTGCACGTATGGCGGTCTCTCAATCATAATCACATATCTTGACATCTTATACACATTTGGCCATGGTACTATTACCCCCAAGCGTGGGCCACGTGAATATAGGCTACGGTATTGTTACCTTCAGGCAAGGGCCGCGTGAACATAGACCACAGTATTATTACGCCCGGTTAAGGGTCACGTGAATATAGACCACGATATTATTACCCCGGGTAAGGGCCACATGAATAATACCACTGTATTGTTACCCCTGGGTATGGGCCACATGAGCATATTGCATGAAATGGATTCATTCATTCAGTAAATCATTTCACCGTAGAACAAACTTTAACAAGAACAATAATAATAAGAAAGAAGTATAACTCAAACATAGCTTTACTACATTGTCACTCACAGTTAGTTCCATGTAACACGTGGCTAGGATGCGGCGTCTGACCTACATAGACACATGGAAGCACAATCGTTTAATATACAGTCCTTCTGTTCAATTAGTCTCTAACTTATCTGTTACTGATTCGTTACTTGTTATTTAATCTGATCTCATTTATTCTTTCATTTATGCACATGGAAACAGCTGAAAATCATGCAATTGAAGGCCCAGAAGTCAGAGAAAACGGAAGAAAAATCAAATTGGGTTGGCCCTGCTGCTCACACGTGCGGTGGCCTTGGCCGCACGAGCGAGCGAAATTCATAATGTAATTTTGGCCAAAACAAGGTTGGCCACTCGTGTAGTGGCCTAGGCCGCTCGAGCGGTCTAGGTTAAAGCCCAGGCTGAAATTCTGCTTTAAGTTTGAAGTTTATGTTTACAAACTTAACTTCAAATTCTTGCAAATCAACACCCAAAACTCACAAAAACAAGTTGAATCACCAAATTCTAACTTCAATCTAAACCATAATTTCAAAACAAAACTCATTTGCTATACAACAAGATCAAACTCTAGACTTTAGGGCCAAAAATCAACAACTATGCAAATGTTCACTTCCCAACACAAAATCCATGGAGTTTTGTAAGAAACAAGTGATTAATCATGAAAGATGACATGTATGAGAAGATTTTGAGTTATTCCTACAAGTTCTCCCTATAGGCATTTTTCAATTCCTCAATTCAACCCAAACCTTACAATTTCAAGTGTAAAGTAACTTAATCTCAAGAGTTGAAAAGAAGTTTTACCTTTGATGGTGAAATTGATGAAGTTTAACTCCAATCCCCTTGATTCCCCTTCTTTTCTTCTTGAGCCCTCTTTCTCTCTTCTAGAACTCTCTCTACAACTCTAACTCTCTAACTCTCTATTCTTTTCCTATTATTGAGTTCCAACTTACAAAATAGCTAGTCCCAATTTTCTTTAATCAAATTTGAAGCTTAAATTAAATTCAATCCAATTCACTCAATCAAGTCAATCCTCATTATAACCTAATTAGCTTAACCCGAACTTATTCTTGCTAAGATGAATTAGGCTCTAGCCACCTAGTCCAACATTTAATTTTTAACTTTCTCATTTAACAAATCAGACAGGTCTTTTCACACACTATCATCTTTGTTAATCAAAACATACATCAACACTTCATGGCACATAATTTTTCCACCTATAAGCATATAAATCACATAAAGGCACATAAGTACAGTAACTTCCAACTTCCAATTTAATAGCTAATCAAGGAGACGGGTGTTACAATTAACACATGACATATAATTTGGCATAATAAACACATATTTAAGGCAAAACACATAATTGAAGAATTAATTAAGGAGCTAGATGTTACAAGCCCTGTCATTTTCTCTCTTTTGTTCCTACTTTATCATTTTGCATCTTCATATCCAACCCTAATGCAACCTTATTTGCTTTAATCCATCATTATTGCATTATATTTCATATTGAAATCAACAATGGACAATAAGTAGGCATTTGACATGTACTAAAAAAGTGCACTTTTTTTTACATACATACATACACTTATTTGAGTCACATCTATCAACATCTTCTCTTTACTTTTCCAACCACTTTTTTTACTTTTCTACACATTTTTTTTTATTATAAAAAGTCAAAAAGCGCACTTTTTTAGAACATTTCAAACCACCCGTAAATAAGATGTTTTCAAGCAATTTTCTATAGAGAAAGTAAGTTTTTAATTGTTGTTCATCGTTTTTCGTAGGTTGGTTTTCCGAATTGATTCAGATTCGAGTATCTGAACAAAATTCATAGGTTCAAAATTAAGTATCCAAACAAATATATTTTGTTCAGCACTAAGTATCCATACGAAACAATTGAAACCAATTTCCTTGTGTTCGACACTGAGTATTCGAACAAACTTTACAAGTTTGGAATTAAGTATTTGGACAAATATATTTTGTTTGGCACTAAGTATCTATATGAAACAACTGGAACCAATTTTCTTGTGTTCGACACTGAGTATTCGAACAAACTTCATAGGTTTGGAATTAAGTATCCGGACAAATATATTTTGATTTACTAAGTGGAAGATCTTCGTCTTGGAATCCCTCTTCGTCTCAAATGAACTTAGAATCTATTTTCGTCGCTTGGAATTCCAAAGTTCCCGAATGTGGTTTGATCTTGTTCCTCTGTTTATAGGTAATGGGGTGTACAAAGGAGATTTGTACAGGGTTTTAAGGTTATTAGGATTATGGTAGATATTATTTAGGTGTTCAAACAAATAAATAAAATTTTAAATTTATTATTGGAGCGCTCAAAGTAATATGGTGCCCAACTTACTCTTTGAGGTGCAAATAGAAAACTCTTTTTCCCTCTCTAATAGGTGGACAATAAGTCCTATGATAATTAATGGCGTTTTTATCAAGCATTATTAAAAAAATGTCACTAATTATTAATTTTCAGTGACAGTTTGAAAATTTTGTCACAAAAAATATCACTAATTATAAGTTTTAACGTCAATTTTAAAAAATCGTTACAAAAAAAACACTAGGCCTCGTTTGGCAAGTGGCTTTTTTAGTCAAAAAGTCAAAAAATTACTAAAAAAGTCAAAAAGCTAACAACTTATGCCAAAAAGTCAAAGATTCCCTTTTATCTCTACTTTTTGCACATCTTTTCGTAAAAAGCCAAAAAGTCATTCTAAACATATTTTTTTTTTTTGCATCATATTTTAGCCAAAAAGTCAAAAAGTTACTAAAAAAGCATGTTCCTAAACGAGGCCTAATTTTTAACTTTCAGCATTAGTTTGAAAATTTTGTTACAGAAAAATGTCACTAATTGTAAATTTTAGCGATAATTTATAAAAATCGTGACAAAAAAAGTCACTTACTTTTAGTTTTTGGCAACATATGCCAAAAATGGTTACAAAAAATTATTTGGGCAAACTTCACTTTACCCCTTATAGTTTGGGCCATGTGCGGATTGCCCCATGACATTCGAATATCACTACATAACCCCCTTGTGGTTGGTGGACTAAAATGCATACTAACTTCTGTTAACAGAAGTTGTAAATTGACAATTATACATCTATATAACAATGGAAGGGTGAGTTTGAATTCAAAATTGAAAATGTCTATGTGTCAAAATGTGAATCATCAGATTACTTCAATCCAAGGGCTAAAAATGTCTCATTCTCATTTGTCCTACAAAGACATTTCAATGGTTGAGATCAATCACCATCAACATCTAATGGTGCAAAATGTAAGTCCCATCTCAAAATGCATCTCTCTCACACCTACTCCTCTCATCTCAAAATCTGTCTCTCTATTCCAAATTTCAAAATTTGAACACAGACCCTCTCTCCCTCTCTCTCTCTCTCTCTCTCTAATTCTTTGTTTCCATTTCTCACTCCGACCACTCCAACCATTATTCTCCTACAGCTCGATTGTCATTGTTCACTCCGGCAGATTGGTTTACTCTGACAGTCTAGCATCGCAAGGTTTAATCATTTCATCGAATTGTTTCATTGTGTTGGATTTGTGTGATTTTTTATTTTTGTTGATTAGGTATGTGTTTGGGTTTGTGTTTCTAAGATTTCAGTTTGTGTATGTGTTTCTAATATTTATTTTTTTAAACCTTAAACTGATGTGTTTGGGTTTGGGTTTGTGTTAGGTTTGTGTGATTAGGTATGTGTTTGTGTTTCTAAGATTTGTTTTTCAAAACCTTAATCCATGTATTCAATGGAACCACACTTTGTAATGAAAACCCAGAAAAAGTTGAAACAGAGCATTGAAAATTATTCAAATTTGTCAAAAACTTCAAATTACAACTGCAAATTTCATGGTGAGGAAATAATATTCTCCGGCTGAGATGGTTCAAAGGACATTAACTAAACTATCACTGTTAAGGCTATTATGATTATTTTCTATTGATAAATGTTAAGGCTATTATGATTATTCAAGTTATAGTCGGATAGGATGATCATAGAATTGATGTTATGAAATTTAAAGTTGACTTTTTTGTTTCATTCTTTTGGAATTAGGTAGAGGCTTTGAAATGTGCATTATCACTTGCAGCCTTGGTAAGAATCTGGAGAAATGAAGGCGTTACGGATGATAACAGGTCATTTCTTTCATCTCTTTCTCTCTATACATTATTGCTTTTTTCCTGTCCCTCAGTTTTGGAATATGTGAATCTGCTTTGGCTAAAACTGTGTTCTTATACATGTCCTGATGCTATTAGGTTGAGTACGACATTGGATGAAGTTAGTGTATACCCCATACCTGCAGCACTTTACCTCATAAAAAATTTGCTTCAGGTAAGTTGCATTTCTTTTCTTTTTTTTCACAGGTGGCAGTGGCTTTGGCCTTCCTGATTTCTTAAACATGACTTTATCTGGCAGTATTACATCTTTTCTTTTTTGTGTTTTTGTATTTTCTTTTGTATTTTGGTGCATTGCTGCCAATAAAATCTCACAGAACCATGCAAAGGGACTCAAGATTCTGGGTTCAAAACAACACTTCAAGTTTTGCTTAATGCTTCTTGAGGACTTTTCTATAAATTAGTTTAAGCAATATGAGAACTTTCTGTGTCATTAACAACACTCCAGATTGCTTTTTGTGTTTGTTTTTAAGTACCATGTTTTCATGAATTAGTCAATACATGGATTTCAGATTTGTTTTTAACCTGGAAGGACCGATTACCTTACAATTAACCTTTTGGCCAGAAAATTCTGCTAACTTCGTAACAAACTCTTTGTGGACCACTGATACACACTGATACTCCAAAATGTTTAGCTATTTTAGCTGGGATTTTGAACTTCAGTAGATAGTATAGTGGATCTTCATCTTTTGAAATGGCAAATTGGACAAGATTAATCTTCCCTAGCAAAATAATATATGCTATCTTCTGAAGTTCTAGAAGCCTTTTGGTGTTTTCAATCACCCAACCTAAGAATTAGCCGAATGGTGTGAAACAAAAGGGCCACATTTAGAAGAATCATACTGCCCAACACTTAAGCCTTTGTGACCACTGATCATAAAGCTTTTCCGCTTTGTAGTCCTCTATTGCGTCCAGATGTTGACAAAAAAATTTGGTTCATGTAAAATGTTAGCTTCTTTAGTTGCAACCTCAATGGCAATAGTGAAACTGTATATTGGTCAGGATGAGTCTTGCCTACCAAAAAATGTTTCCTGTCTTTTAAAGTTGGTAGAAGTCTTTTAGTATTTTCAACCAAAAAGCCTCCAGAATAATTGAAGCAAGAAGATTAGTGAAAATGAAAAGAAGGGGGCATGTGATTACAGAAAGTAGCAATGCAAGAAAGGAATGTATACTTGAGAAGGGCACCTCTGTTCTTAGTGATTATTTTTTTCATATACAGGTTTAATTTCAATCTGATACAAACAGTTGAGCCTTTGTCTAAATTCATTAAGTCACCTGATTTCTCCTCCCACTCCCACAGTAGAATTTGTCAAAACACTATTATTTCTTCTTATTGCTTTGCTTTATTTTACCCCTCCTTTGATGCATCTTTCCTTAAGATGTAAGTGCCCGAGATCAGGTGTAATTGTTTAGGCTTTTTTTTCTCTTATTCTTACCTTCCCTTTCATAATATCTACCTTCTTACCTTTGTTCTTTATCTTTGCCAGATCTTTAGACCATCTCTTTCCTTACTTTTTACTTTCTAGCTTCATTCTATTCGGTGCACTCAACTCATAAAGGTTTTCCTGCACCAACGTCTTTAAGGTAATGAGATTTCATATCCTGGAACTAGAATGATTACTGGAAAAAAAGAAAAAAGGTTGAGAGTTAAGAATATGGTATATACTTATTAAGTAGAGATTATGGTATGCGTTGGGTAGACCCATGCAAAAATCATTAGCACTTTCAATCTCTAACTGCTGCTTTTGGTGATTTGACATATAGATTCATGCTAATGTTATTCTTAGTTTGATTATTTTTCTAACATTCTCTGTGATTTTGAAGATTCCTGTTATAAATATGGTTAGATTTCTCAAGTTTACTGCTAATCGATGGATTTCAGATTTGGTATTTATAGATGGATTTCATATTTCTCAAGTTATAAATATGGTATTTATAGATGGATTTCAGATTTGTGGGTATTTATAGATGTTATAAATATGGTTAAATATTTACAGAATCTGTTGGTTTCAGATTCTAAGAATTTTTTACAATGGAGTACTTGGGTTTTTTACTTCTCATAAATTTGAGAAGTAATTTTGAAAGGAAAAGAAAAAAAATAAATGAAATATAAATAAAATATAATTATATTTCATTCACGTTTTGTCTTTTCTTTTCAAATCTCTATTCAAATCTATAATTCAAATACAATATACAAATAATAATAATAATAATAATAATAATAATAATAATAATATTCCATAGGAGGACAGGATGCCAAATCTGAAGCTGCTTCTACATATGAAAGAGACCCTATCATTTGGGAACCTTAAGAGATGGCAAAAGAATTGACTTTGACTTGATGGATACAATACAGCATTATGCATAACTTTGTGAGAAAGACTCTCAGGTGCCCTTTTCTTCGCACATTGGCTAATCTGGTTTTGTAAGTATATCTTCACCTACACATCTACCTTTACAACTATGCATTTTTATTTTTCTATTCAAATAATAACAACAAAAAATAAACAAATAGAAAACTTAATGCATTATGTTTTTCAACATCATGTTTCACTAGAGCATCAAACCACAGCAACCCATAAAACCCCAAGTCTAAGATATACTGCCGTTAATTTAGTGAAGAGATACCTAGAAAGCAAAGGCAATAATCTGAAAACATTTGATAGAAAAAAAATGGGGGTAAATTACACTAACCTCCCTTGAGATTTGAAAAAAAAATACAACAAATTTCACAATTTTAACATAATTACGAAGACATTCCTTCTAGAATCTGAAACCAATGGAGTACTTGGGTTTTTTAACTACTTGGGTTTTTTTACAATGGAGTACTTGGGTTTCAGATTCACAATGGAGTACTTGGGTTTTTTAACTACTTTCATGTTGTTGCTCTGTAAAATATTCTCACTCATTATGAAAGACGTGAATATCACAAAGAGCTTAACATTCTCTATGATTTCAAGAGCAGGGTTATCTTTTCTTTGTTTGGTTTTTGTTCTGTTATTATAACCCTGCAAGTAAACAAGGGCAAGCAAGCATAGGATTAGTATCCAGAGTTTAAAGTGCATTTTCTTTGGCTGAGTGGATGAGATAAAGGCTGAAATGGAGTACTTGGGTTTTTAAACTACTTTCATATTGTTGCTCTGTAAAATATTCTCACTCTCTCTATGGGAGCTTGCATTTTAAGATTAGTATCCAGAGTTTGGTAATAAGGTGCGGTGTTGAAGAGAATGAAAGAGTAGAGAAAAAATGTTGATTTTTGTAGCACCTAATTTTTTTGCTTTGTTGAAGAGAATGAAAGAGTAGAGAAAAAATTTAAAGCTGAATTTTGATGGTTGCTGCAACTGCTGAATAAGATGTTTTACCAAAAGTCCTTCACCATGTTGTTTTGTTTCAAAACAAAAACAAGACAAATTGAATCTCAAAACAATAGTGCATTGTCCAAGTTTTGTACCAATATAAAAACCTCAAACATCAAATGTCACATTCACAGTGAAAGGCATTATTTATCAACCAAAAAAAAAAAAAAAATCACACAAAGGCATTATTGTCATTTCTGATGCATTCTAATTCTAAACACTTATGAGTTTGTTAAACACTTTTGAAATACTGATATGAAGTTTTCTATATTTATTGGGTTTTTTTGTGTTTTTCTATTGTTTTTCTTTCTTTGGGAGTGAGGATTGGTAAGCTGTGATAAATTTTGTTTTTGTTGTGCAAGGGGTTGGTTGGATTTTGCTTATGGTCATGTATTGCTTAACAAATATTCCAATTTTATTTAGAATTTTCAGAATTCAGAATTTTCAGTTCAAGCTTGGAAGCAAAATGAATCTGAATGGGTGATTTGGGTTTTTGGACAAAGTAAATGGGGGTTTTGGGCTATATTGATTTGTAAATCATGGGGGAATTAAGTTAGTTAGAGTTTGTTGTTGAATTGCCAAGCAAAGAGTTTGTTTTTTAAATTTAATCACAAAGACCTTAGGAACACTTATTTCTTAAATTTCCCTCTACATTATGTGATCAATTAAGGGAAGTTGCAAAAAGTAAGAGTTGAAAAAAATAAACCCAAAGAAAATATTGATTGATTTTTGTAACTTAATGTTTTTATTAGTCATTAATTTGTATCTGTGTTGACAATGTTGTGTTTTTTTGTAGTGTTTGCATTGGGTAATCTATTATTATTGTGCAACATTGTTGTGTTTAGTTTGAATTGGTGGTCTATGAAAAACCTTTAATAGTGTGACAATGCGTGTGTTTGTTTTGAATTGGGTAGTCTCTTTTAATATCATATTGGCTCTTTTCTGTATTTTACAGGTGAATGAAGACTAGAAGCGAATGTAATATCGGCTCCCTTTTATAGGTCTACATTTTTTTAAGGTTAAGTTTTTCTTATCTCTCTAATGATTTTGTATTTATTGTTCTGGGAGTTACAATATTAAAGTAAACGTGCACTTCTTTGATTGATGAGTGTTGAAAGAGTGCAATCTCGCGAGTGAGCAATAATTTGTGCATACTTCGTTCAATTTGTTTGAAAAGATATGACAATCTCTTTCATCTTTATCCTAAATGGCATCCAAAGTGGTAAATTCACATGAATTTTATAAAGTTTTATGTTCCACATTTATCTTAGTACTGAAAATGGATTTTTTTTTTTTAAATATATATTTTTGGAAGGTGACACTTTTGCGAAGTAAATTTTAAATTTTCTACTTTTTTCCACGGTATGTACTATGAAAATATGTCATATTCCTAAATACTCTCCTATTTAGACTTTATTCCTAAATAATTTTTTGAAATATGTCACATTCCTAAGTACTTTTTTTTTGATCTTCTTCCTTATTCATGCTAAATACTCTACCACTGTTGGTTGGATATGAATCTATAGGAATTGGATGAGATGAAGAAGCTTTTGAAAGAGTCAGGGGTTGTTCATTGATAGAAGGAAACAAACCAACGGCACCCTTGAACTCTCCAATTAAGTAATCTCTTCAAACTTCTATGTTGTATGATTTATTTTTATTTTTTATTTTTTATTTTATTTTTTTTTTTTATTTTTTATTTTTTATAGAGAAAAGATTAAACCATTTAAGTTGTTTATATGGGAGTGCCTTTAGGCACGAGTGATATGCTAGCAATTCATATTAGACATTTTTTTTTTCTCTGGATAACATTCCTTTAATTCGTCTGATTTGATTTTTTTGTTATTTATTTCATATATAGTTACTAAAATGACTATTGGACCATTTTAAAGTCCTTTTATTATAGTTATTTTTTAATGCAACAATTTCAATTTTAAAATTGTCGTAGTTGATATAACTAATGACTTCCAAATTAATCATCTGTGTAATTACTCTTATTTAAAATACTTTTTCATTTACATGATTAGTTTAGTCACATTAGGGCATTATATGAATGCAATGATTTTGAAAATTCAACCAATGGACTCTTAACAGAATTATAGAATTAATGAGTTAATTTGTTTTAAAGCCATAAAGCTGAGTTCGAGTTTTTATTTACTAAGATTCAAATTCATGGTCAAATGCATGGCTTCTTTGTGTTAATGATTAGGATTTGAATTTTTCAATTAATTGATTTTGAAATTAATATCTTAATTGGTTTGAATTTGTAGTGTCATACTTTTCAAACTTTCATTAGCAAAAGTCTTCTTATTTTTTTAGAATTTCTTATTGGTTGTTGAGAATTTCATCATGCTATTTGAGTCATTTAGAATGTTTCAAATTTTAAGCAATTTGTTAAGTTTTATAAATTCCAAATCTTCTATCTTTAAAGCTTCGTCTTAAGTATTGCGATTGAGTTGATTTTTGGATTCTATGATTTTTGTCTTAAGCTTCACTCAATTTAATTTAATATTCACTCAGTTTGTTATCCTGCCTATTGAGTTGATTTTTGGATTCTATGATTTTTGTCAAAGATCATTGCAAAAAATTGTGAAACATGCAATTATAACTCTTAAACATGGGTTTGTTGAGTTTTTTTGGTATTGTTCAAATTGAAACCGTAAAATCATCTGATTCAATAATATTATATTAAGTTATTCATGCATTTGTTATTGTTCTTCAAATTATTTTTATTACTGCAATGAGTTCATTTTGTTGTCAAATTAGAGTTGCTTTTAAAGAATCATTTTGTTGATTTCTCATATGTATTTTAATGTGATTTCTCATAGCTATTGGTTTTTTAAAGTGAATTTAAGCGAGTGATTTTGTTGTAGGTGGCTGATCCGTATTGGAAACGTGGGGTTGTTGCTTCTCTTTATGTGTGTAGTTGGTTGGCTCTCATTCTAAACCGGATGGTTAATTATTATTATTTTTAGTTAGATAGGATGATTACTCTTTTGTACCAAAATATTTGTTCACCTTTTCTTGAAGGTATTGAAATTTGATAAACTGAAAAGGTTATCAGTTATGATACTAATTCAGTAACATCCTTTTATTGAAGGTTTGCTATACATGTGTCATTTTAGCGTGGATTGAATTCTAAAATTTGTTGTTTGGACTTGAATTTTAGCAAATATTTTTAGATTTTATTATTTGCTTATGCTACACTGTAATATAAAATTTATTATTTGGACTGTAATTTTGAAGTTTGTTATTTGAAATTTATGAATGTTTTTGCTAGTTTACTATATAGAAACTTTTAGTTTTTATTCTTGGCAACCCCGTTTGACAAAACTCCTTTCAAATGTATTTATTTTCGCACTTTTATTTCAGTGAGGCTATGAGTTTATTAGATGCAAATCCAAACCCGAATCGAGCTATGCAGAGAAGTTTGTCAGCTCGCGGCCGAAGCAAAATTCAAAATTGCATTCAAAATTGCATATCAGCCGTTGCTCGCTCGAGCCAAGGAGTGCTCGCTCGAGCTAAGACTTTCTCGCTCGAGCCAAGGAATGCTCGCTCGAGCCAAGGATTGCGTCCATACAAAAACCTGAAAGAGTGTATTCCTCGCTCGAGCCAAGGATCCTTCGCTCGAGCCAAGGCACTAGTAGAAATCATGAAAATTACTCTCCTCGCTCGAGCCAGGAAAGCTTCGCTCGAGCGAGCCTCAGAATCCGAATTTCTCTAGGAGTTTGTTTTCTTCCCAATCTTGGATTACTTTTGGTTCTCTATAAATACTTGGTTTTCTCCCAAAACTAAGTAATTGATTAAAGTCCTCCAGATCTTCTTTTTTGTTCTTAAAGGTTTAAATCTGGGGATATTTTGATTTTTTCTTTGATGTTTTATTGAGTATTCAACTCATGGTTTAAAGAGAGTACATCAAAGATTTGTTTGTTATACACAAAAGAGAGAGTGTTCTTCAGTTGTGAATTCTGAAGAATTCGAGCCTGAAGCTTTGGTGGAATCCGGAGTGGCTCATCAGAAAGACAATTCCGTGCTGAAGATGGGGTTGGAAGAGGCACATAGAGGTTGGTTCAATTAGGCGTTGTGAATTCGCTAGATAATTGAGAGTATACCTGTGTAATTCCTTTAAATCTTCTTAGTGGATTGTTCTTGTGGCTGTTGCCCGTGGTTTTTTAATCACAATTGGAAGGTGTCCAATTGTGGTTTTTCCACGTAAAATCTTTGTGTCTCTTTCTCTTGATTGTTTGATTGGGATTGTTATTTTGCTTAAAATTGGTACATAATCACAAATCAACATCTAGGGTTTCTAGATTTTTCAGAAACAATTTCAACTTCTTATTTGTGAAGTATTAAATTGGAGTGATATATCATTTTAAATTGATTTATTACAATTGAATTCCGTAACCCGTGTGGTACTAAAAAAATTATTGATCGTGCCTTCAGGCACATGTTATCCCTAGTTCATATATAATTCAGGGAAACTCAGTTCTTTCTCTCCATCTTCATCTTCATCTCTCTCTCTCTCTATTTCAACCTTCTTTTTCTTCTCCTCTTCTTTTTCTTCATCTTCTTCGACACCTTTGTTAAAACCCATAATAATCACAAACCTTTAATGATACAACCCAATCAAACTTTTCTGCATTCTCTCTCCATTGGGTTGTATTTATATATAGTTCGATTTAGAAATTATAAAACTAAAAAAAAGTTTAATTGATTTGTATATGAAAAATGCCTCATACACCCACTGGGGGTCGACCCCCAGTGAGGTGGCACTCCATAATTGGACCAAAAAAAAAACTGTTTTTTTTTTTTTTTTTTTTTTTGGGCTTTAACCAGTGGGGGCGCGACACCTCACTGGGGGTGCGACCCCCACTGGGGGTATGCAGCAGTGTTGTTTGTATATATATATATATATGTAGTTTGATCCATAAGTTATAAAATTAAAAAAAAAAATTTGATTGAGTTGTATATATATATACATATATAATATATAAAGTTTGATTTAGAAGTTATAAATAATGCCATCAATATCCAGATCTATAAACTTCTACCTTGAACAAAAAAAAAAAAGAAAAAAGAAAGAAGATGAAACCTTGACATCCACAACCCATCCTACCCAACCGTCCTCCGATCTTACATCGGCAACCGCCGCTTCAACACTTCCTCCACCCTCAAACCCCTTCTTCTCCAATTTATATATTTTAATAAGAAAAAAAAAACTATGAACACAAATCTCCTCCTCCAATTTGTGAAAGGTATTGCAGAGGACCCAATCAGATTCCCCCACATTTGCAAATTGATTTACAACCACTTTCAGCAGAGGAAGGTACACTTGAGAAACGGTGCGTTTACCAAACAATGGGGTCTCTGAGCTCTCTTTGGCTTCCTCATTTTTTTCTATTAAAAGGGTGTGAAAACGATTCGAGCAACATTCATTTCATTGTTTTTGGGTAATTCAAATCAACTCATGACAGTGATGAACAGAGACTTTCCTGAACTGGGTTTGCAAAAACAGGACGGTATGGAAATGAGTTGGATTCAATCTGTGCTTTACTGGGCAAATTTCAACCCAAACCGATCCCTAAAAAGAAAAAAAACCTACAGATGTATAGAATGTTTTTGATAGAAATTAATATATATACATATAAATACATATAGCTACAGATTATATATGTACATATATATACATTAATATATATGTGTATATATATATATATTAATTTTTGGTAGAAATTATGTTATTTAAATTAATTTAGGTTTTTGTTCTGGATTATAATTTTAGAGAGAGGGGGAAGAAGACCCATGACATTTCTTTGCAAATTTAAAAATGTTCTAGAAGTATTTTGGTCTTAAAATGTAACTTACTCTCTATGTTAGTGTTTGAACTACACAGCCCGTTAACTTGAATGGAAAAGTGAACGGTGCATTTTAGTCCACCAACCGCAAGGGAGTTATGTGGTGATATTCTAATGTCATGGGGCAATCCGCACATGACCCAAACTATAGGGGGTAAAGTAAAGTTTGACCAAATTATTTTTAGTGACAATTTTACTGAGACTTATTTTTAATAGGATTTAATGAAAATTAAATTCAATCATTAACATCTATTAATAGTTTATCTAATTTTTTACACCTCTTTTCATTTTTTTTAAAAAACCCCTAAAATAACCTATTATCAAACACCACCTAGTGCTATTTTCACAAAATCAAGGTAGCATGCTGCAATTTAACTTTTAGCCTCTCACCCTCGAGCCTTTCTCCCTACATAATAACCACCAGTTCTCACTCTCTCTCATCGCTCTGCTACTTTCCCGCCACTTTCTCACTCTTCTCTCTATCTCTCTCTCTCTCTCTCTTCTCTGCAAAGCTTCAAGATGTTGTGGGTCGACAAGTACCGCCCAAAAACCCTAGACAAGGTCTTGGTACACGAAGAAGTTGCCCAAAATCTCAAGAAATTGGTACATTTTTTCCTTCTTTCCCTTTTCTCATGTATATGTATATGGTGATTTGTTGCTAAATTTTTTTGAATATCGGTTTTGATTTCAGTTGAATTGTTCTTGTGTAGGTAGCAGAGCAAGATTGTCCCCATTTGTTGTTCTATGGTCCTCCTGGTTCAGGCAAGAAAACCCTAATCATGGCCCTACTCAGACAGATGTTCGGACCCGGTGCCGAGAAGGTCCTTCATTGTTTTTTGTTTATTATTGTTCTCTGTATTTTATCATCAATTTGGAACTTTGTGAATATTTATATTATTTTTATTGATTTTATTGGCTGCATTATGTGCAGGTTAAGGTAGAGAACAAGACCTGGAAAGTCGATGTAAGTTTTTTTTCGTTTTGTGTACATGTGTCTAATTTTTTTTTATTTTTTTTTTTTGAGTAAAAGATATCAGAGTGTTCCAATGGAGAATTTTGAATTTTCATCAAAGCATTGGTCCACCAGGGATATCCGGCCGGTTGACCAGCCAGTATAAATTGCCCAAATTCTGAAACAGACTTTCTCCAGTAAATTGCAAGGAAGTGGACAACCGGCCGGTCGGCTGGTGCTCCTGACATCCTCAATATGAGGAAAAGTTTAAGACATCCTCAATTTGATACTGGTTTGATGTTAATATTGGAGCGCCAAAATTGGACTTTTTTCATCAAATTTAAATTTGATAAAATAAAAGAGTAAGAGTTGGAGACCCTTTAAGGGAAAAAAAAACAAAAAGAAGTCTGCTTTTTTAGGATTTGTAGGTCTAAATTTTTTTAATATAGGTCGTGTTTGCATGTACATTAATTGAAAAATCTATTTTCCCCCTTCTTTTGTTTTTATGTGGTGTCTGAGGAAAATGAGGAAAGGAAGAAAAAATAATGATATTGTTTCTTTTTGTTAATGTTGTTTGTTCTGCATTTTATTGAATTGTTGCCAACATTAACTGTTGTAGTAGGGTTGGTTGGCTGAAGGCCTATATTTTCTTTGAAGATCCATTAGTCCAATTGATTTTCTTCACCCGCATTTTCTTTGCAACCAAACGGGTCATTAAAAGAATGACAAGCTTACATGTTTTAATTAATAGGCTACCACCATTTCTTATATGAGTAGAGTTACTTGAACACCAAATGTTACTTTTTTCCACCCCTTTTTCTGGACCCAGATGCTTCAGAGTTTTTTTTGGTGCATCATTTTAATCAAGTTTATGTATGGGAAAAAAAATAAAACTGTTACTGCAATTATCTTGATTCTTCTTGTATCTAGCATTAGCAGTATCTGGATTCTTGGACTGTTTGATATTATTGTCGTCTTCATTGGCTCAAGTCAACTTGACAAAGTTTTGTCTCAAGTACTTGGGTTCGTCTTGATGGCTGTCTTTTATAATTCCTTTTCAGGCTGGAAGTAGAACTATTGATTTAGAGCTTACAACATTAGCAAGCACATACCATGTGGAACTCAATCCCAGTGATGCAGGGTTTCAGGATAGATATATTGTTCAAGAGATAATTAAAGAAATGGCAAAGAACAGACCAATAGACACGAAAGGGAAGAAAGGGTTCAAAGGTAACTCTGTCAATTGCTCCTTACATCTAACTTATGTTGTGTGCTCTTGTTTTTGTACTCATCTAATTGGTATCAGTATATGGACAGATCAGTGTTATCAGAAATACTAATACCTAGTGATTTATGTTTTGGAATGCATGTTCCAAAACATGGTATACTTTTGTGGTCAAAACGGTAAATTTAAGCGATCCAAAGTGATCCCAAATTTTTCTTCCCAATATAATTCCTTAAAGAGGAAAAAAAATCAAATATAATAGACTAAAATCTGAGGAGAGTGCAGTTTTGGCAGGATAAAAACATAAAAAATGGTCATAATGTTCATAGAGATGTGTTGTTATTATATGATTAATTTGAAAAGAAAAAAAGAAAAAAATAAAAACTTCAATTTTATTTGAATGTCAAATTGTTGGAAGAAAATTACTCTAGAAGTACTCTAAATTATGATAGTGTAATCTATACGCTTCTGTCCCTATCGTATCGCATTTTAGAGCATGTGCTATTGTGCATGTGTGTAACTTTTCTGTGCTAATTATATGTTGTGCTCTGCTATTTAGTATTGGTGCTTAATGAGGTTGATAAACTCTCGAGAGAAGCTCAACATTCTCTTCGACGAACAATGGAGAAATACAGTGCTTCATGCAGGCTGATTCTGTGTTGTAATAGTTCTTCAAAGGTTACTGAAGCAGTCCGTTCTCGTTGTCTGAATGTGCGGATAAATGCACCAACAGAGGAACAGGTTTGTAAATCTATATAAATTGGGTAGTGATTCTCTCTTGATCCTATTATAGATGAAAGCATCATACATAACCCAAAAAAAAAAAAGCATTAATAGATTATCATATAACATTTGTCAGATACACTTTGACACTTCTTGTTCTTTCCTCATGAAAGCTGCCACTGCATTGCTTAAGGGTAGTGCTAAAATTCCAAAAAACATAATATCAGGGCAGTGTATGCTTGTATCAATCATAGACGCAAAACAAAATTATTTCAAAGCACCATCTTTTGGGGTTTTAACTGCTAATTGTGATTCTATATCATTTTCTTTCATGCCCCATCAAAGTAATTATCCTGAAATTATTCATGCCAGATTGTAAAAGTGTTGGAGTTTGTTGGAAAGAAAGAAGGGCTGCAAGTTCCAACTGGATTTGCTGCCCGTATAGCAGAAAAGTCAAATCGGAGTTTAAGGAGGGCTATTCTGGCATTTGAGACTTGCCGTGTTCAACAGTTAAGCTCCATTATAACTCTGATTGATGTCTAGTAGTTTCATCAAATTTATGGCTTCTTATTCTTCTCTCTAGTTTGAGGTAATTTCGGTCACATAAATTGTTCCTGATATCTGTGCTCTTCTCTAACAATGTTAATATGGCTATAGGTATCCTTTTACAAGTAACCAAGCCATACCTCCAATGGATTGGGAGGAATATGTTTCTGAGATAGCATCAGACATAATGAAAGAGCAGAGCCCTAAAAGGTTTGTTACCAGTGCATTTTCATGAAAATGCTTAAAAATTTGTTGAAACATTCTACCTTTATAATCCTTTGAATTGGATGTTTATACAGAATTTAAGTTCTAAACTAGCCCTTTATTTTTACTCCTGTTGAATGATTCTTGGAAAGCATAAAATATGTTTTATGTTAATTTGAAGAAATTCTGGCATTCTAGTTGTAAAATTTGAATGGATGTGAACCATTTGATGGCTCGAAACTAATAGACTTACAAAGTAGCATGGATCTGAAACAATGATAATGTCTATCGAACGATTCAAACCATTGGAAAGTATTGGCACTAATTATTTTAGGGACTACATCTACAACCTTTCCTTCCGCATGGTGGGGCCCACTCTTGTGAAAGAAGGCTGTGGATATAGCCCCACCATTATTTAATTGAGATTTAACTTGGGAAGCACGAATACGGATACAAGATACGTATATGATACGACAATACGACAAAACCTAAAAAAGTAAGATACGTGTACGGCTAGGATACATTTGTAAAAAAATATTTTTTTAAAAATTATTAGCAGTGAGTTACACATAAGCTCAAGAATGTTAAGAAATCACACTGTAATTTCATAATGTAAAATATTAATCTTTGAGAATTAGGTATTATTTTGAGCCAATACCTAGTTTAATTTAATTTTTAATACGTCTTGCAAATATTTCATTTTAATATCAAGTCTACTATGTTTATATTACAATATCAAAACAATTCACAACTTGTCCATGTGTTTTTCCCTTTTGCACTAGTCAAAAATATTGTATGTAAGTTTATTTGTTTATTTATTGATATTTACATTTACAATTATTTGTTATTCTTACTTTCTATGTAGTTATAGAGGATATGCATGATACGATAAGATTTATCTAAAAAAAAAAAAAAAAGATATGCATGATACAATAAGTCTATATGTCTATTTGATGGATTCTATTACTTTAATTCGTTGTGTTCTTATCAAAGCACTAAGCAAAGTATTAAAAAAAATATTTTTGTATTCATTCTCACAATTATAATACAATGCTATGCAAGAAATGATACAATTTCAATTTCGTAAAATATGTGATTTGGAGTATCTGATACATCAAATTAAGTATTCGATACTTCAAAATTAATGAAAAATTAATTAAAAAATATCCGATACTTTTAATAAGTATATGATATGCTAGGAAGCGTGGATATGATACGATACAGATATGGCGATACGGCAAAATCTAAAAAAATAGGATACGGGAACGATTAGAATACATTTATGAAAAAAATATTTAAAAAAAAAAAATATTACTAGGTAGTTGCATATGAGCTCAAGAATGTTAAGAAACCATACTATAATTTTATAATGCAAAAAACTAATCTTTAAGAATTTGATATTAATTTAAGTCGGTGACTAGTTTACTTCTTTTAATTTTTAATAGTTTTTACAAATATTTCATTTTAATATCAAGCCTAATATGTTTATATTACAATAATAGAACAACGATATTTAATTTAATTTTACTTTATAATTCTTACTTCCTATGTAGTTATAAGAGACATGCATGATACAATAAGAATAAGTCAATTTGGCAAATTATATTACTTTAATTCACTATGTTCTTCTTATCAAAGAACTAAGCTAACCAAACTAAACCAAACCAAGCCTTAAGTCCCATCAAATGGGGTTGGCTACATGAATCCTTCGTCTCCACGCGGCCCTATCAAAGGCTATTTCATTAGTCAAATTAAGTAGATCCATATCTCTATTTACAACACTAGCCAACGTTAATCTAGGCCTACCCCGTCTCCTAACACTCTCATCTACCGTTACAGCATCGCATCTCTTCATTACTGTCTTTGTTGGTCTCCGTTGAATGTGACCAAACCATCTCAATCGATTCTCTATCAACTTATCTTTTATCGGTGCTACTCCTACCCATTCTTGAATACACTCACTCCTAATTCTGTCTTGTCTAGTCTTGCCACATATCCACCTTAGCATCCTCATCTTAGCCACACTCATCTTATCTACATGTTATTTCTTGGTTGCTTAACACTCCGTCCCATACAACATCGCTGGGCTAATAGCCGTTCTATAGAACTTACCTTTTAGTCTAGTTAGTAGGTATTCGTTTATCGTACAGTACCTTAGACGCACTTCTCCACTTACACCATCCCGTCTTAATCCTATGGGCTACATTCACATCAATCTCCCCCATTGTTGTGATAATTGACCCTAAATAACGAAAATGTTCACTTTTAAGCAATTCTTAGTTCTCAATCTTCACTTCTCTTCTACTTTCATTGTTACTGTTACTAAATTTACACTCTATGTACTCTGTTTTAGTTCTTTTATTCAAATCTTTTAGATTCAAGAGTTTTTCTTCAAATCTCCGACTTTGTGTTAACTCCTTCTCTAGTCTCATCCACTAGCACAATATCGTCTGCAAAAAGCATACATTATGGCACGTCATCCTGAATATTTCTCATCAACTCATCCATAAACTAAAGCAATAAGATAAGAACTTAAGGTAGATCTTTGGTGTAACCTACAGTGATAGGACATTCATTTGTCTCTAAAGCAGGCGATCTAATAGTGGTCACCACCCCTTCATACATGTCTCTAATCACATCAATGTAACCTTGTCACTCATTTCTTCTCTAACACCCACCATATTATATCCCGGGGCACTTATCATATGCTTTTTCATGGTCGATAAACACCATATGAATGTCTCTTTTATTTTCTCTATATTTTCTATTACTCTACTCAAAAGATAAATCGCCTTATTGTTGACCTGCCAGGCATAAACCTAAATTGATTCTCTGACACCTCTGTTATATCTCGCAATCGGCGTTCCATCACCCTCTCCCACACTTTCATTATATAACACATTTACTTAATTTCTCTATAGTTGTTGCAATTCTGGACATCTCCTTTATTCTTATAAATTGGCATTAAAATACTCTTCCTCTACTCATCTGGCATGTTTCCCAGTCAACAAAATTTTGCTAAACAACCCAGTCAACCAAGGAATCCCTTTTTACCCAAACACTTCCAAGCTTCAATAGGGATATCATCGGGTCCTAAAGCCTTATTTGATTTAATCTTCTTAAGTGCAATCTCTACTTTAAAGTTCTTAATTCTGCAATAGAACCTATAGTCTTGGTTTATTGTATTATTGGCTATTTCTTCCTCTATTGTTGTACTTCCATATTCCTCATTTAATAGTTTCTCAAAATAGTTCTTCCATCTTTCTTTAATCTCTTCATCCTTCACCAATACCGTAGAATCCTCACTCTTGATGCACTTAACTTGATTAAAATCTCTTATTTTCCTCTCCCGTATCTTAGCAAGTTTGTATACTCTCTTCTCTCCCTTCTTACTATCTAGTCTAGTGTATAGGTCATCATAAGCTTTCAACTTAGCTTCTCTCACTATTTTTTTGATCTCCTCATTAGCCAATCTATAGCTCTTAAGGTTTTCCTCAATTTTATCCTTCTGTCACTTTTTAAAGCACTCTTTTTTTGCCTTAACTACTGCTTGAACCTCTTCCTCCACCGCCAAGTTTTCGAGAGCTGGGTCCCGTCCCTTTCGACTCTCCAAGCACTTCCCATTGAGATTCTCCTCATACAATTGGCCATCGAGTTCCACATAGTGTTAGCACCATCTTTCAAGTTCCAAGTATCTTCATTATCCATTCTATTCGTAAATATTTTTAGTTTATCCGCTTTTAGGTCCCACCATCTCGTCCTACGATGCCCACCATCCTTCCTAGCTTGGTATTGCCCTTTAAAACATAAATCTAGTATCAAAATCCTATGTTGAGAGGTCAGGCTCTCTCCAGAAATCACCTTATAATCATTGCATTTTAGACGGTCCACTTTTCTCACTAAGAAGTAATCTATTTGGCTCTTAACTGACCTACTCTTAAAAGGTTATCAAATGCTTCTCTCTCTTCTTATATATAGTATTGGCCACCACCAGGTCAAAAGCCAATGCAAAATCTAAGATACTCTTTCCAACCTCATTTCTGTCACCAAAACTGTATCCACCATGCACCCTTTCATAGCCTAATTTATTTGCTTACATGGCCATTAAAATCTCCACCTATAACCAGGTTCTCTCCTACGGTATCTCTTGTAAGATCTCATCCATTTGTTCTAAAAAATCCCTCTTAGTTTGATCATCTAATCCTATTTGAGGGGCGTATGCACTAATAACGTTCATTATATTTCCTCCAATAATTAGTTTAAGTAACATAATCCCATCCCTTTTTCTAATGACCGCCACTATATTCTCTACAAGACCCTTGGCAATTATGATTCCTACCCCATTCCTACGTCTATCCTTACCACTATAATACAGTTTAAAACCGGTACCCTCAATTTCCCTAGCTTTCTTACCCGTCCACTTAGTTTCCTGTACGGAAGCTATACTAACTCTCCTTCTAATCATAACATCTACCAATTCCATCGTCTTACCAGTTAAGATTCCTATATTTTAAGTGGCTACCCTAAACCTGTAGTCTTGGACTAGCTTCTTTATCCGCACTCGTACAAAAAAACGTGGGAACCTTTGCCCATTTTTCACTGTACCCAGGCGTCGATGCGGCGCCTCTTGCTCACTTTTCGAAACACCCAGAGGCAGGCAACGTGTCACTTGTATTTATCCTTGCAATTATATTATATTATAATGCTATACAATTCTAATTTCATAAAGATAATACGTGACTTGAAGTATTGATATTTCAAAATTAATAAAATTAATTAAGAAGTATCCAATACGTATCAGTGAGTATCCAAGGAGCATCACTATCCGATACGGATACATTGCTTTTTTAAAAGTATCCATGCTTCATAGATGATACGTATCTACGAGTATCCAAGGAGTATCAATAACTGATACGGATACATTTCCCTTTTAAAAGTACCCTTGCTTCATAGGATTTAACCAAATACAAAACTATGGATGTTTCAAAGATCTCACCACCGTTGCCTTGTTTATTTCATATGTAACTAATGATATAACTTCATGTGTATCGGTTCATCCTGTTATGCTAAAATTAAACTCTTCAATTCCCCCTACCGTACTTGGCTCCACCTGATATGAGGGGTGAGGATATGGGATTTGTGTCCAACCCCAGTATTATGAGCCGATTAGACTTTAACTAGAAGATGCTTCACTTTTTTTCTAAACAAAAAGAATTATACTGTAGTTCTTACTATTTGTCTTGTCTAAAATAAATTTATTTATTTATTATTATTATTTTTTGTTGAGGTTTTGAGATAAATGGATGTCAAACATTCGGTACCCATAAAAAGCGGATGTTGTACTTCTGGCTTGCCTTTATTGTAAAATAGATTCATGGCCTATGTTTTAAGCATTTATTTCTTTTCCAGTAACCTGAAAGTCATATGCATAATTTAAGTGCATTCCACTGATGACTTTATGGTAAACACTATCCATCATACTGCAGGCTCTTTCAGGTTCGTGGGAAGTTGTATGAGCTACTCATTAATTGCATTCCTCCAGAGATTGTATTAAAGGTCAGGAGAATACCCTTCCTTTTTTGTTTTCCATTTCAATTATGCTTGGACTTGATGTGTCTCTTTGTACTTGATTTGTAGAGGTTGCTCTTTGAACTACTGAAGAAGTTAGATGCTGAATTAAAGCATGAAGTGTGTCATTGGGCTGCATATTATGTAAGTTCATTGCAATGTTTTAATTTTGCCTCCAAGTCCCTATCCAATGGTTATTCATGCTGTGGTGGCGTTGTACACATTATGGTTAGATCCAGCTATCTAAAATTGGCATCTGCTATCTCTGCTAACTCAGTATTCCTTTTGTGCTGCCCGCGTGGTTTAAACACATGTAATTTAGGATTCCTTGATCCCAATGCAGAACCCTCTTCATCTTACTAGTCTAAAATTAAATCCTATTGTACAACTTGTCTGTCTTGTTCAGTGTTACCTTGAATGAGACAGTTGTAGTGACACAGAATTGGAAGAGGAATGCGGAACAACACATTCCCAAAAATGTGGTATGAAATTGAGACTTTCCCGAAAGTGTGGTACAATATAGGTTGTCTTGTACTTGTGACATAGCTGGAATGCAATAGGCAGTTCAATCGCAATAGATTGAATTTAGCTATAGATGATTCGTGGTGAAAACAATATCATAAAGTGCACTACATTCCAATTCATGAGGAAATTTGTTATAGTATAACAAAGCACGGAATTCAACAGTACTAACTGTATTCTATACATGATGAGCTCTTAATGCATCGTGACTTTTTCCTTGTTTCTTTTCCATAAGGGGGAAGGGATGGAAGAAAGGAGTTGTTCTCTGGAATGTTAATTTTGTGATATAGAATTAAATTGTGTAGGGTTTTCAATGTGTGTTCTGGTGTATCAATGGCTAGGGTTTTATCTGATTTTGATAACTATTACCTGGTCTATAAAATTCTTTACGTTAAATGAAGAAAAAGGAAGAAAAGCCACACACACACGAAAAAAAAAAAAAAAATGCAACACACACATGAACACAAGAAGGAATGATTGATATTGGCTTGAGAAGGTCATGGTAAGTTTTAACTCTATGAAATTCCCCAGGAGTTCTAAAAAATCTCCATCTAATATAACCTTCTAAGAAGCACGGACACGTCCCTGAGGCTTGCGTATCAGTGTCAGATACGCGTCGGACACGGACACGTGTACGACACGCTGTTGACACGTGTCCGACACTCTCCCCTGCGTGTCCCCATTTTTTCAGAATTTTTCAGAGTCGGACACGAGGTTGGACACGCGAGGACACGATTCAGACACGCAGGTGGGTGATCGAAGAAGCCCTAGAACTGTTGGAGAGGAGAAAAGAGAGAGAGAGAGCCAGAGACAGAGACAGATCGAGGGGAGAGAGAGAGGGATAGGTCGAGGGAAAAGAGAGACAGATTGAGGACAGAGATGAAACCCTAACCTGTTCGTCTTCCTCGTCTTCCTCTCTGCGCCTTAATCGACCTCGTTGACCCTCGCCTGACCATCGATCTACCATCGCCATCGATCGCCTCTCTTCTCTGCTCTCTCTCTCTCTCTCTCGATCCTATGTTCGACGCGATAGCTTATAAATATACTAACAATATATATACGTTATATAGCTATTTATTTATTTATATTATTTATTATTAGTATATATGTATATAAAATTAAAAAATAAAATTAGTATATATTTTTGGTTGCTTGAAATAATAAATAAATAAATAAAAAATAAAATTAGTATATATTTTTTAATTTTGCATATAATAAATAAAATAGTATATATTTTTTAATTTTACATATAATAAATAAAATAAATAAATAAATAAAAACAAATAAAAATAGTATATATTTTAATTTTACATATAATATATAAATAAAATTATATATATTAAACGTGTCCCCAGCGTGTCGTGTCCCTCATTTTTTGAAAAATTGCGTGTCCGCGTGTCTGTGTCGTATCCGTGTCGTGTCACGTATCCGTGTCCGTGCTACTTAGATAACCTTCAATTTCAGAAGTTTCTCTCAATGGAATGTCTGGTAAAGACCTTCTGCAGTCACCTAAATTGGTTGTACAAATTGCCCTTTCTGAATTAAGTTTCTATAAGCTTGCTTTGGTCACCGATTTGTTGGTGCAATGCTTACAGATGTAGCTATACCCAGTTGTACTGTGGGGACTGGAGAGATCGCCATCTGTAGCTGCTTAGAGGAACACAGAAAAAATTGTTTGGTTGGTCTTGTTGATAATGTAATACAAAGGGTCAAGTTGTCAGAAACAATGGGAGTGAAACAGCATGTAACTGGAAATAGTTTTGAATTTTAGTACTTGAGTTTTCTTAAATTGGTACTTCTAAATTTAGGTTTGGATGGGAAAAATGACAACCATATTTCCCCCCACCCAAAAAAAAACCCCAAGAAATAAAATAAAATAAAATAAATACTAGTAAAGATTTAAAAATAGCCTTCTGTAATAATTGAATAGCACTGTTAGCTAATTTTTCGTTTTCATGGAATATGAATTCTTTTATGCTATGTTTGGTTGGAGAGAGAGATGTCAAGAGGAGAAAATATGGTGTTTTATGAAGAGAGAGAAGTAACAATTCTTTTATACTAGTCATTTTCCGTTGTTTGGTTGTGAAGGGGAAAATATGGCGTTTTATTGTACTTTTAGCATTGTCTGTCTGTTGTACGTAAGTTTAATTTAAACTTCCTCTCCAAACTTCTATGTATGTGGTGAAGATTTTTCGGTATGAGGTTATTTTTTAAAATATTGGTTTTTCTCTTTCTTTTCTTCTCTCCTACCAAGTCAACCAAACAAGAGAAAATATATATATATATATTTCTTTCCTACTAAGGTCACATAACATGTTAAATTTTTTGGCATGACCTTTTAAATCATGAGGTCAATATCCTATGTGTGTTTATGTTCTGGTCATTAGGCGTTGAAAACTAATTTTCTTCATTTGTTATTGATATTACTTAATTGGTAACTATACTTGTGTGGAAGAATAGCAGACTGCTCATTGATTCCATATAGGATAGGCATACAGATATTATTTAGCATGATAAGTCTTTTATACTAGACAGTTCTCTTTAAAATTGGCAGGAAGTAAAGAATTCTTGGCAATTTTGAGGATGAAGCCATTTTGTCTGACCATGCAGTTTCTTGTTTTGTCCCAGGAACATAGGATGCGCCTTGGACAGAAAGCTATCTTTCACATTGAAGGTACCTTATAAAATCCTACTTTAATCTTGTCGCACTGAATTTCCTGCATACAAACTTGCATAGTGATTTGTCGATCAATTTATTTTATGATTTGCAGTTCTTCTGATTTTTTATGGAATATATATTGATATTACACATGAGAATTTGTTCAAATTGTTACTTACAGAAAGTGAGATTTTGTCCAAACTATATTGAGTTTGCAATATAAGCTGATCTGTGAGCAAAAAATTTAAATCACCTCAGTTGACTTGCACTGCTTCTTCTTAATCGTCTCATCTGTACTTGTACTTGTGAATCACTCAAAAGTTTTGCCAATTGTTTTCATTTTTAGCACATTTATCACAATTTTTCTTTTTGTTAATCTGGAGTTCATCAACACTTATCTTGTGAAGAACTTGGTTTCCTGTGACTCTGTCATCCTAAACAGTTAAATATCTTTCTGGGTAGAGCATCATTTTTTTAATGAAAATTTTGTTGTTAATCTGCTTACTGAGTATTTGCTTTCTATAATTGATGGGATGAACACTTCTACGAAGTCAGCATGTTCATGTCTGTGTCCGTGTCCGTGTCTGACACTCATTCGACATTTTCAACACTTGCTTCGACTTTGTACACCCATGGCCCACCCAACATTTCTGACACTACAAATTTAAAATTGACTCATCATTAGTGGATAGCTAGCTGCACTCATATAATGTCATATTTCTTTGCTTGCTTTGACTTTGTACACCCACTCGAAGTCTTGCAAATTATTCCATTTGTGTTTTTGATATGATCGCTGACAAAAACTGGCATTTCCTTTTGAGCTATATTGGCTAGTTTATGATGGTATAAATTTCTCTTGTTCAACTTTGCAGCATTTGTAGCCAAGTTCATGAGCATTTATAAGGGTTTCTTGATTGCAACATTTGGTTGAAGTGAATTCTCTACGTGTTTGCTCTTTCTGAGTTGCCTTATGCTTCACATCACTGGACTGCTTACAAGATGCCCTCTTGCCCAATTCCTTGTCTAAATGAATTTCCGTTCTGCAGTATAGAGTGGTTGCTAGTTTATGTAAAGACACTGCATTGATGCAGTGAGCAAAAGTCTTTATATTATGTTTCTGGTTGACATTGTTGTCCTTAGCTGCATGTTGTCACTCTTGAGCATACTTTCGTAGCTGGATTTTGATTCTCACCATATTTAAGGGTGCAAAATACATCATCGAAATTTAAAATTTAAGGGTTTTTGTCTAACATTTTAATTTCAAGTTTAAAAATTATTTTCTTACGATTTAAATTTAATTTCAAATGAAGATGTGTTGATGTGGATTTTTTAAAACAATTGATCATAAACTGGAGATTATTTCATGAATGATTTAGAGAAGATCTGAATCCTTTGGTATAGTATGTGGTAGTTGAGGAATGTTGAAGGGATCATCTATTTTAAAATTTCCGTCTCCTTATCTCTCAATATTATCTCCAGTGTGTTTGAAATATGATCAAACAATATTTTTGTTCATTCTTTTTTGTTTTTTTAATAGATAAGTAAATTTTCCTAACTCCAGATTTTGACTTTCAAGTGTTCTTAGTAAATTAGGTGCATAAATAGCTTAATGGGATGCAGCTAACTTTGTTTCGACAATTTATAGCCCCTTGTCGTCTCAATGGTGGCCCATAACTTAGTTTGTAATCAATACTAATTTACATCGTAACTTGCATATAATATGCATTATGTAAGGCAATGCCATCTCTAGCTCCCAACATTGTCACCGCTACTGCCACCATTACTGTTATTACCACTGCTAACACCTTTACTTTCACTTCCACCATACCGCCGTCACTATTACCGTCACTAATGCAACCATTAGTACATGAAAGCCTCGTTTAGCAATTCAATATTTTAGCTTAAAAGTTAAAAAGTTACTAAAAAATTAAAAAAATTAACAACTTATATCAAAAAGTTAAAGGTAGCATTTGGTAGAATTTCTAAATATGATTTGAGAATAGAGTTGTATTTTGAGTTTGTGTATGATTTGAGTGTGGAAAATTTGTTCAGTGAATGAGTTTTGAAATGAGTTTTAAAAAGAATTTTGAATTAAATAGGGATTTTTTTATGTGACATGATATTTGATACAAAAATTTACAATTGATTTTTGATGTGAGAGGCCGGATGTCCGGAAGGACGATCGGTTAGCTCAAATTTTTCCGCCTTGGAAAAAGTTTTCAAAAGTCGATGTAAAATTAATTTTTGAAAACGCTAAACAAACAACACACTCAAAATAAGGGGTGGAAATGTGTTTGGAGAGTTTCTTCAAACACAACCAAAGATTTCCTTTTGTCTCTATTTTTTGCACATCTTTTCGTAAAAAATCAAAAATCGTTTCAAACATACTAATTTTTTTAATCTCATTTTTTAGTTAAAAAATTAAAAATTACTAAAATAATTTGTTCTCAAAAGAGACTTAGATTCAACAATGCAATCAATGGAAATTTTTTTTTTTTTGAGTAAAATACACTTTAACCTCCTGTGATTTATTCAAAAAGTATGGAGTCCTTGTAATTTCATTTGTATCACTTAAACTCCTAAACTTCATACCAAAGTGTAATTTTGGACGGATATAACAGAAGTTGTAAAAAGTCTAAATTACCCTTATTTCTTTCTTTAATTTTCTTATTAATGCAATTACAAATCATAACATTCTCTCTTATTTTTCTATAATTTTTTTGTATTCTTTTCTTCTTCTTTCTCATCCCATGGCAAACACACTTCTCATACCATTATCAAATACATCTCTCTCTCTCTCAAATTTAGACCCAAACAAACACTCATCTCTCCCTTTTTAGAATTAGACCCAAACAAACAGTTCATAACTGTAAACACCTACCAAGCTCATCAAATCTCCTCCGCTCAACCAACACCCACAACTACCTACTTTCTTCTTGCCACTACCCACTATCTCCTCTCTCTCATTTTTTTCTTTCTTTTTTGCCATGGCTGTTGAATATATATATGTATGTATTTATATATTTGTGAGTTGTGTGGGGTCTTTTTCTTGCCTAATTTGGCTGGGACAACCATGGTAGTTTTTATGCCAAAAAAAAGAAAAAAAAGAAAGAAGTGAAAAAGAAAAAGAAGGAAAGGACGAAGACTGTTACTAATGTAGCCAAAGAAAGAATTGATGGGTAGTTTCAATTATACATATATATGATATATACATACATATTAACTTATATATATAAATATAATACATATTTACATATACATAGTATATATATATATATTATATGTGTGTGTGTGTGCATGGCTTTAATTTGAAAAAATATTTTGATTATGATCTACAAAATAGAGACAGTGGGTATGTGCGTTGAAATTGAAAAATCTTTTTGGATTTATTCTTTTAGCTGAAAGAAGAGGTATTGGCTGTGAGGTAGTGGAAGAGAAAAGACAAAAGAAGGAAAAGAAAAAGTGATCTTGTGATTAACTTTAATTTGTGAGTTGAACTTGGCTAGCTTAACTTTAATTTATGGGTTGACTTTATTTGAGTTAAGAAAATGATAGATATAGATTTTAGAAAAATAATGAAACAAAAATGAAAGGGAAAGATGGAGAAATGAGGGAAATAAGCTAGAGAGAGAGGGAAGCATTTTAGAGAGAGAATCAAAGTTTTAGGTTTTCAAAAAAATTGGAAAGAAGAAGAAGTTAAGGAATTATCCAGTGTAGTTGAGGGGAGAAAATTTTGATTTTATGGTCGTGCAATACACGCTCTGTTAAAACAAGCGATTTCGTCCGAAATTGCATTTTGATATGAAATTCAGGGGATTTACGTGTTACAAATGAAACTATAAGGGGACTTTATATTTTTTGAATAAACTACAAGGGATTAAAGTGTAATTTACCCATATTTTTTTGATTTTTTTTTTTTATAAAAAATTTTTTTCGCCAAAATAAATGGGGTAGTAATGGTAATACATCCTCACTAAATAGAGAGAGAAAAAGAAAGAGAAAGAAGAAAGAAAAAAAGAAAGAATATGGGAATGTAAAGAGATGTGTGATGTTTGGAGGTTTTTCTTATATTAAGCCTATTTTGTATCTTAATTCCCAAACTAGGCCTAGTTTGGACGGAATTCCCAAACTAGGCTAAAGCGCTATTACAAATCGCGCTTTCACTGTTTGGAGCCCAAAATGTGATGAATAGTGAAAGCGCTATTGAAAACCATGCTTTCAATTAAGAAAGCGTGGTTGCGAATCACGCTTTTAACATAAATTTTTTTGAAGAAAACGCTATTTTAAATCGCGCTTTCACTTTGCATTTGTTTTCTGAATAAAACGCTATTCGAAATGGCGCTTTCATTGTAATTTTTTTTTCCCTAAGAAAATGCTATTTGGAATCGCGCTTTCATTGAAGCGTGGATTGAAACCACGCTTTCACTGTTCATTTATTTATTTATTTTTTAATATTTTGTTTTTTTCCTGTTCTCATTGTTTTGGTGATAATGTAATTCATAAAATTTTTTTGGCTTTACTAAAGCCATTGTCATGTTGAATTTTTTTTTTTTTTTTTGTCTTTGTTTTGGTTTAGAAGGTGTAATTCAGAAATTTTACATAATATGGGAAAAACCTCTTTTCATATATTAATTTGTGTTACATCATATGAGAAAAGCCTCTTCTTTATATATTAATTTTACATAATATTTTTAACTAATTATCAAACATTTGGGAATTAAGCCAATTTATATATCATTTAAATTTTATGGGAAAAGTCTCTTTTCATATATTAATTTTACATAATATTTTTCATATATATAATTTTAAAATCATGTTCATTTAGATATTATTAAGCCAATCATGTTCATTTACAAAATTCATGATTTCACTGTTCACTACAGTAAGCATGGATTGAAACCACGCTTTCACTGTTCATGTAAATTATATTTAATTTTTTTTGTAAATTTTTTTTTTCTGTTGTCATTGTTTTGGTGATAATGTAATTCATAAATTTTTTTTGGCTTTACTGAAGCTGTTCCCATGTTAAATTTTTTTTTTTTTCCTTTTATCTTTGTTTTGATTTAGAAAGTGTAATTCAGAAATTTTTTTTGTCTTTACTAAAACCGTTTTCATGTAAATTTTTTTGTTTATTGTTTTGTGTTTGTTTTGGGTTAGAAAGTGATAATGTAATTAATAATTTTTTTTTTTTGCTTTACTAAAGCCGTTTTCATGTAAATTTTTTTTTTCTTTTGTCTTTGTTTTGGGTTAGAAGGTGTTATTCAGAAAATTATTTTGGCTTTAGTAAAGCTGTTTTCATTTAAATATATATATTTATATTTATTCTTTTGTCTTTGTTTTGGGTTACAAGGTGAAAATGTAATTTAGAAAACCAGTTTAGTAAAACCGTTTTGTACCCGTTTTCATTAAAAAAAATAAAATTTTTTCTTTCGTCTTTGTTTTGGGTTAGAAGGTGACATGCATGCTCTACAGTTCGAAGCACATCCACACACTGTGTAGTTCGACGAGCAACGACGAAGGGTGAGACGCGAAGAGCACCGCGGAGTAGGCCAAGAAGACGAAGGCCACCGCGAGAGCTCCTAAAATAAATTTTGTCAACATTTTTGTAATAAAAAGTAATACATAATATACGAAGTCACTAATTTAGTAAATACTCATACAGGCATGAAAACAACATAACTGAAGTTGCAAATGTAATAGTTTTCAGTTACATAGGTAGTACAGACATAAGTCTCTCACAAAAATACATTCTGGACACCATGAACTGAATACACATTAGATACATCTTGGACACCTTAACTGAACACACAATACATAAACATAACAGTTAGACAGACAAACACCTAATTCATGACCTAATATTGCATATTAATAGCCGCAACATTTGACAGACACAATACATAAACATAAACATAACATAACAGTTATACTTAGTCTAACACAGACATTACATATTAATGCATGACCTAATATTGCCGAAGTGTAGACATTAACACCTAATTCGCGCTTAAATCGGCAGGTGGCTCAGAGTCTGAATAATCCGAAAGCTCAGCGTCAGAGACAAGTTCAGGATCCTCCATGATATCCTTGATAGCCGCAACATTTGGTTCTGTTTTGTTCTTCTGGGCATCCTTCTTAACTATGTATAGCTGCATATCGCGGGCTAACCTACGGCGCATTTGAGAAATCTCACGTTGTAGTCTTTCACATAGTCGATCAACATTATCAGGATCTTCCTTTTGGATCTCAATAGAACGTGCTTTTGGCACCGTAAGTTGATTTTTCCAACTTAAGGTTTCCAGCTGTACCCGCTCTATAAATAGTACGGGCCACTTGAGACGAGCAGCGTCAGATAAACCATATCCTGTTTGATTGTCAGATGGCTCCATACATGAACCTCCTTGAACTGGATAATACTTGGGCATCAAAAAATGTCGCTTCCCCAACTATCACGATAACCACAAGCATAATCTAAAACAGGTATTCCCACTCCCTCCCATGAATCGTCTTCAGCATCGCCATGGCCCCTTCCCCTCTTCGTCGTGAACTGTCACCCCTTTGCAAGTTCCTACCACCTCTGCGATTCCCACTCCCTCCCATGAATCGTGTAGCCATGCTAATTTTTAAAACAAATGAATGATAATTTCGTAGGCCGAAATGAGTTGTAAGGTTGTGTGTTCACCTTTAGTCGTTTATATAGTTGGTTATGAACGGCTTTAGAAAGATGCCTCTGCATGACAATCCCACATATATGAACAATGTATGAGTTGCCACTAGACTGAAAAAATAGAGAAAAGCAAATACTGTGTACCAAGTCACGTGACTTGACAATCCATCTGCATATACGGACAAAATAAGGGCATGCTCAATGTAAGGTAAATCAGTGAATTCAATGTTGCCATGTGACTTTCTAAATTGAGAATCCCACATATATCAATAAGAGATGAGTTGTCACTGTAATAAAAAAATCAAGCAAAAAATCTAGAAAACCAAAACATGTGCACCAAGTCACATGACTTCACAATCCATCTGCATATACAGACAAAATAAGGGCATGCTAACTGTAAGGTAAATCAGTGAATTCACTGTTGCCATATGACTTTCTGAATTGAGAATCCCATATATATCAATAAGAGATGAGTTGTCACTGTAATAAAAAAAATAGAGCAAAAAATCTAGAAAACCAAAGCATGTGCACCAAGTCACATGACTTCACAATCTATCTGCATATATGGACAAAATAAGGGCATGCTGACTGTAAGGTAAATCAATGAATTCACTGTTGCCATGTGACTTTCTGAATTGAGAATCCCACATATATCAATAAGAGATGAGTTGTCACTATAATAAAAAAAATCGAGCAAAAAATCTAGAAAACCAAAGCATGTGCACCAAGTCATATGACTTCACAATCCATCTGCATAGACGGACAAAATAAGGGCATGCTCACTGTAAGGTAAATCAGTAAATTCACTGTTGCCATGTGACTTTCTGAATTGAGAATCCCACATATATCAATAAGAGATGAGTTGTCACTGTAATAAAAAAAATCGAGCAAAAAAATCTAGAAAACCAAAGCATGTGCACCAAATCACATGACTTCACAATCCATCTGCATATACGGACAAAATAAGGGCATGCTCACTGTAAGGTAAATCAGTGAATTCACTGTTGCCATGTGACTTTCTGAATTGAGAATCCCACATATATCAATAAGAGATGAGTTGTCACTGTATATCAAATAATCGAGCAAATATCGAGAAAACCAAAGCCTGTGCACCAGGTCACATGACTTCACAATCCATCTGCATATACTGACAGTCTCTCCACAATTTGACTACTCAATGTGTGAAAAAATGAAGCTTCTGTAGGCAATGTTGTGTTTCACTTAGCTATGCATCATTCGTTGTTACGACCTACTATTTGTATTTCATTGAAAAGTATGACTATTTGAATTTTTGTTGTCATTTGGAATTATTTTAAAATCAACTTTTGAATATTCAATTTGTAATATTTTGGGAAACATTTACAGTCTCAACTTTTGAAATCAACTTTAAAATAATGGTTGATCTTGTGAGTGAAACGTGGGTTACATAGGAGTACTTGGCCACCAATGTTTGTGAATATCATGGTGCATTCAAATCTGTCCAGAAAACTGGTGCATTCAAATCTGTCTAGAAAACTAGTGTTACACAGTAATTTCGGAAGTGTGTTCTCTTTGGGTATAAATCCGAAAATAACAAATTAGCGTCATTAGAACTGGTTACAATTCTAGTTTTCTATACTAAGAGAATCGTCAATTTCTTTAAAAAGGTGCAGAAAACAATCTGTTTGGGTATAATTAATTGTAAATAGTGATTCATCCCAACCAAATCAAGTAAAACCAATTGGGTTTTAAACTTAGTCCCCCCAACTGGACCAACCACTTGGCTTTGAGCTTGTTTGTCCACCCCCCGAAGTTTAGTTTTCTGTCAACCTCTCATTCCTTACCAGAGTCATCATTTGTACTGGACTTACAAGAATTGGAAGATGACTCTTTCTTTTTTCCTGATGGAGATTGAAATTCTTTACGTAGAGGATCCCTATTTGACGAGGCCCAGTTAAGGGAAGCTTTTCACCGAGCTACCTGTTATGTTTTATGTGTTATTGAAGGCGGTAGTTCGTTTGTCTGAACTTTATTAGTCCCCCAACTGGACCAACCACTTGGCTTTGAGCTTGTTTGTCCAGCTCCTGAAGTTTAGTTTTCTGTCAACCTCCCATTCCTTACCAGAGTCATCATTTTTACTGGACTTCCAGGAATTGGAAGGTGACTCTTTCTTCTTTCCTGATGGAGATTGAAATTCTTTACGTAGAGGATCCCTATTTGACGAGGCCCAGTTAAGGGAAGCTTTTCACCGAGCTACCTGTTTTGTTTTATGCGTTTTAAGTATTCACATAATTCAACATACATTAATCTAGAACATTCATTAACTCATTGCAATTCAATAAAGAAAGTCATGAACTAATAAATGTGTAATTATAAATGTAGTTATTTCATAAACTTCAGGTTCATAAAACAAATACTTGAAATACATCCGTACGTTAGATGAACAACAACATTGTCTTACACTCTAGTAACGAAGATACGACACAACATACATACAAACATATATGAAAGATAACGGTGTTTGATTTCTCATTCCTCATCAGACATGTAGTAGTCAGAGAGATATTTTTCATTGTTTAAGACATTATTTCGTTCAGTCACTGTCAAATCTCTGTTGCTTGCTTTTGCCATTTCGGTGGCTAGCTGAAGCATGAGATGTCGACATCTCCGCATCAACATTCTGTTGTTCTCCTTCTTAATTCTGCTAACTGCTTTTTCATAGTCACTCACATTTCGTCTAGCCATGGTTAATGAACGACGATGAGGTACCGGTGCCCCAAAGTTACGTAGATCATTAAACAATCCTTCTTGCTCCGTTACCCTGAACGCCCATTCTGCTCGGATACCAGCATAATAATCCTTCGGACACGAGTACTTTTCGCTCTTGTAGTCATAGGTAAATGAAGGTAGCAGCCACACTTTCGGATTTCTTTGCCGGCGTGAACTTCCTGCACCTCTTGAAAACATTGTTCATAAAATAAAAAAATTAATAATAATAGTAATTGTAGATATATTACTATTGTTATGACTTCAACAAACATCATACTAGGGTATTTATAGACATCATAGTGGGGGTTAATTAGAGATGATCTGGTGACGATAATGCATGCTGGGGCACTATGGAAGAAGTGCTACACGTGATATTATTTTATGTTATTCATTTCATGCAATTTTGAGTACCCGTGACTTTGTGTACCTGTAATGTAGTCACGGACGTGGTTGTCAGATAAAATCATAATTGTAGGCCAGAGGATCACAATGCAATCCTTTCATATTCGAGCAGTGAGTTGTCAAATAAAACAAAATGCAGTGAGTTGTCACATCGCCACATGAAACTCTTTTTTTATGCTTACTTTTGTAATACAGTAAATAGTCACTTGAAATTGACGATTTTAGTACACATAGGTGTCTTAAAAAAATTATAAATGAAATCATAAAATGAAACAACGGCTTTAATTTTTTTTGTTTTAAAGTAATATTATTCATAAACAACTATGAAACAGAGTGCAAGTAAATACAAAACCGTCCAACTCACTTCGACCTACAAAACTATCGTTGTTTTTTTCACCAAAATAATAAAATGGTCACCTGATATGTAAACACGATTGGAACTTTGCAGCCTATATTTTATCTTATTTTCACTTAATGAACTTCACAGTCATCTCATTTTCATTGTTATGCATTTTCTGCTTCTTTTCACAGTCGTATTAATGTGACTTAGATGGATTCTGAAATGTGAGGAAAAAACAAAGCATGTAAGTTGCGCTGCACAAAGTCACATGCATCACGTAATGTGAGGAAAAAAGTCACAACGTATACAAGCATCGCAAAGTCAGAAAGTCACATGCATTACTGCATCACTGCATAAAGTGACATGCATCACTGCACAAAGTCACATGCATCACTGTATCAATGCACAAAGTCACATGCATCACTGCAAGCGCTGCACAAAGTCACATACCTACCTACTGTGCCCATGTGAATTATGCAATTCATACAAATTTTGAGGGGGTGTCAGAATAAAATAACAATAAATTAATAAATATTTCAACAAATTATAAATACATAAAAAAAAAAAATATTGTAGAAAAAGTGGTTTGAACAATGGGTAGAAAAATGTATTGTAGAAAAATATTGTAAAAAGACAAAAAATATACTTATTTAGATCATTCCAAACAACCTCTTAATTTTCAACTTCCCTTTGAAAGAAGGTAAAGTTACATTTAATAATGTACCCAGGCTGACACCGTCTGCGGCACAACAGCCGATGCTACAGGCCTTTGATTCGTTCATGACTTGACAAAAGTGGAGTCCTGGCAGCCGAATGCATTGTATAAGGTCAGTGGCATGCATGTGATCGAACAAGAAATGCTCATAAATTGGTTGAAACAAAATATTACAATCAATTCAAAAATTTTAGTACTTGAAATTGTAAGTATATTTCAATGCAATATTGTAGTCAAAATTGAGGCTATGTTCAGTTATATTTGTCAAATACATTTTTACCCAATTTTACGGCGCGTGGTGTTTGTTTTGGATTTTTAAATTATAATTTCACATTTATTTTTTTAAAAAAATTTCAGGCAGAGAAATTTGACTAATTTAGACGTTTAGTCGGTTGATCAGCTTGCTTGTTTTCATTTTTCAAAAAAGATTTTTCAGAAAATTCTACTTTCTTAATTTTCGTATTTTTTTTATTGTTTTTACTGAATTTTTTAATATTTAAGCAATTTTTTTACTTTTTAGACACACCTAACATAAATACACTTAAAAAGTAAAAATTGTAAACAAAATCTTTTAAAAATTCACTAAATACCAAAAATATTAAAAAAAAACAAGCATTCAGTACATTTTTTGTATTTTTATGTATTTATTAATTTTTTGAAATATTTTTTCACAAATTTTTTACTTTTTGTTTTGAAATAACAATAAATTATGCAATTCATAAAAGTCGAAGTGACAACTCCTATCAAGTTGATGCATAGTTGTTCAGGTCATCAAAGTTGACGTGACAACTCTGATGCATAGTTGTCATAGTTGTTTACAATAATTTCATACATACAGCTACCATGTGTATATATGGTATAAATATCGCATCATACCACAACAAAAGTTTTACAGCTATTTCGAGCGATATCATCATGAGATATACGGTGGTTGATCTATATTCAGCAATGGGTCGCTATTGGGTTGCAGATGGAGATGAATTTCAATACCTATTAAATCCAAATTTGCGTTACTCACGTGCCACCGTCAATACCATGAGAGCTGAGTGGGAATTTCGCATAACTCGAGCAAACGTTCTTGTTGAGTTATGTCGTGAAGTTAATATTAAATTTCCTCGCCGGTTAGCCATGTGTATGCCAACTGACACTCCACAGTTGTTGCAAAGGGTATTGCATCATATCCGCGACGAAATTAATCGTATGACCCAACGTTTGCAAAGGTCCTCACTAATGAAGACCGTAAATGAGCGTGCCGAAGATGGGTTAATGGATGATGCACACCAGTACTTCGCCTGGAGCATGGATGTTATGTATGAATCTGATATTGAGATGTCAGATGATGATGATAATGAATGAAATTGTTTGGATGAATGACCAAACCATTTATGTTGTAATGGATTTGTAATGCTTATCCACGACTTATCAATGAAGGGAGATATTTCAATTGTTTTTAGGCCTGAACAAACATATTTTTTAGGCCTGAACAAACATATTTTTTATTTTATGTTTTTATGGGTTGTTTAAACATTTTGTTCAAACCAAACGCGTTTGTAATTTATGTTTTTCTAAAAATAAACAAAAATCAGTTTTTAATTTTTTTGTAAACATAAACCAAAAACGTAAACGTTACCAAACGCTACCTTATTTATTTTTATTTTAGGGTTTAGGATTTATAATTTAATTCTTAAAATTTATTTGAACTTCAATTTTATAAATTGATGTCTTAATTTGTTCGATAATTTTTTTGGTTTATAAATGGTTGTCTCAATTTGTAAAATTGAGGAAAAAACGTAAATTACTATAAATAATGCAGAGACTACGGAGAATCAGAGAGAGGTAGAGATGTGAAAGAGATTTGTGTGATTCATCAAAATAAGTAAGAATAAAAAATTGTGAAATTATAATTGCGAATAAATAAGTATGACATATTTACATCAGCTGTACAAGTTTGATTTACAAAAACTATAACAATTACTGCAAAAAAAAAAAAAAACTATACAGTCCATATCACAACCGCTAATGCCCTAACCTACCCCCAGTCCCACAACCCCGATCGTGGACCTCCCTCCTTGGTCTCCTGCGGTAGACTCTTTGAATATCTGGCACTCCCTCCTCTGCATGTGGCCTTCCACTAACTGCCTGTGGAGCTTGTGAGTGTGACCCCCCCTCTCCTGCATCTGCTGCCCTTGATCCTGTCTTTGCCTAAAGATCGGATACTGCTGTGAGCTGTGAAACTCCCTCATCTGGTGCAATTGTATCATGATCTGCAGCTGGACCTCGACCTCTGCCTCTGCCCGCACCCCGACCTCGGCTGCGACGTCCCCCACGACCATAACCTCGGCCTCTCCCTCGCGCTCTGGGGGGGGCTCAATATGGGCCTCATCGTCAACGTGGGAGATGTCAGTGAGAACTGCATCATGTGTACTCATGGGCGCGGTCGAAGTAGTCCCCAAAAACAGGTGGTAACTTGGGTGTGGGTGGGGTAACAACATCATGCATGAACCGGGGCGGTGTCCAATCAGGGTCAGCATGCTAGGTAGGATGTACGTGTGGGAATCTGGAGAAATGTATGGGGTATCATGCGGTGGGGTGACTGAAGTCCAAGGACCTGCTGTGGCTGGCGCTGAAGTGGGAGGCACTGACGTGGACGGGACTGATGTGTCTGGAGCAGCTGCTGCACTATGTACACCGTAGTCCCCAAAATGCAGACGATCTACCCGATGGGCATGCTGGATCCCCTCGTACAATAACTCTCGGATCTCTGCAAGGGCCTGCAGACCAAGCTGTCCATCACGTCTGAAAAGGGCGTCCTCAGCCAAGTGATATGACCTCCCAACTCGAACCACCTGAACAAAAAATCAGATATATTAGGCTATAGTTGACTGAAAGTAAATCAATTATGATATTAACAATTATTTGACACATACTATGATACTCACCAATTCTTCGAGAGAAGGCCCAACTCGCTGATATTCGGCCTCAGACAGGTGGCTCGGATTACCGACAAGTAGGTGTGTATGTCGTCGATACCACAACATGTAAGAGTCGGGAGAGGGGAGGACCCCATCGCTCTAGTCAGCCTGTACAATACTGTCGCGACGGGCATCCCACAGCTGTATGTATCGCATATGATGCACACTCCAGTCAGTGTGGCTCGGCCACGTCTATCAGTCGCATGCAACCGCCACTCGGTGTCACATCCGGCACGGACTGGACCGACCAAACTGTCGGAGGACACGATCAGGGAGATGCCACTCAACCACGTCAAAACAAATGAGTGGCACTCTCGCCATCCATATCTCCTCACCTAGTCGGCAATAGTCTGGGAGCGTACCGAGGACCCCAGCATAAGGCTGCCAGATAAACTACAATAACGACAAGTCTATTAAAAATCTCATGAACATATACACTCCATATCAATTAAAATTTAGGTATTTAAATTTCATACCTCGCCTTATCATCCGGTCAAGCTGGTCTCTATACACGACGACTACGTGGGTCGATACGACCTCGTGGCCCATGTCAACCCTCCACCGGCTACCTCGAGGTCCGGCCGGCAACTGCATGTCTCCCTGGCCGATGGGAACCTCACCAGGAGCAACCAGTTGCCGCCTAGACGGGCAATGCGAATCAATCTCTCCCACGCCCAAATCTGCAATAGTTTGAACGCAATTACAATACTGATATATGCCATACAATATGAATTGACATGTAATAAAATTCTTACTAACCTGTAGCAAGACAAGGGGTCCTCCGATCTGATTCGCACCCACCTAAGCTGCTCGACATAGCATCCTATACAAGCATGCCAAAGCCACGGCGCCCTAGCTGTACTGGCCGATCACGTCAATGTCTCTCAACAGTGGCAAGTACATCAGCTTGAGCAAGTTCTGTGACTTATCAGGGAGAAGTACCCCCCCAATAAGCCACAGAATATATGCTCGGGCATGCTATTGTACTAACTCATCTGGAGCATGATCTGGAAGATGGCCCTGAAACTGCTCGGACAGCCACCTCACCCTCACTCTACCTGCCTGTAAGTCTGCAGGTGTAGGTGCTACTCCCAATAGCTCAGCACATAGGGCTATCCACTGGTCCCTCGTCAATGGTGGTCAGGTCCAGTAACTGCTCGCCCATCAATCGTAGACCGTATAGGACAGATACGTCCTGCAATGTGACGGTGGCCTCACCGGTCGGGAAATGAAATGTATGAGTCTCTGTGCGCCACCTCTCGACGAGAGCAGTAATGAGTGGGTGGTCCAGTCTGATATGGCCTATACGATAGACACCATAGAATCCCGCGCGTAGTAGACACTGCAAGACTTTATGGTCCAATGGACGCTCCCACAGGCCGGAATCTCCCCGCCGCATGTCACCACGGTGCGTGCCTGGTCCTGCATAACAGAATGAGTAGTTTAAATTATAGCATTATCACGTAATATAAAACAAAATGCAGGGTATTTTCATTGTAAGCGTAAAGTCCAACAAACGTTATTGCATACCGGGTCCTCCCATATACTGTCAGCCCGATGTGGATGACTCAAAAGTGGGACCTCATCAGTAGATGCCATGAAGCCTGTACAGTTGAAAAACAAATACATTTTAAAAAACTGTATTGGTGAGCATGTAATTTAACTATAACAATTAAACTCAAATTATTCCGTACATGACGACTTGAAAAACAAATGTGGTCGATTTTTTAAAAGTATCAATTTGTGTGCCATTAACATGGAAGCAATTCACTAAAATCTAAATTTATCAATTTATGCCATTAAATATGATAAGCAATTCAACAGAACCTATCGTTATCTATGCTATAACTAATATAGAAATCTTTTACAAAATCATTTTAGGGTCTCAGTTACATAAACTTAATAATGACCAGTAACATGTGGATAGTTTTCGTACATAAATATTTGCAAAAAAATGGAATGAGAATTTTTTTTCCAATAAGAGGTTGCTAATTACATTTATGGCATATTTGACAAAACTTCATTATTGATTTTGTAATGGTAAAAGTTCCAATAAAGTATAAAATTTGTAAATTACGTAGATCTGATTCATAAATTGTAAATGTAAAAAATGCTTGCAGCAGTCGAAATATTAAAATCTTAAAATGGTAGAAGAACTATGTGATTTTCACTAAAATTTTGTAATAGACATTTTCAATCAAGTAGAGAATAAAAAACATAGGAAATCAAAACATTGTCATTTAGTTAAATGTTTTAAATGTACGAAATAATGTAGAAGAACTATGTGAAATGTAGAAGAACTATGTAGAACAACTATGTTAAATGTAGAAGAACATTGTCATAGGAAATCAAAACATAGGAAAGTTCCTATGTAGAAGAACTATGTTAAATGTTTTAAACATTGTCATAGGAAATCGAAACATAGGAAAGTTCCTATGTGGTATAGTTAAATGTTTTTGCATTGTCATTTAGTTTAATTTATTTGTTTAGTATGTTAGTTGTAAATTTTGCCAAGGAAATCAAACAATTACAATATATAAAGAATTAACAAAAAAAAAAATGATCTATTACAAATAAAAAATGATCTATTTAAATGTACGACCCCGTTTACAAATAATGAATTACAAAATAAAGAATAAAATGATCTATTACAAATAAAGAATTAAAAAATGATCTATTACAATATGTAAGTTTTACATAGTCTTCATCGACCAAGTCGCCCCGGACATGTTCGCCTGTCATGACCTGTCTGCTGGCACTCACTGCAACGAGCGGTCAAACGCCTATCTGATATATCCATCTCATTCGGAATACGAGACATAGATGCACGACCCCGTTTTACTTCTCGCAGACGAAGTACATTAGGCATTAAGGTCCACTGCGGATCATCCCAATAATCTTGATGCGGTATTGGATTGAATTTAGTTTCCCAAACCCTTATGTATACAGGAAGCCTATATATTAGATCAACGTACTCGAATGGATTGTCACCGCATTTAGACATTACAGTGAGCATATGGGAACATGGATAGTGTCGTATCTCATATTTCCCACAACTGCACGTGGGTTGATTCATCTGCACAATTTGTGTATTGCGACCTCGTCCATGGTGAAAAGATGTTTGCACCTCAAATACGTGGCGGCCTATCAGAAAATTGTAATAGAAACTAATCAAGTTCATGTTTTTAGGTGTACTTAACTTCACAACATAATAACAACAATTTAGTTTATATACAAACTAACCTGTCATACGATATCAACTTAAAAGTATTTGCCCTTGCGATGCCATCCTCAATAGTTTTTTGCATCTCTCTAGGGTATTGGAACTCATTTCGTACATCTATTTCAGCTTGGGCTCCCATCTCGTCAAAATATTTTACGAGCCGCCGAAATGTAAATTCAACCATAGCTGAGATAGGTAAGTTCCTTGCACCTTTCAAGACGCTATTGAAGCACTCTGCATCATTGCTGGTCAATACCCCCCACCGATATCCACCGTCATACGAAAGGGCCCACTCCACAGGATTCATCTTGTAAACCCAATTGATGGCTTCTTGGTCAATAGCCTGTATTTGTTGTAAGTAACCATTACTTTCGTCGTTGATGAGCACTCCCTGCTTTCCATAGAAGTTGTTTCAGCTCCTTATTTTTGAACTTAGTGTTAAAGTTACTACAAACATGTCGAAGGCAGTGCCATGATATCCAACAAATTGGAGAGGGATTCAGCCAATGCCGCCTCACAGCAGCTAAAATACTCTCAGCTCGATCAGATATCAAAGTCACTCCCTGTCGGTCCATGACAATATGTTCCTTGATATTTGAAATGAAGAACGACCAAGACTTCAAACTCTCCCTGTCGACAACAGCGAATGCAAGCGGTAATACTTTGCCATTGGCAGTGACAATCGTTGCTACAAGCAACACACCAGTGTATTTCCCGTATAAGAATGTACCATCTATGGTTATAACAGGCCTACAATGTCTGAATCCATCGATGACGGGCTTGAAAGACCAGAAAACAAAATGGAAGACGGGCATAATGGTTGTACTTCCGGTATATCTATGCTTCCATTGCACGATGGTGCCAGGATTAGATGTTTGTAATGCATGCATGAATTTAGGCAACATCCTATATGATTCATCCCAATCCCCAATACCATTCTAATTGCCTTTGCCCTTGCATGCCACGCCTTCTTGTATGATATACTATAGTTCATGGTCTTTTTGATATCTTCGATGACATTCTTAATGGGCATATCAGGTTCATTCTGCATACGACAATACCTATGAGTCAGATTATTTTGGTGTGAACACTTTAAACAAACAAATATGTATATAAATGTAAACATTTATTTTGTATACTCACCGCAACTTGTCCCAAAAGATGAGAAGCAATGTAACTGGAGCTAATATTAGTGTGGTCCCTGTTCATTCGTGGGTATAAACAATGGTGAGGACCCCTATACTGCTTTATTTCAAAAAGACCATGTATCCTACTAAGAGATGCACGCAACCACCATCTACAATCGTGCTTGCAAGCACACACCCAAACGTCTCGCTTGGAGGTTACGACTTTATACTCTCGATTATTTGTTGCATGGTACAATTTCACAGCATGTACGAGTTGCTTCTTATCAACGAAAACCATCCCTTTGTCCAACTCTGGATTTTCAGCATTCCAGATTCGGTTACGGGAACGACATCGCGGTTACTAATGTCAAAATCACCACCCATGTGAATGTTTTCATAGAAAGGGATTTCAGGTCTAGGTGGAATGGGGGCATTCTGAATATCAACGGGAGCGTCGGCATCATCTTCTTCATCATCATCATCATCTGATCCGCCCAATAAATTTTCTTCATCACACATTTCATTCTCATCATTGTCTAGGCGACATCAGGACCGTACATGTCACTGTCAGCAAACTGCACAGAATTAACCGTTTCAGCCATATTACCAGCAACTTCAACTGGAGTGGTATGATGGCTGTAGGTGGGCACATCTTCGGTGTTATTGTGAAATTCAGTCTCATATCCACCACGTGAACTTGATTCTCCACCATGGCCATGAAATGTCTGTTTGTGTAGCCGCTGCATAACATTCATTTGATTCATACATAGGAGACTGAAACGCTGTCGTGTCAATCCCATGTGTCAGCAATGTAGTGAACGGATGAGAATCCATCTGTGTCATATTCGGAAGATTGTGTACAACCTCTTTCTCAATGTACACTTCCAAACAATTTGGTGGTTGGAAACTTCCACCGATACTTAATACGGTGTTCAACGCCTCATCGTCATTGATCGTAATATTTTGTATTTGCTGGTTGCTTGCCACTGGCGATAAGGATATCTACATTTGAAGATCAATCGGACTGTTTCCCCGTAACTTGCCACCTTGGACATAAACATCTCCTCCAAATTGCTAAGTGTGGTGCCAAGTTGCACCCCATATATCCCTTTCGGCTCAGCATCATATGACACACCTTCATCGGGATCCCGAATTATGTTTCCCCCCAGTAGAAGATAATTGGAACAGTTGCCATATACTTGCTTCAATGAAACAATAAACATTAAAATATCAACAATATACATATATCGAATTCTACTTGTAATAATTATATGAACTTTAAATCATTTTAATTCGAATTACTTGTCTATGGAACTCCTGTGTTCTGCTTTTTCCATTATTTATTACGATTAACATCATGCTATTGCACACGGTAAATGTAAATTTTTCTTTTTTCATGTTTCTTCTTCTTTGTTTTGATAACATTTCAGTGTTGATTTGATTTTTGTAAATTAACTTACTTTTATTTTGATGTTCGTTATTTGAATTTGTTTAGGCGGACAGTTGGTGAAAGGAAGTTGTGGGAGTGAAGAGACAATTTAAATTTTCCTATAAGTCACATTTATATCATAAGTGACATTTTCCTATAAAAATCAACCCTCCCATTTTTTGTCAATTTATATTTTCCAGGGTTGAAAGGAACTGTAGAGGTGAAACATTACTTCAATTTATATTTTGTCAGCTGTATATTTGTGTCTCAATTTGTTTATTAGTGTTTATTTTCTCATTTTTTCTCACTTATTTTTATTCGTATAAAACAACAGCTGAGATTTCATCTCTACGTGGAGTTTTTATTTACTTCCTATGTGAAGACTCTTATCTTTTCTGCGTGAAGGTTCTTTGTTGTCATTGCTCTCTTGTCTTAATTAAAAAAAAAAACATCAGAACAACTATACTTCTTGTCTTAATTCTTTGTTGTCATTGGTTTTTTTTTTTTCTCATTCTTTTTAAGGTTGGATATGCTTTGTTCATATGATCCTTTTTGGAATTCATACACATGTATACATGTCCTATACAAAAATGTTTATTGAATTAGTGGCGAAAAATAAATTTTGAATCACCTAAGCAGCAATAACTTCAGATTTTGAATAAGTCTAAGAATACAAAAATGGTTATAGAACTGCAGCAATAACTTCAGAAATGTACAAGATATGGATAAGATGGATAAAATTTTTAAAAATAGTAACAAATTCTATAAAATTTATGCGTATATATGTATATTTATTCAATTTCATGATCAATTTTGTTTGTTTATAACAAAACAACAAGATTTTTAGCTAGTGACCCATTTTGATTTACAAGATCTATAAAGGAACAATTCCAAAGATTACAGTCATGGCAGAGTTTAGAGGAAAATCAGATATATGCATGCGTATTATTAAGTATTTAAAGAGGTGTGTTTGGTTTGTATTTCTAGAGTGTTTTTGAGATAAAAAGTATGCGGTCTTATTTGGTTTGCCTTCTTTCAGAAATGGTTATGGAAATTTGTTTTGGGGAGAGAGTTTTACAAAAAGTGATTGATTTGATGTGTATAACAGAGAAAGTTATTTTGGAAAGTAGGTAACCAAACAAAATTTTGAGATTTTATTTGGAAAAATTTGTTTGGTTTTATTACTCTTGAAAATTTGTTTGTAGAGAAATTTTCCCAACATTTTATATGAAAAACAAACCAAAGAAGCCCATTATTTCTATGATTTGAATCCATAACACTCAAATTATAATAGATTTATTTTATTTTATATTATTATCAGCATAATAAAACAACCTTACCATTGTGGCAAGGGCCTCCCTCCCTCAATATGATCAATTTTTAAAAGGCATTCACTGAAAATAAAATAAATAAATAAATAATAATAATGACTCTACACTACCGTTAATTTAGGCAATGATTTAATCGTACGCATGTAAGCGGGACCAATTTTAAAAACACTTATTTTGTTTTCTTTTCATAAATCTTGATCACATTTTTATTATTTTGATAAGGTAGACAGATATATCACACATTTAAAAAACACTTCATTCTATCAAGTATTTTTCTTATTCAGTGAGACTGGACAAAATTGGACAAATCATAGAAACATCTTAAATCATAGTGTAAGTTTTGTAGATAATTAAATATTTGTTCCATTGAGTTGAAAGAACTCGATTGATTTGGACAATATAAAATAGAGGTTTCAAACATTGTTATTAATTTTTTAAAACTGGTGATCTAATTCTTCAGATTTATGGATAATTACAGATAAGTTAATTTGATTTGCTCAAACTTGTGCCATTAGGGACCTTAATGACAAAGTTATTTCCTATGTGAACTAGTAACCCTCGTCCACTTTTTAGAGGTCATAGATGCTTTGTTATGAAATTAAAACAAAAAACTCATTTTGGCTCGTTCTGAAAAGTAAGAAAAAAAATTAATTTATTTACTCTTTTTTTTTTTTCTTGAACATACAAAAACAAAATAATGATTACAGAGATAATTTATAATGGCAAAAAATTGGAGAGAAAATTTAAGTTGGTGGTTAAATCTATGTAGTAATTTTGGATAGTTATCCATGTGAATCTATCAGGGTATCCGTACCAATTATTTGGTATTATGAAACACAGGCTTACCCATCAAAGTGCCATTTTTTTTTTTTTTTCCTTCTTACCTACGAAATTGCTATGGACTATTAATTAGAATATTTTAAGACTCTTTTCATGCATATATTATAACTAGTGTAATAATGACTTCTAATTATATAAATCACAATAAAAATTATTAAAACATAATGTTCAAATTTTCCTTTTCAATGGTGGTGGACAGTCACAAAGCGGAAGTAGCAATAAGTTACTTCGTTCAATACCCATTTCAAAAACTTTTTCAAATTTTCTTAAGTTTTGTGAGGAAATTTTAATTTCTACTATAATGCTATTATATGTATTACAAATTCAGCTCATTAATGTTTTAAAATTTCTATGACAAGATTATAAAATTAAATGTTAGTATTTTATGATGAAATGTCTTCAAATTATTCTAATATCAAAGTTAATATTTTTTATAAAAATTATTAATTTTATTGAATGTATATTAAAAATAATACGTGATATACGGTTTGGTTTGATTTTTTAAATTATTTTTTGATTTTTTTGAAAAAATATAAATAAATTTGACAAAAATAAATTGTTTGGTTTGATTTTCCAAATGGTTGTGGAAGAATGTGGCACCTCCCAAAATTAAATTTTTTTTGGTTGGTTAGCTTGAAGGGACGGAGTGGAATTCGATCTTATATATAATTTACAAGTGATTATGTGCTTATATGCAGACACTTGCAATAAGCTATGTCCTAAAGTATGGATTTAGATAGTTAACAACTAAGTTAAAACCTTTAGCTAAACCCAAATGAAAATAAATCCGAAGAATTTTTAATCATATTCTGGGTGCCTGACCCCAAATACAGTGAAATAAACCAAACGAAACTAAACCAAAATATTTTTATTTGAATAAAATAGAGTCAAAATTAAATATTTTGAGAGAACATGATCTTTTCATTTATTATTTTGAAGTCAATAAAAATATTTTTTTTTTAATAAAATAGAGTCAAAATTAAATATTTTGAGAGAACATGATCTTTTTAATTATTATTTTGAAGTCAATAAAAATATTTTTTTTTGAATAAAATAGAGTCACAATTAAATATTTGAGAGAACATAATATGAATTTCAATGAGGAAAAATTCCAATTCATGAGTAACATAATATGAATTATCGGTTTATGAGTAACATAACTAAGAGTTTGTTTGATATTTTTTTAATGAGGAAAAATTATTAGGTACTCTTGGAAAGTCATGCGTTTATGTTTTTCACTAATCATCCATTGCCTGTAAGTAAAAATTGATTTATTGACCTCTTAATTTATAAATAATATGACTAAAAACTTGTTTGATATTATTTTTTTAATGATTTTTTTGACTTTTTTATAAGTTAAAAAAGTTAATATGAAATTTGGTTGCTTTTTAAATTTTTTTTTTTTAACAGGTGATAAACATAATTTTTTTTATCAATTTTTATTTTTTAAAAAGCTATTTTCACAAAATAAGGTAATGTTTTTTGGGTGAATACAAAATAAGGTAATATTCCTTACAGTGTACCATAATATCTATACAAGTGATTGGACTTACAGATTTTCGTAGGTCAGTATTATTTGGGTGAGTGGCAAATCGAAAATGAAATTTACCTACTTAGTTTTAGATTATGCCAACCAATTGATGTAGAAACTGAATAAAAAATTGAATATACAACCATAAAGTCAACAATTCATGCTATGTATATTGGTAATTATGTGTAACAAATAAAAAATACTCTAACTGTATATACGATTAAAGCAAATTGACTTTAACACATCAACTTCATATATAACCTATACAAAATGAAAAACATTATACAAATTAATAAATTTTATAAATTATTCTTAATAATTGATATATCTTGTACTGATAAAATTTTTAAAATTAAAGCATGAATTATTTTAATGATGTAATAGGTGTTATACTAGTAGTTAATTTTTTTTTTTATAATAAAAATTTATTAATATATATAACATTATCAATTTAAAATAGGGATAATTAGTGAACAGTCCACACTCATGGGGCCATATGTTATTTGGTTCATGAAAAATTCCAAATTCCAATTCAAACAAACTCTTAGTTATGTTACTCATAAATATCTCAATTCATGAATTTCATAATATGAATTTCAATTCTCAATTCTCAATTATATGAATTTCAAATTTTTAAATTTTATCTGAATTAAAAAAAAATTACTTTTAAAACCCTAATTTTAAACCCTAATTTCCTTTTAATTCCTCTTAACAAGCAAAAAAATAAAATTTCCAATTCAACAAATTTCCAATTTCCAATTTCTGATTTCACAATTCAAAACCCTAACATTTTATGATTTCATAATTTCATAACCACACTGATAAAACCCTAACACAATACAACCCTAACACATTACAACCCTAACACATTTAATAATTGACATTTAGAACCCTAACATTCACATTTTCACAAACACACATTCACATTTTCAACCACACATTCACATTTTCACAAACACAATAAATAAATACATAAAATTCAAATGATACAGACAGAGCTAGATGCCATACCAAAGAGAGAGAGCAGAGACAGAGAGTGAGAGCAGAGGGAGAGTGAGAGCGACAGTGAGAGTCTGAGAGCAGAGCGAGATCGAGAGCGAGAAAGTCTGAGCAGAGGGAGATCGAGAGCGAGAGAGTCTGAGCAGAGGGAGATCGAGAGCGAGAAGTAGAGAGTCTGAGAGCAGAGAGCAAGAGACGAAAAAACGAAAGTGTTAAACGTGATTGTAAATGAGGGGGCTTGGGTGTTTTATATGACTTTTAAAAGCGTGGTTTCAATCTATGCTTTCATTTATCAATAGTGAAAACGTGATACCAAATAGCGTTTTCTGAAGAAAAAATAATGCACAGTGAAAGCACTATTTCAATAGCGTTTTCTGTGAAAGCGCGATTTCAAATAGCGTTTTATTCAAAAAAAAAATGTTATGTTAAAAGCGTGATTCGCAACCACGCTTTGTTAATTAAAAGCGTGGTTTGTAATAGCGCTTTCACTATTCATTACATTTTGGGCTCCAAACAGTGAAAGCGCGATTTGGAATAGCGATTTAGCCTAGTTTGAGAATTAAGATACAAAATAGGCTTAATATGGGAAAAGCCTCGTGATGTTTGGGTAGGAGTAGGTCTAGGATATTTGTGTGTAAAAAAAAGATTAAGGGGTTGTTTGGGAAGTGTTAGATTAATATATTTTTTTTTTTTTACGAAAGAACATAAAACTTGGATTGCAGTTAAAGTGATGTGATAGAGAAATGATGTGACAGAAAATGATGTAACCAAAATAAGAGATTATGTGACCCAAACAAATCCTAAATTAATTTTAAAATTTTCAGAAGTTACAAGAAAGAAAAGAAAAGAAAGGAAAAAAAAGGGGGTGTACCAAGAAACAAGAAAGGAGTTAGATTTGTAGTGTAAACAGAAGCATTGAAGCTCTAAGGCGTTGTTTGTTATCCGGATATAAAGGTCAGATATAAGTGTAAGACCGAATATAATATGAGATAAGTTTTACATATTTTTTTTTTATCTCCTTATATCCCGTGTTTGGTTACTCTAAATATAAAGAGTTTAGATGATATATGATGCAAAATGAGATATGCAATATCACCCCAATAATATTGTATATATTGCACCGTCAGATATAACTCATATTTTATTTGAAGGTAAAAATAATCATTTTCCTTTTATCTCATTTTCTATCCTATCTTAATCAAACATAATATAAATAACATCACAGTATATATAATTAATTTCATATTACAATATATTATATCACATCTTCTTCCTTAAATATTATATACCATCCTAAAATTTTTATGTCCAACACGAACCATCAAACTGGCATAACTACATTATGAAGTCTTTTGAAAAGTAAAAAAAAAAGTTTAACTTTTTACTCATTTTGAATCATATTACTTCTTATAAATTTTTTTTCCATAAAATGATTAAATAGACTACAAAATTTAAAAAAATTAATTATTTGTCAACTTGCCAGTACACCACTCCACCTTCACCCTCGTCCGATAATTGTTGCAGTTAAATTTGTTCCTGATGATTCTATTTTTTTTTTAAATTCTAAAGACTTCGCACACGTCCCTCTAGTTGTATCTCTCATCACACAGTCACGAAGCACTCTCGCTCCTCTCTAATGGCGGCAGCAGAAGAACAAGATTCCAAAGTCAATCCTCCCATCCCAGCAGCAGACCCTCCAAACCCCTCTCTACCTGTAAAATTCTCTCTCATATTTCTTTACAAAATCCCAATCTTCATATATCTATATTGCTCTATTGCTTCACTTCTATTTTTCGAATACATTCTTTATTTTTATACAACCATTGTGAAACTTAGTTCTCTATTTGTTTTCATTTTGATCCCCAATCAAAATTGATTCAAAAATTTTGATTCCAATTGTTCATGTATGGAGCAGATTGTGGAGGTTATTTGCAAAAGTTCAGGGAAGACTAGGCGGTTTGCGACCGGCACGGAGGCGGGTTTTGCAGTTTCTTTGATAAACAGGAAGCTTGATGGTCGGCCAATGGCATTGCATATTGAGGCAGTGAAAGAAGGTGAAGAGCCTGTGAGCTTTGGCCCCAATTCTGTTCTTGTGGAATATGGTGATGGTTGGAAGTTACAAACAGTAACTCAAGTAGAAGGTGGTTGTCCTTGAAATTTCCATTGGTTCATATTAGATTTATTATTGGTGCATATAATTGAATTAGTTGTTGGAAATTTTGTTTTTCTTTTTTGGTGCTGACCTGGTGTTCAATTTTCTTTGAGTAGGTATTTGGAAAGCTGAATCCAATCGCACAACAACTGGACACATCCGATCTGCAATGGTATGAACTTTTGCTAATTGTCTGTTCTAAATTTTGTTTTCTTTGAACAAGGTTGTACTGGGAAACTAAAGATAAGCAATGAGGTAACTGGTGAATTGTGATATACCCATATGAGATTGAGCTATTTCAAGGAAAGGTAAACTGTATGATAGTTGTTTATTGTTATTCATAGGAACCCTAAATGTTTGTTCCGAAAGACATAATAAAATTTTGGAGCAACAAAGCACAATAGATTTGGGTCAGGGAGGAAGGGGATGAGGGTAATGAGGTCATTTTATTTTTCTGGGTAAGCCTGTTAAAAGGCAAACCTTACAGAGGGAATCAATAATTTCTCAAATCAAAGGGAATCTGTATTTGGGAATTCTATTGGGTGGGTTTATGGAGGTTATCGGCATGGTTGGAAGGGGTTCTCTAAAGCTCATTGCATACATCTTGTCATCTTCAAATCATGCTTTAATGGAAGTCTCTTGTGCACTACGTCATTACATTGTTATTAAAGGCAATAGGCACACTGAAGCACCAAGGTATCCTAGGGCCTTGGTGCAAGGCAAGGTGCGCGAGGCTCGTGTTGATGATAAAAAATCGATAATTTAATATAAAACATAACTAAAATGAAATATTAAATATTTTACAACGTAAATACCAACAAATACTAATATTTTATTATAGACAAATAACTCAAGGTTCATATAAATACAAACGTCTAACTCATAAATCATATACATTTTAAAATAGCAACAAAATTGAAGTGTCGAACAAGATAAGAATATAGAAGGAGATTGAGGAGATGAAGAAGAAGAATAACAACTGTTAGTCTGGTCAAAGAAAAAGCTCTATCCAACTAACGTTTTTATATAATTAAGACTCAAAAAGTGTTGGGTTGCAATGTATGTTTTAGGGGTTTAATCCCTTATAGCCACGTGTAAACAAAAAAACAATGAGATTAGGCGAAATCAAGAGTTGTAATTGTAATAAACAAACATTTTAAAAGAAGTGCATAAGTCGTGCGCTTTGAGCCTAAGCCTAAAGCGCATGCTTCATGCGCCTTTATGGAACCTATTTTACATTGCTTGGCCTGAGATGTTCGGAAACGCATTGACTACGCCTTGATGAGCCTTGGTGCACACTTAGGTGCCCCTTTAATAACATTGGATCGCGTTAGGGCTGTTCCCCGGTCAGTTGGACCGGGTTTATAGGTGGAACCGCAACTCGAACTGATTCTTTCGGGTTGGAGATTTCACTAACCGTCGCTGACCAACTTTCTGTTTGAAGCTGACCGTCTTTCTCATTCGGTTGGCGGATGGGTTTTGGCCGGTTTGAATAATTGGTTGTCCTTCATCCCTTCCCGTTTAAACTCTAGCATATACATACATATTTGTAAATATATATTTGCATACATAGATTTCTGACAGGAGACTAGAATAGATAAAAAATACAAGAGATGAGAGAAGGAGATTTGTTACTGATCATAGATTATATACATATATTTGTGATCTATGATATTTTCTCAAAGCCTCCTCCGCCATCGCTGGAGAAGGGAATGGAGGGAGAGATAGAAGGTTTGGTTACGATTTGTGAATGTGTGTCTAAGGTTTCACAAAGAAGATGAAGACAAATCAATAGAGAGAGCAAGAGAGACGAAACCAGTAAAAAGAGATATAGATGAAGATGAAAAGGCAAAAGTGAATTAATTATGTCATCTCATATTTCCGAATATATGAGAGAGAGAGAGAGAGAGAGAGATATGAAAATGGAAAGGCAAAAGTGAATTAATTATGTTATCTGAGATTCCCAAATATAGGACGAGATAGATATGGTAGGCCAAAAGTTATCACTAGACTTCACATGAATGTCCTCCACAAGCACAAACCATATGACGCCACATGGAAATATATTCTTAATGTGTCAGGAGATCGGTCTGTTCGAGTACAACGTTTTTGGCAGTGTGGGAAGTGAAATCCAAACCAAAACTCGAAAAATTATTATTTTCAGATCTGTAGCCGACTGACTGTGCATTTGAAATTGACTACAAGTCACACAAGTCAGTCGGTTTGGTTGGTTACTTCGGTTCGGATCCTTGTGCAGCCCTACTAGGTCGCCCCTTTATATATGTACATGTAGCTATGCACCTATGTACATACATATATCTCCATTTCTCTTTCCTCGCCATCTCTCTCTCTCTCTCTCACATTCATCTACCACCTCCTCTCTTCTCAGCTAAATTATATTTCTCCCAACAAAAAGAAAGGAAAAAGCGATTCCTAGTTGCCCTAATTTGCATCAGTTTGGGAGCTTTACCCATAAATTAGACAGAGGAACTTGACGACTGGGGTATGAAGGGGTTTGCCTATGAGAGAGGTGAAGGAGATTAAGGAAGAGGGGGTTTTGATGAGGGAAGAGTAGGTGTGGGTTGTAGGGTGGGGCTTGATAGGCAAGCATGTGAGTGCTTAGGGATAAGTTATCGAGTAGGTGCGGTCTATCATGTGGTTGTGTGCTCGTTTAATAGTAAAGGGACATTTGATCATCTTGTTTGGTAAATAATGATAAAGTGGTCACATTGTCTTCTATTATTGGAGTGGACACTAATTGTCTTGTAGGCCGAACTTTTAGTAGATAATTTTTTCATGGAAGAGGAGTTTAGTCTTTTGGGGTTGACCAAGATTAAAGCTTGTATATCTTTAGTGTTGACCTATCAAGATGAGAAACAATTGATCTGTAATCACACTCTACCACCACATCATACAGTTTGGGGGCCAATGCATCCAACAAGCCTCCCATATAGTTGTTATAGGCAATGCTGCTTCAGCTTTGAGAAGTTGACTCTACTTCCCCTGGTTTTGTTAATCTGCCCCACCTACAAATAATCTTGCTTAGTACAACACAGCTTCTTGCTTTCCATTCATGTATTATGTACTTGAGAAGAAATGATAAGTCTAGCTATGTGTGCGTGTGCGTGCGTGTGTGTGTGGGAGAGAGAGAGAATGGCAAATTGTTATATTAACAAAGAAAACTATCATTTATGTGCTTGCCAATTTTGTCTGTCTATATAGAAATGATCATGATTGCCCTTTCTTTGGAGAAAATAGGGAGGCATACGCCTTTGTTCCCCTGCTCTCATACTGTAATTGCTGTGTCAAAGGCTATAGTGCCAATGGTGGTTGTTGCAAGTGTGAGATGGATAGATTCTATTGATACAAATTATATATACATATATATATATATATACCTGAGGGTTTGTTTGGTTGTGTTCTCATTCTGTTTTCTTTTTTCTTTTCTTTTTCTGGAAAACACTGATACATTGTCCAAATTGAAACCATTTTTATCATAATCTTTGTAGTCTTGTTATTCCTTGACGGCCTTGTGAATGATTGATATTGAAAAGTTTACATACTCTTCATGTGTTCGTTGTCAATTTGCAGATTTCTGATGCCTCACATCATATGAAGGAGAGGTCGTCAAAACCGATTAGTTTGTGGTATATTGGGAAGATATTGCTTGCTTTTGTATTTATTTTTGTTATGGGTGCAATATTTTCATTAGCTTTGGAGAATCTTCCAAGGCTAATCTTGTTTATTAACTCTTCCATGTAATTTTTGTACTTGTACAACAAAGCTTGTCTTCTGTTAAATTAAGGATCTGATAACAGAATGTTTTTATTTTATTTTATTTTAATTTTTAATGTTTGCCAATGTGTATATGGAGAACTTTAGGGAAGAACTGTGCTGTTTTACTTTTGAAAATCATAATTGCATATAATCTCTCTTTTTTTAATGCTCTATGAAGCAAGGGCTTGGGATTGGGGTATTTTCAATATGATTTATTTATTTAGTTTGTGCTTAGATTTTAAATTTATGAGGATTTGTGAAAGGAAAGGAAAATGAGTGGGAAAAGTGAATTCTAGTTTCTATTGCATTCATTTAATTTAAGATTTATATGCACCTTTCATGTATTTGTTCTATGAGAAATGTAACAAGAACAAGGCGTTAAAAAACTATTTTTTTCACCTTTATTGAGGTAGTTTGCCTCTTCTTTTGTTGAAATGCACCTAAAAGCTCAACATGATACTTGTATCTAGGTCATAAATGTTGATCAACAGGGTGATATGGATTTCACCTTAATACTGTGTTTGGTTGAAGGATTTGAGAAGGGATTTGAAAAGGGAAATGGAAAAAGTAGGTAAAATGTGAAAAAAATATACTTACATTTCACATAATTTCACACACCTTTTCCCTTTTCCTTTTTAAATTCCTCCCCAAATCTCCCAATCAAACACTGCATAAAAGAAATAGAATAGGCAATTTAGTAGTCCTCTGAATGTGTCAGTGGTGACTAATCCTACAAATAAATTCAATTTTCAGTATGTTGTAGCCATAATTTTTTTTACAACATCACATGTATTTAAACCCTTATATGCTTTTTATGAAATAAATTCTTATAGGTAAACAGTGTAGATAAATGTTCTTTAAAAAAACATGTAGAGAAAATTTGTGGATGTATTTAGCGACTGCGGTAACTAATGTAATGCTTTCAATCCCAACTATAGTTGGATCCGAATGCATAATTTTAACGAATTTATCTAGTAGCATTTAGAAAAACAGACCTTAACAACAACCGCCACTCCACTTTAGTTATAACAGAAGGTAGACCAAGTGCAGCATTCAGTTATGCAAATCAAGTCCGACAATGGCCATTCAATAGAAGACGACAATCATTCAACGAAAACATTGCTTAAATTGCAAAATATTTACAAATATTGGCAAAGATTTCTTTGCCAATGACAAAATATATATATAACACATACTATACACATAAATGACTGACCTAACTCACCACTCCTTCCTGCCACATAATTTACAACAAGAATCTTTTTTTCTTATTTTCGTTCCTTTCTTCTCCCTCCTCTCCCCTTTCCCATACTTTCACAAATAGAATTACAAAATTAAACAGACAAAGCAAGCAAAAAAATAAAATTTTAAGCATATAACAGGTCTCTTCGACAAGACCAGATAACCAAGAGCCTTTGTGTTGGATTCCAAAAGGTCAACCCTATTATACCAACTAAGGTAGAGAGTTTTCAGAGCTCCGATATATTTCCTCCACGTGTGTGGCAGGCACATAGACTGCATCTTTTAATGAGCTGTGGGTACGGCCATAGAAAGCATAAACCAGCACTCCTATTAACAGCCATATCGACACACGGGTCCAAGTGGCAGATCTGCGCATTCACATAGGAAAACATAATATATGAGAAATAGGAATGAAATGTCTATTTTAATAAAATTAGCAGCACTCTGTAAAATTTACAGAAATCTCAATCATAAAAGGTCAGCAATACAATCGAGTGTTTTCATTAAGGTTAGCATTTGTATAATGTGAGAGCTGAAAGCACAGGAAATAAGCTAGTTTCCAAGAAACAACCCTCCTCATTAATAAAAACAAACCCATTTTTTCATTTTTTAGATAATAGTTTAACTTGTTACATTATCAAAAACAAGTAAATGAAGTGACCAACATTGTCAATCTTCTTATAGTGAGAATGTGTTAATTTCTAGGACAGTCACCAGATATTTACCTTTCTACCAAATAGAACCCTAACATTCTGATTATGAAGTAAACCATATAAAGGAAGTGAATAAATAAAATAAAATAATCGGGAAAAAAAATTAATGGCAGACACAGAGGCGGAGCACTCACCCAAGATTAATCAGTAAGTAGACATTGATGAGAACGCAGGCAATGGGAAGGAGCGGAACGAATGGGCAAATGAAACCTGAACAGAGATCAATAGTTCACTTAGCACTTGTGCTTAATTGTTGCACCACTGTTTTATCATATTACCACGCAAAATCAACTATAAATGGACAAATCATGGGCAACATGAATTAGTAGAAAGAGATGGGATGGACAAGCCCACATATAAACTCGGCCCCGAAAGAGAACATTAGATGGTTTGCATTGGTTCAGACCAATAATTTAAGCAACAATGCCAGAAACTCAACCGCACACAGAAAGTACATGAATGCACAAGATTTCACAATATTTGTTTGTAGAGCACATTTCTCAAAAATCCTATCCATCAATTTGTTTTTTGTGTCTGATTTTGTGTTTGTTTTGTGTGTTTCTAAACTTACTGTAATTCGAGTGTAAAAAGCCGGTGCACAGCCTCCTCATCGTGAAGATAGTAAGCGTGTGTCTAAATAAGAGAGCATACCTCCTGTGTGCCCAAAGCTGTGCCTTGCGTCATCTTGATCTATACAGGTGAGCACTACCAAACCAGATAAAACAAGAACAACACCAATTCCACATACACCAAAACGAAAATAGCTGGAAATCAAATCAATTAGTTAGTAAACAGTATATAATAACATTCATTAAAATGAGCTTTAGAAGAAAATAACTCTCTTGGGCTATAAATGCATGACACTAAAACATGTTTTAATATTTAGTTGTCCAAAATAAAAATCATTACAAACATGTTTTCAAATTCAGTCCGAGGGAAGTGAAACCCATAATAATGCAGGTCGCATTTTCTCTGTATTTGTAAACCAATGTTTAGTATGCTACCAAAGGCAAATATCTTTATATATATACTGATAATCAGAAACTGTGAAAACCCACCTAGGGAGGAGGCCCACACTTGAAGCTGCAGATGTAAGGAGAAGCACTCCAACACATGTAAACATTATAGTCCAACCAGCAATTTTCCGCCTGTTATCATTTAGTATCGCTGCAACAATCGACGTGAAAAATGAAAGTAACTAATTTAGTCCCCCATAAAGTGATCCAGAAAACATACACGGAAAATCTATATAAGGCTATAATCAGATTTTTAAAGTGAGTACTTCACTCGTATCAACATTCAAGAGGTCATCTAACATGAAAACTAGCAAACAATAAGTGACAGACCTACCAAAAAAACAAAATGAAAAAAGAACTTACTGGCTGCTTGTTTCGGAATGAGAGGATATGCAATTGGTCTGTCCACCTTACCAAGTAAAAGTCGAGTGCTCTCTGTAGAGCTTCCAATATGATCTTTAGGTTTTTCCTCTTCAATATTGTCATTACTAGTACTATATCGCAGGGACACTGAATCTATGGACTCCTGGAGTGATGATGGAATTGGCACCTCATCCGGTGGGACGTATCTAAGTATCAGTACAGAAATTGCTACCATTGTGAATGCAAGAAGTGTCCCTACACTGACCTGCGTGAACAGTCCCATCTAAATTTAGTAATCC